>JAHLJT010000631.1:25959142-26559142 GCA_031308135.1 Acheta domesticus | reverse complement strand
GAGCCATCGAAGAAGACTACGGGAAGCTCCAAGCGGTCGTGCGACAAAGGAATGGAACCATTCTTTTTGAAGCGCGTACCGACGAGCAGATTGTAAAAATTCAAAATACGAAGCAGATTGCCGGCCTCCAGGTAGTAGTCACGGTTCATCCCACCTTGAACCTGAGCAAAGGCGTAGTCAACCACGAGGACTTTGCTACTGAAACGGAGGAAGATCTTCTAAACTTTTTTAAGACCTTTGGCGTGACTGAGGTGTACAGGATCGGAAGGAAGGAGCAGGGGAAAGTGATCCCAACTTCTACCCTGATCCTTACTTTTGACCGACCATCTCTCCCGGAAAGGATCGTCACCGCTTTCTACAACCTCCGTGTGCGGCAGTATGTGCCGAACCCTTTGCGCTGCTTCAAGTGTCAAAGGTTTGGGCATACCCAACAGCGATGTATGTCCGTAAACGCGGTTTGCGGGAAGTGCGGATCATCAGTTCACGACCCACAACCCTGCGACAAACCACCGCACTGTGTGAACTGCGAAGGCGATCACCCAGCCAACGACAACCAGTGTCCCACGTTTCTCCGGGAAAGGGAAATCCAAAAAATAAGGGTAACCGAAAAGGTTTCCTTCCCTGAGGCGAAGCGTAGGTTCCAAATCAGGAATCCAGTGGACCTATCTCGATCCTTTTCTAGTACTGTAAAACCTAAGTCCCCGTGGGTAACAGCGAGTTGTCAAACTCACTGTACCCCAGCGGTAGTTTCGCACTTTAGTTGTCAGGTGTCGCCGACAGACTTCCCCGAAGATTCGGCATGTATCCAAGGTGGGAAAATTATAATTCCCACAAAGTACAAAAAACCTGTGCAAAAACACCACCAGAAATCGACCACTGAGACTTCTACTGAAATCGATCTTAAACAGACACCGCCTCCCAGGAAAAATACGTCATCCAAATCCCGTCCACCTCTTTCTGTCTCTGAAAATCACATCGGACGATCCTCGAGCCCCTATAGATCTCGGTCACCCGTGGCCAAAAGTCGGGAAAACCCCCCGACCATATCCAGCAGCAGTCAGGATGACTCTGCTGTTGATGAGGAACCCCACGAGAGTTCCTCTACAACCATTCAGAAGGTGAGAAAGAAAAAAAAGCAACCAAAGAAATAATTTCTCATAATGGCTCTCTCATGGAACTTAAATGGTCTTCGTGCTCACTCAGAAGAATTAAGATTAATAATTTCTCGCCACAAACCATTTATAGTCTGTCTTCAGGAAACTCATCTTCTCCCTCATCATCCCCTGTCTCTTCGCGGATTTAACATCTATCGGTTTGATCAAGACGACGGACTTCGTGCTCACGGCGGCGTTGCGGTACTCATCCGCGACTCCCTGTTCTCGGAGGAACACAACGTTCGAACCGACCTCCAAACAGTTTGCGTACGGGTACACCTACCATCGTTCTCTTTTACGGTGTGTAGTATATACATTCCCTCTGGCCAAGTCGTGTCACAAGAGGAACTCGAAGATGTTTTTTCTCAGTTGCCCGCCCCTTTTTTTATTGCGGGGGATTTTAATGCCCACAATCCCCTCTGGGGTGGCACGAGGACCTGCCCGAGAGGTTCTATCCTCGAAAATATTATTGACCAGCAAAACTTAATTCTTCTGAACTCCGGGAATCACACTCATTTCTCCATGGCGTCAAACACCTTCTCGTCAATCGATCTGGCACTCTGCAGTCCATCCCTTTGTACCATGGTAGAGTGGACCGTACTCGATGATCTACATGGGAGTGACCATTTTCCCACTTTGGTCCACTTTAATGTCCCTGATTTAGACGTCATCTACCCTCCTCGCTGGCTATTCCATCGAGCCGACTGGGATACATTCAGCGAGAAAATTATAATGCCAGACCACTTCTCAAATAATATCGATACCTTGGTGGCCCAATTCACCGACGCCGTTCTTCGCGCAGCCACCATTGCAATCCCGAAGTCTACGTGTCGGCCACGACGCGTCCCTGTGCCTTGGTGGAATGCTGACTGTGCCACCGCGGTGCGAGACCGAAAGCAAGCACTCGCGAGGCTCAATAGGTTCCCCACCGCATCAAACCTGATCGATTTCAAAAGAAAGCGGGCCAGAGCCAGATTAGTAATACGGGAAAGTAAGACGCTTCCTGGAGAGCCTTTATTTCTTCTCTTTCTTGCCATACCCCGCCTAAAGTAGTATGGCGAAAGATCCGACAGATCGGAGGAAGATTTTCCCCATCATCTGTCCCAGGACTTCTTATTAATGGAAATCTTATTACTTCTCCAGAAAAAGTAGTTGAGGAATTGGCCTGTCATTATGAAAATTCCTCCAGTTCCTTACACTACTCCCCTAGCTTCTTGAAAACTAAGAGTAGAATGGAGAAATGCAGATTGGACTTCTCTACCTGCCTGGAGGAAGATTATAACGCCCCTTTCTCCATGGATGAATTTTCCTGTGCGCTCACCCGTGGGAAAGATTCTGCTCCAGGACCAGACCAGATACACAACCAAATGTTAAAACACCTGCCGGAAGAGGCACGTATCTTTCTCCTCCGTATCTTCAACAAGATTTGGATGGAACATACCTTCCCTAGAACCTGGCGCGAAGCGATTATTATTCCTACTCCTAAAGAAGGAAAGGACAGGACAAAGCCGTCAACCTACCGTCCAATCTCGCTCACAAGCTGTATATGCAAACTTCTGGAGCGAATGGTGAATACGCGTTTGGTCTGGCACCTGGAGCAGAGAAACCTACTTACCCCCATCCAATGTGGTTTCAGGAAGAACAGGTCAACCATGGACCACCTTGTCACCCTTACCACACAGATCTCCACTGCTTTCGTGCTACGTCAACACCTGGTAGCAATTTTCTTTGATATAGAGAAAGCTTATGATACTACCTGGAGGTACGGCATTCTTCGCACCATCCATTCTTGGGGTCTTAGGGGCCGGCTCCCCCTTTTTTTAGTAGCCTTTCTTTCCTCAAGATACTTCCGCGTTCGCCTTGGTGACAGGTTATCCGCCAGCCACCATTTAGAAAACGGGGTCCCTCAGGGCTCAATTCTGAGTGTCACTCTGTTTGCCATCGCTATCAATAGTATAGCGTCGATAATCCGAGAGCCGGTGAAAGCATCGCTCTTCGTTGACGACTTTGCCATTTTCTGCTCTTCCAAGAGTATTCAAGTGATAGAGAGACAATTACAACTTGTCCTCAACAAATTGCAGGAATGGAGTGATGCGACAGGTTTTAAATTCTCCGCATCAAAAACTAGCTGTATGCACTTCTGCAGGATTTATCATCTTCATAACTACCCCGATCTTTTTCTTGGAAGCCATCTTCTACCTTTTGTGGACTCTGCAACTTTCCTTGGGCTTACTTTCGATAAGAGCCTAACTTGGCGAAATCATATACGTAAACTGAAGAGCCGATGTGTCTCACCTCTGAACCTCCTCCGCACCCTTACAGGCAGCTCTTGGGGAGCTGACCGTGTGTGTCTCTTGCGTTTGTATAGAACCCTCATCCGCTCTATTTTGGATTATGGATGTATTGTATATGGGTCAGCGTCACCATCAACCCTCCGGCCATTAAATACCATTCACAACGCCGGTATAAGAATTAGTACAGGCGCCTACCGCACGAGTCGCATCGAATGCCTCTTGGCCGAAGCTGGAGAACCATCTCTGAGCCGAAGGCGAGATATTTTATTAGCCTCTTATGGGGCTAAAGTGTCGGGACTGGTTGACCACCCTTGTCGTCGTATAATCATCCACCCAAAGTATGAGTCCTCGTACATTCTTCGAACATCGTTAGCCCATCCCCCAGGTATTAGATTACGAAACCTTCTCCGGGAATTAAATGTCGACCTTCCCACCCCTGTGAAACCCACAAGTGACCGGATCCCCCCTTGGAAACTCCTCCTTCCCAGTATTGACTTCAGACTCTCCCATCTGCCCAAACAAACTACTAGTCCTCTGGTTTACCAGAAGCAGTTTCTGGAAATGAGAGAATCCTATCCGGATCATTTATTCTTATACACGGATGGTTCATCGTGCAGCGACGCGGTGGCATGTGGTTTTTACTGTATCAGGGCCACCAAATCATTTCGGCTTCACTCCAAATGCAGTATTTTCACTACCGAAATGTATGCAATCTTTGAGGCCCTAAAATACATTGAATCAGCGACGTTGCGGCGAGTAGTTATCTGTTCCGATTCTCTCGGCTCTCTTCAAGCCGTCTCCCGTCCTTCGTCAGACTACCTGACCTTATCCGTTCAAAGCCTGATTCATCGTCTTCTGTCCCGCCGCTATAATCTGGTACTTAGTTGGGTCCCAGGCCACGTGAGTATCAGAGGGAACGAACTGGCTGACCAGGCGGCGAAATCAGCGACTCGTAAAACTCGTATCGACATCCCTTCTGTGCCATTGTCCGATGTTCAGGCTTTCTTGAAACGATCCGTGCTTAGAGCGTGGCAAACAGAGTGGCACAATAGCACTTTCAAATTAAGTGCGATAAAGAATTCTGTGTATCCCTGGCGCTCCTCATCACGGTCCTGTAGGCGCGAGGAAGTGATTTTAACCCGTCTTCGTATCGGACATTGCCATTTCTCTCACGGCTTCATTCTTCGAAATGAAACTCGCCCCATCTGTGACCCCGTCGAGGTGGGTTGGTCCACGTCCTGACGGGGGGATGCAGAGAAGGCTCTCAAGTGTTCCTTTCTCCATTTTTTTCATCGTCTTGCTTTTCATTTCATGTCACGTATATTCTTTTCACTCCTTTTTCTTCCTCACTGGCCTTCTCTGTATGCTGAACGCCCACCCATGTGTTTGCCGTGCATGGCGACCCGTGTCGGAGGGAATGTGTGTCCTGGCAGTTGAGAGACCTGTTTGTTTCCCAACTAGTCCTGGTGCTATGTTTTTTTGGCTTGCACTAAGGGGTACGTCTACGTATTTTTGGGGAACATTCCTTGTAGGTGTCAATACACTCGCTTTGGCCTCGGACTCTTCTAGACGGGCGGTCGGGAGCTAACCCACTCCCGATCAATCGGCTCGGACTAGGTCTTGCACTGAACTCCAGGGTGAGCGGGGGGATCCACGGCGGTGCAGCGCTGTGACATTCCCCTACTATATCTTCGTGTCAGCCCTGGCACCCCAGTGGGGTGTCCCCTTGTTGGACTCCATGGTGGGTGGGGAGCACGGAGATGAATTTATATCCATCTCATGGATACTCAACAACCCCCCCTGCCCTCTTCTGCAAGGAAGAGGAGATGTGACAGAACAGTTGATCTAAATAGCTTCTTCCTCCGGGAAGAAGATAAACCAAGAAAGCCTCGGTTTCTGTTGATGTCTTGCTCGGAAACTGAAAAAACTTTCAAAAGTGTTAGTGCGGTCCGCCTTGCGCGAGCAATTGAGGAGAGTTTTGGAAAGCTTCAAGCGGTCGTGCGACAAAGAAATGGTACAATTCTCTTTGAAGCACGCACCGACGAACAAATAGAAAAGATTTTAAAAACTGAACAGATTGCCGGCCTCCAAGTGGAAGTGACCACTCACCCTACACTTAACCTATGTAAGGGAGTGGTCAACCATGAAGACTTTGCGACTGAAAACGAGGATGAACTTCTTTCCTTTTTCAAGAGCTACGGTGTAACGGAGGTGTACAGGATCAGGAGGAAGGAGAATGGGAATGAGATCCCCACTTCTACCTTGATCCTGACGTTTAATCTCCCTTCTCTCCCAGAGTATGTTAGCTGTGGTTATTATAACCTTCGCGTGCGGCAGTATGTGCCGAACCCCCTGCGCTGCTTTAAGTGTCAGAGGTTCGGTCATACACAACAAAGGTGCATGGCCGTAAGCCCTGCTTGCGCAAAGTGCGGTAATTCCGCGCACGATCCCAACCCTTGTTCATCACCAGCCCGCTGTGTAAATTGTGAAGGAGACCATGCGGCCAACTCCAACAAGTGCCCCACATATCTGAGAGAGAGGGAGATTCAAAGGATTAGGGTGACGGAGAAGGTATCTTTTCCGGAAGCGAAACGCCGATACCTGGTGAAGAACCCTGTGGATCTCAGGCGTTCTTTTTCTAGCACTCTAGCGAACACTGTCAAAGCGACGAGCATTCAGTCCTCTCGTGCTACTCCCCCAGTAGCGAACTTTTGTTGCCAGGTATCCCCAGTGGACTTCCCTGAGGAGACATCGCCTCTGCAAGGTGGGAAAATAATAATCCCCACAAAATTCAAGACACCACCCAAGAAGACAACAAAGACAAAGACAGAACAAGAATCCACTTCTCAGCCGCGCAAGAAGGCTGATGTCACACGGCCTGCTGGCCTGGACAAGAAAAACGATAGATCCTCCAAACTCCGACCACCTACCCCGACTCCTGAAACTCGCTCTGAGCGATCTCTCAGCCTGTCGAGCAGTGGTCAGGATGAGTCTGCCTCGGAGGAAACTTCAGCCGGGGTGGACACTCGCTCCTTCGGGCGGCAGAGGCGAAAAAAGGAAAAGAAGAAATCCTCTTAACTTTTTAAACAACGGCTCTCCTATCCTGGAATCTGAACGGATTTTCTCTCCGACGGGACGAATTAAAACTCTTATTGTCCCGTTATACACCATCAATTTTCTGCTTACAGGAAACGCATCTTTCTCCATCACGGTCCATACACTTTCGCGGTTTCACTCCTTATAGGGTTGATGTCGATGACGGCCTTCGCGCTCACGGCGGAGTTACTACTTTGGTCCAGGATTCGCTGCATTCTGCGGAAATCCCTGTTCACACTGACCTTCAAACAGTTTGTGTGCGGGTATATCTGCCGTCCCTCTCACTCACCGTATGTAATGTCTATATTCCCCCAAGACAAACGGTGTCGGCTGATGACCTTCTAAGTCTAATAAACCAATTGCCCACACCTTTCTTGGTTGTGGGTGATGTAAACGCCCACAGCCCTCTTTGGGGTTCCTCTCGTACGTGTCAAAGAGGTGCTATTTTGGAATCAGTCATCGACACCATGAATTTGGCTATTCTCAACACTGGGGAACCAACTCATTTTGCCGTAGCTACGAATTCTAGCACGGCTATTGATGTAGCCCTTTGCAGCTCCTCACTTGCTACTGCTATGCGGTGGACCATATTAGAAGACCTTTATGGAAGCGACCATTACCCCACGATTGTCCACATTGATCATCTTCGCCGTAGTTGTGCACGGCCCCCTCAATGGATCGTGCGACGAGCTGACTGGTCGACATTCCAGAATAATGTTAACCTATCAGACGGTCCCTTCGGAAATGTGGATGAAATGACAGAACATTTTAATAGCGCTGTACTCGCTGCCGCTTCCATCGCAATTCCGAAGGCAAGTGCTAAACCGCGACATCCTTTCGTTCCGTGGTGGAATGAGAACTGCTCGAGAGCGGTCAGTGCTCGAAAAAAGGCACTGGCACGCCTCAGACACTATCCAACAGTGGATAACTTAATCGAGTATAAAAGATGCAGGGCGAAGGCTAGAAGAACTATCTTAGAGAGCAAAAATGCATCGTGGAGAGCGTACGTTTCGTCTCTCAATTGTCACACGCCACCACGCCTGGTATGGAGGAAAATTCGACAGATAAGAGGACACTCTTTACCAAATACGGTGCCAGGTCTCCTGAAAAACGGAGAAATTATTACATCCCCAGATATGATTGTAGAGGAACTCGCCGCGCACTTGAAGCCATGTCAAGTTCGGCGAACTACGCTCCTGACTTTCTTTTGATCAAAGAAAGAATGGAGAGCCGTCCGTTGGATTTCTTCTGCAGAGCGTGTGAAGATTACAACACACCTTTCTCCATATCGGAATTGCGCTCTGCTCTTGCATTGGCCAGACGAACTGCCCCAGGTCCTGATGAAATACACAACCTAATGTTACAACATCTTCCTGATGTGGCGATGCAATTTCTCCTCCGCCTTTATAATCGCATCTGGGAAGAGCACACCATCCCTGCTGTATGGCGAGAAGCCATAGTTATCCCAGCTCTGAAGGAGGGAAAGGATCGGTCGCTGTCATCGAGCTACCGACCTCTCTCTCTCACCAGCTGCGTTTGCAAAGTGCTGGAACGGATGGTAAACCAGCGCTTGGTCTGGACCTTGGAGTGCAGAAACCTACTGGCACCAATTCAGTGCGGTTTCAGGAAACACCGGTCTACCCTTGACCATCTCGTCGCTTTTGCAACGGAAATTTCAACCTCGTTCGTTCTGAGACAACACCTTGTCGCCGTACTATTCGATATAGAAAAGGCATATGACACCACTTGGAGGTATGGCATTCTGCGAACCTTGCACTCGTGGGGATTCAGGGGGAAGCTCCCCTTATTCCTCCAAAATTTCTTATCGGACAGATCTTTCAGAGTTCGCATCGGTGACAAACTGTCTAACAGTCACCCCCTTGAAAACGGCATCCCCCAAGGCTCGGTACTAAGTGTCACTCTGTTTGCCATAGCCATCAATAGTATAGCGTCGGTCGTGAGGGAACCTGTGAAGGCATCGCTGTTTGTAGATGATTTTGCCATTTTTTGTTCATCCAGCAGCATAAGTGTGATCCAGAGGCAACTCCAACTGGTGCTCAACAAGCTGCATGAATGGAGCATGTCGACAGGTTTCAAGTTCTCACCTACTAAATGCACTGGACTGCACTTCTGCAGAATATACCATTTGCATAGCGATCCAATCCTGTACTTGGGAGGAAATCAGCTTCCATTCACTGACTCTGCCAGGTTTCTGGGGCTGACTTTTGACAAGTCCCTCACGTGGCGCTCTCATATCTGCACATTGCAAACCAGATGCGTCTCCCCCCTCAATCTTCTTCGAATGCTTAGTGGCACTTCATGGGGAGCCGACCGCATTACCCTACTGCGGTTATACAGAGCACTCATTCGCTCAGCATTGGATTACGGTAGTGAAGTGTATGGTTCTGCAGCTCCTTCCACCCTTCGACCTATCAACAGCATACACCACGCAGGTATTCGCCTCTCAACAGGCGCGTATCGCACCAGCCGAATCGAGTGCATTCTAGCTGACGCTGGGGAGCCATCCTTAAAAATAAGGCGAGATATTCTATTAGCGTCTTATGGTGCTAAAGTGTCAGGTCTCTTTAATCATCCTTGTCGCCGAATAATCACTCGCCCAAAATATGAATCTTCTTATATTCTTCGAACATCGCTACCCCAGCCCCCAGGCATTCGATTGCGAAATCTTTTGCGGGGACTTAATGTCGATCTTCCCACTCCTGTGAAACCCCCAAATGACCTGATTCCCCCCTGGAAACTCCTTCCCCCCAATATTGACCTCAGACTCTCCAATCTTCCCAAACAAAATACTAGTCCTCTGGTTTACCAGAAGCAGTTTCAGGATATGAGGGAAGCCTATCCGGATCATCTATTCTTGTACACGGACGGGTCATCGCACAATGACGCAGTGGCGTGTAGTTTTCATTGCATCTGGGCCACCAAATCATATCGTCTTCATTCACAGTGCAGTACATTCACAGCTGAAATGTATGCAATACTCAAAGCCCTAATGTACATCGAGTCAACGACGCTGCAGCGAGTAGTTCTCTGTTCTGATTCTCTCAGTTCTCTTCAGGCTGTCTCCCGGCCTTCGTCAGACTACCTGACAAAATCAGTTCAAAACCTGATTCTTAGTCTCATGTCCCGCAACTATGACCTGGTTCTTAGTTGGGTTCCAGGCCATGTGGGAATCACAGGGAATGAGCTGGCCGACCTGGCGGCGAAGTCTGCTACTCGTAATACTCGTATCGACGTTCCTGCTGTGCCATTGTCCGATGTTAAGGCTTACTTGAAACGATCTCTGTTTAGAGCGTGGCAAACAGAGTGGCACAATACCAATTTTAAACTAAGTGGGATAAAGAATTCTGTAATTCCCTGGCGTTCCTCATCTCGCTCCTCTAGGCGTGAGGAAGTAATTTTAACTCGTCTTCGAATTGGACACTGCCATTTTTCCCACGGTTTCCTCCTTCGAGGAGAAACTCCTCCCGTATGTGACTCATGCGGGACGGCTCTGTCTGTGGAACACGTCCTCCTGAACTGCAGGAAATATTTAGGCAACCGACGAAGACATGGCCTGGGCAACTCGCTAAGGGAGGTGCTCGGGGATGACGATTCCGCGCTCTCAAAAGTTTTTTGCTTCTTGAGGGAAAGCGGAATATATAATCTTATTTGAGAGAATAGAATAGTGTTTTACTTTTTGTTGTTTTATTTTTGGCCCCTTTACAGCCAACTCTTAGTTCTACTATGAATTTTACGTGTTTGTTATATATTCTTTCTGTCCCACTACTTGAATACTCGATGTAGAATTCAAGTCTCTCCTTATGTATATGATTTTAATTAGAGGGTAGGCTCCATCTGTAACACATACTGAACCCTTTTCCCTTTTTTTAAAATACTTCGACATGGGCGCCAATGACCTTGGCAGTTGAAGCGCCCTCTAAACCTTAATCAATCAATCAAACCATCTGTGACTCGTGCAAGACTGTTCTTTCCGTGGAACACGTCCTGCTGTACTGTAGGAAATTTGTTGGCAGTCGACGAAGACATGACCTGGGCAACTCGCTACAAGTGGTGCTCGGGGAAGACGATTCTGCGCTCTCAAAACTTTTTTGTTTTTTGAGAGAAAGCAGAATATATAATTTTATTTGAAAGATAACAATGTTTTATGTTGTTTTTTGGCCCCTTTACAGCCAATTTTACGTTTTAAGATAAATTTTACGCGCCCTTTTTCTATTTTCCTTCTGCCATTTCTACATGTATGCCTGAAGCAGAATTCGAGCCTTCTTTTTAGCCAATGTACATGCTTTTAAACAGTGAGTAAGTTACATATGCAACACTGAATATTCTTTTCTCCAAATACTCTGGCATGGGCGCTAATGACCACAGCAGTCGAAGCGCCCTCTAAACCCTATTCAATCAATCAATCACACACACAGACACGAGGGAGAGTTCGACAGACACTGGCGGCCTGCTCCTTTGGTGGGAGCTCTTCCGCGAAGAAGTGTTCTTTTTGAGTTCGTTTTTTCATTTACTGCACTCTTGCCGGTTTTCCCGGCTTGGTGCGTTTGGGGAAAGTTTAATGTTTTTCCTCGTGCGCTTTAGGCACGTGTGGGCCCGCACGACACACTCACTGTCACTTGATTTGCTTTGACTTTGCAGCTCCAAAGAAGAAATGAAAAGTTTGTCGCCCGTCTCCGTTTCACTCTTATTACCCAGGGCTCTTTTGTTTTGTTTTTATTTCAAAATTTATACATGTTTTTGATGTTTCTATCCTAGTTGTTAGTCTTAATCTACAGAGCGTTCAAAAAGTCTCTCCGCAGTGGCTTCCGCCCCACTCCACCACTCTTTATGCGGCAACGGCAACATCGCTGGCTGAATCGCGCTGCGACGGCTCGCCCCTTCGCCCCCCCCCCGCTCGCTGCCTGGCCCCTTCGCCCTGGTCCGTTACGCAACAGCAACGAAGGAGAGGGATGCCGATCCCCGGTGGCCGAGATCGCTAAGGCAGTAGTGTCGTAGCGATCTCGGACCGAAGGGTCGCGGGTTAGAGTCCCGCCTCGGGCATGGTTGTAATTGTGTTAAATGTAATAGTGGTCGCTAATGACCTAGCTGTTGATGCGACCTTAAATAACAAAAAAAAAGGAGAGGGATGTGAAACAAGAAATTCAGTGAAATAATAAATCGACACTAAAATAAAAAGCATTTGAAATAAGCAGTTTACTTTTTACTTTTCATAATTATCTTCTTACATCATGTGTTGAAAATGCTTTCCAGAATTTTGAAGGCAAAGCGTTACCCTTTTACATTTATTATCAAAAACTCTTTCTAATGTTTCTGTAGATATGGACATTACATACAACGATATTGAGTTTTTTAATTCTTCAATGGTCTTGGGACGAGTTTTGTACACATTTCCTTTAGCTGCTCCCCAGAAAAAAAAATCAGGTGGTGTGAGATCTGGTGATCTTTGCGGCCACAGCCCTTTCGAAATTATGCGCCCCCCCGAACACTTCTTCCAATAGATCCAAAGAAATTTTGGCAGTATGTGCTGTGGCACCATCTTGCTGGAAATACGCATTCATTATTTCATTCTCTGTCAGCTGTTCAATGAAGGGATACAGGATGTTATTACAATATCTCTCTGCGTTTACTGTATCATTGAAGAAAATGGGGCCAACAATACGTGCTCTAGATATGGCAATCCATACTCCTATTTTTTGGTCATGCAGTGGCGCTTCATGAATGATGTGAGGATTCTCTGACGTCCATATTCTACTGTTCTGAGAGTTTATGTATCCCGAAAGATGAAACCAAGCCTCATCTGTAAAAAACGTGTAGTCCAGAACATCGATGCCTCTGCTTACAAAGTTCTGAAACCACTCACAATAACGAACTCTCTTCTGGTGATCTGTAATTTTCAATTCTTGCACTGCCATTACTTTGTAAGGAAACATTTTCAATTCTTTTCTTACAGCAGTGTGTGCAGTACCTAATGAGACGGCAGATTCTTGAGATAACCTCCTCATTGGTTTCGTGGGGCTCTGTAATATTTTATCAGAGATTGCAAGAAGCTTATCCTCTGATAAAACACGAGGTCGCCCACTTCTCGGCGCATCTGCTACAGAACCTGTTTGGCGAAATTTCGCAATTACATCGCGTACAGTATCACGATGTGGCACTACAGATTTTGGGAATTTTGCCACAAACATTTGTTTCACATCATCCGTGTACTTATCTTTTGCACGAAACACATGTTCTACCAAAAATGCACGTTCTTCCAGTGTCAGCATTCTAACAGTTATAATCTAAGTCCTCACTCACAACAACAACTTGTACTTAGTCAAACAATGTCACTTACAAAGAATACGATCACGTATTTTTATTTCAGCTGCTGCTTGCTTGCAGCGAGCGCGCATCTGGGAATATACTAACATTCGAACGCCGTTGCCCTCAGTGAGCCCGCGATGTTGCCGTTTCCCTGTAAAGGCTGGTGGGGTGGGGAGACGGCCACTGCGGAGAGACTATTTGAACGCTCTGTATTTGTTAGTGGTTCTAATTACTTATTGCTTAGGTGTTAGTGGTGTTAGTCTTATTTTAACTTATCTTATGTGTCCTATTTGTAGTTATTTCTATGTACAGTAGTTAATATAAATGTAAATGATCACACACGCATTCACACACGTACATTCACACACATTCATGCACTCTCTTGCATGATAATATAAACTCTAGCATGTACACGTAATACTTAATTGCAGAATATTTACAATGTTACTGTGGTTGATGGTGGTGTTGGGCTTGCACAATACATGCAGAGTTGGTGCTAGGCCGACGCATTTCTCAAGATAACATACAACACACAGTACACATACACAGTACTATACGTAGAACAATATACAACACACAGTACACAGTACACAAGATAACCTACAACACACAGTACACATACACAGTACAATACCCAGAACAATATACAACACACAGTACACAGTACACAAGATAACATACAACATACAGTACACATACACAGTACAATACACAGGACAATATACAACACACAGTTCACAGTACTCAGTACTCACGAACACGAACTTTTGCTGCTAGCAGTGTTGTGGCTTGGTTGCTGCGGCGTGGCTGCGGAGCGGTCGCTGGTTTGTGGTGTCACTAGACAAACACATTTCACACTATTCGCAGTACACAATGCACAGAACACAAGAACTGCATGTTTTTCACTGCTAGCGCTGTCGTGGCGTAGTCGCTGCGGCGTGGCTGCGGCGCGGTCGCTGATTTTGGTGGTGTCGCTAGCTCACGCACGCACCATAGTTCAGGGACTATGCGTTTGTGTTGTGATTGTGTTTTATGCGTGTTTGTGTTTTTGTTGTTGTTTTGATGTGTTTTAAGTGTGGTGTCAAGAAGGAGAGAAAGAGAATGGAGATGAGTTTTAGAGAGTTGTTGCGTGAGAAGAATTTTGTTTACTGGAGGTAGAAAGAGGTTCAGAAAGTTTCCTAATTTGACTGAAAGTAGTTTAGTTACAGTTTACGGTGGTTTGAGAAAAACCACGTCAGAAGGGAGTTTCTTCAGTTTGAAGTGAGAAGGCTTGGCGTAGTATTGCGAGTAGTGTTGAAAGAGGGGGTGGGTGTCAATGTGTGTGAATATGTCGTGCATTTTCTCCGTGGCGAGTTCGTGTAGTGTGGTGGTGATGGTGTCAGTGTTGTTGTTTGTGAGTTGATCGGCGAGGACTGAGCCTGGAGGAGGGCGAAAAAGCGACGCGTATGAAATAATTCTCGGCGCGCGTGAGCTACTGAAGGCAGGTTTCCGCGGCCGTGGCCCACACCTCGCACGCGTAGAGGCCCGCGCTCCGGATGCATGCGAGGTAGATGTGGATTTTAGTTTTGCTCTTCAGGGCGTTACTTCTGAAGAGCGGAAGAAGAGCAGAGATGCGTCGAGTCATATTCTGTCGGGCGAGGACAATATGAGGTTTCCAGGTCAGCCTGCGATCGAAAGTAACGCCGAGATATTTGATAGTGTCTCGCCACGGGATTGTGTAACCATTTAGGCGGATGGGCGCGACTATGTGCGTGTTGTGAGAGATTCTGTGTGTGAAGAGAATGGCTTGGCATTTCTGTGCGTTCAACGTGAGGCCGGTTTCCGCGCTCCACTTCGCGAGCGCGTTTGCGGCTCGTTGAAGTCGCTGAACCGCGACTTTAATGCGGGCTTCCTTGGCCGTGAACGCTATGTCGTCTGCGTAAAGTAAATCGCTCACTCGCGCGGTGGTGGGGGCGTCATTTATAAAGAGAGAGAAGAGGAAGGGGGAGAGCACGGCGCCCTGAGGGACGCCCGCGAGAATAGGCTTAGGAGATGAAGTGTGAGATTGATAGCGGACAGTGAAAGTGCGTGAAGTTAAGTAGCTAATGATGATGTTGAAGACGAATTGTGGTACGTAGGGGCGGAGTTTGTGTAGAAGTAGAGAGTGGTGAACAGTATCAAAGGCGAAAGAATAGTCGAAGAAAATAGCTGGGATAGAGCAGCGGTTGATTAGAGAAGAAGAGACGCAGAAAGCGAAGCGTAGAGCTTGAAGTGCGGAGGAGCGATTTTTACGGAAACCGAACTGCGTTCCCTTGATAACCCCCCCGTTCCTCGAAATCCCTTCGAATTCGATTGAGAATTATCCTCTCTAGGATTTTTCCGAGGAACGGCAAGAGCGAGATGGGGCGGTAGTTCTCGGGGAGACGCGAGTTCTTGCCCGGTTTCGGGATAAGCGTCACGGTCGCGGATTTCCACGCAGTTGGAAAGTATTGCGCAGAAATGCAAGCGGTGTAAATTAGAACGAGGAGAGAGACGGCCCTACGGGGTAGCTGTTTTAACATTGCCGCCGAAAGCTTGTCCGGGCCGCCTGCTCTGTTTGTGTTTATGTTTTGTAGATGGTCGCTGACCTCATCCGCTTCAATGTGCCAGTCAGGCGGGATTTCGGCGGGGGGCGTGTAAGTTACGGGGGTTTCCGCAGCGGTGGCGGGGAGACGATAAGAGAGTGGAATTGGGGGTGGCGTGAAGCGCTCTGCGAGAAAAGATGCAAAGATCTCGGCCTTGACGGCCGGGTCGTACGTGGGCGGGAGATAGGTTTTTCTTTCGAGCGCTGTGGTAGCGGGCTGTGGGTTTCGTAGCGCCCTTTGCAATTTCCACAGGCTTTTCGCGTTGTTTATTTCGCATTTTTGAATGTACTGTTCCCACATCGCGTTCCTGTGCTCCCGCAAGAGCTTCGTTGTTTTTCGGCGAATGGTTTGTTACGCTGCTTTCGCGTCGGGGTCGTGAGTGCGCTGATAGAGCCGCTGCGCTTTCGGCGTTCTTGAATTAAGCGTATCAGCTCGACTGGAGTAGTTGAAGGAAGTTCTGGGTCGAGTCTCGTGGAGTTTTCGTCGAAAGATGTTTTTATTTGATAAGTAAGGTGGTTTATTGCTCTGTCTATGTTTGCCGGGCAGTCCAGTTCGGGGTTACGTAGTAGTTTGTCGTTTAGTTTTGTTTTGAAGTTTGTCAAGTTCGTTTCGTAGGTCGGTTTCGTCGCGTTCGGGGCAGGGAACGCCTGTCTGTGAAGAGCGAAGAGAATAGGAAGGTGGTCTGAAGTGAGGTCGTGTAGCGGTTTCGGCGTAGTTATGTTAAGAGCGGGGGAGTGCAGTACAATGTCAAGAATGTCCCCGACAATGCGTCCGGTGAAGATGTCGGTCCGAAGGTGAGTGATAGAAGAAGGAGGAGAGATGTCGAGCTGAGTACTTCTATTTAAATAATGTAGCAGGCGAATTCCCGCCGCGTTGCACGCTTGGCTGCCCCAATCAAGGTGCTTCGAGTTGATATCGCCTGCTATTATTACGTTCCCCCCGAGCGTTAGCAGCGCGTCAATATCCGCTTCCTCGAGTGCGATCTGGGGCCGTTTGTTCGCAGAGATTAGTGCGATAGCACCTTGCGGCGTTCCGATCTTCACTGAGGTAGCTTCCATTGCGGCGAGAGGCGGAGTGACCAGGGGCGTATGTGGAACAGTACGTTTAATTGCTAGTAAGGTGCCACCGCCGCGGTGGGGGCCTGATCGATCTTGTCTATAAATATGAAAATTTGGAAGAGTGAATCTATCATTTTTGAGAAGGTGGGTTTCCTGAAGAAGTAGTACATCGGGGGAGTAATCTTTAATAAACTGTATAATTTCGGGTTTCTTTTTGTTCAGGCCCCCGTTCGCGTTCCATGAAACAAGTTTGAAGTAATGAGAGCTTAAAGAGCTCATTGGAACGCTGAGGTGAGAAGGGGAATGAGAGCAATGGCTTTGGTAAAGATATTGCCGGGCGATTTTAGGATTTCAATAGCCTGTAGGACGAGTGCGATGAGCGCTTGCCCGTCTACGCCCTGAAGCAGTTGCAAAAGTTCGCTGATTTCGCCGAGGCCGGCGAGCGAGGCGAGCGAAGGCGAGCGTTTGAGGGGGCGGCCGCGTTGATTGGTAGTGACTGATTTAAGTTTTGCCGGCCAGCTGTGGCGTCGGCGAAAGCGGTGCCGTGTACTATTGCGGGGGCGGGGGCCTCCTCTCCCGTGAGGCCGGGGAATTGTTCGGGCGAGCGAACAGCGGGGGCGGGCGGCGCGGCGCCGCTCGCGACGTGGCCCGTGCGGGGAGGATTGAATGCGTTAGCGCGGCGCGCTTGTTGATTGACGGCGCGCGTCTGGCGGGCGCCGCGTAGCTGCTGTTGTCTCGCCGCCTTGTAGGCGACGAGGGCGGGGCATTCGTGAAAACTGGCGACGTGCGCTTCGCCGCAGTTTGCACATTTCGGGTGCTCCGGTTTTGGGCATGCGTCAAAGGCGTGCGCGCCACCGCAGTACAAGCACACCGGATTCCGTCTACAATAATTATGAGAATGCCCCCAGAGTTGACACCGCTTGCAATGGGGGACTCGATCGCGCCCTCGATACTCCTCCCATCGCACGATTTGTTGTAGTAGCGAGTCAATTGCTTTTACGGCGTTGATCTGCGCGTAGTTGACCTCGGCGACGTAAAGCCCAAGTGACTGGAATGACTTTGCCCTGCTTCTGAGTAAGATGCGCGCTTCATTTCACTTAGAGGGTGCACTGTGATGCCGTGCTCGGTAATTTCGGCGTGTAGGGCGTTAAGGTCCTCGCCCCCGCACAGGCCGCGAATGACCAGGCGGTGGCGTCTCTCCTTCGTAGCGCGCCGGAAGAAGAACTGCGCGTGCTGGTTGTAGGTTTGCATTTTTGTTAATGCCGTGACAATTGCTGCGTGGTCTTTAACGCAGCCCGGTTTTAGCGTAAAGAAGGCCGCTGTAGTGAGGCCTCGGAGGGGTTTCGTGAGGTGCGGGCGCAAGGCTGACATGAGCGCCGCAGTATCGACCGGTTGCTCGATACAAATCTCGCCGGCCGATTCGCGTGGGCGAGGAGCGGCCGCGCGAGCGGGTGGAGCGGCTGGGGCGGGCTGAGTGCTCGCGGGCGCGTTAGCGGCGGCGGCGGGAGCGGGCGGCTGTTGCGGAGAGTTCCGCGTCGTATTGTTTCCAAAGAGCTGGAAACGGTTTGAAGTGGGGAGGGCTTGCACTTGGGGGTGAGTGCGCACATCTTGGGTCGGGCGTGGGCGGAAAATTCGCGTGGCAAGTTGCCAGCCTTCATCGGATGCGTCGCTTTCGCTTGTGCTCGAGCGCGGGGAGTTGTGACGCGATTCCTCCGAGTTTTCATTCTCGGATAGAGAAGCTCGCCTGTCCTCGGCGTCCGACACGTCTGAAGAGTCGGACGAAGACATTTCTGCGTGGGGGCCGCCTGACTGGTCTATGTGGGGCGTGGCGGGGGCGGGGGCGTCCTGAACATCGGGTGCGTGCGCCGCGGAGGCGGCTGAGCTGTTTAGCGACTCACCAGTGTTGTCTTCTTCGCTGTCAGCGTCGGCTGCGTGGTCGGGCGTCTCTGGCTGCGGCGGGGCGGCCGCGGCGGGTGGGTGTTCAGCTGCGGGGGCGGCCGCAGTGGGTGGGAGCACAGCTGCGGGGGCGGCTGGCGCGGCCACTTCACAGGCGTGGCGTGGCGCGCAGACGCGGCGCCGGTGATTTTCTTCTCTCGTCCGCGCAGCTTCCGCGCGGATGCGGTCAATTTCCTGCTGGAGTTCGGGTTCACACGGCTGCCTCACAGCGACGCACGTGTGGCGCATTCCATAGTTATCACGGAACCTGCATGCGCTGCAGAGTCGGCGGCGTTTTTGCAAGGTTGGACAACGCACTCGTAACGAGGCCTTTGCTCGCGTGTAGATAGGGCTACGTTCGGCTGTTGACGAAGCCGCCCTGTCTGAACGCATTTGTTTCAATGTCCTTTGGCCATTTGATGACCTTGATATTCTATTTCTAGTGTAATTTATTAACTATATACGAACAAAACTAGCAAACTAACGAGATTACGAAACTAACGAGAGAAACTATAACTTAGCTATTTACTATATCTGCTTACTTTCTAAGAGTGGTTACTATGCTTGTGGGGGAATGAGGTTGTGAGAGAGAGAGCAGCGGACCCCTTTTTTTGTATATCCGGGAATATCCTGTTCTCCTTCCCCCAACACCTTCAATAGTTCAACTTATTTAGAGGGATTCGAAGGACCAGCTTTGGACAGGTTGCATCTGTTGTGTAAGATTGCTGCTATTATAGCTTAAGGAAAGTAAGTTCACAATTGACATAAAAAACATATATTAAATTAAAGCATCATAGAGGTACAGTGTTTGATCAACAATTAGACATGCAGGCACTTTCTTCAGACTCATTATACATGGTTAGACGGCAATTCAAACCAGCGTTGCTGGATCATCACACAACACGTGGCACAGGCAGCATTTCAGGCAGTGGTGTTGTATTCCCCTCGCGTTAGGCGATACAAGGGAGAAATGCTCAGGATGAAGAACTGTTGCAGTCTGGCGCTCGCCAGAAACGCACCATCACATCACACGTGGTACAGGCAGCATTTCAGGCAGCGTTGTATTCCCCTCGCGTTAGGCGACACAAGGGAGAGGCTCGTAGTGCAGATTGTTGCAGCTTACGGTTGCTAAACGCTGCACCTTGAACTGAACCTGTAGCGTACTTCGAAAACGACACTCGGTGAGCGTTGCACAAACTAGGCCTTAAACTAAACCTGTAGCACATGTGGGAAAACAGCGTTCCGCGAGCATTGCATTCAGCGCGCATACTGCCAGGAGGCTCACACAAGACTGAACTCCGGATGCGTCGGGTGACGCACGGAGAAAAACTCGCAGCCAATGAGCGAGTGACATTGGAAATTGAGCTCTAATGATTAAAATAAAAACGTTCGAGTTTTATAAATTTAGTAAATGTTTTAATTGAGATTTTGAATTTGGTGAATTTTGAACCTGGTGAATTTGTTTTAAACGCATTATTGATTTGATTTGATTTTGTAATTTTATATGACAGCGATTACGATTTCTCGGAAGCGCTCGCTGTTTGATTGTTGTTTTCGCTTTGTGCCGGAATGAAGCTGATAAATGTTACTGCTCAATTATTTTACAGACGTGCTTTCTTAAAATTTTAAGGAGTTGTATTCGCTCCGCTGTCCCCCCAGAAATATTATAATTAATATTATTTGTTATATTATTATGTAGTGTGCTCCGACAATGCTAGTTTTAATTAAAACTGCTAAATATCGCGGTTTTTAGCTACCTCCCGCGAGGGGAGAGCGGGCTCGGCCCCGGTCGGTCGCGCAGCGGGCGCTACCTGCTTCGCGGCGGAGGGGTCGGCCGGCGCGCGGTCGGAGCGAGGGCGGAGGGTGCGAAAAGCGAACGAATAGCCTCACGCCCACGCAGTAAAAAACTCTCTCAAACTCCACTCACTTACGTATGCAGCTCTCTTAACCGTGGCCGGAGACCCCCATGCCAGCGACTTCGCATTGAGATCCCCTAGAATGATATTTTCTCCCCCTGTTCTGGAATCCTGCATTATTATGTCCACTTGTTTCTTGAACACATCCAACGGGATATTCGGAGAGATATAGCAGCAGTAGATATTAAAGACCTTCATATGAATACAGAGGTACCCTTCTTTATTCCGGACATTTTGGACACTCAGGCTCTTATTTAGGAAAAGAGCTGCAACATCACATCTTTCGTCTTTAATCCAGTTGTTTGTGGAGACAAGTTTCTTATTGGGTTCGCTAGCCAAAATTAAGTATACTCCTTTGTCCGAGGCAGTTGCATACGCCATGTCGTGGCTCTTCTGTGACCGCATCAGGTTGGCCTGCAGAATGCGTATGGATTGCGTTGCCATTGGTTTTATCTTCTTCCGGCCCTGGCTTCCACTACTAGCTTCCGGTACGCCGGGCATTTCATATGCTGCGATCTATGTCCATTCTTCCTATCCCTTTCCTGCGCGCATTGCTTTGCGATATGCCCATACCCGTGGCATTTGTATCATCTGGGAGTCTTTTTCTCTTATTGGGCAGTCAATCCATCCTATAGAGATTGTCCTCTGTCTGAGTTTCTCCTTTGCCGGACCTGTAGGCAAGCACAAGTAGGTCGCATTTTGGTTTCCGTGCCTACCTGGTCTCGTCGACACAGTCTTCACTTCAGATTCTTCTATGTTGGCCGCTTTACTGATGGCTTTCATTATATCGGCCTTTTCAGTTGCTGGCACTGTGCCATAGACAAGCAGCGTGGTCTCTTCACATTTTGAAGTAACCTTCACATCCTCGACAATTGACTCTATTTCCTTCCGCAGTGTTTTGCCTACACCTGACCCTACTATATTCTACGCCGAAGGGAATTTCCCCCAGTAACGGAGGGGTTCCGTGAGTGCAAATTTAGACAAAACAAATCCAACTCAGTGACCAGCGGGTTGCACTAATCCTCCCTCGCATGGCCAACGAGATTCCTTCACCCGTGACGACTACTTCTGCGTTCCCACTGCCGAGGCAGCGGACTTTGAGAAATTAGGAAGCGGGCCAGCAGAGCTGGAGGGGTCTTGGCGGCTTGAGAAGCCTCCAGGGAAAACCATGTGGAGGTGTCCCACAGACCTCGAACTTAAGAGTGCTTGGCCACCCGCCGCCTTGCGTTACCGCAAGACTCGCATCTCTTTGCACATGTTGCCACATGCAACGAGAGCTACAATGCTGCAGAAGATGAAAGTTGAAGACGAAAAGTATAATGGAAGTAATAGATTTAAAGTTGGATAGAAGAGGAGGCTATGTACAAGGTGGTCCGCTGCTATTACCTTACGGCACCGTCGTAGTCCGTGAACTTATGATAGATTTCAATCGAGGACCGGAGAGCCACGAGAGAGATCGTCCGCACGTGCATGGCCGACGTGATGCCGAGACGCCGAAGTGCCGCAATGGTTGACTCAAGACCCACTACTCCTATGGTGAGAGGTGAGCACTAGCGTAACAAATTGAACGTTGCGCAGTGCGCCATATTGTAGGCAAATGCGGGCGCGGTCATGTGAAACCGTGTATCTTAACGCGCTTTTCAAGGGATATTACGGATTCAAAACTTAGAAAATCACATTGTAAATGTTTCTATCAACTGTGATAAATAACGAAACATTTTAACGTGGTTTAAGAAAAACTATTGAAAATAGCTCATGTTTTTGACATGTACTCGATGTCATTTCAACCAGTACGGAATAAATGTTAACTTTTATTTTTGTTGGTGCAAATACACTTTTTCATGCAATCTATCTTCCAGTGTTTAATAATGCGAACAAATTAATAAAATTCTCACTTTTTGTATATAAAGTGTAATTATAGTTATACAATGATGGTCTTACATATACTTAGACTAATTGTGTATTGACAAACTGGGAAACTCAAGTAATTAGTAACCAAAAAAATAGGAGTCATTTACGGACTGGTTGATAGAGCATTGAAACTTTTTGAACTGCTTTTTCCATCACAAAAATGTACATATTTTGAAAAATATTTTATATAATAATATCCACAATATTTTATTTATACATAAAGAAACAGAAGGCACATATCAAAATATATTAAAAAATCTGAATTTGAAATAGAAAACATCCTTACCATATGGTTACCTTACATCCAAAACGTAACTTCCACTTTTGTTCACATGGTTGTTTCGTGTTTATTTGGGAAATCGGGTAATTGTTAACCAAAAAAGCAGAAGATAGGAGTCATTTATATCCAAAGTATTGTGAAAATTTTTTTATCACTTAATAATTATTCACAATATTTTATTAATAAATACATAAAGAAACAGATGGTACATATCAGAATATATTTTTTAAAATCTGAATTTCAAATAGAAAACAAACTTATTTGACCATATAATTCTGGAAAATCCAAAACCTCATAACTTCCACTTTTGGTCCTTTCGTGTTTATTACAAATAATGTGGTTTTAACATTTACTTTTTTCATGTTCATTTTCCTGATGCTTTTATATTATTTCTGCCCAGTTTTTCAAATCGTAATCAAAATAAATATGAAGGAAAACATTAAGAATGATTAATTTGTCTTGAAAAATGATTGGCCAGGTACAATATAAGAGTACAAAGATAATTAAGACAAATAAAAAATGAAGGTTGCGAAATAGAAATATTATGTTGAGTAATGCTCTGTTGCATGTTGCCCAAGAAAAGAAAATAACAATCACACAAAAATTTCTTGGAAAGAGGACATACTCAGATGGAATGCGACTCTATGCATTCACTTATAGAAAGAAAATTGAAAATCATAGAGATTCAACTTGCATCTGGTAATGTTGCTATTTGTAAATCAGCTTGTCAAAAACGATGTCTATATTTGGACTATGCATACTTCCGAAACTATAGTGTAATAATCCCCCACCCAAGCATTTATGGAGGAAGATTATTAACTAATTTAGTCCTGTTCTTCTAACTTCGCGGGATGCGGGAAGGAGCAGGTCTTGCAAACATGAATTGCCAAGAAACACATTCATTCTGCTGGTAACATAATTACAATTCAAGTTACATGGCCAACGTGCGACCCGCCTCGCAATAAAGAAAACAACTACAAAAAGTGCGTATTGCTGACGCAAGAGTTCATCACACCCCTTTTTGAGATCGTCCTCAGATGGCAGGTAAACGAGCGACCCTTCGTCCTGGCCTGCAATGTTGGTGGCCGCACAAAGGCTGCTGCTGCGGCGGCGGCTACGGCAGCGCGGGGTATGCCGGCGGCAGGGGTACCTCAGCCACGTTGACGCGGGCGGATGTTGACCGCCGACAGATTGTTATGTGAATCTGCTAAGCTCAGGCAATGCTGGCTAGTGACATCCATGCAACCATCCGTTACCATATAACTCCGCCAGACTTGAAGTGTGGAGAGCGTAACATTATTGCTTGCTCCGCTACATGAGATGATAAAGTCAAGTGCAAGTCTAGCACTTCGCGATATGCGGCAGATGCCGCGCTGCCCTTCAAGAGCCGGAGAGGCCCTTTGACTCGTCAGTAAAATCTCGGAATCTATTAATTTGCCTACAGCTACGCTCACCACCAAACTTCTGTCTCCCACCATCCCCCTGTGAGGTTATTCTATGATTCGTTGTTTTAAATGAAAGGTGTGGGAGTGAGGCCTCGCTTTGGCCAATAGAAATATCGGCGCATGTCCGTTGGAAGTAACATTTGGAGGTGTGAGAATTCCAGGAATAAGTTTCCTTTGATGTATTTCTGGGAAGCGCAAATCTGCAACGTCCGGCCCCAGCTGCGCTAAGAGGCCTAATCCGTCGATGGGCGCTACCCTTTTGAACGTAATGAAAGGTCTTAGACGGTGACAAAGAAATCTCTAGTGGGCGCGGGCGCCGGGGCGGTGCGGGCGCGGGCGCCGGTGGCGGTAGCGGCAAAGTGCGGCTCTTTCACGGGCTCAAATCTCGTATACACATTTGATATGATGTGGATCGATGTACTGTTACAATAGGGAAGATATTACTGTTCCAAAACTATACAACAAATGTTACGTGTATCGTCTGCAAAATGTGATTTGGCAGTATAAAAAAGAAAAGTAGAATATGGAGGAATCCCTGATAGCTTTATATTTATATATTTGAAGGACCAGCAGACTGTAAATTAAATAATACACATAACACATAAAATTAATGGAGCTGTACAGTATTGCATAGATGGATGGAATATGATAGGGCAAAAAAGAATAACATTTGCTGTAATAAAAATAACAAATATTTAATTACTAAACAAATTGAGTTGAAAAGTTTGTAAACAAACAAAAAATATTTAAAACAGTAAGATAAAAAATTAATGTGAAAAAAGTAATGAAAAGGAAATGAACAAAAGTGATTGAAAAACAGTAATCCTGAAGTCAGAAGTTGCCAAAAATTAAAGTTTTCTTGCTTTAAATTTAAATAGATTAAAAGAGTGCACTCAAGTAGAATTCTGGTGCATCAGAAAGAAGTTGAAATAAGTAACCGGTCACTTATCCGTTGGAGCTCTGTTGGGTTTTTCTTGCAGCGGATGTCGGCCGAGAGATGTTGCAGCAGCAGAAGATTGTTGACGGGGATGGCGCGGAGTTGCGACCCCAAATTAAAGTGTTGGGCAGAGCAGCGTGTTCCAGCAGATTGCAGTAGGCAACTAGGTGTTGCACCGCATATTTTAAGTAAATGCTGGAGAGCCGCGTCTTGCAACAGATTGCGGTAGGCAAAACAGATTTTTGCACCACATACAAAAATAGGTCACATCTCTGCGGAGGTCGCCACAAGACTCCTTGTTCTCGTCGGATGAAAAGTTTTTGAAGACTGGTCGGTCGAAATGTTGTCCTTTCGTGGCACACAGGGGCGCTAGTGTCAATTTGCGTGTGTGTCTGAGGGCTAGCGCGGTTGGGGAGATGGCGAAGCTTGTGCACGCACTCAGCGCGCACGGATGCCCTTGGAACCGGAGGGACTCGGCAGTTGCCAAAAAAATGCGCCTCGAATAACACCCTCGGGGTCACCACCCCAACGGGGGCGGAACGCGCGGAGGGTGGTCTAGCAGGAGTGCGGCGAGGCGAGGACTGCATTCCTCCGTACGACGCCACTCCGACCGATTTCACTCACATACAGTTTTCAACACACTACACTGCTTGTTCTGATAATTGAGTACAAAGAATTGTGCTGCAAGAGTCCCCTGGGTGCAAGGAAATAAAAATTAAATAAATGATAATAAATTGGGACGTAACAACAAAGCTTTGAAAACAAAGTAAAGTATGAACACTTACAGGGATTGAAAAAGCCTTGCCCAAAGATATCCATAGTTTCTATGACCAACAGTCTTTTTAATGTTGGGGAAAGTTTTTTCTCTCTCTTAAGAACTAGTTTTCAACAATTTCATAATATATAAATGAGTACCATTTTGTATTTCAACAAACGTTTGACTACAAGCTACGACTCTTTCCAAATAATTTAACAAGCGATTTACAGTATTACAGTGATTTGTAATTTTATATCCAAAAACACAGAAGTCAGGATTTCTCTACAGATATTAGAGTCGAAACCTCTTAACTAGTCAAATCACAAGATTAGAGCAAACCTAAACAAAGAAAACTATAAATTAAAATCCGTAAGCCTAAATATACCATGAAACCAAATTTGGTTTGCTAATGATTTCATCAAAGTTAAATATTTATCCTCCCGTTTCATTCTGTTTTACTCACCTTTGAGGTTTTGGAACAAAATGTTCCTCAAATAACAAACATATTTGAAAAAGAAATATTCAAAAAAAGTGGAATTATAATAATATATACAATACTTAATAAGCAATTTACAATTACTAATAAAAGATTCCATTTTGACAAAAATGTTGTTTACTAAATTGGATGCCATGATTACCCAAGGATATTTATCGAGCAAAGAAAAAGAAAATATAAAAGACTAATAGATGAACATAGAACAGTTTAGAAATACCTTATATTAAATTTAAATTCAAAACACAGGATAAACGGTCACAAAGTTAACTTCAAGAATTTCCATAGTTAATATCAACCGTAATATTAAATTGACATCAACATAACACATTACTGATGCATAAATAATACAGTCTCTGTACAGTGCTGTCTTATTAATTTTTTGTGCAGTAGCTCATTGTTCCTTCTGGCTACATGGTGAAGCCTTGTTTTAAAATACAAAGAAACAAGCAAGATAACAATATCGAACAAATGATTTTGAGGAAACATGCATTCCAAAAAGCGATCATGCATATTATTGAAAATATTTTTATTTGTGGCATATTCCAATATTTGACAGTTGAGAAGTTTCAAATTCTTTAATTTGGGAGATTTGTCTACAGCTGTTAATGCTCGTAAGCCTTTCTCTGCCTGTAAACAAATTTTAAAAGCATCTTGGCAAGGATACTGAAGTCCATTATCCTTTCTGATGAGGAACTGAGTAAACTCGTTAATGTCTTGCCTAACCAGCCTTTCACAACATACATCACAGGTCATCTTTTTTACTATTTGTTTGACCACAAATCCTGTAATATACATAACAATATTTGCAGAATATTCTGACAGGTTTGAACCAAAATAGTCTGGCATATATTCCTGGAGAATCTCTTCGATTTCTTTATCTTCGAAGGCTGCTTTCTTTCTGCTGCGTCCCAAGAAAGCAAAGGGACATATTCCAATGCACCAATATTTCCGTTTCTTCTCTCCCTAACTTCATTCCTAACAAGCAATCTCTTGTACGCTGCTTTAAATTGCAATGCTGTTAGGTTGTTGTTACAACCCAATCAATTGCAAACAGCACCAAAATATATCTCTAGGTGGTCCGGAGAGAATTCATAGGTGGGAATATAGGACAGTTTCCCACTTTGAACATAATTGAAAAATACACTTTGAAGGGATACACACTGGGCAAGGAAACCCAAGATGATAGTCTTTCTCGCCTCCCTTCATGAAAAGGTTTGTTGCTGGCATCTCTCAAACCTACTAAATAAGATTTTGCCTTCTCCATAAATGGTTGCCAAATGTGCTGATTGCTCTTTTTCGTAGCGCTCTTGTAGCCTTTGGCCAAATGGTTCTTCGAATTACATAAAACAAAGAGTCTGTCAATTACTGTACAGTTCTCTGCTGTTGTATCAGCACCTGCAAAGTTTTGAAGATTTAAATCAAAACAAAAACTGAAGAGGCTTTGCAACGGATGAACTTAGAACTTGTGATGCCAATGACACTGTCATTGTTTGTGTTTTGAAGAGAATATGTTTATTCCTCACTTTGTTTTCTAGTCAAATGCTCTTGGTATTGTAAATTATTTAATTTCATAATGTGATCCCAACAGATAGCTCCTCCATGGTAATCAAATAACATTTTCTCATGTCCCAAAAGGTTTCTGGCAAGTTTTAACATGTAACAAGCGTCAAGGAAAATATGAACTCGCATCCCAGACTCAGGATGTGGGAACCACGGTTTCATATTATTAATAGCAAGTGAAGCTCCATTGCTATGTTACACGATAGGCATCAAAAGTAATGCCTATAACATTTGCCTTACAAGCATGTAATGCAATTAAACTTTGGTTGACTATCGATGTTTTTGCCTCACAGCTGACGCCGTTACTTAAAAAATATGCAATTGGAATTTTCCAAGATGCATTGACAGATACAGTCATTACCACCAGAACTTCTCTAGCCTCTACATCTACACTCCCACAAATGCCGTGTCCGAAATCAACACATCCAACAAACTTAGTTCCGTCCCATTCTACACCTTTTCGTATTGCCATCTCATCAATAACAAGATTTACATATAGTTCACATTTGCATTCTTCCACTCTCTTGGCTACTGCTGCAAGAGCCTCCGAGGTAAACCCAGGATTTCCTTCAACATTATTGTACCACATTTGCAGGGTATTTTAATGTGGTAAAGACAGCTTAAATGTTTGTCTCACAAAAGAATATGCAGCAGGAGAATAAAAATGCAATGTCAATGCAAATGACTTTAGAACGTCACTGAATGGTGAGTTTTGGGGCATTAGAATTCGATTTAACATGTCAGAGAAGACATCCCCTAAGTTTTCTTGAATAACATCAGCCCACTGGTTGATAAGATTCTCCTCTTTTAATTTTCCCACCAATTCGATGAGATAATTAATCTTCTTTGTCTGCGTCTTGCATTGTAAAGTGCAAGCTGCAATTTTCCCCTCAGCTGTACCACTTTTATTTGCGTGTCAGGGCAATGTGCAACTTTTTTTCCACTTTATCCTCCTCAGTCCTGAGAAAGTTTTCCGATCTTAGATTTTTTTGAAAATCAAGATTTAGCCTCATTTACATCCAAGATTAAGGGCAAAAATAGAAAAAAAAATTTTTTTGTTACCTAGTACCCGGAATGCTGTGTATCCTATAGGCGACATTGGGATCAAAGGAGAACCAAATTTGTATTTTCTGTAGACTAATATTTCTGGATTTTTACAACAATAATACTAGTTTATTTTCTCATTACAGCTATATTTTGAAGAGAATATATGATATAAACAATTACAAAACATACAGTATGTCAAAATACAAAACATATTTCTAAATATTAACAATCAACGAACGGACATCTGCTGAAGGACTGTCATATTTACTCTCCAAATTAACCTGTAACACACCTTTAGTATAAATAATTGAGACACTTGAAAATAGTTTGAAACTACTTCTGTTTTTAAAGTTCATGATATAATTTAAAACAATTTCTATTTTCTAATAGACAGAGATAAACATTACATGCAGAACACTTTATTTTTGTTGAGTTGGCATTGCACCCTGGGAACCTGCAACGATTTTTTTTTTGCAGGTGTCGGAATCATTGGAAGATGAAGGGTACCTTTTTGTCTAAAATGGTCTGACGGATGTGGAACTCTGCCTCTGAATTTCTTTGCGGTAGGTTCTTCAGCTTCATAGTCTGAGGAACTAATGCTTTGCTCAACATTCAATAAGTATTCTTGTATTTCAATTCGAAAGCTAAGCAAATCAAGCATTTCTTTATTTGACTTCTTCAGTGATATTTGGTCTCTTCGGTACTCGGTCCAACTGGCAGCAATAGCAAAATCTATCATGTGCATGATTACTCTTATTGTCCATTTCTTGGTTCTTGCACATATCCTGTAATAGCTTATTACCCTGTCGAGAAAATCAACACCTCCCATATTTGTGTTGTATTTTTTCACAACTGAAGGACGTCTTACCATGACATATGATTTGTCTTTTTTTGACCAACGCCTACAATGATCAGTTTCAGGAACACCATCACATGATGACGCAAAAATCACTGGCTTATTGTCAAACCACTTTACCAGGCATATCTGTCCATCATTCCTGACGAGTTGGTCTGATGAACCACGGCCAAGGCGCTTTAGTTCCCCATCCGTTTTGAAATTTGCAGACTTCGGAATTCTGCTCTTTTGTAGAGTCCCTGTGCCTTGGCATTTTGCGTGATAATGTAAAGCATCCAACAGATCAACAGAAGTGAAGTACCTGTCCATGTATATCACACTACCTTCTTCTAATTTTTTTGCTAAGCGAATTACAGCCTTACCACCTAGATCCAAAGATTTTAAATCTTCACCATCACTATCATCAAGGATCGAACTGTTTTGTCCAGCATAAAAGAAAAAATCTAAAGGTATACCATCTGGAGTTGCTGCTACAAATAATTTTAAACCGCAAGGATTGGGTTTTCCTTTAACAAATTGTCGAGCTGGTACATGACCCCAAAAAGGAATCATCTGTTCATCTATAGCAACATTGCTTGATCTTGTATTTAAAAGGCAACCAGTATGCACGCTTTTTATAATTGGTTTCACTTTCCAAAACTTATCTTTGTCTTTCTCTTCTTGAGAGATCTTATCATCATCTTGAAGTTTTAAATTGTTCCTGATTTCAAAATAGCGATCTCTTCGCATTTTGTCTGCAATACTTGGGACCCTTGTTTTCTCCATCCAATACATACGGATTCTCGGATATTTCAAATATGACATCATAATTGTGATTGCCAAGAATTTCCTCATCTCTGCCTCTGTGACACCAAAAACTTTTCCTTTGTCTTTCATTTATCGCATATTAGTGTACATTGTCAGGTCTATAATTATATTAACAGGTATATATTTTGAAAAATAATCATATGGGGAAATTTCAGTGCCCCTTACGTCAATTACTGGAGGTGCTGCTGGTGGTAAAGGTTGAAATAAATCTGAATTTACTCTCTTCCAAAATGTTCTTCGTTGTGATGTGGAAGCCGCAAATTGTTCAGCATCATCTCTTGAAAATTCATCTGTGTCACTTTCGGAGCTCTCAGAATTATCAGCAATGTTTACGTTACTAGTTGGTGATGGAGTAAAAGATTGATCATTTTCATCGTCTGAACAAACTTCACATTCAGATACCTCATCGTCAATGAACGTGTCTACAAACTTGGAAAAATCTGGATCACCTAAACAGTGATATAAATAATACTTTAAAAAGAGCACCCAATGGTACCAATTAAGACCAAATAAAAATATACACATAAACTTAGATTTTTATTTAACAAGAGATTCTCATGCAATTTCGAAACTGTAGAACCCGATGTCGCCTATAGGATACAAAATTTAATATTGCACAATTTAATTACATAACGAACAGCAATACACATTTCTTCATGTATACCTTATAATTAATGTATTAGATATGCTGTATGATAATTTTCACATTAAAAGAATTATAACTTATTGAATAAACACAACTTACCTACAGCAATGCGTGAACGAAAGCGGTAACGTTCTTCCGCCATTTTCACAACTGCCTGTTCTTCCCTCCAAATATGTAATCAAGAAGACAGCATTCGAAACAGCTAATACCATCTTCTGGCAATATATTGAACGATAAACGATCGCAAAAAGGCGCGCTAGCGAAATGTGGCGGGACATTGAAGCCCTTACTAGTTATGTCTCCTATAGGAGACGGCAGGACTGAGGAGGTTAGGACTGGAACTTGAAGCATAATTGTGCTCATTAGAAATTTCACCACAAACTATACTAGATTCTGGTGCAGAGGATTCTTCTTCCTGATGATGAGCAAACGACATTTGTCGCTTGTGGCGTCGTTTAATTAATCAGACACAGACACGAAGGATTCGTAACAAAAAAGGTTTATTTGTAACCAAAGAAATATATAATGTTGCACAAGTTCATTTACACATCCGTGAGTTACGGAACCCTCCTAAGTACAGCTTACCCTAGCCGCCACCCGCGACTGCCTTGCGATTCCCCACCCGCCTTTGCTTGACCGCAAGATACAGCGAACACTTGACCGCGTCGCTAAATGTGAGACTGATGTCTCCCCCGGACAAGTCCGACCGCTCGCCCTGGAGCGCAGTGCGTGAGCACTAAAGAAGATACCAACTCGGCTCCGTGCCGCAAATGTATCCCTCCTAATATGCCCATACCTCACCTTATATAGATACGGTCACATGACTGACCGATCACATGATCTACTCCCACTCCGTAACTAAAGTGACGTGGGTGCCCCACGTGACCTCCCTCTCTCAGAGCTTGCTAGTTCGACGTTTGTGACGTATACAACAGGCCACTGTGACGTGTCTTGCCGCCCCCAGGCGGTGCATCACCGTCCTGTCTAACTACTTCCTGGCTAAACCCATCTTAGCCACGCCCCCTTCCTGCTCAACCTAATGGTCTATTTGTGGCTTCCATAGACAAAGACACATCATGTCTTTTATGTATACAAGCGTCACTATGCCACACGCTGAAGCACTCTTTTCTTCCCCTACAAACCAAAAATAAAAACCTTTACCTACATTTCTCACAAAACAAAAGAATGAAATATAGCAGTGTGTTTAAATAAGTATTGCTGTTTTTAGACTTCTCTTGGTACAAATAACGAGTTTACTTTGAATACCACCCATTTGTCAAAAGTATTATGACAATTTGAGGAAAGAGAAATAAAGTGGGGTATTACTTTACTTCACTTGCATTGAAAAATGGCATGACTACACTAAAATGTACATAGTAAATATAATTTGTATATTTCCCTCCTAAATTAAATTAGATTCTGTAGGTTGAATACTTCTGGTGTGAGAAACAATAAAAGAATTTGATCAATACTACCTCTGTTGCAAGCAAAAACACACACAATAGTAATTCGTTTTATCGTTGGGAAATAATGTACTTCAAAAATCTTATAACTAAATAACATTATACTTCCATTCATTCTATTTACGGCATTTATTGGCACACATACCTACAATCCATTCTCTTTTTCAGAGAAACTAAATATAGAAGGTACTGCTGAAATCTTCAAAATCTTTTTCTGACCACCTTCCCAGAAACGAATCGAGTATAACCTATGGTTTTGAGTAGGGATAAAATTCTTCCTTCTCACTGCAATCCACCATTGTTTCAATAACATTTTATCATTCATCGGAAACCTGTAAACATGTGTATTCTTATCACTTCATTTCACACATTAACAGCTACAAGCCACACATTAACTGCAGGTATGCATCAGCATGTTCAGAATTACATGTACACTCACTTGTGGGAAGATAATTTGTTTCTGGGTACATCTCTGTTTGTGCAGCCATATGATGCACACGATCTTGCCATAATTGAAAAGCGCTTACGTTTACTCCGTAGTAGTAACTCAAAAGCACTGCAAAATCAAAATTCACTTCAAAATAATCCACAACACTCTTTACGCACACAACACGCCAGTCAGTGAACACGTTACCTACAATACGGCGCCGGGAGCAGCTTTCAGTTTGTAACACTACACTAGCGCTATATGTGTGTCTAGGTAATACTATCCAATGTCTTTGGGTTGACTGCGGCGTGGCCCCTGTGTCCCCGATGACGATGCGGAGCACCTGTGCGTGGGCCGCCATGTATGACAGGGCGCTAGCTTGCCAGTAAATTGTGGCAGCACAAAATCCAAGTGATCGGGTGGTAACAATGGTAGTGATCGCCTGTAATGTCTGACGGGCTTGCACGCGATCTAGGGCCTGTGAAATTTCATCCAACCCAACACCTACCTTGTCTGAGAGTGCCTATTTTAATTGCTTCTGACTCAGCCCCCTTGGTCTTATCGATTCGTGTTTCTAGCAGTCACGGCCCGGACCACCTCGAGCACGGCTGCGACTTCCTCGACTCCTTCGGGGAGGTTCATCTCTATCAAACCACTCACGATCTCCTTCATATTGGTCGCGAAAGCCTTGCTTCGCCACTTCTCGCACTTGACGAGATGTCATACTGGCAAGTAAGCCAGTATGACATTTCTGGGCACGGGTGGTCTGTTTACCAAAAAGCTTGGGAGTTGTAATCTGATCTTGATGTACTTGAAGACTAGCACTTGATGCTAAATCTCTTTAATGCATCACCTATGCCATCACAAGGATCTTTACCATGTGATGTTGCGCAAAGAAATGCCACTCTGCACTTATTCCGAAATCTTTCTCATGTAGACATTCAAGAAGTATATTTTGTTCTTATATTGAACAATAACACCATTAGAGAAATAGAGTATGTTTTCTAGGTTCTTGATCTAAGTCTTTAAAAAATTTATAACACTTCATTGAAAAAAATATACTGCATCTGTGTCGTGTTTGACGCACTCTGAAATTGCAACCAAATTTTTGTGCATCACAAAGCCATTTTCTGTATAATTAGCAATTAAAGCGTGTATAGTTGCTTGGTCATTATTCCAATGCACACCTTGTACGAAATCTGAATGCGTGAGTTGTCAAAGCTTGGATTTTAGTTGAAAATATTTCTAAGAATTCTTCCACAAATGACACTAAAATTTCGAAACTACTTTGGTCAACGTGAATCCATTGCCAATATGTTGTCACCAAATGTAGGTTCTGGACCAACTTTTGGCACGTTGCCAGGTGTTAGCGCGCGATTCAAACGTGTGTGGTGGCGCGGCTTCTGATTGGTGGATGTTTTTGGCGAGGAGGAGGAGGTCGTTGTCGCTGGCGGCAAAGAAAAAAGGGGGGGGAAAAGAAGCAGTCGTAAGTAGCAGCAGCAGCTGTTCAGCAGTGGCGGCGGTGGTGACGGTGGCGGCGGCGGCTTGTGTGTGTGTTATGATTTTTGCTCTCCTCGTGGAGGAGTGGGTGAAGGTCCAGGTCCCGAACCCGAACCCAGACCCGGAACCTCACCCTAACCATCTTGAGGGTGGGGGTGAAGTTCGTTCGTCAACTCGTTAGTTTCCTCGATGATTCGAACGAAGAAGCAACGGGTGCGCCTCCCAATGGAGGAGGCTGGTTTGGAGGTGGAGGAGGAGGAGGAGGAACAGGAAGGGAAGGAGAGGACGCATGGACCCCTGTTGCCTGAGCGAATACGATGTGTGATGGCGGGTCCGAGCGGGTGTGGAAAGACGAATGTATTGTATAATTTATTGATACGACCTCATGGAGTAAAATTTAAGAATCTTTATGTGTACGCTCCTACTACGGATCAGAGTAAATACAGAGCGTTGGAGCATATGGTTAGTCGAGTGAAGGGAATGGGTTTCTTTAAGTTTCCTGACCACGAGGAAGTGATGCACCCTCGCGAGGTGTTGCCATACGCTGTATTTGTGTTTGATGATGTGGCTTGCGAGAACCAGAAGCGTATGAAGGAATTTTTTTAGTATGGGCAGACATTGGGGAGTGGATGTATTTTTGTTGTGTCAAACTTATAATAGTATTCCAAAGCATTTGGTAAGAGATAACAGTAATGGTGGTGTTTCGACATGAAAAAAAATTAAAAAACATCCATCGGGATCACGTGGGTGCCGATATGAGTTTCACGCGTTTCTGCGAGTTGTGCAGGTATGCGTGGCGCGAAGATCCACACGGCTTCTTGGTGATTGATAAAACGCGTCCTCTTGAGAATGGTCGATATAGAAATCGATTCGATTGATTCACTCTACTGATGTATGTAGGAATACATAGCCGCCGATTAATTTCTTTCCAAGCTGGATGACCATTATAAGCTTTATACAAGGCGCAGAGTCTTGCTATTGATCGTCTGTTTTTGAGTGAATCCCACCCTGCAATTTTCTTGTCCCTGAAAGTAAATTTAGCTGCCCTATGCTGAATCCTTTCCAAGTGTTTACACTGCATAATCATGTGCGGATCCCAACAAATTGTTCCATATTCCATTATCTGTCGAACAAGAGATAAATAAGCAATTTCCCTCGCGTTTGCCGTACTCCTTTTTAGGATGCTCATTACAAAGTGAAGGGATGTCCAGGCTTTCCCTACAACAAAATCTACGCGTTTTTTCCAACTTCATTTACTATCGAAATGAATTCCTAGGTACTTACACGAGGAAGCTCTCGGAATAATGTCATTATTTAAACGGTAATGTGTTTCACTGTAATTATGACCCCTGCCAAAAGTGATGGATTTACTTTTAGAGCTATTTATTATATTATGCAATCGTCTGCAAATAGCAGAACATTTGTGGTTAATTGCGCCGGAAGATCATTGACGAAAGCTAGAAATAGAAGGGGTCCAATGATACTCCCCTGCGGTATTCCTGACGTAACGCTTGCCCCGGAAGATAACTCTTGCCCATTTCGGACTTTCTGTTTTTTATCTCGCAGAAACTTGCTAATCCACGCCACCACCCTGGAATCTATGCCTGAATTCATTAATTTCTGTACAAGCCTATATATAAATATATATATAAATATATAAATATATATATATATATATATATATTAGCTAAAGTACTCCGCGTTGCTGGGGTATTTATCCGCATTTATTAGCCAGAGAAAAGAATTTAATCTATTCCCGCCCTGCGGTGGAGTCTAGTACTATCTATTTTGTTATCTCCCCTCCCCGCCCTGCTCCACCCTTCTCTGCCATGCACACCCACCTGGAAATAACCGGTGTTCCTGACTTTCTCACGAAAAAAATATTTGTAGTGTTTCTTACTCCCCCAATTTCACTCACTTTATAACTAACATTTAAAAAATGTAAACAAAAAGTAAAATGCATTTACTCACGTGTATTCTCTTTGCGAAATTTTGTGTATTATAGTGTAGTACCAATACTGTCTATCAATTGCCACATTGTAAAACATACTCTTTTTCATATTTATTCTTCTTCTCGCGTATTTATAAAGAAAACTTCCAAATTTCTTTTTTACTTCAATTATACTTCTTGTCGAACTTACTATCGTGAATTTAAATAATCATTTCTTTACCATCTAAAGGTACACTTTCACTCTCCACTATAATAAAACATTTCCTACAAAAAAATAATCCATTTGTCACAGTTTAAGCTTAACACGTAAATAATTCATAGTATGTTTCACATTGGCTCGTTCAACTCGCAAATGCGTCATAAACATGCTTAGGGCCGGTTTCACCAATGCTTGTTAACACGCTAACCGGATGTTAGGAGATTTTAACGGCCCGTTAGAGAAAATACGTGTTTCACCAAACTTTAACGCCTGTTAACTTTCCGTTAAAGTTAACGCGTGATCTAACGCGTATGTAAAATAAAGTTAATATCATTTACATTTCTGCTAATTTGAGAGATTATTTATTTCACAACTTCTAAACAGTAACAGAATGTGTAATTACAGAAAAATCCCAGCCCTGGATATGAGGCCACTATGATAAAAGCATGTCCTATTAGGGGTGATGCACCTGTTTCTCTAATAATAAACTTTAAATTATAAAATATAAATGATGGAAATCATCTAAATACTCCTTGGTTAACAAAAACATTAGAACTTACAAGAAAACGTTCTAAAAAGCACTACAATTGGTTTATGAAACAGTTCTTCGTTTATAATTATTTACATTTCATTTAACTTTACATTCAATACCAATTCATCCAGCTTGATGGTAGAATAAGGTAAAAATTTCAACATCATTTCATTATAAAAATATCTTACATTCCAATTCACCACAAGTATTTTATTTTTCAATGCCTATGAGTAAGAAATAGATCTTATAAGATTTTTTTTCACATACAAAAATAGTCATTTGTTAATTGTAAAGCATTGGTACTGCATTGGAGATATAAAACATAAAACGATTAAAAAATTTGATAAACGACACACGAGTGATCTACTTCAGGGAAGATATGTTTGTAAGGTACTATGTTATAAATCTTGCGGATTATAATTACCTGTCCTAAAAACTTCTTTTCTCTGCGGAAATGGCATTCCTCGTGTCCCTTCGTAGATTTTCCCACAGGGATTTGAGGTTATCTTGTGTTCTGAACACGTGGGAACTAACAGAATTAAATTCTTCTGTTAGTAAAGCCCATGCTTGGGCTTTATCGCCGCGATTCGCACCATCGGTTTTTCTGTTTGTGAGTATTTTATGCTTGTGTAGCAAGTCTACAAGGATTTCTTTCTCCTCTGCCGAAAAAATTGGCGGATCTGCTCCTTTTCGACATGGCAAAACAATTACTCAGAAAAAACAAATCAAAACTACAAACACGCACCACAACTGACCACACTAGAATGACGGAGAATGTGTATCACGAAGTCTACAAGGTAGACTCCACAGAGTTTCCAGTTCACGGCCTTCTAAAAGGAAATATTCATGCATTTTGTACACCCATTAAAGTTAACTGGCGATTAGCTAACAGAAGCCGTGGAAACGTTGGTGAAACGGAACAAATCTTAACGGGGAAGTTAATTTTAACGACTCGTTTACTAACGTCACGTAAGCTGTATGTTGGTGAAACAGGCCCTTAATTTACTATCACTAACCCATCAACTGTTTCGAGCAGAACATGTGTGCATTCACACCTTTTACGACAATTTCAAACACTTCCGTCAGCAAAATTTGTTTTTTCAATAATTTCATGTCTCTTCTATACTTGATACATTCACGCATAGATGCAATTAAAATCAATATCCAAGATACTTGCATACATAAGGAAACTGCCATTATCTTTCCTAAATATGAACATTTCAGGTTAAACAATGGAAAATACAATATGACAAACAGCTCTCTCCAAGGAGGTTATAGTATATTGAAATCTCTTTCCGACACTTACAGACACGCGATTCGTGCATAGTTGAACTCAAACGTAGATACTCATCACCCTCTGGTGGCGCGCAGCTAAACAATTGAACATTGATACACTCTTGAATCTATGATGTAATGTTAGGCGAAAAAAGTCCAGAAAAGTAATTATTTTGTGAATATTTTAAGGTTAGTGATTGTAAAGCATAGCCTATGTTACTCCAGACCTTTAAAGGATGCTATTACAAAAGTTTCATCAGTATTGATTCAGTAGATTCAGAGATTATCGCGCTGTAAGTCAGTGCAGTTCTGTCGGGGTCTTCTGCTTGGCACCCCATCATTGAAGCAAATAGCTGCATCTAACACACCAATCTTGAGAGTATTTACACCAACAAATATAGTTTTTGGCAACCTCTCCCAAATACAAGAGTAGAAACTCGCATTGGGATTTTGCGCCCCCCCCCCATGCACACATTTCTTCAAACGCTTTTCATCACTGAGGTCCCTGTACACAGGCTTGATGCCATCCATTATAGCCATGAGAAGGGAATGTTTATGCTTATATTCATTTCTCCCAGCTATCTGCATTTTAAACCCACGCCACGAGTCGAGACCCTTAGGGCATAAATTATGCACATGATTTGCATTTGCATGCGGAAGTAAGAAGCCCACTCTGCTTTCTTGATGAACTTAACATTTTATTCTTTCTTATTGCCATGCCGTAATTCTAGAGCTTGTGAATTTCTCCATCACTTAGTCTTCCTCTTCCTTTTACACCTTTCCCATCACTAAATTTCCTCCCAGAAAATTGCTGCCTCAGTTTTCCGAGTCTGGTCCCAAGCCTTTTCTGGACATGGCCCACACACTCCAACTTATTGGCTATAAGTTCTTCCCCATACGGCTTTTGCTTTTGGACTGCCATGAAGCCCTTACTGTCACCGTCCCCAAGATATGTGGCATAACGCACACCGCGGGAATTCTCGAAACACACGAACATTGACAGGACACCTTTCACTTCCATGAGCACCACCACTCGAGCCCTGGTAGTTCTTCACACAGTTATGTGTATTTTCCCCTTTCACTCAGCCATGGCAGAATTTTGTGATGACCTCCACATCCAACACTTTGCCTTTGTCCACAGATGTGGCTGTCACCGCACCATTTAGAGAAGTGTGGCCCCTGTTCTGCCAACTCCCATCAAATGCAGCTGCAATATCATTTTCTTCAATGGATTCCTGTGCAGCCCTCACCATTGATGTCTCTGCTACATTATTTATAGAAGAGTATATCACGTTATTATTCCTCTCAAATTTAGCAGCAGGGGGAGGCAGATCCATCAACGTTCAAAAAGTTCTAGCTGCCTTCTGTCCCTAACCAATGCATCGCCTTGCATTAGCTAACCTCACATTCACATCAAAATATTTATTCGCTCTTTCTGAAGACGTGCATGAGACTACTGTGCGGCATTTCATACATTTCAACACTAATGTTGTCGCACATCCTTTTCTTCTCTCACAATCTTCGATTCCACACACTCATCATTGTTGCAATATTTGCACCTGAAATTTTGCAACTGAAAATTGTAGAGAATATTCATATTTATAATAAGATTATTCTCTCCACAAGTTTCAGAAACGTTTGGCAATTCATTCTCATCAGAATCAAACACAAGCTTCCTTCTGGATGCACTTGAAGGGGTGCTCTTCTCAGTTGGTTTACTTGTAACAGAAGTTACAGGAGTAACCGAATCAGTTTACGCAACGGTGTACCTATTGGCACGGCAACGCCCCTTAGGATTAAAAGCACGTATTCGCGGCGTTGTAAACAACTATAGATACACTGAACTTATTATATTTGCTTCGAAACACAGCACTCATAAACGTAAGCAAACAAGCATGCAGCACACGTGAGGACACGACACTACACAGACTTTGCATGTGCACTGCTCCTTGAATGAAACAAAACACTTGTCCAGCAGTAGAACCAGCTCATGAAAGCAACACTTTCAATGTACAGCGTGGAAAATAAAAATGTAGCCTTGGTTGCACTTTGAAGTATAATTTGCATTTTGACAGCTGCCACGCCCCCTAGGACGTTTCACAGGGGACATTTGAAAATGGATTTAAAAATAGAAATATCGCTCAAACGTATAAGTATATGGTATCAAAATGACCGGGAGAGCGCGAACTTTCAAATGAGCATATTTTTGAAAAATTGTTTGTTTGTTTTTTGACATATCTTCACGTCCTATGGTTTTCAACCCATTCAGTTCTCCCGCCTTCCTATGTTGCGCCACCATTTTGCTCTTAACATCATATTTCTCTAGGACATTCTACGTTACACAAACCTTCAGCATGTCTACTTTGGTTTACGCCATAAAATCCAAGGGAGAATTCCTGGATTTCACCTTCCTCATCAACTAATCTGACAGCATTGAAACACAGACTTTACAGTAATAGCTGTTGATTCGTCAACAGCCAGAAAAGAAAGGGACTTCTTTTACACACTGGTCTATGAAATCTTGAATCTCTTCTTGGATAGACTCTGTAAGCTCATTCTGAATTGTTTTGGAAATGCCTCTGAAATGTCCCATTTTCCCAGTGCGATTTAGGGTCTGGATTTCTACTCAATTGAAGCTGAAAAATAGCTTGAAAATTTCCTGGATTTAATGAGTTTCTCAGATTAATCGTGACTCCTGAATGCAAGTTCCTGTGTGCCTATGAAGCATTTATATCAATAAGAATTTTGAATATGTCTCTGTGTAAGTTTCGGGATCGGAAACTTAACAAGGAGATTGAGATTAGAAATCAGACTTATAAGATCCAGTTGATAATAGTTGTATTAAGATGAAAATCATACATTAGCTTTAGCTACAACATAATAACGAACTAACGTAAATACTTAAGACTAACCTGAATCAATACAATTGTCGTTAACAAGCGGAAATTATAAACTTGAATGTGAGAATGGCCTTTACACGAGTTGTTCTGCTCGGAGCCCTCTGGTTTTGACGCTCTGCCGGGGAGCGCAGCTGTGCTATTGGTCGTATGACCGACAGTGCGTAACGTTCAAACTTACATCTGTTGCTTTTAACCTCTTCGTTGTATTTTATCTTCATTAGCCAGCTCTATTAATCTTGAGTCAATGATATGTTTCTAGCCTCTTTCGAAAAACATTTTTAACAAAAAGATTCAGCAAAGTATTCCCTTTGCGTGGTTCATGGGTATTGGTCAAATAATGAGATTTCTGTCAGTTAGCCGACGTTTCGGTGTTTTTATTACTCCCTCCTCAGGGCTGAATAAATTTACATGGTTATTAAAAACATTGTCACATTAATCGCATATTAAACTATGTACAAACATTTCACATTGTATAACAAACTAATTACATTCAAATGTGCTCGACCCCCCCCATTTTTTAATATGTTTATAATAGCAATACCAAAATTATTAATATTTTTCTTATTGTTTTGTTATGTTTTTTATAATTTAAATAATATTGAATTATAGAGCATAAGACACATGCCTTGCTGCGAGTAGAAGATTACATAAATATCATGTCCGATGAAAGATGAATTCAAATGGTCTCTGCTAGAAGCGTGCCTGACTACCGCTCTGGATAAATTTTTCATATCACAGAAACCTTTTGAAGACCACACACATTTATTTGTACTTAAAAGTAAACCTCGCCAACAGAATAGAGACTGTTCTGCTGTACTTCCATACAACCACATGTTGATCATATCATGAAGATTTAAAAGTTCTGGTTTTATCTTTATCGTTTTGAAGAAGAGGGAACTTGGCAAGATCTTCCTTGTTTTAATATTTCTCTTCTTTCTGGATCTTTTCTCGAAAACGGTACTTCCAATAAAGATGTTTTCGTGTTCGGTGAAACACTTGTACATAATGGATCCGTCGCAACCACAGAGCACCCACCCACCCACTGTCTGTGATCGCAACGCGCCTTCGCAGGAGGCTAGACCAACACCGTCTAGAGAAGAAGGCCTGAGAGTACTTCCAAAATGGCGGACGGAAAGGGCGATTCGCTAGACACCTTTCTTAAGCGTTAAGGTGCCGAATTTACAGCTCTGGTTACTATTAGAAATTTTAGTAGCCCCTTGTGAAAATTTTTCTTTACATTGGAATTCACTTATTGGTACTTAAAAAATGGGGATAAGCATAATTTGAACTTCGTGTCGTAGTATAAATATCTCCTGTAAATTATATCACTACGAAAAAATATATTAATAATTTAATGTATTCTATTTACATTATGCAGTAAAATATTTTTAACTTTCAATGACTCTTACTACATGAAGTTTGGCGATGATATTGTACTGACAAATGAAAAACAAAAAAGTATGAGCAAATGTCAAAGACATCCACACATTTTACTGGATCTCCATGAAGGGAATAAGAAATGCTTATATCCTGAATGCTTGCTTGCTTGCTTATATCCTGAATGCAATATATTATTATATAAAATAGGTAACAATAAATTATACTTAATACATTTATTTTAATTTTGGCCTAGAAAATTTTTTTTTCTTTTTGCGCGATTGATAATATTAGAATTTCTCTTTTTACAATAATTATTTAAGAAAATATTTTTAGAGATCCACAGCAATTCCTTGCTTATATATTCTGCATTGTGGTCATTGTCACATGCATTTGGTTCCCAAAGAAGCTCCATGGAATCTATCACAGACATGGTAATGTTCAGCACTCATGTTCAACAATTTCTCTCTGGTTTGAGACATTCAATAATTCATTCTCCAATTCATTAGTCAATTTCCTCATAATTAAATAATTATACAAAATAATATTAGAGACTACAACGTTTGGTGCAAGGAGACCTCCTCTACTCTGTACTTGTTATTAAATGCATAGAATCATCAGTCTGGGGATCACCATCTACAATTCTTTCCTTACAAGAAGAACATTGTATTTTTTTAAAACAGTGAAACATGCATAACCAGCAATATACCTTAATATAGGCATTTCTTGACATTTCTCAACATCTGCATCAGAAAAAATAATTTGCTCCAAAAATTTACATGTGTCGCTAGAACTTATATCGACAGGTTCAGCACTGCAGACTGCATTTTCCTCAATACTAATATCGCCCAAGCACTTGAGACTGAATTTGTTTGGCAGTGAGGATTGAAATCTCATTTTATGCTCTACTTTATAGACTTGTCGCAGAGAAATATTATACTGACCGTGTGCGAGTTGCCTATACTTTCCAAACCTATCTTCAAGCATGTCTGTCTGAACTTTCCCAGTCAAAAAATATTTCATTTTAGTGATTGGAAACGATATTCTTGCAACTCCAAAAAGTCAGCAGTAGTTTGAACAATAGCATTTATAGTCTCCTTTGTAAGACATTCTCTCAATTTCAGACTTTTCCACTTAAGTAACCATTCCAAAAATGATTTTAGGTATAATACCCTTTCATCTTTAACATCATTTGAAATTGGTTTCATTAATTCACAGTTCTTTCTCATTTCCTTTAAAGGTGTTTTCACATTTACCACAAAACACCAGTTCTGTATAATACTAATAAATTCTGCAGTCCCTTCATAATGACGATTTTCCTTCTTACCTAATATATTAAGACCCTCTACAATATTTTCATTAAAAATCTGCAGAACTAATTTAACATTTTGACATTCAACTGATGAAGGATACAATGCTTTTTAAGTTAAACCATAACCATACTTGACAAGCTTGCCCTGTTCTAAGGAATGCAATTTTTCTTACACTTCGAAAGGATGCTCATGGTAGCCCTTCATCATTTCTTTGCAAATCAAAATTAGGAAATTTAAAAAACAATTCCTTGTCTTTCTGTGTTAGCCAATTTCCTCTTATACATTTTAAAATGTGAACTGAGTCTATAATATAAAACAGTGGTCTATTAATATCATATGGATGTTCATATTTAAAAGTTATTTGGTTATCTTTACAAAACAATTGCATGGCTTTGCGATTAACACCATTATTATCACTCACAACACAGATAACTTAAAAGCTAATTATTTCTAAACCTACAATAACATTTTTTACAATGCAATGTTAGTCGGTAGTCCTTTTTTATAATTTCCCCTTCCTTTGGGAACACAACATTTGAACACTTTTTCAAAATTTCAGTAATAGGAACAGAAGGAAGCCCAACCTCATGATGCACAAAGTAAGCCAAGATGGCCGTCGAACCTTGCCATGGTCGACCTACGTCAAGGCCGGCTTTACTGATCGTCATAGCATACGTCATTCTTTTGAATCAAGTGATCACGGTAGTCTAAATTCCAGCAAGGCTCTCCATTCACTCGTTCGTAACATACACCAGATAACACAACTGGAGACTTCGTACCACAGACAAAAAAGCTCGCCATCGCCGTGTTGTTCCGCCGAGGAATACTACCGACTTGCCGACACCGAACTCCGGAATATTGTTTCCTGTTGATACTCGTTGATAAAGTTCTGCTTGTACCAAATACCCAGGCGCGGAGAAAGAGCCCAAACTTTCTCTCCGAAGCGTATAGGCTTTCCGTGTAATTTTTTTTGGCACCATGCCTTCCAAAATACGATACCATAGATTCATCAGCTGCGAGGTATACATCGCCAGGAAAGAAGCGTAACCAACATTCATTCAGCTTGTGTCAGGCAGGTCGTATTTTAGAAAACCTACCAAACCTACCAAACTAAGTTCTCACAAAAATGAATGTACCTGAGTATTTCTTCAGAACGATTTCGGGACATTGGATTCGAAACCGCATTATGATGTACATCAGGTGATGTACTCGTATCCCAGTACATTCTGGTACGGGCCGTTACACTATAACCCGATAGAAATACAATTGCAAAAAACAGACTTAAGTCTTCTACAGTAAGAATGAAATTCATATTCCCCTTTTCTTTGTGTGACGTACTGGACAAGAAGAACACAGACGACTGATTCTGTATGGTATTTACAACATATTTACAATAATAAAATAAAAGATTATGATACAAAATTGAATCCCCTTGGCAACCTTTCGATTCCCTTAGCCGCGAAACCCCGCGACCGTCCCTAGGCCTAGCCCAGTACCTCTGCTCGAGAGCATGAGAAAGCTACGCGAAGTGCGAGCTGTCGGACATAGAGTCCCCGTAACTAGAGACGTTACATGGCCTGACGCCAAAACTGATCTTCCACCCGAAGATCACGTGCAAGATAGCACGGAGATACCTCCCGTCTTTCGACACTCAAGCGTATCCCGCGAGGCGCGTGTCGGCGCCGCAATAAATATCCGACGGCTTGCCCCCACTCTACAAGCGGCGGGCGTCATACTAGCTAGCCAGCCCTTTCCAGGGAGCAACCGTCATCACCTAGACTCGCGCCCTCGCGCGCCCTGTTGTCCAAGTTATTTTGGGGCCGGGATTTTCCAGCCCGGCGCGCGCCGGCGAGGCGCCGCCGCGTTCCACCCCCATCCCCCATCCGGCTTAAGACTGGGCTTTCCAAGCGACCCGCCGAAACGGCCCGCCGGAGCGTGCGCTACCTCGCGACGCTACATTTGTCGTACTGGTTGGTACATTTAACTACGTAATTCGTAATTTCATCATTGATAAACATTTCAAACAGCCTCTCTGGTGAATAATCATCTAAAAATTGAGGTCGAGTGAACACAAGTTTAGAAATATCAGGTATGTCTTTCTCTTTCCATTCTCACCAAATTCTGGGAAGATATTTTAAATCTTTTTCTTTCTTTTAGGATAGTTCTTTTAGGATAATTCTTACCGAATGAATTCTTCGTTTTACTATGGAGTTTCACAAAATTGTTTTAGACTCTTTGCAGGTAGCGCATTTCCAACAATTTCACTTGTTTCTGGAACCGATGATATATATATATATATATATATATATATATATATATATATATATTCGTCACATAAATACAGCATAAGCCATGTATGACAAGTCAGAATATGTGCATAAGCATACAGTGTACAATATAGATATTTCTAAATATTAAATACAATACAGAACTTAAATTCAATTCAATTTTCGTACTAAATACACTACAATACAGTATTAATTAATTTCATTAATTGTAGTGTAAGAAAAAATAGTCTTCTTATGAGATTGATGCCTGGGCTGGGGTGAAATACATTCCACAATTGCATTTTGTTCACCAGATTGTTTAAACTGAATAGGGCCTCCTATCCTTTCTTGTATTTGTCAGTCTTCTGTAAACTTCGAGCAGACTAATTCAGCATGAGCATATTCAGCTGCTTACCTGAGAGCCTTTTGATATTTCCACTCGAATCATCACCACTGTCTTCATCACTGAGTAATGTAATGCAACCGCCCACGTCGGGTGCCGATTCTTTGGAATGGAATCGGAGGGGGTCACATCACAGGATGGAAGCGCCGTCACACTGAAGGTATGACGGTCGTTCCCAGATAGCAGGGGGGAACACGCGCTAAATTTATTTAAGGGGCGCCAAGCGCATGCCCACTTACCTGCTATTTTACTGCCGGCGTTGAGCGTCTCAGGGGTGAGTGCCCTGGGTCGAAGGATTGCATTGGTTTTTTTGATTACGGTAATAATGAACACTTTTCTCAGAAGTTAAGCTTTTTCACCCGGCCAAAATGTTGGGGACACATTTATTAGAAAGAACTGTTCTTTGGAGACATGAAAATACTGTTTGTGGCTACCAAACAAGTGATGGTGATGAGCACTTACAGGATGTTGATGGCGTGATGGCTACGGCACCGCGACGGGATTGCTCACCGATCGATGGACTGACGCGGCCGGACCCTCAGGGGCGACGCTGGAGCGTTGGAACTCAGGCCTCACAATGGCCCCCAGGGATGAATGCTCCGGCGCGCGGGATGTCGGCGTTGGGTGTCCGCGCAGCAATGACGTAGTGCAGGCGCGCGTCTCAGGTCGTCAAACGTCGCCTGGACCGCGTGTGACGTTGTAAGCCAAAATCTGGCTGTGTGGAATAAATTCCGCGGCTGGATGAAGGCCGGGCAGATCTCGTGGTGGTCGGCACTATGCTTGCCTCTCACCAACCGCTACTGTTGTCTTTCGCCGCTGCTCTCACTCGTAATTTTGTTAAGGACCTATGTTCGGCCGCTCTCTAACTATAACTTTTATGCTGATGTCAATTTCGACCGTCCTCTGCTATGTCTCTGCCCTCTCTCTGATCGACCACCCTCTCTCGTGTTTTTCACCTGTCTAAAAATGCAAGCCTCTCGCTGTGATTCTCCCCTTCTCTCTTTCACACCATGCAAGGGTTGTCACGTGCTTCCTGCCAAGCGTTTTCATAGGTCGGTTTGTTGAATTCCAGAATTTTCTATGTCATTCGTGAACTGATTGGATAAAATGATCATCGCTATGTCAGGGCCGACGCCTCCTGGCTTCTCATTGGATGGCATTGTTTAGAACAGAGAGGCGCGCGCGTGGCTCTTCTGCTGTGATTGTGATATGTTTATTGGGCCAAGGGGATTACCGTACTGCGTAGTAGCGCCCGTGTTCCTAACGCAGTTGTTCTGGAAGTCAGTCATTTTGTTGGAGGCACAAAGAGGATTGGATTTATGGTTGAGGGTTCGGGAAGACCTTTGCAGCTGTGCGTAACTGATTCAGGCGAGGCGAGGGAGCCCGTTGTCCTTCCGAGCTTCTGTTAATGTGGCGTGACACTGGGGTGGCGGAGTGCGATGGTCATACGACACATCGCAGTAAAGGATTTGTTGGGTGTTCGAAGTTAATTTTTGTGTCTAAAATAGCATCATCCTCCCCAAGATGAGCTACAGTTGGCCTGTATTGAAACAAAATATTGACTTAAAATATAATAGCTACCTTCCATGCCCGTTGTCGATGTATGTCGACAATGCATGACATCAAATTATTATCGCCTAAAAAATGTTACAAACATGGTCGATTTGGCTCTTAATACAGAATTAAATGTAAAAAACGAAATTTATAATTTCAATAGAGAAGGCATTTTAGTATTTACTTTTTATGAGACTCCATTCTGATGCTAACAAGGATATCTTAAAACTGCACGGGTAACTGACGCTATTCTACAGAATTACTCGGAACCTCCACCTTGAATGCCAGAAGACGCACATTTGACCATGTGACGGCCTACACAATTCCTTTTCTCACAGAAAACGAATCAGATGTTGCCAAACAAACTCAAATGTCGACACTGGGCAGAAATGGGTTAAATTTTGAAATGATGTTGTCCACGAACATTAATTAGTACAAATAATAACACTAGCACAAATGATAACACATTCTGTATGATTTGGATGAACAGTATATAATCTTCCTAATGCATTTGTTGAAAATACACCTTGTTGACATTCAACGGCTTTTCGTTGTTTGCGTCGTTGAAATTCTTTTTTTGATGCATTCCAAGTAAAATATGTTGGTACTTCAGAGTATGTTTTGGAAAATGTCTCAATTTAGCGTAATGAAAAAATGCAGTTCATGTTGGTGGTGTCCTTGCTGCTCTTTCTCGTACATTTCCTTTTGTAAAATAAACGCGTTGCCCATTTTCAAATGGAAAAACTATTGGGAGTCGTTCGTGAATTTAAAATGACAAAATACTCTACACTGCTTCACTGCTACTAATATACCGTCCCATTTGATGTTGACTTGATTCTATCACAGTCCTACTCTCAAAAAGAGCCATATCACTTCCTTTGTTGACGTATTAACAAATGTATATGATAGACGTGACAGAATTGCAATATTCAACATTAATGTGAGCTTTAAATGTTTTTGACAGCAATGGAAAATATGGCACAACCCAACGATTATCAATTTCAATGTCTTGGTTTCTGACATTCAGAATTGTTGATTTACCATTTTGATCAGTTGATCGACGGCGATACTCTGAATAACTGCCAACGTTTCGGCTTTTATTCAGCCTTCATCAGGGCTACAAACCGACGGAATTTTTATATAAATACACATTACGTACAAGGATTGCTTAAACTAATATCTACTAGACTGTTTCACAATTTTGACTGATATATAAATTGTGTTATTACATACCATTTTCTCTGAATCTTTCGGTTCTAACCACGATTCTCCCCACATTTTCTTTCTATACTTCATAGTTTTCACCACACACATTCCTTCAGCCGCGCCATATTACCACCACATTACTTTCTTTTGTGACATTTACGCAGGCTGGAAATGTATGGATCAGAGGACATTAACAACCTGTGGAGAAGGTATAAATTAGTCTTTATTTTGAACGTTTCCTTGTGAAAAACTCGGAAATTGCGTGCATCTTTATTTCGGGCTTCTTGAGCCTCTTCAGAGAGCTGACCTATTGGCAAAATACAAGATTTAATAGTTGTTTCTCCATGCACCAGGACCTTATGCACAGTCGCTGGCAAGGCGTACCACTTGTAAAGATCTAAGTACATTTGCTTCGTGACTTTTGCAAACTCCCCAAATGACTTGGAATTAATTGAATAACTATACACGACAATGCCTCCAAAATCATACTGAATCTTTTAATTAATTCCTCATTGATTCCGGTTATTTGCGCTGACAATGAGCTTTCCCTAAAAAAATCTACGAGCTGTGTTACCATTATTGGTATTACCACTACTCTGCTTGGGTATGTCGACAAGTAACTCCATTTCTCTTTTGAATCTCTCCTGAATTTCTTTCATGCGTGCTTCATCTCTTACCTTGTCTTCTTTTTTACGAATTTGCCATTTTCTGACTTCGAGTCTGTAGGAAATGTGAAGCCCTCAAAGAAACGGATTCGAGCATGAAGTGGAGAGAAACATAACTGAAGAGTTGATGTGACTGTCTCTTTCTTCTACGCTCGAATTCATTTCTGTAGTAGTAGGTGAGGCCCCGCATATGTAGCATTTTTTGAGAAGAACGGTATGATATTGCATTGCAGACTTTGTCATCACCCATTCTCAGCAGGTTATGTGTGACAGATATACCATGTTTAGCTACCTGTGTGGGCAAAAGGAAATTCATGTGGTTAGTGGCATTCATAACTTCTGTTTCAATGACAGCTGCAGATTCCTTAATGAACTTGAGGTCTGCAGTAACGTGAGGATGAAAGTCGTCTCTTCTGCCACCGCCGTCGTCTCCGCTCTCGCCGCCATCGCCGTGAATACTCCTCGCCGTTTCCTTTCGCAGTCGCCCTTATCCCCTCATCTCTCTCCTCCCTCGCTCCTGTCTCAGCAGCTCCACCCCAACCACAAATTACTGTCGCTGCTGCGACCACCGCTGAGGAACCTCAATCGTGCAGTCGGGTTATGGCCTCGCCCACTCTAGAGAACAGATTCCCAAGATTTTTTGCGCCCTTCCAATTTAAATGGAGGCCGTCCCTACCAAAATCGCTGTAGCGACCAAAAGCCTCACGTGGGCTGTCACCGAATCCAGGAATTCGCGTCTACGAATGTCACGCCCAGTCGTTCCGCCACCAATTCGTAAATACCATTAACGTCTGCAATGTGACGCCAGAAGATGTCTTTTCTTCTCAGTACACCACTTAGCACAATCTTGGTGGTGGGACACTTCTTTTGCGCCGCCGCGACAAGTTCGTACATGCAGAACCATTGTTTCGGCTGTACCCAGGTCCTTTCTTTGAATACATCTTTTTAATTGGCCTACACGAATACCTGGTAAACATTTTACTTTCATTTTGTTATCCTTCCCTACGTGTCGTACAATGGAGTCACCAATTACAAGCACAGAACCAACCCTGTTCACTACAGCACCATCAGATACATCAGTTGCCACCCTCACTTCCTTGCTCACTTTATCGCGCCCTTATTCGTTTCCTTTCGCAGTAACTGCTTCGCCGGCTGCACCTCCTGCCTTGCCGCTCAACCCTTCCTTCTCAGTCGTTGCCACGACTAGCTCCGGTGGCACCTCAACCCGTACAGCACCTCTCTCCATTTGCTCGTTTCTTTGCGAAAAGGTCTCCACCAACTTCTGCAGTTCCAAGAGTTCCGCTTCGAGCTTGCGGATTCTCCTGTCACTTCGATTGCACTCGCTGCATTCAACATTTGTTGCCTCCATAGTAGGTCCGGGGTTTAATTCAACACCGTCAATAACTAATAAGGTTATAATGAAGCCGGCACACACAGCAGCAATTGCACACCGCCGTTACTCGCCTGGCCCGGTCGCAAGCCAACACGAACACGTTGATATTTGGTTTGATACTGGTTTGGATTTGTGGAATTATTGTTGGTATTATTTGATTATTGTTGGTAACATCTGCATTAAGATTTGTTTTATGTTTGACTGAATATTATTTTGTGTAACTGTTTGAGCATATGTGAGTGTGGGCACGTTTTGCCTCTTATTAAATGCATTTGTGTGTGTAATGGATTGTGTTTTATATGTGTTTGTTGTGGGTATGCTTGTAATTGAGTTTTATTTTCATATATATTTTGTAATTGTAGTGTGATATTCGTTATTGGGTTGGAATTGTTGGATTTTCTTTCTTTTTGGGAAATATTTACATTGATTTGAGGTAGCCATATGGTTTTCTTTACACAGAGTACAAATTGAGGGTGGTGGGTTTGTTGATCGTAATAAATCACAACCTTTTGTCCAATGATTTTCTGTGCAGTATCCACACTTTGGGGCCATTGTGCAATAATTTTGTGTGTATCCATAAATGAAATACTTTTTACATTGAGTTGGGCCTTGGGGTTTCAGCATATTTATCAACATCTTTTTTGTTAGGAATTCACATCTACCCTACCTCCCATAAACATTCTTGTTATTCCAGTTGTTGATATGACCACAGCTTTCTGCATAGTGTTATAAATATTCACATTGATATTCGATGTTTTAAACTTTTGAACAGTGTCTTCGGAATTTCTGCGGTGCTGGAGATGACACTGGGGATGATTTTCACGTGGTCCATAGGCCACTGTCTCTTGATACTTTCAACCAGCGGAGCATAGTTTGTGATCTTCTCGACATACTTCTCTTGAAGGTTTTTCGTGTTTGGTATGACTATGTCGATCAGATAGGCTTGCCTTTTCTTCTTGTCCACTAGAACCAAATCAGGCCGGTTGTTATGGGCTGTGTGGTCTGCGAGAATTGTTCTGTCCCAATAAAGTTGGCATTCATTGTTTTCGAGAACATTGTTAGGTACGTACTTAGAGTAGGGTACCTTCCATTCTATAAGCTGGTGTTGGTAGGCAATCTCTTGATGCAGGATCTTTCCAACTGCTTCAAGGCGTTGTTCCCGAGAAATGTGTGCATCCAGATGAAATACGATGAATGTTTTTCGGTGCCTTTATTATTATTATTATTATTATTATTATTATTATTCGTAGTTATTGATCGTACCCTCTTCTCGTGCTCCACAAGAATGCCCAAATTGTCCAACTAGCGGACCGAAGAAATATTGCGGGGGGCAGGCGAGTTGCATGCAAAAGTAGAAAATGAATTACCTTAATTACTTTTAGATGAGCTCCACACGACGAGTTTTGTATGTTGCAAATTTATTTATAACTTTTTTGTTAAAATTTATGTTGTTGAGAACTGCCCTTTCTATTGATAACATTGCCTGCGCAGTCAATCTTTCTTCCTCCCTGGTACTTCTAAGATAATTTTTTATTTGCTTCATAGCTGAGAAACATCGCTCTGGCTCGCTAGTAGTTGTTGGGCTAGTCACCGCAATTTTCTGGAGCTTTACAACTTCTGAAAATGATCACTTCAGATTGTTTGAAATAGTAAATTGAAGAAGTTGATTTGCGCCTGACATTTCTGAATTCTCCTCTTGAATAAGGTACGGAGAGTTCCATATCCAATTTCTCCTTCTCAAACATTTTATATAACGCTAGACATTCTCTTAACTCTTCTGGGAATGTTTCGCTAAATTTCACAAAATTGGATGGAATGATTATTGTTGATTTTTGAAGGTGTTTTTGTGAACTGAAATAGCGTATCGGCCTGAGGTATAATGAGATCAGACTTCTTTGGCAGCCAGTACTCGCGTATTACTTTCTTGAATATGACGCCGCTTGTTGACACTCAGGTTAGTCCTCAAACATAGACATTACGCCTACGCATCTCACAAAAAATCTTTTAATCTAGGATGTTTTCCTTGAAAAACGGATTTTTCAGTAATAATTTTTATCAAGTGTGCTATATCAACTCGGATGTAACACATTAATGAATGCTGCAAATGGCTGCTTAGTGAGCCTATAAAAACAGTCTGAAAGATAATTTCTTAACGATCGGTCGTTGTATCGCAGTGCAGCTGCGTTTAGAATTGCTAACGAAAAATCGCAATCTGCCTGTTTTGGAATAGGAGCGCCGAGTTTCAAATGCTCTCTGATCCAAAATGATATTTGGTTTACATTATTTCTCTCGCTGAGCATTTGAAAAATGGGAATCGGCCCATTATCTCCTCTTACAACCATTTGAAACTGAAATATATGTTTACTTTCTCCATTAGGCATCTTAATAGACTTAACTAACTGGCCTAAGGCATCTATTTCCACTTTAAAGCATTTTTTGATCAAAGTTTTATAGACTGATATTTGCATGGGGAAACATATGCACACGAACGGATCTTTGGAGACATCTTGGATGTATCCAGCATATTTCCCATATTTTAAGTTACATAATGTATCTACTACATTAAGGGACTTATCAAGTTTTAAATTTTCATTGATAGCTTCTTCCTTCATTTTTCTCAAAGTTTCTTTGCGGGGAAAATACAGTGGCTCTGGATCACCAAATGATAAATCGTCCATAGCTTCCAGATGTAACTGCCTGGATGCAGTAATTCGGCTTTCATATTCTGGCGTGCTTCTCCTTTTATTGCTCTTTAATCGCCATGTGATATTCCCCGAGTATCGAGAGTTACAAAACTTATTGTAATTCCAACACCCGGCACTAGTCCATATAAGCAATGACCGCTAATTTTTGTGTTACACTCTTTACAATTCCCAAGAATATTTAAAAATACTCCCTCATGATAAACTTTTCCGTACTTGAACGAGAATGCACAAGGCAATTTAGTCTTTAAAAATATTGTCTTGGCTAAAATTGTTGTCCAACCGTCCTTCAATTTATTATATTTTTTCCCCATTCTGCCTTTCTCTCTATACGTGTTTGACGTTGGATATATTGAACACCATTATTCGTCATTAAGGTCAACATCGAATATCAATTTGGGAAGCGTGTTTTTATCATAAATTTCAATACACGGACGGTATTCTTCACTAGAATTTGAAGAATCGGAGTTACTTAAGCTGGAATCTATAGCTGTTTCAGCATCTTCAATACCACAATATTCTCTGAGATGTGTTAATAAATTACACCGATTCTGACGAATGTAAGAATGTAATGTTGTTGATTGGATAGAGAACTGTTTTCCTACTTCTTTCCACACTTCAGCAGAATGAGGTTTTAAATTGTTATTTTCAAACATTTCTTTAGACTTTAATGTGTTGAAAATCTCTTCAAAATCCACTATAGTTGGTCTCGGCATTGCAACTTCTAAAAAATAAATGTTCACACATGTAATTGAATGTGATTTTTAGTGATTTCATTTAATGACTGTAATATTAAACAAACGGTAAAAATACAAAAGGGTGAAATGTAAACAATCTCGTAAGTTGTTTTATTATTTTGTAGGTGGCATTTTGTGATATCCACTTGTAGTAATATCTCTTATACCATCAGCTGAACGATTATAAGGTACTACAAATAAATATAGAAACGTAAGTTGCTACATCTTATTGCTATAATTTCAAATATTGTTATGCTGCTTTTTGATTTACAATGTTTTGCCCTTTGAGAGACAAAGTAATATTAGTTAATAGGGTATTTGTTTTAACCCTTTGTCGCTTTCCTTGTATCTGTCAAATACACGCACAAGAGTGTGGATGTGTGGCATCATAAGGAACATCCCCTTCGTGAGCAAGTACTGTAACCAAAGAAATAGTATTAACGTAATTCCAGACATTGAACGTGGTCCCTCTTTTCATAAAACAAGCATTCGGTACTCACCAGAACTGCTTGACAAGAGTGTGAATGTGTCGCTTGCATCATAAGGAACATTTCTTCGTGAGCAAGTACTGTAACCAAAGAAATAGTATTAACGTAATTCCAGACATTGAACGTGGTCCCTCTTTTCGTAAAACAAGCATTCGGTACTCACCAGAACTGCTTGACAAGAGTGTGAATGTGTCGCTTGCATCATAAGGAACATCCCCTTCGTGAGCAAGTACTGTAACCAAAGAAATAGTATTAACGTAATTCCAGACATTGAACATGGTCCCCCTTTTCATAAAACCAGCATTCGGTACTCATCAGAACTGCTTGACAAGAGTGTGAATGTGTCGCTTGCATCATAAGGAACATCCCCTTCGTGAGCAAGTACTGTAACCAAAGAAATAGTATTAACGTAATTCCAGACATTGAACGTGGTCCCTCTTTTCATAAAACAAGCATTCGGTACTCACCAGAACTGCTTGACAAGAGTGTGAATGTGTCGCTTGCATCATAAGGAACATCCCCTTTGTGAGCAAATACTGTAACCAAAGAAATAGTATTAACGTAATTCCAGACATTGAACGTGGTCCCTCTTTTCATAAAACCAGCATTCGGTACTCATCAGAACTGCTTGACAAGAGTGTGAATGTGTCGCTTGCATCATAAGGAACATCCCCTTCGTGAGCAAGTACTGTAACCAAAGAAATAGTATTAACGTAATTCCAGACATTGAACGTGGTCCCTCTTTTCGTAAAACAAGCATTCGGTACTCACCAGAACTGCTTGACAAGAGTGTGAATGTGTCGCTTGCATCATAAGGAACATCCCCTTCGTGAGCAAATACTGTAACCAAAGAAATAGTATTAACGTAATTCCAGACATTGAACGTGGTCCCTCTTTTCATAAAACAAGCATTCGGTACTCACCAGAACTGCTTGACAAGAGTGTGAATGTGTCGCTTGCATCATAAGGAACATCCCCTTCGTGAGCAAGTACTGTAACCAAAGAAATAGTATTAACGTAATTCCAGACATTGAACGTGGTCCCTCTTTTCATAAAACAAGCATTCGGTACTCACCAGAACTGCTTGACAAGAGTGTGAATGTGTCGCTTGCATCATAAGGAACATCCCCTTCGTGAGCAAGTACTGTAACCAAAGAAATAGTATTAACGTAATTCCAGACATTGAACGTGGTCCCTCTTTTCGTAAAACATGCATTCGGTACTCACCAGAACTGCTTGACAAGAGTGTGAATGTGTCGCTTGCATCATAAGGAACATCCCCTTTGTGAGCAAGTACTGTAACCAAAGAAATAGTATTAACGTAATTCCAGACATTGAACGTGGTCCCTCTTTTCATAAAACAAGCATTCGGTACTCACCAGAACTAGTTGAGGGGCGCACCTCAGCCCCCCCCAATCGCCCCAGCAACTAACCTGCAAGATGCAACGCGGACTAGAGACAAAAAAATGTTAAATTAAAATGTGCTTATAACATCCTAAAAGCAAATGTTCTATAACTGTAAACAGTGAATACCTTACCTCTCTCTTCTGGTACACTCTGCAAGAATTCCCTGAGCATCCTGTCAGGTAACTCCTGGCGTACATCAGAAAAGAGAGTTGGTACCGCGTTATACAGCACTCTACTAGTGGTGCTAATCATATGTGGCGTAAAATGATCTACGCACACATAACGACCACTAGTTATGAGTGCCCCACGAACAGGAAGCTAACATCGGGTCGCCATTTGCCTTCAGCCACTTAATACACCTGAAGTTATATTTTAAAAAAATATCAATATCATCGTCTTCTATTTATTCCACAAAAATATAGTGATAGTAATAGAAATATATTCATAAACATGTGAATATTATCGTAATACTACTAATAATCATAATAAAAGCATGAACAATATAATTTAATATTATAAAAATATAAGATTAACATATCGAGCACATGTGTTAAGCACAATTACCTTTCAACATCGCTGGGGAAAGCAAACAGCTTTGGCCTAGCCGCAGCTCCCTCGCCGCTATTGAAGCAATTTGGCACCCAACGTCGCCTCTGTCGTGGCATTTCGCAGGGAAGCAACAAAGGGTATCCTCTCCGATCCTCGCGATACACACTGTTGTATCCACAAAAGGGTACACGTTTCGCACATTCGTAACGCACTGTTGTGAACGGTTCACCATCAAAACTTTCAAAACAGAAACAGGAAGTTACGTTCTCTTCGGTAGTTGTCAGAAATGGTCGTTAGAAGGTACTGTTGATCCCAGTAGTCGTACGTAATTTCCGGGCCCGGATATGGCGGACCCAGTCAGGCCTTCCCACCCAGAGAGTATGTCCCCACCAGCGTTTATTCGAGTAAGTGGTGGGAGGTGTGACGCTTATCCTACCCCGTGACGGCCCCCTGATATGTAATATATAGAATATATGTTCTATATCATTCAAAGATATTACACAGCGAGATAAGATCGCATAGTTCTACAATTTCTTGATTTTATTCTAGAGTCAACGAATGTCGTAAAATTTACGACACGCGCCTGCTGGTGAGAAACTTTTGCGCGCGCCCGCTCGAGGGTAAAAAGTGGTTGAAATTAATTTTGGAAAGAACAAAATTATTTTATTAATTAAAATAATTTTTCACAGTGTGCATGTGTGTGCATCCCCGCAATAAAAATTACAGAAACTGTAAAAAAGGACTAAACAGAACAAAGCACATGATAATGCAAACCTTGCCTATCTGAAGCTAATTAAAATAATTAAATTATCTAAATTATCATTTAAACAAATTATACCATCACATATAAGAAACAAAATCCTATTGCGTATTGTACAATAAATAATCAGCTATTTAACACTAGTGAGATATATCGACACTAAATAACAAACGGTGTTGCAGACCAACTGATACACCTGCCTGAGATGGATTTGGAAAGTTGAACACTATATCGTCTTTATTACTTCACTTACTTCTTGTAACGTGTACTTGTAACTTCACTTCACGTACCGGCTTCACTCAAGCGTCCGTGGCGCCGCGACGTCTTCGCTCCCAGGCGGCCCAGGCCCGGCGTGGCGCGCGTCCGCGCCGCCCGCGCGGTTGCCGGCGTCGGTGAGCGGCGACCGCCTCCCACGCACTTGCTGCTCCCCCGAGAGTGCCCTGAGTGTAGCCGCGCCGGCTGTTATATAGGCGCCGATCGCGAGCAGGCCTGGGCATGTGTTTGAGGGAGGGGTGCGGGGGCGAGCTTTGCACCCTCGGTCGAGCAGAGGTCCGGTTGTCGTTGGGGGAGGGTGGGGGCGAGCGCCGCACCCTCGGGAAGCGAGTCGAGGCGAGCCGAGCCTGCCTGTGGCACGGCGCGTCGGCCTGTGCCCTGGCTCGATGCCGTCACCACATCACCCCGCCCGAAGATAACCTCGGGGGGGGGGTGATAAAAATGGTCGCCTTGACTCGTCCTTGACATGACGCAAAAGATACCTAGAATAAAACACACTCTTATACACACTTATACTCTTCCTAAGATATATATAGGAAAAGTCAAATTGTCTAGCTTCTTTGACCAATAAATCACAGGAGAACACTTAAATGCACACGAAATGGTAACACAGCTAGCACTCGACTATCTTCGCCGAACAGCCAGGCGCCAGATGAAGCTGTCCATGACCTATTACGGAGAAAGTCCCGTAGAGTGTATGTGTGGGGGGGGGCTACGGTGCTCTTGCTCACGCAGAGAACCATTCGTTAGGGATGGTCCTATCATGACACTGCTTAAGGCAGAACGTCTAAATGAATTTAAAATTTTGTTGCCGAGTGCGCTGTCGTTTTGAATCGCCACAATGTTGCAGAAGCTAGCCATGGGGGAGAGGAGGTGGATGGTAAGGGGCACATGGTTAAGCCAAACGTCGCACATGTTGCCCGTCCTCCGACGAGAGCAACATGGAGCGGATTCTACAGGAAGAGACGACCATGAACGAATTAGGGCTGCTCTTTGATCTGCTCCTTGATCCATAGGCAGCGGTACCGACTTCACCCTGGCACACATATCGTGAGTCTGCACTGGCGTATAATAGCAGTCTGGACTCTTTCAGGAGGGAGTCTCTTCAGGATTGGGGGAGGGTGCGGGCACCCTCGGTCAAACGGAGGTCTGGATGTCGTTAGAGGGAGGTTGAGGGAGGGCGGGGACGAGCGCCGCAACCTCGGGAAGCAGCGGGGCGAGGCGAGCCGGCCTGTGCCTTGGCTCGACGCCGTCACTGCATTAGTACGAAGTACGCCGTTCAGAAAGTGCGGGCTTCGCCTGCTGATGTTTTGCTCGCGGGTGGATTGGGAGCGGCCTGCTCCCAGGGACGCTCCTCCTGTTGCCTGCTGTTGCCGCTTTCTTCCTTCCTTCGTTCTGATGCGAGCTCTTCTCGGCTGCGTCGCTGGGTGCGGCGGAGCCTTGACGGAGCTCACATTTGCCTGTGGAATGTGTTATGTTCAGAACAAGCAGGCAGATTTCGTGAACAAGATTTTTATTTCACACACAGTTTTATACAAAATGTATAAAACTGTATGTTGCTCCGGTAACCCAAACGAATGTACCATAGATCAAGCAAAGTTACCGTTTATCCGTGAGATGTACCAAAAAACTAGCGCAGTTACCCAATATATCGTGAAACAAAATAAAACCTAGGCCGGGTCGTACCCTAAATCACGTAGTCACAAACTCTAAGCAGGGCACTTCTATCCTATCTCCGCTGCCTCGGTGGTGGCGGCGCCGGCTTATAACGTCCTAGGCGCCGCAGACTCGCTTCTGGGGCGTAGGCTAGCTGGGTGGTCGCTCGTTGCCCGTGTGCAGGCGTTTTCTCCGGTCTGCTGCCTCTCCTCGTTGCCTTGTCCGCCGCAGTGCGCTGCCTGGTCGGCGCGCTTTTCAAATGGGTGTTTACAGCCGCAACAATGTTCTTAGAATACGAGGGGGCGACGGAGCGTTTTTGCCTCGGAAGTGAAGTGGGCGGAAGGGTTTTTGTTGGTTCAGTGGTAGGTAAGAATGATGGTTGTAGTAAGTAGGTGGAGTTAATAATTGGTCATTGAAGATATTTGTCACCTGTTTTTTAGCAGTCTCGTATATGTTTATAAGTATTGGTGTCGTTCCTTTTGCTTTGTGGATTGTAATCATTGCTACGTCTCGTTGCGGTGTATATGCTGTGCGTTGGAAGAGGTTTTCTGCTTTGCGTAGTGCTTGTCCGTTTGTGGGTTTCAGAAATGGGTCAAGACGAAATGCAATTGGCAGTTCAGGTAGGGCAGATAACTCCTGCTATAAATTTAGAAGTGCCACAAAGGGAAGCAGTTCGAGAATCATTTGTGAGGTTCTTCAGAGACAGACTACATAGAAATTGTTGAACATTATTTATGTTTAATTATTTTATAAATAGAATTATTTATATATTTTTTTAAATATAATTTCAAAGTTTTACCATTAAAACAATTACAAAATGTTAAAAATAAATTATTTCATAGCTCTCTCCGTTGCTTCCACATCCATTTTGGCAAGCTTTCTCTTTGCTCTCGTTAAAAGCAGTTCTTCTTTGATCTTTACATTAAATGAGTGCAGTTCTTTCTCCCGGTCCTGGTTGGCTTCGAATTCCTTCTGCAAATGGGCCACTTCCGTCCTTGCAGAAGCCCAGGAGTGCAACTTCTGCCCACTTGCGGAAGGAGCAACAGTGGTCTCACACATCTGAGGTCGTCTTCTTGACACATTCGGGGTCACAATTAAATTTGAATGTTTCTTTCGCTTGAGCATAGCGGGTGTGTAGGTTGATCAGTCCTGCAGTTGACTTTCACCACATTGCACTGTCAAGGTAACACATCTTCCAACTGAATGATTGGCAGGTCAATTCCCTTTCCAACTGGGGTTTCTTATTCTCTTCCTCTTGATGCTGATTCTTCTCCTTCTTGGATTATTTCACTGATGTCATCATCATCTTGCGTAGATGGCATTCCTGCAGCACTAACACCCATAATACCAACAATTCTTTCCAAAATAGAGTCCTTACGAACTACCCTTGCTGGCCCTCCTCCGGTTCTGAGTGTTTCCTACCCCCTTCACTGTACGGCAAGAAGCAGTAGTCGCATTGAAACTGAGAGTTACGTTCTTCCATGCTTGGTCCTGCAAAGAAAACAATAGATTAATAACAAAAAGTTAATATTAAAGCTAATAGGATGTCAAAAATGTGAATTGAATTAGATAGTTTGGTATGAAAGATAGTTAAATTGTTCATAATTATCTTTTCCTTATTGGTGGTTCAATTGGACTTTCTTCTCTCCACAATTTCAATAAACTGATCAACTAGATTGATCAGTGTAGAGCATTCCTCCCGCGTGAAATTGGCGGAACCCTTCTTTTTTACTTTCGACATTTCGCCGGAATTTTGCTTTTCGCAAAAGGCACTCGAAAACCGAATTATTCTGCTAATAACCTAGCCAAGTGCAGAACAACACCGAATACAAAACAATGTCGATACAGATTCTTGGCTAATTATTAAATATCGAGCAAGAACTTACAGTATCTTCTTATTCTTATTGCCTTACCTTTTACAGTTCCGTTTGATATTTTATCAGCAATAGGCAAGTTTGAATTACGCTGTTTCTGCTTTCGCGTCGCAACTTTCGGCGCACTCAATGTCTTCTCTACAGGAGGTTCTTTGTTTGTGGAACATGCGTTGCTGTTACTACTAATGGTACTACAACCACTGACACTCTTATGATCGTCCGTAAGATAATTATTTGGGACTGAGGCCATCATTGTTGAACATGATTTCTCTTGATTATCCAGAGTGCGTTTAGGTTGTGTAACTTGAGCTCCGTCACATTCTTTGGCATTTACGTGCGTTTCAATGTTCTGGTGATCTCTTCGTCGGTTGATAATTCTCTGACTTTTTTATGTATGCAGCGTGCAGGTGTGGGAAAGTCATCCTTCACTCTTTAAGGGGCTGTAGGTACTCCGAAAACCTTCCTTCGGGCTTCTGGGTATGAAATATTTTCATATGCCATTTTTTCATATACCAATTTATTTATTTTTTTTTAAACTGGACAATCACGGTTAATAGATTGGTGGTCACCCTTGCAGTTCCCCCACTTCGGAGTCGCCCCTTTGCACTGTCCGCCATGCTCTTCCTCTCCGCACGCCACACAATGCTTCTTACCACGGCAATCTTTTGCTAAATGACCAAATTTATTGCAATTGAAACATTGCATTTGGCGACGAACGTAGGGATACTTAGTATTTCACCAAGTAAAGTGAAACTTCTTTAGGCAAAATCTCACCTTCGAACACGATCGACAAGGAAGTGGTAGGGATCCACTTCTTTTCATCCGGTGTCGATGATGGATCTTTTCTATTTAATCTTGTTACCTTCACTATTTCAGCTGACGAGACTAAATCCTTGAGAAGGTCTTCTTCTTCAAAGTTGACTGGGATGCCTCTGATAACTCCTTTTCCCACCTTCCTGAAGTCTGGTATAAAAGCCCTGTAGCCATTGTTTTGTAGATCTCGTCATTCAATGCTTGGTTGGCCTCTTCCCTTTCACTAAAGATTATAACGGCTTTGCCGTGTCCTTCCTTCTTGATTTCGATAATGGACTGATACTTCTTCATAACAATCTTGCGAATCCTGTAAATGTCGAAATTACAGGAGCTTCGATTTTTGTTACCGACCCATTCGCCGTATGGACCTATGCTTCTCTCCGAATAACCTTGTGGACTAATTTCCCATCCTGGTGGACTGTCAACTTCGTTATCCGTAGAATCAGCAATTCTTCTTGTTTTGAATATCAGGGAGCATGAATGTCAGGGGGCTATGTGCTTTACCTCAAACTTTAGGTATGTACTGAACACTGTTTCTTGAAATAACTCTGTGAATTACTTAAGATATTTCAGTAACTTAGAAATTCAACCGCAAACCACAATATTCACTCAACCACGTTACCAAAACCCACGAAAAGTTAAATATCGAAAACATTGTGCTGCACTCTATGAATCATTTTCAGTACTAGTACTCAACGAGTACTACCAACACCGAGTAAACGTTTAAGGCTAAATGTACCGACACTAGTTCAATTTGTTGCCACCACGTGGCAGCACCAAGTTTAGTGAATTTTACTTTACCGATTACGTCTGAACAAATGGTCCGATTTTCGATCTGTAAACGGCATTTGACTCCTGTTTGTAATAGAATTTACGCTACGAAGCTCTTTTTCCAAAAAACTAGCAGAAAATCGTTTTCTAACATTTTTCTCGTACTTCCGGGAACAATTTCAAAATTGTGCGCTTATAGCGCGATGGCGACAAGCTTCCAGAATCCAACGCTGTATCAAACATGCAAATCGGATAAATAGGAGCGTCGTAAAGTCAAATTTCGAAAAACACCTCACACCACTCCGCCTTCCACACCGCCCCCGTCATCAGCCCGTTGGGGGAGGGACCGCTTCCTCAACGCGGAGACCACCGGCACTGCTAATCCCGGAGGCTGCAGCCTAAACACATTGCACCAGCTGAAAAGCTACTTCACTTGCTAGTAGACATGCCAAATTCATGTGAATACTATACAATACTACATTATCACAGATCGTTATAAATGAACAGTGTTAAAAAGAAACAAAAGAAGTCAATACTGGACATTTACCGAGGTTAAACAAATAGTAATGATATTAGTGGGAAAAGTGCCATTTTTTTTATTTATTTTATTTATTTACGTCAAAAACAGTTAAAAACTGCGTATGACGAGCTATGGGGAGAAGTGAATTTTTGCACGTTTTCATAATTCTGTGGTCTCTATCCTAAACCATATTCTAGTCGAATTTTGAATACAGAAAAGACAGGTATTTTTTCGAGTTTTGTTGACAAAATATTCGCTCCTATATAATAAAATATATTTTCAAAGGTAAATTAGCTATAAATTCCTGCCTCTTCATGAAAGAATAATACTTTTTGCCGCGATAATATGAAAAACGATAATTTGAATAACTATATTTCCCACTGAAATTCAGAAGACGTGCACAAATAATGAAGTTACATTTATGTCCAGAAGCAAAACAAGGGACCATCTCAGCATTTGCTCAAGGATCAGGGAAACTGGACGAAAAACCTGATCGAGATGGGGGATTTTATTTTGTGAGTAGGAAAAAAAGCATCACAAGGCCGATATGTCAGGTGCCCAGGTCCTTCAAGGAAAATGAAATCATTTTCACCATATGTTTTTAAACAGTATTACTGCTTTTCATTTTAATTTAAGAATTAAAATACTTAATTATGTACTATGTTACATTAAGGTCAGTAGTACATGATTAAGTCACATGAAAGTATTTTGTTTTCTATGTTGCTTTCAGTTTTATCTGAGCATTTGAGCGTTTTCACACTTTTAACACTAGTGCCAGAAATTGAACTTTTAGCATGCTATGCATGCCTTGAAAGAACCAATTTTACTAGCTGCCGCCTAAAAAAGTTTTTTGTCAGTCAATAATTATTGGACAAAATTAGTTTATTTAACCCGTGCCTCTCTCGCACATGCAGTTCAGGGCCTGACTGTTCAACAATGGGATCCAGTGAGAAAGTACATTCACTTTTAAAACATTGTCATGAAGAATGGAATATAAAAGGTCCAACAATGCTTGAGCACTACAATTTAAATCTGAAAATGGATTGTCAAAGTGCAAACATTTGACTGCACCGGGAACTGAGCCTGGAACCTTCTGATAACTGGACAGATGTTCTAACAACTGAGCTATGAGATCAAACATTGTGTTCATGACTCGTGACAATTCACAATCTAATAGGGATCAGTATTCACATTCAGAATGTAATTGGCATGAGGATGAACCTAAAAAATGACACACACATTGTAGAATAAATTTGAATGAAGGTGGAGTTTGTCATAAGAAACAATTATTGCCAGAACAGTTGAACATTACATATACAACTTATCTCAATACCAAAAAATACAAATCAATACTAATAATTAGAGAATGGAATTTATTATAATAAAAAAGCTCAATCTGTACATATATATGTACAGATTGTTTTCAAAATATGGAGGAAAAAATAAAAATATGTAAAATAAAATTTTGTTATAACGTTTAAAATTCCTCTCTACAAGCGTTTGCCAAGCACAGAATGTTGCCGATGACATTTAAACAAGATTTCTAAGAAGCTAAAAGAAACTTCTGCCTCTGCAGAAGTAATTATTCCCTAGTAACATTTGAAATATGTAATACTTAATGTATATGAAGTATACACAATGTGCTTAAGTAAATAGCACCGTATAGCCAGTAGTGGATTCAGAGCATGGGGATTCGACAGTGATTAAAAAAAAATCTTGTTAGTTGTTGATCGAGTTAGCCAGCAATGAAACGTGAGCAAGCGTGTGGTTGATGTTGCTTCTGCTACATTCGCCCATCCTGCATTCTGATGGCTACAAACCAGGTCTCCAAGAAGGGGGAGGGTTGTATCTGAAATGTTCTGTTTGGCATATAAATGTATTAAGATGTAACAAAATATGTATTAATAGGTAAAATATGTGAACCTTTATAATTATACCAAAACTTGTGCCATAAAAATGGTTCTAATTCATTCAGAATGTGTTATTAACTCTGAAAAATATTACTGAATACACATATCTTGCCCCCTGTAAAAAATTGTGTTTACATGAAAATCCGTTCCCTACTAATAATAAAAAAATTTTATTATGGACCAGATATTAAGCATTAAAAATATCCCAAAACTGCCTGAAAATAGGCTCTGAAACAAGGGACAAAAAACATTTGTATTCATAATTTCCAAATAAAGTTCCTAAACAGAAAAAGAGGCATTCCAAATTTGAGACAACGAAATTCATTCTGTAAAAGATGGTTTTCTTCAAATAAAATTAAAATTTAATACAACTTTCCAAATCAGATGTGGGAAATGTATAATTAATGCAGCATCCAATGACAGAATACACATTGATATTAAAACTCTCATTTCTCCTACCATTAAGAACTGTCAGCATAAAAGAGGTATGCGCAGAATAAAGAAAGTCATTCATTGCACATAACAATAATTCTTGAAAATTATCTCTCTGAGTTCTGACTCTCCAGAAAGAACATAAATTTGCAGACAGAACGGTCTCTCCAAATTAATCTACATTATTGGGGTTTACTTTTACCATTAATTTTACTTTCTCTACGAAGGATTTTTCACCCTTAAAAATCCACGGCTTCGATCGGATTTGAACCCACGAACTTGGGTAACACAGTGCGTTACGCTAACTGCTACGCCATCGATGCCGCTTTTATGAATCATTACCATGGTTTTTAACTTGCAATAACTTTTCACATATTCGTCTTACCAGTGTGCCTGCAAAACCAATATGATGATATCCTTAATAATAAAGTGAAGTAAATTCGACAGGACCAAAAACGAGCATAGCCAAAATACACAGTGTTAACCCATTAACTGCCATAGTCGCCAATTGGGAAATTTCAGGCCTTTTTACTTTCTTCTACATATACGTATACACGGAGTAATATATGTAGTATAGAAAAAGTTATAATGCTCCAGAAAATCGATTTCAAGATTTCAACGGAAATACACGTTTTAGGTTCTAGTTCACACTAGTTCATTGTTGCATGATAGTGTGTACTTTAACTTACAAATTTTACTTCTTCAATACATGGAAACATCCTAAGCTAAAGTTATAAGCAAGTTTTTTTTCATTCCTGAACGCCAGATGTCGTTGTAGTCGTGCGTTGTATACTCATGGCCAGGGTGTACTTGATTTACATCAGTTCGAATCTTCATCTAAAACCATGCTTAGCTGCTACATGCCTCTGGTTAAGTTGGAGGGAGAGGTCGGTGTAAAGCAAACAGTGGTTGAACCGTGGTTAAAGTGGTTAGTGAAACAGTGGTTAAAGAAAAAAAATGCTATCAAATGACAGTTTGGCATTTTGGAGTGTTAGTACAATTTAGCAATGCAACAATTGATTAGCCCTAAAAGTTACAAAAATATGCTGCCAGACAGCTCCAACAATAACTGTGTGCACACAAACACGATGACAATGGGCAAGTGCCATGCACACAAATTTAATTTGGCAGTTAATGGGTTAAACTACTGCTAGATCAATATTATTCATTAGACCATTAGATCAATATTGATTTTGCGGCACTGAGCTCTAATGAGCATCCTTGTGGATACATCCAACATCACTCCTACAAGTGCCTCCCCATGGTCAACACAGTCCAACAACCAATGAAAATAAAGTTTAGTTGACAACAAGCAACCAACATCTTGCTTCAGTGTTTTGGAATGCATTCGCTGCTGTGCAACAAAATACAGTTCAAACTCACTGACAGCAGTAAGGATCACCTTTGTCAAACCTTCAGAGGGGTATATCAAAAACGGGCTTTGAGGATCAAACTCCCGACTTTGAATATACCTATGAAACTCTCTCAATCTATCTGTGCAAACGGAGTTCTTGCACTTATGGCAACTCTGACCCTTCAAAGCTCCCAACATTTGCCTGCCGATATACCCAGCAACATACCACGTTGCAATGTACTCTGGACGAGCTAACCGCATTTTCGTGGGATCATCTGTTACTGGGCCATCATCGGGAATGTGGAGGGTATTACCAATCATGGCATCATCACCTTCCTCCTCTGCCTCCATCTCCAAGACTGTCTGACTTTCAGGCTGAGATGGGCAAATAGTCCTTCCCACAAAATCCCTCAGGTCACATAAAATTTCACTGTCATCTTCTTGACAATTTCCTCTCACACGAGAGCCGACAAGCCTGTTGATCACAGCTGTTTTCAGGGCTGCAGTGAAATGACTGCAAGTGGGGTCGGTGTTCGTTACCCCATGCTGCCGGATGACGGAATATAAATTTTCCACCGGGTCTTGATTTAACCTCCGTAAGTTAAGACCGTTGAGAGAGTCCTTAACATCATCCTATAACAGATGTAAAGCTGTTAAAGTCCGTATATAAGCCGTCTGGAAAGGAGGTCTTCGTGAGACAAAGGCACCTCTTGTGCCATTGGCATGAATTTCGTCTTTTTTCCAGGTCCAAAACTTTAATCTCCTGAGTTTTTTAATCATTTCCCGCCAAACTTCAAAGTGTCCAGAGCCCCCCTCTAACAATCATTCAGGAGTGAAACTCTTTGGTTTGACGGGGCACATGTGTTTCCTCTTTTCTGTAGTCATCGCGTTTGTGAGAACCGTTCGAATAATCAGTCTGTCGAATTCCGCAATGACATTGGTTGTGTCTCCAGCACCTACGATCTCATACCCATCGCCCCCGAAGTTGCCCATCTGTGCAACAGTTCGCATGTGCCCAGCAGTTCTCTGGCTCAACACCTGAGCAGCATATTTCACCCTCATCTTCGCTTTTCCCTTGGGGTACACATGGTTCTTTGTGAGATGATGAACCCTAAAAAGTTGCCAGTCGAGTTCCCATAGACGAACTATGTTACTCCACCGTGCAACTTTCCCATCCCATACAATGTTTGCCGCACACATAAAATTGGTGCGTAAACGTTTGAAGAGATGGGGGTCATCACGTAACACAAAGATCTTGTGTTCCCCCACAAAGAAGAACGGAAGAAAGCTACGCACCTTCCCTATCACCTGAGAGAATGAGGGTGTTTCAGCTGCACCATGCGCTTCGCCTTCGACCTGAAGGGGGGGTATCTCTTGGGGTATGTTTTTGCACACATTCTTTTCCCCAGTTTGACTGGCATGAATGAGGCTCTTGAGCGCACCGCTGTTGGAGGATCCAAGATCACACACGGCCGCTTTCACTGTAAAACCAATGCCCTGCAATGCTTCAATAACTTCCACTATAAGTTTTGCTAGAACATCGGCTGGCGCATAGTGCTTGGAGAAATAATATGCCACTGGCTGCTTGTAGGGACGCTGCAAGCCTTGAATCATAAAGACAAGAGCGTGATCCGCTGCATTGTTCGAGCGCCCTTGGGTACCATAACCAACATATCCGTCGATTAGGCCTTTTTTGTCATTGTATAGAAGTCTTTTTTTTTTCAGGGACATCTCGTCAAACATCAATGTGCAAAATCTGTCCTGATCAGACATCTTGTTACCAAGACGGCGCATCATTTCAAGGACATGTTTATCGATTCCAGGTTCCATTGGCACATTTTCAAGAACTCTCAACAACGTCCTAACTGAAGGCAAACAAAGAAACCTACAGAGAAGCCTATAAGCACGAGGACTCCGTTTGAAAACAGATAGAGCAAGTACCTTTTAATATTGTTCCCAACGCCTTGCATTACCTGGTCTCCGGGCATTCCGTAGATGCCCGCGGACAAAAGAACGCAAAGCAGGGGAAACAACTCCCTCCAAAATGGAATCCAAATTCCGGGTCTGAACAAGAGCTTCCAAGTGGTCTTTTGACTGTTGTAACTTCCTTATTTTCTTCAGAAGTTGGGCTCTGTCATCCAAAAGGGAAGCCTTCGTAGGAGTGATGATGACTGTGGGGTGGCCAAGTTTGGCAAGCACCCTCCTCCTCGTGGTCCTCACAGAAGCACCTGAAAAAAGTTGTCAAATTAAAAAGATATTTAGAGTACCTTGAGATAGAAAAACTATTCACGCACAGAATTTTGTTCTTACAAGTCACACGAAGGGTCCTTTTTTCAGAGGTGCTGAAGAATCTCTTCCTTCTCCCACACTCAGAACCTGGAGAAACGGTCCTTTTGTTGCCCACATGGGAGTTGAGTGAAAAAGGAGTGTCACTCTCACTCACCATGTGCGAGCCCAAAGGGACTGCCAGATCTACAAAACATGCAAAAAATGTCAATAATTTTGTTCATACAGCTTACAACAAAAGTCGTAAATGTTTCAATTCATATTTTCATTGCATGATAACAGTAATCATCATCACAGTATATCATGTGAGCTGATTGACAAGAAATGAATGACACGATTACAAATAATTTAGTCCAATCTTGTCAACAGTGTCATTAGCAGTTATAAGAGAACACTTCTCTATAAAATAAATTACATGGTCACGTGAGGATCATCAAAAAGTTTACAGAAGTGCTTTTAGTTCCTATTCTTGAACAGCATCCTCAATTTGCTGTCACTATTTTCTCGCAAACTTTTTCGTATATTTTACCCCGAAAGAGTGAGAGCAAGCATGCGAGAGAGAGAGAGAGAGAGAGAGAGAACCTTACCACTCAGTGTGTGAAGAGAAGGGTCAGAAGCCATCTCTGGAAGAGGATCTGAAAAGCAAAAATTGCTGTTAAGAAAGATACAATGTCCTCAAATTAATATTCTGAAAACAAATCTGAATCAAAAAGAAAAAGGTTTCTTCTAATTTACCATCTAGAATTACAGATTTAGAAAGCTTGAATATACGGGAATATCTTGCACTTACCATGCACTGAAGGCACAGATTCATCTTCCAGAATGGCTTCATGCAGCTCTTCAGTATTACAAGGATCTGTAATCACCAACCATAAAAACATTTGTTTTTTATTTACTATAATTTACACTCATTTGGTACTAATATCTGTATATTCAAAGTATAAACTTACCATCAGAACCCTCAATAAGATATTGAGGTGACACCTCACCCGGGTGAAAAAGATCTGAAAATGGAGACAAATATAAATTTTTCCCACCTTCAAAACATGCAACAAAGTGATAATTGAGTTGCTTAAAGAACACTTACCTTGAACAAGGCTAGCATACGCATCGGCTGCACTTGATGTGGTGGCATACTGATCGGCAGAACCTGAATTAATCAACAAATTATTACCATATTTATTGTGATGCAACCGCCCACGTGGGATGCCGATTCTTTGGAACGGAATCGGGGGGGAGGTCACACCACAGAACGGAAGCGCCGACACACTGATGGTATGACGGTCGTTCCCTTATAGCAGGGGGGACACGCGCTAAATTTATTTAAAGGGGCGCCAAGCGCGCGCCCACTTACCTGCTATTTCGCTGCCGGCGTTGAGCGTCTCAGGGGTGAGTGCCCTGGGTCGAAGGATTGCAATGGTTTCTTTGTTTTAAAATAATAAACACTTTACTCAGAATTTAGTCTTTTTCACCCGTCCAAAATGGCGGGGACACATTTATTATAAAAACTGTTCTTGCAAACACGGAATTACTGTTTTTGGCTATCAAATAAGTGATGATGATGAAGATGACTTACAAGTTGATGATGGCGTAATGGCTACGTCACCGCGACGGGATTGCTCACCGATCGATGGACTGATGCGGCCGGACCCTCAGAAGCGCCGCTGGAGCGTTGGAACGCCAGCCTCACAATTGTCCCCCGGGATGAAGGCGCCGGCGCTCGGGATGTCGGCGGTGAATGTCAGCGCAGCAATTACGTAGCGCTGGCGCGCGTCTCAGGCCGTCACACGCCACCTGGACCGCGTATGACGTTGGAAGCCAAAATCTGGCTGTTTGGAATAAATTCCGCGGTTGGACGAAGGCCGGGCAGGTCTCGTGGTGGTCGGCTCAATGCTTGCCTCTCACCAACCGCTATTGTCGTCTTTTACCGTTGCTCTCACTAGTGATTTCTCTAAAAGCCGATATTCGGCCGCTCTCTAACTGTAACTTTAAGTTGTTGAAAATTTCGACTGTCCTATGCTGTCTCTGCTCGACCACCCTCTCTCGTGTTTTTCGCCCGTCTGAAATTCGAGCCTCTCACTGTGTTTCTCCCCCCTTCTTTCTTTCGCACCATGCAAGGGTTATCACGTGCTTCCTGCCCAGCGTTTTCATAAGTCGGTTTGTTGAGTTCCAGAATTTTCTATGTCATTTGTAACCTGGTTGGTTAAGATGATCGCTTCCTTTCGCGGCCATTGGATGTCTTTGTTTAGCACAGAGAAGTGCGCACGTGGTTCTTCTGCTGACATGTGATGGGTTTATTGGACTTAGGGGATTATCTTGCTGCGTGCTAGCGCCAAGTCTATAACGCGGTTGTTCCGGGAGTCACTCATTTTGTCAGAGGCACAAAGGGGGTGGATTTATTGTTCAGGGTGTGGAGAGGCCTACGCAGCTGTGCGGAACTGATCAGGCGAGGCGAGAGGCCGCCCGTCTTTCCGAGCTTCTGTTAATGTGGCGTGACACTGGGGTGGCGACGTGCGATGGTCAAACGACACATCGCATTATATATTAATTACTTACCAATACATTATGCTTTCAATAGCATGCTTCTATTTCACACACAAGAAACTTACCACTTTCAGTTTCACATGCTGCCTGTGTACAAGGATCTGAAAATTTAAAAATGCTGATAAGAAAGACTCCCATCAAAGTATTGTAAAATTAAAATTAATTTCAAAAAAAAACAAAATAGTGTGCTCATGTGTAATCTAAAACAAATCTGTCCTGTATCTATTATCAACAAGGTCAGATAACATACAATTTTTTTTAAAAAAAAAGAGAAAAAATAAAACAGAAAAAATGTCTTACCAATTCCACCCATTGCTATTGTGGGTGTCACCTCCGTTGGCACAAATAAGGGATCTGCAAATGAACATGAACATTAAAAATATTTCACAATTCACAATTGAATTATTAGAATGCACTTTCAAGGTAAACACTTACATGAATACTGGCAGCAAATGCTCCAGGAACACTTGTTGCAGTGTGGCATTCACTGGCATTAGTTTCCGTAACCACAAATGATGAATTATTTACCTAAGCTTTTCATAGCATTATTCTACATGAATTTTACAATGAAGCAGAATTTTACCATCTATTCTGCAGCTTGCATTTGCAGCACACTGTGCCACTTCTACACAGGGTTCTGAAAAGCAAAATCTGTTGATGAGATACATTTCATTCAAAATATTTACTTTATTATGACAATGTATTTTGCCACAAACTGCCCTCTGAGCAAATTAATTACACATATTTCTGTGGGAAAGAAGTCTTACCATGAGTAACATCAACACCAATTTCCGGTGGATTTTGAATCCTCAAATCTGAAACTAAAAATAAATATTAGAGAATAACTTAACGACGCATCACTGAAATGCCTGAATGCATATCGAAGAAAATAAACTTACTTCCTTTTACTGGAACGCTTGCTTCGAAATCCCGCAATGCTTCTTCGCAAAGGGGACTTCGTGGTTCTGGAAAATTTACTGGAACAGCATGATCTAAGGTCCGTTGGGCCGCAGATATATTGCAACTACCCTCGCGTCTTCGGTTGGGCGCCTCATACGGGTAGCCGGCCCGCGCAGTCGACAGATTACCTGAAACGGCGAAGATGGAGGAAGCCGGTGGCCTAGGTTGAATGAGAAGTCAAACATGTGAATTTAGAACAAGTTGAATTTATTCATTGAAAAAAGAAAACGCTAATGGTCTGGTGATGATAACTCTGGCGAGCATGCCCCCAAAATCGAAATAAAACAAAAAATGAAATGTCATGCACATAAGAGAACATAAAATTACAAAGTGATTACAATCAGATGAAATTCTTCCTCGCGCGCGAATTCCCGCTTGACGGCCTTGCGCGGCCGGGAACTCCTCTTCGTCGCCCGGTCGAGAGGAAGTCAACACTGATTGTCTGATGTACTGTTCACACCTCTCGATCGCGGGTACGACATAAGACACTCAAACAGAAAATACCTCTGTTAGGCGGCCTGCGCCACCCACTGAAGTTGAACGACCTCGGGACAACTCAGCTGGCTGCGAGGGTCGTGGCGGGCGAGGAGCGCCGCTCGGAAAATGTAGGTCAAATCAGGTACTTGCGAGGATAGCGGCCAAGGCGGGCCGGAACACAAAAGCGCCGTCTGCTCGCTGCGGTGAATGGGTCAGCACAGTTCATTCACTGACACGGTCGGTTCATTCCCGGTCGATCTCACAATACTTTGATACTAATGAGCCCGTGAATTATCGCACAAATTCACAAAGGAAAAGAGAGTCTCGAGTTCGCACATAAATCGGACGTAATATAATACGAATTGCTGTCAAATGTTCATAATACTGTTCTGCGGCCTGCGTTCGTCACAGAAGTCTTGTACCCAAACTACAAGAAACTTAATAATTTTTCTAAGTCCATCGAACCGAACGCCACAACAGAATATAACAGGTTCCCCCCTGCGGCCGCCACTTGCGTCCGATTCTGAACACGGCTCCCAAGCTTCCCTTTTGTGCCTCGTCGCTCCAAGTTTTAGGAAACCTCGTTCCCCCCACCAAAATTATCCCTGTGACTCTGAAATATTCTAGAACAAACCCGAATTCTGGCTGCTATTGGCGAAAGGGTACTGCGCATTAGATATTTTCTGCCCAATCAGAGGATGTTTTCGAGGCCGAGAAAAGAGTGAGAGAGGGGCTGGTTATCGCTCCCTCTCGCTTTAATTTTGCGTCGAAAAGGGGCAGTTATTAACGACCGGGGGGGTGAGGGGCTAGGAATCTCTAGGGAGGCTGACGGAAGAGTTCCAGGCGTCGTGGAAAAATACTGAAGGGGTCGTGTGCAGAGCGGCCACCCAGAGTTGGGGCACACGTGTCCATGACGAATTAGGGAGCGGAGGGTGCCGACACCGTGGCGCCTCGCCTGGCCCTCGGGCCGCCTCCGTGGCGCCTCGCATGGCTCTCGCGTCGCCGCCTCCGTGGAGTTATTTTGCGGCAGAATAAACTTGAATTTATTCGGTATCACTACAATATGCTGTTCCAGAAAATGTTCCTTCCAAATAAATTTACTGCTCGTGAGATGCTTCCACGTGCATTTGGCAAGAGCAGGGTCCCCAATTGCTCTCAGCCATTCCCTACATCTAAAACGTAAATATATTAATTTCACAGACAATTCAACAAAAGAATAATTAAGAAGCAGCATTAATAAAAAAAAGTTCATCCATCACAACGAAAAATACAAAATAAGTAACTCACTTCACATTTCTTGGGAACCCAAATAGCCGTGTTTTGATGGCTAATTTGGGTTTTGAGTTTTTGCAATTGGGTACCCAGCAGCGTCTCGTTGCCATAATGCACGCTTCAGGCTTCACACGCAGCAGTAAATTAAAAAAATTAGTGAATTCACTAACACTCTCTTCTTCGGCACGCGTAAATGGCCCCACAAACCGCACAAAAGACCACAGATCGCAAATCAAAGATGTAAATGCAGTTAATCACAGCACGTGCCAAACCACGCCGAACGTCGTTATTGAAGAGAGTCAACGGTAAACACCCTTCGCCGGCGCGCAAAGTTTTGAAAATGAGTAGTTCTCCGCTTTGCCGATAGAGCGAGTTCGTGTAGTACAGATGTATATGGCGTTGCTCTGAGACAGAGGGAGGGTGAGAGAGAGCTCTGATTGGCTACTGTATTGGATTTGAATAAGGAATTTCTCCAGCCTATCTAGTGGCAGACCACTGCTTGTACCTGGTACAAAACCTTTTCTTTTTTTCCTGCATGAACCACAACTAGCCTCCTTCCTTCTGCTGGTCTCTTAATTATTCCTTTACTGGTGCCTGGTAGAAGCCATGAATATGTAGTTGAACCTAATGGAAAAGATAGTTTTGTCTCATAATTTTTACACATAAGTAATATAACCATTTCGAAAGTTCTCTTCTAACATTCATATAGATCATGTCTTGTCTAGGTCTTTGGGTTTTCACTTCTCTTATTTTTCATGTAGTCTGCCACAAAATACAACCGCTTTACAATAATTTAATTTGTCTCACAAATACCAATATTTGGGTCTCCTTTCCACCATGTTCAACCCAATTCCTTAATAATTCTGTACAACGCTGTGCACGACCCTTGGAATAAGAAAGTATCATAATTTTCTTTTACATACTGCCATACCTCTTGAAGTGAGAGACTCCTGTCTGTTGCAAAATGAATTGGTCTTGGAAAGTCTTTCAAAAGTGAGTCACATACTTCATTATTCCTCTAAATACAAAATATCGTACCATTATCAGCTTCCTGATAAATATACGTGGCAATAGCTTCTCTAGAAAAGCCATCAACTGAATCTCTCACAGGTCGTGACCGCTTCCTGTTCTTGTTCGGAGTTCTATTAGGTTTTCCTGCCTTATAATCCTTAATAAGACTTGCCAAAGTTGTATCTCTGTAATATAGTAATATATTTCAATAAAATAATTATGTTTCTCTTTTTTATATAAACAACACAATAATTATCCTTTATAACTGTTGTTATTGTACATTTGCATAAAAACATAAGAACTTTAAATAAGTTTTTGTTTTTATGGAAATGTACAATAACAACAGAAATAAAGGATAATTATGTTGTCTATATAAAAAGGAGTGAAGCTTTATATAATAAAAAAACTATATGAGAAGACAACAGTGTTGTGTTCCGGGAAAAGGAAAAAATCATAGAACACAAACAAATTTATTTGACGTAGCCACCTGCTACGTTAAAGAGAAGCACAAGCATGTACAATGTACAAGCATGTACAATAACAGAAGTCGGCCGAGAATCCAGGAGAGAAAGTCCAATCACAAGCAGCTATTCAATTCCAAGTTCCAGAGTTCGTAACACCTGATATTGCCGAGTCGTTATCGTAAGAGTTCGTGCTTATCACCACAGTCGCTCACTCAACACGTCGCAGTACGCAGTCCGGGGCCGCGTGCGTCCCGCGCGCCGCTTATCAGCGCCACGGTCACTTCCCCTCAGCCGCATCACCTCACGGGGATGGAAGGGGAAACGGGTTGCCCCCGCTCCTTGCCGCCGATAACGCTGCTGTTCCGCTCCGCCGCGCTTGCAGAACCGCGCGGTGGCTGTTCTGACGTCAGCTCGCTGCCCGCGAGCCTCCAGTCTCTTGGCGGCTAAATCAACCGCTCTGACGGCCACGACAAACAGTACAAATTAAATTTTAAAGAATTATAATTAACATACACATGTTCATCGTTGAAACATTCTGGCATGCAATAAAATGTAAATAATTATGGTGAAATGAATAGCTTACCCCCACAATTAAAGCCACTTTGGCAATGACACTGTTCTCAGAAAGTTGCACTTTTTCTCGCTTTTATATTTATAAACGTTGAGATGGACCTGCCTTTCACCACTCGATAATATCCACCTCCTTTTCTGCTTAATTGGAGAATTTCTTCTCGAATTTGAAGACATATTTTACAAATGTCAAGACGAAAACACAATTCAAGTTCCCTTCCGAAACCAATCACGCACTGGAAACGCAAGGAAAACTATTTTTAAGTGAGCAAGTGCGGAATGCTGCTCGCTTGCATCAGCTCAGTATCTCCACGCGTGTCCCGTCGAGGTGGGTTGGTCCACGTCCTGACGGGGGGATGCAGAGAAGGCTCTCAAGTGTTCCTTTCTCCATTTTTTTTCATCTTCTTGCTTCTCATTTCATGTCATGTACGTTCTTTTCACTCCTTTTTCTTCCTCACTGGCCTTCTCTGTATGCTGAACGCCCACCCATGTGTTTGCCGTGCATGGCGACCCGTGTCGGAGGGAATGTGTGTCCTGGCAGTTGAGGGACCTGTCTGTTTCCCTATCTAGTCCTAGTGCTACTGTTCGCCTTGCACTAAGGAGTACGTTGATTACGTATTTTGGGGAACATTCCCTGTAGGTTCCAACACACTCGCTTTGGCCCCGGACTCTTCTAGACGGGCGGTCGGGAGCTAACCCACTCCCGATCAATCGGCTCGGACTAGGTCTTGTACTGAACTCCAGGGTGAGCGGGGGAATCCACGGCGGTGCAGCGCTGTGTTATTCCCCCACTATATCCTCGTGGCAACCCTGGCACTCCGATGGAGTGTCCCCTTGTTGGGCTCCGTGGTGGGTGGGGACCACGAGGATGAACCTATTCCATCTACATGGATACTTCACCTTTCCCCCCGCCCTCTTCCGCAAGGAAGAGGAGATTTGCAGAAAGAACTATTGATTTGAATAGTTTCTTTTCTAGAGAAGAAGATCGACCCAAGAAGCCTCGTTTCCTCCTCATGGCATGTGCCGAGGAAGGTAAGACTTTCAAAACTGTGAGTGCTGTCCGTCTGGCGCGAGCTATCGAAGAAGCCTACGGGAAGCTCCAAGCGGTCGTGCGACAAAGGAATGGAACCATTCTTTTTGAAGCGCGTACCGACGAGCAGATTGTAAAAATTCAAAATACGAAGCAGATTGCCGGCCTCCAGGTAGTAGTCACGGTTCATCCCACCTTGAACCTGAGCAAAGGCGTAGTCAACCACGAGGACTTTGCTACTGAAACGGAGGAAGATCTTCTAAACTTTTTTAAGACCCATGGCGTGACTGAGGTGTACAGGATCGGAAGGAAGGAGCAGGGGAAAGTGATCCCTACTTCTACCCTGATCCTTACTTTTGACCGACCATCCCTCCCGGAAAGGATCGTTACCGCTTTCTACAACCTCCGTGTGCGGCAGTATGTGCCGAACCCTTTGCGCTGCTTCAAGTGTCAAAGGTTTGGGCATACCCAACAGCGATGTATGTCCGTTAACGCGGTTTGCGGGAAGTGTGGATCGTCAGTTCACGACCCCCAACCCTGCGACAAACCACCGCACTGTGTGAATTGCGAAGGCGATCACCCAGCCAACGACAACCAGTGCCCCACGTTTCTCCGGGAAAGGGAAATCCAAAAAATAAGGGTAACCGAAAAGGTTTCCTTCCCTGAGGCGAAGCGTAGGTTCCAAATCAGGAATCCAGTGGACCTATCTCGATCCTTTTCCAGTGCTGCAAAACCTAAGTCCCCGGGGGTAACAGCGAGTTGTCAAACTCACTGTACCCCAGCGGTAGTTTCGCACTTTAGTTGTCAGGTGTCGCCGACAGACTTCCCCGAAGATTCGGCATGTATCCAAGGTGGGAAAATTATAATTCCCACAAAGTACAAAAAACCTGTGCAAAAACACCACCAGAAATCGACCACTGAGACTTCTACTGAAATCGATCTTAAACAGACACCGCCTCCCAGGAAAAATACGTCATCCAAATCTCGTCCACCTCTTTCTGTCTCTGAGAATCACATCGGACGATCCTCCAGCCCCTATAGATCTCGGTCACCCGTGGCCAAAAGTCGGGAAAACCCCCCGACCATATCCAGCAGCAGTCAGGATGACTCTGCTGTTGATGAGGAACCCCACGAGAGTTCCCCTACAACCATTCAGAAGGTGAGAAAGAAAAAAAAGCAACCAAAGAAATAATTTCACATAATGGCTCTCTCATGGAACTTAAATGGTCTTCGTGCTCACTCAGAAGAATTAAGATTAATAATTTCTCGCCACAAACCATTTATAGTCTGTCTTCAGGAAACTCATCTTCTCCCTCATCATCCCCTGTCTCTTCGCGGATTTAACATCTATCGGTTTGATCAAGACGACGGACTTCGTGCTCACGGCGGCGTTGCGGTACTCATCCGCGACTCCCTGTTCTCGGAGGAACACAACGTTCGAACCGACCTCCAAACAGTTTGCGTACGGGTACACCTACCATCGTTCTCTTTTACGGTGTGTAGTATATACATTCCCCCTGGCCAAGTCGTGTCACAAGAGGAACTCGAAGATGTTTTTTCTCAGTTGCCCGCCCCTTTTTTATTGCGGGGGATTTTAATGCCCACAATCCCCTCTGGGGTGGCACGAGGACCTGCCCGAGAGGTTCTATCCTCGAAAATATTATTGACCAGCAAAACTTAATTCTTCTGAACTCCGGGAATCACACTCATTTCTCCATGGCGTCAAACACCTTCTCGTCAATCGATCTGGCACTCTGCAGTCCATCCCTATCTACCATGGTAGAGTGGACCGTACTCGATGATCTACATGGGAGTGACCATTTTCCCACTTTGGTCCACTTTAATGTCCCTGATTTAGACGTCATCTACCCTCCTCGTTGGCTATTCCATCGAGCCGACTGGGATACATTCAGCGAGAAAATTATAATGCCAGACCACTTCTCAAATAATATCGATACCTTGGTGGCCCAATTCACCGACGCCGTTCTTCGCGCAGCCACCATTGCAATCCCGAAGTCTACGTGTCGGCCACGACGCGTCCCTGTGCCTTGGTGGAATGCTGACTGTGCCACCGCGGTGCGAGACCGAAAGCAAGCACTCGCTAGGCTCAATAGGTTCCCCACCGCATCAAACCTGATCGATTTCAAAAGAAAGCGGGCCAGAGCCAGATTAGTAATACGGGAAAGTAAGACCGCTTCCTGGAGAGCCTTTATCTCTTCTCTTTCTTGCCATACCCCGCCTAAAGTAGTATGGCGAAAGATCCGACAGATCGGAGGAAGATTTTCCCCATCATCTGTCCCAGGACTTCTTATTAATGGAAATCTTATTACTTCTCCAGAAAAAGTAGTTGAGGAATTGGCCTGTCATTATGAAAATACCTCCAGTTCCTTACACTACTCCCCTAGCTTCTTGAAAACTAAGAGTAGAATGGAGAAATGTAGATTGGACTTCTCTACCTGCCTGGAGGAAGATTATAACGCCCCTTTCTCCATGGATGAATTTTCCTGTGCGCTCACCCGTGGGAAAGATTCTGCTCCAGGACCAGACCAGATACACAACCAAATGTTAAAACACCTGCCGGAAGAGGCACGTATCTTTCTCCTCTGTATCTTCAACAAGATTTGGATGGAACATACCTTCCCTAGAACCTGGCGCGAAGCGATTATTATTCCTATTCCTAAAGAAGGAAAGGACAGGACAAAGCCGTCAACCTACCGTCCAATCTCGCTCACAAGCTGTATATGCAAACTTCTGGAGCGAATGGTGAATACGCGTTTGGTCTGGCACCTGGAGCAGAGAAACCTACTTACCCCCATCCAATGTGGTTTCAGGAAGAACAGGTCAACCATGGACCACCTTGTCACCCTTACCACACAGATCTCCACTGCTTTCGTGCTACGTCAACACCTGGTAGCAATTTTCTTTGATATAGAGAAAGCTTATGATACTACCTGGAGGTACGGCATTCTTCGCACCATCCATTCTTGGGGTCTTAGGGGCCGGCTCCCCCTTTTTTTAGTAGCCTTTCTTTCCTCAAGATCCTTCCGCGTTCGCCTTGGTGACAGGTTATCCGCCAGCCACCATTTAGAAAACGGGGTCCCTCAGGGCTCAATTCTGAGTGTCACTCTGTTTGCCATCGCTATCAATAGTATAGCGTCGATAATCCGAGAGCCGGTGAAAGCATCGCTCTTCGTTGACGACTTTGCCATTTTCTGCTCTTCCAAGAGTATTCAAGTGATAGAGAGACAATTACAACTTGTCCTCAACAAATTGCAGGAATGGACTGATGCGACAGGTTTTAAATTCTCCGCATCAAAAACTAGCTGTATGCACTTCTGCAGGATTTATCATCTTCATAACCACCCCGATCTTTTTCTTGGAAGCCATCTTCTACCTTTTGTGGACTCTGCAACTTTCCTTGGGCTTACTTTCGATAAGAGCCTAACTTGGCGAAATCATATACGTAAACTGAAGAGCCGATGTGTCTCACCTCTGAACCTCCTCCGCACCCTTGCAGGCAGCTCTTGGGGAGCTGACCGTGTGTGTCTCTTGCGTTTGTATAGAACCCTCATCCGCTCTATTTTGGATTATGGATGTATTGTATATGGGTCAGCGTCACCATCAACCCTCCGGCCATTAAATACCATTCACAACGCCGGTATAAGAATTAGTACAGGCGCCTACCGCACGAGTCGCATCGAATGCCTCTTGGCCGAAGCTGGAGAACCATCTCTGAGCCGAAGGCGAGATATTTTATTAGCCTCTTATGGGGCTAAAGTGTCGGGACTGGTTGACCACCCTTGTCGTCGTATAATCATCCACCCAAAGTATGAGTCCTCGTACAATCTTCGAACTTCGTTACCCCATCCCCCAGGTATTAGATTACGAAATCTTCTCCGGGAATTAAATGTAGAACTTCCCACCCCTGTGAGACCCACAAGTGACCGGATCCCCCCTTGGAAACTCCTCCTTCCCAGTATTGACTTCAGACTCTCCCATTTACCCAAACAAACTACTAGTCCTCTGGTTTACCAGAAGCAGTTTCTGGATATGAGAGAATCCTATCCGGATCATTTATTCTTATACACGGATGGTTCATCGTGCAGCGACGCGGTGGCATGTGGTTTTTTACTGTATCAGGGCCACCAAATCATTTCGGCTTCACTCCAAATGCAGTATTTTCACTGCCGAAATGTGTGCAATCTTTGAGGCCCTAAAATACATTGAATCAGCGACGTTGCGGCGAGTAGTTATCTGTTCCGATTCTCTCAGCTCTCTTCAAGCTGTCTCCCGTCCTTCGTCAGACTACCTGACTTTATCCGTTCAAAGCCTGATTCATCGTCTTCTGTCCCGCCGCTATGACCTGGTACTTACTTGGGTCCCAGGCCACGTGAGTATCAGAGGGAACGAACTGGCCGACCAGGCGGCGAAATCAGCGACTCGTAAAACTCGTATCGACATCCCTTCTGTGCCATTATCCGATGTTCAGGCTTTCTTGAAACGATCCGTGCTTAGAGCGTGGCAAACAGAGTGGCACAATAGCACTTTCAAACTAAGTGCGATAAAGAATTCTGTGTATCCCTGGCGCTCCTCATCACGGTCTTGTAGACGCGAGGAAGTTATTTTAACCCGTCTTCGTATCGGACACTGCCATTTCTCTCACGGTTTCATTCTTCGAAATGAAACTCCCCCCATCTGTGACTCGTGCCAGACTGTTCTTTCCGTGGAACACGTCCTGCTGTACTGTAGGAAATTTGTTGGCAGTCGACGAAGACATGACCTGGGCAACTCGCTACAAGTGGTGCTCGGGGATGACGATTCTGCGCTCTCAAAACTTTTTTGTTTTTTGAGAGAAAGCAGAATATATAATTTTATTTGAAAGAACAATGTTTTATGTTGTTTTTTGGCCCCTTTACAGCCAATTTTACGTTTTAAGATAAATTTTACGCGCCCTTTTTCTATTTTCCTTCTGCCATTTCTACATGTATACTTGATGCAGAATTCGAGCCTCCTTTTTAGCTGCTTACATGCTTTAGCTTTAGCTTTAGCTTTTTACATGCTTTTAAACAGTGAGTAAGTTACATATGCAACACTGAATATTCTTTTCTCCAAATACTCTGGCATGGGCGCCAATGACCACAGCAGTCGAAGCGCCCTTTAAACCCTATTCCATCAATCAATCAATCCACGCGTGTTGCAGGGTTCAAACGGTTGAAGTTGGCAGAAAGTTAATTTGTACGCTCGTGTGCCAGTCGCCAGCCAAGGAAAAGTCCCTAGCTACTATACTTCCATTACGTTGTGTATTTCAGTTGGGGTTGGCACCTACGAGGGTGAATCAAATATAAACAAGACTTTATTTTTAAAAATATTATTTTTATTTTAAGTGCAAAAAAGTACATATCTTATTCTTCTATGTAATCTCCTGCTTTAGAAACACATTTTCCCAGTGGATAGGCAGCTTCCCAATTCCTTCCATGTAGAAAGATGCAGGTCGTGTCGGCAGCCAATTGCGCACGTAGGCTTCCACCTCAGCATCACTGTTGAATTTTTGGCCTCCCAAAGCTTCCTTGAGAGGACCAAACACATGAAAGTCACAGGGTGACAGGTCTGGACTGTAAGGAGGGTGGTCCAGTGTCTCCCACCCCAGTTTCTCCAATTTTTCCCTGGTTAAGGCTGCTGTGTGGGGGCGAGCATTTTCATGGAGAATAACCACTTTCCTCATCGGTAGGTCTCGTCTTTTGCGGCGATATGCAAGTCGGACCTCAGTCAAAATGTCGCAGTAGTAGGCCGCATTGATTGTCCTGCGCTCATGCAAAAAATCGAGGTGCAGCAAACCACGCTGGTCAAAAAAAACCGTAGCCAAAACCTTGCCAGCTGACAGTCGTGACTTGGGCCTGGTTCTCCTTTTTTTCTCCACTCCATACTCGCTTGTTTGGACTCAGGGGTGTAGTGGTGCACCCAAGTTTCATCACAGGTGATGATGTGAGTCAGAAATGGGTCCCCATCTTCCCGAAATCGTGCCAGAAGACGCTCACACACCTGAAGTCGATTCAATTTCTGTTCTGCTGTGAGAAGGCGAGGAACCCACCTGGCGCACACCTTACGGTACCCAAGCTCCTCTGTGAGTATGGAGTAAGTGCTCCCATAACTTATTCCGACCTTACTTGCAATTTCAGAAGTGGTAAGACGCTTGTCATCTTCAATAAGCCGTCTAACACAGCTGATGTTGTTCTCTGTAATGCTGGTGCGGGGTCTGCGATTATGGCTCTCATTTTCAACATGATCACGACCACCCACAAACTGTTTATGCCATGCGAACACTGAGGCTCGCGACAGTGTCTCTTTCCCGAACTGGGCAGTCAATCTCCTCAAGATTTCTGCCGGTTTTACGCCTTCTGCAGCGAGAAACTTGATTACAACACGTTGCGCAATCGACGAGTGTACCTCTTGCTCCGACATCGTGACGGTTGGCACTGAGCGAGTCGAGGGGCCGGGCTAACGTTCTTCCCCCACTCCTGACAAACCTACCTGTCGCCAAACGAAGCGGGAACGTTCTCCCACCACTATTGCGCCCGAACGGCCGAAAGTCTTGTTTATAATTGATTCACCCTCGTACTTTCTCCAACTTAAATTGTAATCAAAAGTTCGTAAGCCAATGCAGTAAGTATCACGGGTGATTCCGGGAGGTTGGTATTTTTTTCGTTTCGGATCATATCTTACGTGAAATAACACATATTGGGTCATGCTTTATCAAAACAATATAAACATTGATGATTAGAAAAACTGTTAAAAATTAGAGTCGTCAGCTGGACTTTCGTAATCTGCTGTTCTTCGAGATGACGGCAGCTGCTGATACCATTCCTGAAATTCCTTGGGAATGACACCAGTGCGACACAAATTCAATAGGTCATTTTTCTTCTCGCTTATTTCTGAAGTCATGGAATAAGCCTTGTGAATATTCTTGAAGGTTAATTGTGGACGCCCTCTTCCATACGTTTTCAAATCCTTATAGTCACTTGAGTGATCGTATCTGTACCCTATTATTCCAGGTTTGTTTTTCATGAATCTGAAACTACTTTAAGCCAATTAATTTTATCTCCATTGACATCGGTACTTTTGTTCTTGATGCTTGCTGAGAGAGTATGCAAATCTAAGAAGTGTTCAAATTTTATTTCTGCGATGTTATATGGATTTTTTTTCTAGCGAGTCGAAATGTTGTCATCCAATCATTTATTGTATACACAGGTACGAACTTACGTTGCTCAATAGCACGGTGCTTACCACAGACAGATCCAGACTGGCAAGCATTTTTACACAAACACCTTTTCCCAAAGAAGTCCACATCCTTGAATACATAAATCATGTGATTACACAGTAAAATACATTTATATAACAGAATGCTTATTACAATTGTTTCAATATTGCCAATCTGTGAAATGTTGACCTGAAATTTGTTCTTTGTTGATTTCCTGAGAAGAGTGTATTATACAAATTTTCTGGTAGGTTGAGGATAAAATTTGAATCAGATTTTTGACACGAGTATCAAGTAGATCTAAATCTTGAGCATGATCTCTCAAAGAATCAAATATTTCAAAATTAATGCCACCTTTTGCAACTTTTGCCAGGAATATTATGTTTCAATACATAATTCAAAATCTTAAATACACATGCTCTGTAATATCCTTCAGTCTACAGACTTTTACAACATCAACAGAAGGATAAATGAGGCCTCCTTCATCTTTGAAAGCAATAAAAGGGCAAAACTTGTCAGAATGTATTAAAGCTCTTTCGCATTGCTCACACTGCAAAGTTTTCTTGACACTTTTAACAACATACACAGCAATATATTCACATTTTCTACATATAAAGATAGTTTCACTGACCTGACTACAGGGACATCATCTACATTTGATAATGTTTCAGTAGAAATCATTGCTCCATGAGCAGGTTCAATAAACTGCTTCTGAAAGCTGCAGCGCTCGTTACTTGCAGAATGTTTACATCACTTTGAGCAGCACAATTGCCTAAATTTACATTTTTCAGCTCATTTCTTATAACAAGTCTCTTAAAAGCACGTTTGAATTGCCTACATGTAGGAATTCTAGCCTCCTCTCTGCCGTATTTGGACAAACAAAACTCTAAATGGTCTTGTCTGAGTTTATACTCAGGAGGTAGTCTATATATTGAAGCAACAAGATCATTAACCCATAACTGGTGAGGTCATTTTTTTTTCAGTAACCGGTGATGTGGGGACTACACATACTCCAACACAAAACTTTGCTTAAAAGTGTTGAAATAACAAAAATGGCTGTTTCGGTGATATGAACAAGAAATCCTGTGCATTATCATTAGGATTATTACAAAAATAATTAATTAAGAAGCTTAGTGACTTACCAAAATTTACAAAATATTTCAGTGTCGACATGAATCACTAAAAAAGCACTCCAACTATTGTTTGAACCAATACATAGACTATACTGCAATTTCTCTTTGTCCCTCAAGGCAACTCAAATCCCATCTTCGCGATGGAATGTGTCACGGCATTTCGGGTCTTTCTCGGTCTTGCCGGTAGAAGTGGCGTGATCGCAAGCATTGCTTTATACGGTCGCGATCGTGCGAAATCTAGCGGAACGATTGAGAAAGATGCGAAATGCCATGACATATTCCATCGCGAAGATGTGATTTGAGTTGCCTTGAGGGACAAAGTTAGAGAAATCGCAGTATAATTATAAGTACTCAGAGGAACTCGTGCGGCGTTAGCACTACGGGCACAGCAATGCTTGATGCACAGGTGATTCGTTAGAGTGAAAGGGTTAAAAAGCACTTTATCAATACATTGATACCTCTGCTTACGTACAGATTAGTCCACTCCTTACATAAAATATTCTTCAATTGAATATTAACGATTTGCATTAATTGTTTTTTGACATCAAGTTTACTTTGACGTAAAAAAAATTAAAAACTCTATTGAAAACGTATTTAATCTTAGAAAACAAACTAATAACTAATTCATTTGGATAGTAAAGTGTGGCATTCACATACTGTTTCGTCAGAATATGCGAGTTTCTTAATTAATGCTTTTCATCCACATTCGAAAGAGCATTCTTACAACCATCATGTGGCAAGTACCACACAACCAACTACATACATATGACTCGTCATTTTCCTGTATTAAACTTGCAGGAATATCTTCTGTTTTATCCATTTCCGCTAAGTTCGTTACACATGGTACAATTGGAAATGGTAATAGTCTCCAATTTAATTTTTTAAATTAAAAAGTGTTTTGCATTAATGGCACAATTACCGTCATCTGATGGCTGCAGTAACTGATAACTCACAATCAGCTAATCTTAATGACAGCCGAAACGTGTGGGGATCAGGTGTAACATTATTTCCCCCTTGTCCTCTAATTACCGAAAAAAATTCTCTGTACAATCTTATGTAAGTCGCCTTGATAGGAGATAACAAAATCCAAAATCTTCTTTCAGTTCTCTCCATAACATTTTCAATGCTGAAATATTTTATAATCCATCCCTCAGGGCAATGGGTTTTTACTGGGTTCTGCTGGCTGTTTAGAACTGTTATATTTTTTTAAATATTCCGGCATGTCATTTAGAAACGAAAAGTGTTTCCTCTCATCATTTAAACCGCAACGAATTCCTTTGGAGAGTTATTGCATGATGAATGAAAAATATCGAAGCTCATCTCAGAAATTTTTATTCAGACTTTTTCAAATACAATTTCTAATACAATAGTTAACAATTAAAGAGAAATATTAAAAAAAATAACAAAAAGTTAAAGGTTCAAGAAGAGAGAGAGAAAAAAGAGTTAATAGCTAAAGAAAAAGTTTAAATGTTGAGGAAAAAAGTTCTAGTCCGTGATGGACGAGTGTGGCGCCTGTGACGCGAGTGCATCGCCGGTACTGCTGCTGCTGCCGTTGGTGCGGTGAGGGCGGGGGGCACAGATCTTGTCAACAATCTCTCTGTACTCGCGCGGGGCGAGGTAGGGCCTGGCTGTGTGGGCGAAGTAGCACGCCGCGCTCCCAGTGATGGCGTCAGCTATGATACGCTGTCTTAGTTTTTTCAGCTGATAGCCATTCGAGACCTTTAGGAGCGCAGCGTCGCTTCCGGGGTACCATTCGCCCAGGGCACCCACCACCAGCGGTATCATTTCGGCGGAGGCGTAGCCGGCGCTGAGGAGAGCTGCGCGGGAGGCACTGTATTTACTCTTCCTCGTATCTCTCCTGCAGCTTACCGGCGCGCGCCGCTACTACCGTTGCATCTACGATGGAGTGTAGCCCCCGCGCGAGAACGAGATCCGGGCGCTCAGTATCCACCACTACCTGGTTTTCCTTAAGGACCTTCCATCCGCTCGCCACTGCGGCCTCTTTGTAATGCTCGCAGATGTTGTGGCGAGCGTGCCACAGTGCCGAATTGAATCTGCACTCGTTGGTCACATGTCCTATGGTTTCGAACGCGGCTGTGCCGTCTGGGCGGATGCAGCCCTTCCGGCAAGCCTTGTTCTTGTTACCAGGGCAGTGGTTTAAGGCGGGAGCGGAGTTGAGGCGGGCCGGGAAGAGAAACTTGTACACAGGTATTCTCATGTGCTCCCCGGTCCGCGTGAAGAAACCTGACTCCTTGCCCACCCCCGCCAGAGCGCCCGCGTAGATCCCTTGGGCCTTTTGGGACTGCCATCGCCGCGAGTGCGCCTTCTGAAATAAATCTCGTAGACGCCTCACTAATGACGACCTCCCCGAGGGCCCGATGGTGACCACCTCCGCACTGTTGTCCTCCATGCGTGCCTGGTAGTTGTCAGGGTCCCGGGTGTCCGGCGGCTGCTCCTGCTGGGCGCCCGGGTCCGGTCGTGGAGGGCCCGATCTCTGCTCCGGGGTGTCCCTTCTAGCCGCTGGCACAACTAAGGGTGGAGGCGCCAGGGCGACGCCGGGGCCACGTGGCTCGTCGCTGCGCACGGAAGCTGGCTGCGCAGACGAAGCTCTCAGGCCGTTGGTTCGGTTAATTGCGGCCAGTACTGGGATGCCGTCGGCGTCGACTCGCTGAGTGGCGGCCAGCTCTACCCTGTGTAAGTCCTGGCTACCACTCTCGGCGTCGGCGTTTGGAGCGGCGTCCTGTGGCTGCATCTGGGCGGCGGTCCAATCGGCCCGCGCGCCGTCCTGCACGGCCGGTGTTGGTGGCGCGGCGGCGCCTACTCCTCCGCTCTGCCCGTTCGACGTCAGCTCCGGGGCGTTGCCCCCGGCGGCTACTGGGGTGTCATCCTCGGTGGCAATGGGGTCGCGGCCTTCGCCGCCCATGGCCTCTGCATCGGCGGGCGCTGGCTCCTGCCGGGTGACAGGATAGTCCCGTGGGAGGCAGTAAGAGGAGGGGAGGGTGAGGGAGGGGACGAGGGTGCCGCTGTTCTCTCCTATCTCCCATTGTACTCCAACTCTGCCCGTGGCGTTACGCGCGCGTGACCAAAAAGTCTAGACCGTATCTGCGGGGGAAGGGGCGGTTGTTGAGGTAATCCGCACTCACGTTTGGAGCAGGTTGTGATCTGGCACAGTGACTTGCTTCCGCGGCGAGGTCTTCCATGGCGGCATTTCTGAGGCTAATGTCTGGGCTCGTTAAAATTTTGAAGGCAGAATCTATCGCCCAAAAATCGGCCTCCTCTCTCACCTTCGTGAGGCCGATCGCCCCGTCCTCGCGGTGTCCGTAGAGAAAGGAGGAGGAAGCGCGCTCTGGGAGAAAGAGGATGTCTTTCACATGCGCTCGCAGGGCGCTGTCCATTGTGAGCAGCTGCTTCCTCGTGTATCTTCCCATTCGGAGGGGGAAGGTGAGCGCTGGCAAGACGAACTGCGTCAGGGCGTCGATCTTTTGCCAGTCGTAGAGCCCCGACTCAGCTATCTTACCAGCAATGCTTTCTTGTTCAAAGAGCCCCTTCCAGTCCTTCACCAGGGAGAAGCCTACTGGCCGTCCCAGATAGTCTGTGCGATCATTCGCGCCAAGAGCTCGTAATAAATGCCCATCTATCTTGATGCCTACAACCGCATGTCTTCTTCGGTGAACAGCGAGGGTGACACATTTGTGGGGGTAACAGCGAGGGTGACACATTTGTGGGGGTTAACTTTCACGTCTGTCATACTTAGGGCCCGTTGCGTCGCGTCCGCCATTGCCTGTAGCTCCTGTTCTCCGCTCGCGATGAGGGCGAGGTCATCCGCATAGGCTAAGACTTTCGCGTGCCCGGTCGCGGCCTGCTCCGCGGCTCGCACGGTCGCATCGATGACGATGTTGAAGAGGGTCCCGCTAAGTGGGCACCCCTGCCGGATCCCGCGCGTGATGGGGATTTCACCAGTCGGGCCGCGGGATGTGAGCACCCTTGTCGTGTTGTTGTTATATACGTCGGTCACGGTATTGGTGAATGCTTCCCCAGCCCCGATCGCAAGAAGGGCATCCTGCAGCGCTCTATGAGGCATAGACCCACACGCGTTTTGTAGGTCGAGATGTGCTAGAGCCATGTCTTCTTTGCCGGCTCTGGCCCGCTCGATATGGCGTAGGAGCGTGTAGTTGTGCTCCAGCACGCCATCGAAGGGGCGGAAACATTTTGGTCCTTTGACAGGGCTCCGTTCTCTTCGACCCACTTGTTTAAGCGTGTTGCCCACAGCCCTGTATATAATTTACAAAGTGTGGGTCCGAGGGCAATCGGGCGCCAGTTCTTAATGTTGTCTAGCTCGCCTTTCTTATATATCAGGACGGTCTGCGACCGCCGCCAGGCCTGCGGGATTCGTCCTGCCTTCCTGTTCATTAGAGCTGTGGTTAACTTCGCCTCTGGGTCCGTTGCCCTAATATGTTTGTAGGTTAAGCGGTCTTCCCCCGGGGCGGTATTCTCGGCATTCATGAGTCGCCGCTGTACTTCACGGGCCGAGAATTCGCCGCAGTCGAGAGGCTCCCAGTCCGTGATATGGGGAAAGACGGACCCGTCATAGGCTGAAGGGGTTTCGATTCGCATCTGTCTCGCACCGGAAGTACTCTTCAATTTCTTCTATCTGGATCTGGCACCTCTCCCCTTCCTTTCCTGTGATCCAGCGCATTGCCCGGCGTCGCTGATTCATGTACGTAGTACGTATTCGTTGCTTGTCGGCAGCTGGAGGCGGCCTCGCGGCGAGCTTTCGCGGCCGCGCCTCATCTGGCGCCACTGTCACTGGTCGCGTCTTTATATTTACTGCCTCCTGAAGGCCCGTCACGCATCTCTCGTATATATCTTCTAATGCAGCGGGCTCGGTGCTTTCGCCACTCCTCAGGGCAAGACAGATTTCATTGAATGCAGAGGTGAGGGTTTCCGGCCACTCATTCGTGCGGCGCGCTCGGGGGCCTGTGGGCCGCCGCAGTGGACCGTGCTCGGTGTCTGGTCTAGTAGAGCCTCCCTCAATGTGCTGGCGGGTCGCTTCCTGGGGGGGCGCAGGCGACGCACTCCGCGCGTGTGATTGGCCAGATGCAGGGGCAGACTCAGCTGGGAGGCGTGCCCTGACGTCTTCCCGCGGGCCTCCCGCTCGCGCCGCAGTGGTGTGGCGTTGGGTGGTCGTCGGGTCGCCCTCTGTCTCTCTTCCTTCATGTGGATTCTCAGCATTCTCTGTCGTGGGGGGCAGGTTCCTCGTCACGCGTGCATTTCCCCTTATTCTCTCGCGTCGGCCACGAGGCCTCCCCCGTTTCTTCCTCTCCGACACGCAATCCCGCCTTTCAACGGTCAGGTCAGCTGGCCGTTCAGTTTCCTCGGCCGCGGCTCCGTCACCTTCGCCTTTTCCGTTGTGTGGTAGCTCTGCCCGTGGGAATCGCTGGATTGCATTGCCGGGGGGTCTGTCATACTCTTCGCGCTCGGGTGTGGAGCTTTGCGGGAGCGCGCTACGCGACCTCCTTGCTCTAGTGTCAGAACTCTGGCTCTCGCGTTGAGAGGTGGCAGCACTGGGCGTTTCCTGATTGTTAGGCGCATCGGTAGGGTGGGTTTTGTTGCTCTCGTGGTTCTTGCGTTGTATTCCTGGGTTAATTATTCTTCGGATCCGCTCCCTTTCTGCGTATACGAGAGCTGACGGAGTGACAAAACACATGGGCTGCTAGGCACGCACTCGTATCACTAAATGGAGCCAACTGAATACATTGTTTACTTAATTTAGGAGCAAGTCTTGGCTTCATTGACTCATCTTTGTTATAAACGTCAACTATGCGACTCCAGGGAACTCTTACCATCATCACTCACAGTATCATGCTTAAGGGGGGACGTAGGCAAAAGAAGACATTTACATATAACCAGCCGTCCTCGGAGCTGCTTAGAATGTGTGCTTGCTTCTTTCCTTGTGCCGAAATGTCGCAGGAGAAAATCACTATAGTTGAAATGAGGCATTATGAGCGAATTTACTAGGCTCATGCGGACGATAATAGGTAGTAGTTCTCTGTCGCGTTTTAAGGAATGGAGACCCGCGAAGACTTTTGTGGCAAATCTTTCCTGTGTGGTCCAGCTAAGTGTGTTGTCTATATGTATTCCTAAGTTTTTTTACATCGCTACACCAGGGAACAGGAGAGTTACCTATGCTAATTTCCGGTAGTGAGGATTTCTCCTATTTGTTCACAGCGTTGCGAGAGCCAATCTCTAAGCTTTGCGATTTCTCTGCTCTTTTATTCAGAGCATTAAAATCATGGTTTATTTTCTGGGTTAATGCGTTTAACTCTGATATGTATCCACTTACATAGATCTGGAGGTCGTCAGCGTTCATTTTCTGTTCACAGTAACCGAGGCATTGTCCTAATCATTTATATAAATTAACAATGCTAAGGGTCCTAGAACTTTTCTTCGCGCAATACCTTGGGAAGTTGTAATGGCAGTGGATTGATTTTCATCAGATACGATTGGTTGTCGATTTGAAATATATTGTGAGAACCATCGTATTATGGATTTAGCGAAATAGAAAATATTTTCATTTTTTCAAGCAGAATTTCGTGATCGACGTAGTCAAATGCTTAACTATAATCTAGAAGAACAAGTATTGTTAATTTACCTTTGTCAATGGAGATTTTAGCTTCTTCAATAATATTTAAGAGAACAGTTCCGGTGTTTCTGCCCGGTCGAAAGTCAAATTGTTGATCATTTATGAAACCTTTGCTTTCGAGGTATCTTATAATTTGACGTCGCGCAATTTTTTTCTAGAACTTTCGAGATTGTAGATAGAATACTTATCGGTCTATATTCGGGAGGATTGGTGTTAGTTTTAGGAATAGGGTGGACCAGCGCAGGTTTGGATACGTTCCATTTACTAGAGGAAAGTTTGTCAGTTACAATGTGATATATAACTTCGGCACTGAGTTTTAGTATTTTAGCATTGATATTGTCTGTCCCTGAAGAGTTTGATTTGAGGCTCTGGATGGTTTTGAAAATTTCATAATGATTTGTAGATGCAAAAAATAATTCTTCCTTTGTATACCGAAACGGATCGTAAGGTAGATTTTTTTATTTTTTTAAATTTTAAATAATCGAAGTGAGGAGACATGTTAACCAAACGCTTGATAAGAGTATCAAGGGGTGCATACATTTGCGACGGGGTTCGGGATTTGCCTCAATTTATCGAACGTTGAATTGTGGCTGCGTATACCTTTCATCGTCTTCGTTGGCTTCTTTTTCTTTCGCTCTTTAGGCCATCTTTTCTAGGCGGTTTCTTGTTTAATATTTTCTACTCCATCTTTTTCTTGTGAGGACTTCTAATCAAAATTTCGTAATGTTTTTTGGGGTGTTCCTTTTTGTTTATTTTTTTGTCCTACTGAAATTGGTATTGGGATTACCTATTCAAAATTGAAACGGTTGAATTTTAATTGAGAAGTCAACTCAGTTTCTTTGGACGGAGGCACTGAGGCCAAGTAACCACTGGACGTTGGTGTGGATGGCTTGCTTGCAAAACAATATATTGAATGCGCCTGATCGAACGACGTCGTTGTGTTTGTAGATAATGGGTTTGTCCATCGCTCTCTACGGTTATTTCTGGAATTTCATCATGTTGCAAGGTTTCACCAGGCAAAGAAGTTTCGTCTGTAAATGTTATCTGGATTCATAGGAAAAATACTTGTTTGTTTGAACCCAAATACAGGATGTCCAACAGCGGCTACTTTGGAATACGCTGTGTTGAACAAATCAGCAATATCTCATGGAGTTATTTTCAGTTGCTAGGTGAATTTGATTTTGAGATCACATTAACGTCGGGAGGCAGATTTCAGAGAAGTATCTGGGGGGGGGGGAGACATGGGTGGAATATAGTCCCCCTGCAGCATTCATGCAACAAATCACGGTTATCATTTTACTCGCTCCCAATTAACCTCAGAGCCAACTCGTTTTCTTTAGTACTAACTACTTTTCCAAGGATTTGGAAAGTAGTCTCGCCCATGTTAAAAATACGATCCGATGTGAAAGCAGATTTTGTCATTACAGCTCCCAAATTGTCAAACATTTTTTTTATTTCTTGACGTTTGAAAGTTTTTTAATACGGGTGATAGTTATAACAGAATAGTTGTTTTGTCTTTATCAAATAGTTATTGATTTCCAGTATTTTTGTATATTTAAGACAATCATGTATAACGCCAGAAGTAAATAAAAATACTACACAAGTGATAAAAACCTTTTATATTTTTCATTCTTAAAATACATTTCGCGTTTCGTTCTTTCAATTCTCCTTTCTCAACTTCAAAATATTATTGAATCGCTCTCTCAAAATAAATAATAAAATTACCAATCAACTACCACTTCTCAACTGGAATACTAATGGTCTGAAAAGACAGCAACATACTTTCCAACATTTTTTATACACTCATAATGTATACATTGCTTTTGTAACTGAGACACATTTACTCCCAACAGATATATTCTATATCTCACACTATAAAATTTATCGTTTTGTCAGAATTAATTGTAAGACTTTTATACATTCTTCTGGGGAGGAGAAGGAATTAAATAAAGAGTCGTTTAAGTTTAAGGACTGTCGTATATGGGCTAATTCAGGGCACTCCAGAATAATGTGGGGTGTAGATACTTGGGATCCACATTAGGACAGGGTAATGGGTACGTTTTTTATTATTAGATGAACGTGGGAGAGACTGACGTGACCAATACGTAGTCTGGTAATTTGGACCTGGTATCTAGTGGGGTGGAGGTTAGGGAGAGCAGGTTTGATAACGGATTTCCTTACGAGGTGAAGTTTGGAGAAGGTAGTCAGCCATTTTTCATTCCACTGTTTCGTAACTATATTTTTTAGGTATACTTTCATACCGGAGAGAATTCTTTTCACACTCTTGTCCGTTGGTAATGAAGTTGCTTCTTTAACCGCTTTATCTGCTTTTCCATTCCCTTCTAAACCTCTATGTGCTGGGATCCAAACTATAGAGATGAATGTGTCGTTGTTTACTTGGGTAAATAAAAGTTCTTGTATTCTGTGGATTATGGGATTTTTTGAGAATTTGTTGACAAAAAATTACATTCAAGGTAGCCATAAAGTCTCAATGAATCACTATCACAAGATTTTTATATTATTTTTCTTGCCGTTTTGATTCCCATTGAATATTTACATTTCTGTGGCGTTTTGTACCAGATTTTAACACCTTACTATTGAGAAAGTTAAGTTCTTTCCAAACAGAATCGTTGTAATCGTACTTGTAAAGCAGAATATCCTTCGCTCTTGAAGCCTGCAACTGAACGATGTCGTGTAAATAAGGCAGATTTTTTTACATCAGTTTTTTCCATGTTCACCGATATTCGCTGGCTTTAACAGTAAATATTAGGTAAAAAGGTGTCCGGTTGAAGCATGACGGTTGCCACGCCATCTTCACTCCACTTCTAGATCTATGATCAACTGAGATATCCTCTTACAATCTATGTACAGAGGGCCATGGAAGTGAGGAGAAACCGAAAAAAACTGCTGAAAGAGAATTACTAACATCCTCTAACCCTAAATGCTGATCTACAATAGCCCGCGAACGGGAACGGCAGCGCGAAGGCGAGGACGGGAACGGGAGCGCGAGGTACTTGCGCTTCACAATAAACGCCAACGGGAAGAGGAATAGCGCTATGAACCTGTAGCGGCAAAAACGAGTACTTCAGGAAAGAGTCACCGAAACCAAAGCACTTCTAGCTGCGCTACTCTTGCGCTGCGGTTTTTGCTGCAGTTTTTTACGTGTGGTAGTATGAATAATGAATACTTTAACGAAAGAATATTAATTAAAGAAATAATTAATCAGAATGAAAAAATGCAAAAACTACTAAGAACTTATGGAAAATACAACTAGCGAACATTTAATCAATAAACAAAAAACTCCAATGTACTTAAACGAAACATAAAAAACTTATTTTGTGGGAAATTGTAATTCCATGTATTAATATGAATAGAAAACGAAAAATACTGAAATCACTAAAAAGAACTAAAACAATTCAACGACGGCTAACTAAATCCTCCTCAAACCCTAGCCTCGCAAATCCACGCTGTAACCTCAACACCGCTCCAGACCAGTTTCGCGCGCTCGATCACCTGGAAAGCTTCTCCTCCATTTGCTGTACTCTCATTGGTCGAGAGGCTTCCCGTTCCCGGACCGAGATAAATGTTGACCATCTTTCGCGTTCCCGTTCCCGTCATGTTGTGAACGCCTGCCTGAGATGTCCGCCTTTCAACTGTCTTTACGTTCGCGTTGCCGTTGCCGTTCCCGTTCGCATGCTATTCTAGAGCAGCCTTAAGCATGTTAAACCTGCAGCACTGATAGTGCAAAGGGTAAATAAATAATTTTTTCTTGTGTTGAAGCTGGTCCTTCACCGTTCTTTGTTCTTTGATCTTGTTGAGGATTTTTGTGCACTTGTTTTGCCTTTCTTACACTTTTTTTAACGTAATCTCTCCTTTGGAAAAAGTCACTTAGATGCATTTCTACCACATTCACTTTTCCTGATGTAGATTTCATAGCATTTTGGAAGTCGTTGAAATCACAGATGTTCTTTTTGTGAAGGGCTTTCTCGACCTGGTGATGAAACGAGTCACAGGACATAAATATGGGCCCTGGTTCAAAGTATTTTATATTAAATTCTGTGGTGGCAGCAGAGATTTTGCACATGGGATGATAGCCACAGTTTGCTTGTGAATGACCATATCTCTAAAATTTTTTGCACATTATTACTATGGAATTTAACCTTTGTTGCACTTTGATTACACTATGAATAAATCTGTTTAAAGAATATATCTTTCGAGCTTCGTTATTGTTTTCTAAATCTACTGCACATACTGGAATGGGCTTTCTTTTCTTATTATAAAGTGTACAAACTTTTAACACTGGTAGATTCAAACGAAAAAGTTCATCCTTAATGTCTTTTTCTGGGTAGCTTGAAGACACGTCCTTCATTATCACTGATACGGGCTTTTGAGTTGGATCTCTAAACGAGTAGTACTGAATGTTTTGTTCATTACAAAAATTTCTAAAACTGCGATAGTCCTCAATAGAAGTGAGCATTATTTTGACAGAATGTTTGTTAGGTTTAGTAGTAAAGTCTGCTTGGGCTATATTTTTTAAGTTTGATAATAACTTATTATAATCATCTACTTCGTGAACATATATGGGAGGGATTTACACTTGCACTGGTTCTAACTGACTGTGCACCATGTAATCACTGTCAGTATTTTCAATCACCTTGTATCTAGATGAGACTGGAATATTATACCTAATTTCACTACACTCTTCACTATGCTTATCATTATTTTCACTACGCTGAGAGAATTTGCGCTTCTTACTGTCCGATCTGCTATCGGACTGCTATCTGCTATCGGCGTTAACGTCACTTGTGCATTCTGCGGGTTAGTAGAGCCAGGCTTAGTAGGTTAGTAGTACCATGTTAGTAGAAGCAGGAAACGATTTACGGAAAGGCTTAACTAAGGTAGAATCAAAAGTAATTAAAAGATTGACTTGCGTGACAAAATTGCTGTCTATGGAGCCTTGTCGATACCCGCGTATAATTTCCAACAAACTTTTAGAATTAAGAAATGCATATCCAAATTCTAGTAAATACAATTGGGTGTTTGTTCTGGACATATTGATGAATATATTGGGGCTTTCGTAACTTAATTACGCAGCAACAAAATCCGAATCTAATCAGAAATATTCCCTCGATTGATGCAATAATTGTGAGTAAAATCTTTATGGACGATACGCGTAGAATGGCGAATTCATCATACAGAACAATATATCGAGAAATTAGGGATCTTCAGAAACAGAGAAATATCTAACTGGCTCTCCCCACTTCCATTACTGGAGTAGTCGCTCTAATCAGATGTCCAGTGGCAAAGAAATCAACATCAATAGTAGAAATATGTGGCACAAAGTACACTCAAATTCAATCTGCTCGCTGTGTGATATGAATACTGGTGAAAACCTGAAACATATTTTATGTAAGTGCTCAATATATAAAGGGCTTAGAGGACCATGCCCATGTATTATCCTTTCCAAATTGTCTCTTTAAAGTAAATTCTGAAAGATCTAAAACCTTGTACATTGTTATTTCATCAATTCTGAAATTACGAACATTTATTATTAATAAATAGTTCAAGCTAAATTCTTCAGGTTGTCTCACTTGATACGGATTGTTTTGCATATATTTGTATGTTCTGCTGCCTCAAAAATTTTGTTTTTTATATTATTGTATTATTTTGTTATTGTGATACTGTATTATTTGTATTTGTTGTTTTATTTATATTTATATTACACTACCTGTTCTGTCAGAAGTTATTTGTACTGAAATTGTTTATGATTGAACTGTGAATAAACAAAGCATTTTGTAGAAGGATAATCCTGTAAGCAAATTACTAATCAAATTGAAATGAAGTGAATCCAACAAAATATGTACTATCATTACGTTCAGAATTCGAGTTTGTACTTTTCATTGATTGTCACTAATTGTTGGAACCAAGTAAGAATGCATTGTTCTGTTTGTGTACTTTCTATTAGAAGTAAACTCATTTTTTAAATAAAGTTTCTGGGTAAAGACTTTCTGGATTCTAAAGAGTTTTATTGCTTTGATGGAAAAATGAAGATAAGTGGTAGTTTTTTAGAACAAGTAGCCAATACGCAACATCTTTTGTGACTTAGATAATACTGTACTATTAACTATTTTTATACACTCAACAAAATTGTATATTAATTAATAAAGACTTCTTCAATATTATTTTTGTTATTACTTTATATTATTTTTGTTATTACTAGAACCCAGCAGACGTCCTGCTCTCGCTCTCTCTCTCCCTCTCTCCCGCTTTCGTTTCCTTCTTTCTCTCTTTCTTCCTCTGTTTCCTGCTTTCTGTTTTTCTCTTTCTCGTTTCCCTCTTTCTCTTTTCCCTTCTTGCTCTTTTTTTACTTTCTCTTCCCCCCTCTCTGTTTTATCTCATTCTTACCGGCCCCGGCAGACGTCCTACTCTCTTTTTCCTCTCTTCTCTCCTCTCTCTTTGCCCCTTGCGCTACTCTCTCCTCCTCAGGTGGATTGAGTGGAATTCCCAATCCACCTGAAGCCCAGGTGGATTGAGAATTACATTTAACTGTCGTGCCATCTAGCAGAGTTACAGCATAAAAATCTTTTACGTGTTAAAGTTAACACGTAATTGTGTTAACTTTCATGGAGATCGGTCACACGATTTCGGAGGTAACCGCTCTGATTATATATATATATATATATATATATATATATATATATATAATGTTACATCATGTAGCGTGTGATATATCAGTAGTAGCTGTGTAAATCATAAATTTTGATATAAAACCTTTAAGTACCTCGAACTTTAATAATAGTCTCACTTTGTAGTTGTGTCCATAGGAAATTACTTCTCGTAAACGTAGATCTTCATTGATACGAAATGAACACTTTCAAAATTTTGGAGTGTGACGTGTTACAATGTTGCTCTGCTACTGCTCTGCAAGAAGTACGAAAGAAAGAAACGGAACAGCAAATGTCGCATGTGGCTCACAGGTTGTAGACGCCACAGCGCCAAGGGCCTAAACTGTTTTGATCATGACACTCAATTAAACTAGAGCTCGACAAATTAGAGAAAAAAAAACTGGACTGCGCATGCGCGAAAAATAGCAGAGGGGAATGTTGCCTCGTAACTTCCCCCACCTGAGGAGCCGCCGTCGCGGCCTGTGTGTGCGGGAAACACAGCCTGGTCTTCACGACCGTCCAGAACCCCAGTGTTGAAGGCTCTTATCTGTTTATACTGTCGGCTTTTGGGTTTGAGAAATCCCATGTCGAAAAAAATGACATGCCTTCCCTTCTCATGTACATTTCCTACAAAGGGCTCTTGTTTTGGAATTTTGTCTCCATGGAAAGGAAGTCAGTTTGTGAGCGTTTCCTGTTGTGCGTAGGTGTAGGTCTTACACAGTGGTTCCTCGAAATACCCGAAGAGGTTAAAAATATGCTAATGTTTGTGTATCTTTGATTAGGTCATATTTAACCTTTCGTCTTTTTTCACCCAGGAATCCCGACTCTCGTGCTCCGAGGGTTCCTGGGACATTGCGCCCCGACATTTCTCACGGTTATTGTAATTTTGAGGTATCCTCTAGATCTAGACCAGTCGCGGCCCCTGGTTTTATAAACGAGGAAGGCTACAAATGCATTGCATTACATTACATTTCATTACAGTGCATTGCATTGCCTGTATTGTATTTCTATTAAAACTAAGTCTGATAGACTTAAGGGCGTAGCGCTCCTACCGCATATCGGGAAAACTAGTTGAAGCGCAATGCTAGCCGCTGAACTGCGTAGTAATGCCATCTGGTGAGCACACACCCTTCTTCAGACCCTAGACCATAGACCCCTACCTTTGAAGGCTGCTGCCAAGCAGCCTTCGTCCGCCGATAAGCTTGTGTGCAGTGAATTCATGACGTCACGCCTCCTCGCTTTACACAGGCCTTATGGCGGAATGAAGTGGGAGCCTACCGCTTCTCCCTTCCCTGTCAACAGCTTCAAATGCGTTACGGACGGCCGTTAACGAACCGACAAAGAAAAAGTATGGAATGATTGTTACATAATACAACTCAGAAATCCATTATTAATAAATAAATACATGTTTAAACATATTTTTAAATTTCTTTTGGAGGGCGATTTCTCCAGGAGAGGCTCCGCCTTACAGCCTTTAATGACGAGCCGCGCCTGATCTAGACTTACCTTATTAAACTTTCTTGGCTATCGGGAGGATATCCCTGGTGCTTAGGAGAGTCCCACCAAACCGCAGCAAGCAAGCATCCATCCCCGAGGCGAGATTTGAATCCGCGACCGTTCGAGCAGACACACAGCGCGCCTGACGACGTTCTGCACGGCCTCGGCCGACGCAAATAGGCGTCAGAGAAACGCTGCACTGACGGAGCACGTGAGTCTTTGAATTTTAATTCAATAAAACTATACTGGCAGCTGTAAACCTGCCAAGATTTATTACGAAATGAATGCACGCATTTTCTTTTTTTTTCTGGTGGATTTTTACTGTGGATTAACCACTTTACAGAATAGTTACAGAGTACATTGCACATATAGTGTATGTACATGCTATGTATAAATTATTATAAATAAGGAGGGAGTCCCCTCTGGGATCCTCTCCAACTATTTAGCAGTGCAGAATTGAGTTCACCTCTTTTCTTGTTTTGGAAACTTTTAAAATATATTTATTCAGATTATGGATGAAGATGTTATGGGAATGGTTAAGGTGGGCGAAATTTGTCCTTGGGAAGTCTGTAGCGGATTCTTGTTTGTAGAGGATCAAGAGTTTTGCCTAGATGAAAAACGTTCTGGGCTGGAAAATTAGGTAATTTAGAGTAGATCCTATCTGAGATTTGGGAAATACGTTGGGAAATTGAAGTCTTTATGCAGTTGGTTACATATTCTTGTGTTTTAAGTGAAATGGAATCATTGTTACGTAATAATTGTATAGTCACAAACATCTGCTGAATGCAACTTTTATTACCAAATTCGAATAATTCGACAGTTCAAAGAATAATCCAGTCAAATTAGACGAATCGAGTGAAGAAAAAAATCCTGGAGTTTTGAAATTTGGCGAGACTGTTCGTTGGTGCCTTCTGCACATTAAACTTAAAATTCATTATGTGCGGAGGGTGGGAGACCATTTGAAGGCGATTTATTACATGTTTTGCTTTTATTCCATTACTATCAGTCCTACCGAAAATTATGCTCTACACAAAATTAAAGGAAACAAAATTTTCTACTAAAAAGGTTTTGTGTAATATTAACCTTCTTAAAGTTACAGGTTTGAAATTTCTTGTTTTTATTTCCAAGGCTCTTTTATAGTTATCTTCCTTACAAAAATGACAATATGTTCAATGCACGGAAGTAATTTTATCTTTGTTTAACATTAATGAACATTATACATTTACATGTTTTTGCAATAAATATTCAAATTTTACATAGTATCAAACCTTATTTTGTCCACAGACTTCCGAGTATCCGAAGTCATTACATCCGTGATTACCTTAGGTACGAAAACTGATCATCCAGAGTTTATTTGATAATCGAATATAAATTTTTGGTAAAGAATTGACTGTCAACATATATGATACAAATACAGTAAAATCTCTTTTGCTGCGTATTTAGAGGGACATCTAAAACTGCGAGTCTGAATGACGAATGATAGACTCAATGAGTATCCAATGGTTACAGAATTGAAGAAAGTTCCATATATTCCAAGAAACGATAACCACATCGCCAGTTTTCCTGTGGCCTATAAGTCTATCTCTTATCTCTTTCCATGCTTAGAAATAATATTCTGCAATAAAATTGGAATCTTGTCCATTTGGATTAAAAAATCATCTTAATCTTGAGGTTGACAATACCTTAAGTCGATAACAATCTGAAACTTATCGCTCATGTCACATCTGGCCTACCAGCCATATAATCGGCTACTTGAATTTCTGCCAGTGTATTTTGCCTTCTGATTTCAAGCATGCATTGGACTCGTTTTGTATCGTCTTCGAAGCCCCATTAAAAAAAGAGTTACTCTCTATAAGATTTCAGTGAATAGTCAATTTCAGCCGTATGTTTCATTAACCCCTCGGAAACTCCTTGGTTCCGTGTCGCCTCGTATTCTTGCTACCGCTTACGCAGTAGAGAGAAAGCTATGTAACGTGCGAAAAAAAGGCGAATTTTCGGCAGAACAATTCTTATTATAGGGTAACCTATAACCTAGTAACAAAAAAGTGGATAAATCCAGTTGCTAAATTTAGATAAAAAATTCTACAAAACGTAGAGTAGCCATAATCCATAGTTTGTGAATCTTTGATACCGAAAAATCGATTGACGGCAAAACATCTGTGAACAACGATAGCGGCTAAACCGTACGTGCGGTTTTAGCAACACTAGTTTTGCTCTTGATTATTGTGACGATCAACTGTCGCCGTATATGCTTGGCTTAAATATGTCTACTCATTGACGAAAACAAGCGTAGCAAAATTTAGCATATTATATGTTTTTGAGTAAATTCGCGTTTGTGACACTTTTCATAGTCTTTTTTAAATCCGTCACTCCTTTCATGATTCAAGCTTCGTTTGCTGCATCATCTTTAATCCCAAATAAAAGGCGGGGGAAGCACAAAAGTGCTTATCTCACAACCACATAATCGCTTACACCTGTGAAATTGAGGATTAAAACACCTGGTATATTGTTTTTGGCGTCTTGATACAGTCTCAGTGATATCTAACAACGATTTTGGTCTTCCACGGACTTTTATTTCACATTTTTCCTAAATATTTAGGAAACCGGGATAAGCTGACTTTGCATCTACTGATTTGCTCATTTTTCTCATTCACATCTACGTACACGTAACTGCACTTAATTTGTTTCTTAAAATAAAATGTTCTTACCGCGAAAAATAAACTCAAATAGCGAAGTAACTGCACGCTGGTCTGCGACGTGCAGAAACAGCGGCGGGAGGAGGAGCGGAGGGGGAAGTGAAATCGGTATTCTTGACTGGGAGGGTATCAATCGCACAACTTTTCTTGACCGATGGATTGAAGAAATGCGGGCGGAGTGCGGGAATTAGTTACAAAGTAGGCCACTAGAGTATTTTCAGTAATGCCAACCTCTGGAAACATAACTGTTGTGAAGGGGCATTGGATGTTTTTGTCTTTATTGTACGTATAATGGAAATACTAGCTCCAGTATACTGTGACGTGCCACCCTCGGAGCCGACTGGTTTCAGCGTATTCCTGAGGCAGCGCGTCACTTTGGAGTAATGTGGTTGACTTGGGGGATTTTAGTGAGATGGAGAAAGGGAGGGCAGTTTCCTCAAAAGAAGTCTTGTTTCAACTAATGCACCATTTAGGTAGAGAAAGGGGGGACGATAGACCAGGTGAGGGAATGTACAGGGAGTCTAGCTCAGTCGTGGCGGCCTCTTACCCCATCACTCCGTGGTCCAGGTGCGGCGGAGACGACAGCCGCGGCGGCGGAGCTTTGCGAACGTGTCATCATGGGTGAGCGTTCCTGATGTACTGGCGCAAGTTGTTTCACAGTACTCACGTACGCCTCTGACTCGCATGTCACTCGCGTGGGACTAGCCTGTGACTCACATGGTCCCGTCTGCCCCGCATGGTCCCGTCTGATCCGCATGGTCCTGTCTGCTACTCCTGGCTCCGCGGGGCCCGTATATATTGGCCCTCGCTTGCATGCGGCAGCACTTTTTGGAGGTTGTGCCGCCGAGATGTTATGCTTGCCGATGAAGGCGCTAACCTTCGGTGTGGAGTAATGGTGGCTCGCCACAATACGCAGAAGCCCGATCTAAAGCATGACTCAGAAGATACAACAAAACCTTGTTTCCCTTTTCCACTTCACGAGCATTCACAACGTTTTCGATAACTTTGCGTTTGCTGCGTACGCCCTCTTAACTTTTCATGAGTTTTAGGTGTCTCCCTTGAAGGACCTGGACCTGCCTCAGCCATTTCTTTAGATATTTATAATAAACCTGAACAGAAGCTCTCGACTATGAAAGTCTCTAGTTCTATTTTCGCCAACGAAATTTTAATGCTTGGAATGTTGTCAGCAGTGCTCGCTGCGAGCTTTTCCCTTCAATTGTTTATTGCTCAAAGGAGGGGCAGCAAGGTCATCGGTCAAGAAAAGTTGCGCGATTCATATCCGCGGTGTCCTGGCAGTCCACGGGGGCGGGAGCTGCTTTACGTTCTCGCCAGTCGTGTGGTGAACCAGGAAGGCATAGCATGTACTAGAACGTGAGGCTAGGTTAGAGAAAGTTATTATTTCACTCATTAATGGTAAATGAATAAAATGTCGGGGAGGGGGTTTACAGTCCTACAGCCTCCCCCAAGAGCCGTCACTGGGTATATCCCTTTTTTACTTTCCCGTATACGTACGTCTATACGGAGTATGTACGTAGCATAGAAAAATTTATGTAATGCTACGCGAAAAAACGGCGGATTTTCGGTAGAAAAAGATCATTGCCGGGCCCTGATAATGACAAAATTGGATAAATCTAGTTGCTAAATGAAGAGAAAAAAATCTAACACGTGGTGCAGCCAGAATCCGTTTTGTAGGTCCTTGATACCGAAAAATCAATTGAAAGCCAAACGTCTGTCCCTCTGTGAACAACGCTGGCGACTAAACCGTTCAGTCGATTTTCTCCAAAATAGATACTCCCCGATCGATCTGAACTGATCTCGTGGCTCCTTGAAGTTTAACCGTTATTTTAATTTTGGGGGGATACTTTACATGAAGCCCCTGGGACATTTTCAAAAGTTTCAAAAAATGGCGCGAACAATTATGACTAAATTTGGTTATTGAATAGTCTGAAGGTCATTTAAGAGAATGGCGTAGGTCTCAGGTAATGTTCGATTTTTCAAAAACATATGTATTTTTTGCGAAAATTTGTCTCAATAATAGACTTTATTATCTTTAAAACGATTTTTTCTTAAAAACCGCAGAAGGTTTTTTGATTAAATTGGGACCTTAGATAGCATAAAGGAAGCTTAGGAGAATGGTGTAGGTTTCATATTCGTTGAAATGCCTGGTTTTGCAAACATTTTTAAAAATGAAATAATTTTTGGCGTCTTTCCACAACTACAATTGTGAAAATACAATTTGTTTTTCTTAATGAAATATGCTCATCAAAAACAGATATTCAAGTAAGGTCATGTTGAATTTTGTGAAAATATTAGTAGTTTTTTCTATAATTTCCTGCCAAAAATAATAGCCCACTGTAAATTTACTGCGCTTCAGACATCTGGATTCGTCGTCAATTAGAATTTGCAATTTTGTATATTTCTTTGTTCGTTTCGTATATTCCACCTTTTGTTATACTTTTACACATTAATCTTTTAGAAATTATTTATTTTGAAATATTTGCAATAAAAATTACTCTCAGAAAATATAGGCAATGCAGGGAATGCAACAATGTAATTCCGTTTCGCGCTCGCGAAGTTCTGTGAATTACGTGTCATTGTTATGAGTTGATGTAGCTGTATGAAAAGGAGTTATAATGTTCAAATCTATGTTGATATTTGCATGAAAATATGTAGTTTTCGCACCAAATGCTGTACCATTAGTAGTGAGTAGAGTATTTTTCCATTGTTTTAGAGTACTCTTCTCTAATCATGGCCCTATGAAATGCATTTCTCTATTGTCCGGGTTATCAGGCTCCTCTTTCCAATACAAATTTACAAAACTGTTGCAGTCTATTTTTATGCAGTTGTAGAATTCACATAGTCCTGACAACACTGCGATGGAAACAGTGAATTATTCGCTTCTTGGTTGAATTAGACGTTTCCAAATAATAGCTAAGATGTTAGTAGAGCAGAAAGTGCAATATTTCAATCCTACGTAGCTGTTTCCAATAACCCGGGAAAGTATAATAATTCTTTACGTAATAATTCACTCAATACCTTCCCTCTCTTCGCACTACACTACTAATTTTGTCTTCTGTTCGCCACAGTTCTGATTTCACTCAAAGTATGGGCTAGCGGCTCTTTTTGTCCCGGGTTAGATCGACGACACAGAAATCACAGGCCTTACCAACTAGGGAAATTCCTAGCTGTGAAGGCCCTGTGTTCAGACCAAACGTTTTCATCACATCCATCGTTTAACTTTTTTCAGCATTTCGAATGTGAACCACGATATATCCTACAGTTTCTGGTTCGACAGGCGATATGCAGCGTCGTTGATGTGCCAGGATGCGGAGTATCAGTTGCCCGGGGAGGGGGGCATTCGGAGATAACCTGTAGGTCCACATCCGTCTTTTAGAGATTGAGATGTACTCCACGAGTCGTCTCAGCTCAAATAGCAAATAGGATTGGGACGAAGAGATGGATCGAGGCTTCTAGGATGCAGCATGAATGGTGATTGGGTATGTGTCACCATGCGACAGCACTGGAAGATTCAGGAACGGCGTTGTCCCAGTGCACCGCGTATGTACCTCACTACACGCTCTTGCACCTCACAATCGGCCAAGGTCTGTAAGGATATTATTGGAAGCATGCGGGTAAGAGATTACAGCACACTGGTAAATACCCATGCCTATACTTCGGTTTTTCTTCCCTGGCGCACGAGGGGGTGTCAATAAAATGGAACATCTCACGGTATTTCGCGTCGTTCTCGGTTGTGCCGCTAGGAGTCACCTGACGGCGATTGTATCGAGCAATGCTGGGCGATCATGCGTCTCCTGGCGACGCAACGGAGAACGACGCGAAATACCGTGAGATGTTCCATTTTATTGATCCCCCCCCCCAGTGCGCGAAGAAAGAAAATCCGAAGTATAAGTAGGAATCGAACCGTCTCCCCAGAGTTCCAACTGCGCTCACAACTGCACCATGCCCTCGCGACCGCGACAATGTGGGTCGCAGTTTTCCGAAGTATTTTATTAAGTTTCTAGTCTTCGCAATTGTACGAATTTGAAGCAAATTTTGTGAAGTCGGCTGGCATTTTTTGAACTGTCGCAGTGAATTCTTCCTTATTGCTCTGAGATATTACAGTTTACTAATAAAGTAGAATGTTCATTTAATGAACTGGGAAAAGATCGGTGACGTTTGTGAGATTCATTGACTATCTGAGGATTTCTAATCTTATCAAATCCATCTGATGATTCAGAAGACTGTTTTTTTTCTTATCCAAACGTATTAGATTAGCCTAGGGCTGCCCAAACTGTTTCTTTGCTGTTAATAAGTTACCTACCATCTATCTGCTAGTGATATTGCACAAGATGACGTACACGATCGAGATGGGTAAGGGTTTTTTCGGCCTGCTACTCGGACGAGAATGGAGCATTACCCTGAAAATAGTCCCGTGAGAGCAGTGGGGAACCGCGTGAGGACCTCTTAGGTCCCTTTGGCGCCAATCGATGACAGTCTGGAAGGGGGTGGGCCAAGAGCGGGAAGGTAGCCCCAACCCGAAAGAAAGGAAAAGTAATTCAAGAAATTCAGTGATGTGCTAAAACGGTTCTTTTTGAGTTGACCCCAACCATCTCCGGATAAACGTCTCTTAGACCTGCGCTTTCTAGTAACAGTTTCACTTTGTGCGACCAGTACCGCTGATTGCTTTCCTGTAACTGCACTCTAAAGCACCTTCGAATAAGCATGTCAGACTCTCTAGTTGCTGATATAATCCAAGACTTAATGGGTTTCATTTTAAAATCTTTCCAAATTTCTACACTACCCTGTTCTCTTAAGACACTGATATTTGCTGCGAATCTAGAGACTCCTAGAATTAATTTGTAATATGTTTCGATGCTTTGCAGTCTGTCTATTCTATCCATTCCTCAGATTTCCGCCCCATAGTACATTGCTGGGATAAGTAGCACTGGTAACGAAAGGGTGGATAAATTTTATTCCTATATGTGGTAAATTGCTTCGTCTAACACGTTGTGTAATCAGAATCCATGTTTTGTTGTTCCCTGCTATCGAATGTCGACAAAACGTGTCTGTCCGTGGTCAACGCTAGTGCCTAAACAGCAGCCGATTTTCCACATAATTGATTTTACCTAATCGATTTAAATGAACTCGAAGCCCTCTGAGTTTGAAACTGATATTTTGATTTTCGGAGTATTTTAGGTTAACCCCAAACATTTTCAGTATTTTCTAAAATATGTCTCCATAGTTTTTGATTAAACTTTGTTTTCGGATAGCGTAAAGAACGGTTAAGAGAATGATATATGTTTCATTTTCGGTTAAACCCCTGATTTTTCGAAAATTGCAAAAGTTCAATTTTTTCGGCATCTTCCTACAACTACAGTATTGAAGATTTTTTCCTAAATGGAATTGTTCTTTATAGACAGATCTTGTAATAAGGTCATGTACATTTTTTCGAAAATACATTATGTGATCAAAAGTATCAGGACACGTGGCTGAAAATGACTTACCAGTTCGTGGCGCCCTCCATCGGTAATGCTGGAATTCAATGGGGTGTTACCCCACCCTTAGCCTTTATGACAGCTTCCACTCTCGCAGGCATACTTTCAATCGGGTGCTGGAAGGTTTCTTGAGGAATGGCAGCCCATTCTGCACTCAGGAGTGCTGCACTCAGGAGAGTATCGATGTAGGTCGGCGAGGCCTGGCACGAAGCCTGCGCTCCAAAACATCCGAAAGGTGTTCGATAGAATTCAAGTCAGAACACTGTGCAGGCCAGTCCATTACAGGGATATTATTGTCGCGTAACCTCTCCGCCACAGGCCGTGCAGTATGAACAGGTGCTCGATCGTGTTGAAAGATGCAATTGCCATCCCCGAATTGCCCTTCAACAGTGAGAAACAAGAAGGTGTTTAAAACATCAACGTAGGCCTGTGCCATGATGGTGCCACGCAAAACAAGGGGTGCAAGCCCCCTTCATGAAAAAGACGACCATACCATAAAACCACCACCTCCTTGTCCGGATACTTTTGATCACATAGTGTATGTGTATTTTTCGCATAATTTTGGGTGAAATGTAGGCAATTTTTCAAATTGTGTAAACGTTTTTTTTTCTCAAGAACGGCTCCTAATTTTTATAACATTTTCTCCTCGAATGTATGAAAGGACGGTAAAAATACGAGGTTCTATTCTCATTTCCGACGAATTTTGTTTTTCCTAAAATTGCAATTCGTTAGCATTTAAATATTAAAAAATTAAAGATTGACAATTTTGCCTTAAACAAAATCTATTCCAAAAAAAACAAATCTTTAAACAAGGACAAGTACAATTTTTTGACAAAAAACTAATTTCTCCGTAATTTGTGCGTGAAATTTATGCAATTTATGAAATATAATTTTTTTTAAAAACCTCGCTTTTAAAAAAAAGATTCGAAGATAGAATGAATAACACTTAAAGGAATGACGCTGGTCTCATTTAAGGTGAACTCCTTGAATTTTCGAAAATCGCAAGCCAAGAGATGTGGCTCAGGGTATTAACTGATGTCACTGTAGTTCCTCTGGCCAGAAGGTCGTAGGAAGAGAATTCCAGCGACCGGCTTCTCTGATCAGTAGTTTTCCGTGGCTTCTCCAATGAATTACAGGCGAATGAGGGAGCAGTTCCCTGAAAATCGGCCACGGCCCCTGCGCGAACTTTCCTTGCCCTTCCTTGTCCTATCCGTACCCCTTGCCCACATACACACACACACACACACACACACACACACTAGCATACACTACACTATCACACATGCCGGGAGACCCGGTCGAGAGGCGAGAGTTTGTCTCGGACTGGGGCGGTACCACGCTGGTGAGAGATACCTGGGCGTGGAAAACCCCACTAGCCGTCGTGTAGATCGGCGACGGATCTCACCATCCAGTGGGGTAAGAACACCGCCACCTCCTGGGGAAAAATATGCATTACACATAAGGGACTAATGACCTTAGCTGACGCGTCCGAAATCACTAATCAATCGAAAATGACAAATTTATAAATAATGCGAGAAAGTATGCACTGTTTTAGATAGCTCCTTTATTCTGTGGGGAACATTTTGTAGTGCGCCTTATGATTGAAACTTAAACAATATTCTTTTAAATGTCCGTACATCGAATGTACATTTTCAATAACAAGTGGAGTACGAGAGTTACATTTTGGTATTGCCCTCCTTGAACTTATTAGTAGGACCCGAATGTTTATGACCTAAAAATGTTAGAAATATACAAGCATTTATGACCTAAAAATTATGAAAATATGACCATAAATATGACAACACTGTCTTTGCTTTCGAAACCTTCAAAATCTTTCCGCTGTTTAAATAACCATTACATTCAAAATATACTTTTAAAATCTAGCCCATTCACAATTCACACCTCCGTTCGCGCCCCATGAAGACAATTCTACCTGCTAAAGTTATTTTTAAGGGCGGTTGACCTTCGCACAAAACCTGACAAAACTAAACCAGCTCTTTCTTCGCATCTGTGCTTTCTAAGCTTTCTTTTTTTCCGCCTAGGAGGAAAGATAGACAATTATATACAATACAAAAATTAGAGAACATTTAGAAGATATGAAATATCTTTTTGAGACGACTGCAAGCAAGTATGCGAATCAAACAGATAAAAATACGACAAAAATATGAAAATTCATGAAAAAATATGACCATAATATGAGAAATTAACGGAAAATGACCAAAGGGTACATAAAAGCCAAAATATGACTTGATATGACACATCGAAATTGCATAATTTTAGTCACTGTAGATAAAATCACGCTGATCTTACATTGTCCATGGAAATTACGCAAAGAAAAAATAAATGACATGTCATAAACATCCGGGCCCTACTTATTAGTGTTTAGACCCTACGTTAATTTCCGACTATTTGAATATTCACTACGTTAATTTCGGACATCGTTATGTACACCCCTAGATTTTTGTCAAGCGAAGTTGCACATTTGGACGTTTCAAGATTCAAGGAACTTTCTCATATCAAAGGATTTGTTGTTTATCTTTCATCGATTAAGATAACAGAAGCTAATGCGGAAATATTCTGTGGTGCGAAATTTATTGCAGTCCAGTGAAGCTACTCATCTATTCTTGTGCCGCTGTGCTACTCCGTTCTGGTGCGTTGAAGGAGACACCATGGTGAAAGATTGGGAAGAAGTTACTGTGAAGCTTTTCTTAGTGATGGTTTCACTGTTCGTAGTGACTCTTGGAAGAGACGGAAATTGTGGGTGCGATCACATGAGGCGCATAGTCGACTGCTCACAAATGGAACTGACTGAATTAAAAGAAAATGGCATTGTATGTGAAGATTACGAAACCTTAGATATTTCTGAGAACAATATATTCAAGTTCCCAAATAATCTGCGTCAATTCACATCTGTAAATGTTTCATATAATTCCTTAAACAATTTAGACGTTTCAAGTAATCAAAGAGTGGAATTTTTAGATGTAACCGGGAATAATCTTAAAGACATTAATTTGAAAGATTATTTTCGAAGCCTTCATAGTCTGGTCGCGTCAAAGAACGCATTAGGACTTGGCGAAGAAAGTTTCTTACAAGGACATTGCAACCTAATTTACCTGAACGTACGTGAAAACATTATCATTTCGTTGCAGTCAGTAACAAAGTGCACGCAGTTGTCTGTTCTAGTAGCTGCAGATAACGTGATATCCGACTTGCCTGAGAATTTCTCGTCGTTGACAGATCTTAAGACGCTGGATTTAGCTAGGAACAAATTAATGTTCGTGCAAGGACTACCGGCAAATTTAGATACATTGGATATCTCTGGTAATAGAATTACAAGAATTAAACCTGTGATGTTCCAAGGCCTCACGATGTTGACATTTTTGAACTTGGATGGCAATAAAATCAGCGTTATTGAGCCAGTAGCGTTCTCCAGTCTTGAATCTCTGCAGACTCTGAAACTGAACAGCAACGACATGAAGAGACTCTCAAGTGAATTGTTCCAAGGACTGAAATCATTGAAAGTGGCGGAATTTTATTCAAACGTTATCGTGAAGGTATATGACGACACATTCAGCAACCTTCCTGCCTTGGAAACGTTGATTTTGGCGGACAACCAAATAGTAACACTACCAGCGTTGCGTTTGGGAAAGAACGTCAAACTCGTGCACCTTACGGTAAACTTCATTAAACATTTGAACGTTCATGCCCTGTCGACGATGTTTTCTGGCAGTGCAGTTCCCCGCAGAGTGAGTTTTCCTCTAAATGAAGTTCAAAGTGATGACCCGGAATGGATCGATGTCTTGCGCGTCTTCAGCTGGGAATGCAAAGAGGTGTTACCACACGTTAATGCACGATTAGCCGAATTGCCTCGCCACAATTACACCTCCAAAGGGAAATGGCGACTCTTTGACTTCGGTCGTGAAGACTGCGCGTGTGTGATATTGACCGACGCACGAGGAATGACATTCGACACGTGCGTGGTGAACGTCGGTGAGATGGACGACCTCCCTTGGATCGTCGCCGCGGCAATGGCTGCACTGCGGGAGCAATCCTCGTTCAGTCGATCTGACCTGTAGCTGGGGCCTCAGGCGTGGCTAGAATTGGTATCGATGAGGGTAAAAGTGAGGGAGCCACTTCAACCAAAATTTATACTGTATTTCAGACTTACCCGCATCAAATTGTAACCTAGAGTTGTGATGCCTACTAACGTCACCAAATAGTTTAAAATTCGACCTGCTAGATTAGAATTTGTACATTTTGTGCACTTGCTCAGATGCAAACTCGCATATGTGCGCATTTCGCAAGAAGCGGATGTCCGCCGACAATTGTCTTCTCCTGCCCTTTAAAACGTTCGAAAATTGGGGCAAAGCTACTTAAGCAATTATACTTTATTTCTTGGGGGAAAACAGTGTTTTCTGTGGTATGTTTAAACATGCGTACACATATTATACCTATTCTTGTTCATGAGATAGTGCAGGTGATTGGTGTGTGTGTATGGGGAAGTCTGAACATGGGATAAATATGTGTTTTTAACCAAACTAAGTTTACAAATTGTATTTGTTATGTTTAGAAGATAGAAAATTATTCGAATCTTGCAATTTTATTAAACTGTAATTATGGAAGTATATTTTTGATTATTTAAAATATCATGCCTGACTACACAAATCTTTGTGAAAATTTTAGGACTGGAAAAGAATTTATAATGAATGGCTAATTTATAATGAATGAACATTTTATAGTGAAATTAAATTTATTTCAATTAATTTTGATGTATTCCACTTACGGGAGTTTGCCCTTTATCGTAATAATAGCTTCAACTTGTATTCTGAAATATTCACATTTTTCAATAAAATATTATCAATATTAGATGGGATTTTCAGTTTGGTGAATCTTCTAAAGGGGTTACTAATAAAAGTGGAGGACCTAATTGCTTCCCCTCCTGTAGGTTGCCAGTAGCAAGGATTGGCAGTTATTATACATTTTTTCAGATAGAAATTATCATTATTATAAATTCATGCTATTTCCAAAATTGCAAAGGTTCACATTTTTTTCTGCCTTAATGAAAAAATGTTGTTCAAAGACAGGTTTTGAAATGACATCATGCACAATTTTTCGAAAATTGACTAGTTTTCATGTCATCTTGCATGAAATGTAAGCAATGTTTAAACAATTTTATTCTGAAAACCTGCTCCATTTTTTTTCATTACATTTTCTGTGTGTATGTTGGTTCCATTTTCAGCCAACTGTAGGTATTTTCGAAAATTGCAAAAAGATAATTGCAATAGTGCAAAATTGGTTGTAGAGAATAGAAATATCTTCTAAAATATTAGATCTTTAAAAACAGATCTTTATTTGACGAAAGAATAAGTTTTTTCGTGTAATTTATTCTTGAAGTTAATGCGATTTATCTAAAAATCTCAAAAATGGTTCCAAATATTTTCTTTATTTTTTTTTAGCGATAGAGCAAAGGAAGCTTACAAAATGGTGCAGGTGCCATTTTCGGTGAACTCATAAATTTTCGAAATTCGCAAAAGCTAGAAGTAATGCGAGAAAGGATTTGCTGGTGGAGCACCACTAGTTTCCTCATTCCCAATTTTCAGATTCTCAGATACGACGTACCAAAAACGATGGGACATAGCTTAAGGCATCTAACTTGCAGGTCCATTCCAGTGCGATGTAAAGAACATGCTGAAATAAAACATTATAATTACAATGTTAAGTACTCTATTTTCATTATTCCTTTCTTATTTGTTTGTGACAAGTTCTTTTTAATGCACTTTTCTCACTACTGGAGTAATATCCTCATCACAGACGCAAATTGACAAGGAATATCAATTAAATTTTAGAATGAATGAAATTTTGGTATATATAATCTATCTATTGACGATTTAAATTCATTTTAAAAATATATGCGGCGAACGTCCGTTTCAGTGGGTGGAGTTGCCGGGTAGAGACCGTAAGGTACTCGACATCATACGAACAGGGGTCATTGGTGGGTGTTACTCGCGCAACTTTTTTTGAAAGATGGATGGAAGAAATGCTGGTGGTGGGGACGTATTAGTAACGAAATCGACCACTAGATTTTATGATACAATGCCAAACTCTGGAGAATCAGTCATGTCTAAAACTTTCTCAATAATAATAATAATAATAATAATAATAATAATAATAATAATAATAATAATAATAATAATTTTATTCCCATCTTGTTGACGATAGTAGACATAGATAATCCACAATGCATTTTCTAGGAATTACTAACCATCAATAACCAGTTGTAATGGTTAGCAATATTGAGTTTATAATTTAATGACTTAATTTACACATTTACACATGATTTAATCACTTAATTTAATAATGACTTAATTTACACAGTCAACAGTTAGTTTACGCAGTTTTAATACAATATTTCTGTTAATTTTTTTGCATTATTGTCATCATGTTTTGAAATCCAAATTTTGATCCTGCGTTTGAAAATATTCAAGGATTTACTGTTTTTCAATGTCACCAGTAATTGATTATAAATGTGAGGCCCAATGAAGACCAAGATTCTTGATATTAGAGATTTATGAATTTTGTTTTTACTTTCCTGTATACGTACGTATATGCGGAGTAATATACGTAGTATAGGGAAAATTATGCAATGCTGCAGAAAATCGATTTCGAGATTTTAACGGAAATACACGTTTTAGGGTCCCCTGATACCGAAAAATTGTTATAATTTTTTTTTTCAAAACGTCCGGCTGTACCTGACTCTGTGAACAACACTAGCGCCGAAACCATGTGTGCTATTTCTTCCAAAATGAATATTCCGCGGCCAATCTTCGTCCACTCAGTGCGCCGCGATTCAAAATTTGGGGGTACTTTACAAAAAGTCCCCCGGTCACTTTCAAAATTTTCTAAAAAACGGCTCCAAATTTTTTTCTTTAAATTTCTTGTAAGAATAGAGTAAAATACATTTATTAAAGCGGCATAGGTCCCCTTTTCACAGTTACCTCTGTATTTTTGAAAATTGCAAAAGTTTGAATTTTGTTCGGCGTCATCCTACAACTACAAAATTGAAGATAGAGGTTTTTCCTTCAAATAAAATTTGTTGTCCAAAGTGAGTTCTTTCATTAAGGGCATGCACATTTTTTTTGAAAATTTTAGTAGTTTTTGCGCAATTTTGAACGCAATATTTGAAATTTTTAAAAATTACAAAAACCAGAATTTCTCAAAAACGGCTCCAAATTTTTTTCTTTACACTTTTTTAAGGGATAGTACTAAATATACTCTTTGAGATGACATTAACGCCATATTGCTATATTCTTTTGTTTTTTCAGAAATTACAAAAATGTAATTTTTTGACTTGTCTTTCACGATGTTAATATTTACAATAGTGGCTATTTGTTCACATTATTATATTAATGAGTACACGTGCTTTAAATATATAAAGTAAAGTTTATCGAAAATTGAAATGTTTTCTGTGAAAACTAGCTTAAAATTCCGTATTTTCAGTAACGCTTAAACGCCATTTTCTCAAAAAGGGCTTCACATTTTTTGTTCAAACTTTTCGAATGGATAATGCCAATTGCACTCTTTAATATGGCGTAAAGTTCATTTTGGGATATTTTTTCGTTTTTTTCAAAAATTACACAAATGTAATTTTTTTTAAGTTCTCTCATACCATTAAAATGCACATTTTCAGCAATTTGTAAACACTATTGAATTTGTGCGAGTAAGTGCTTCAAATGAAGTTTTTCGAAAACTCAAAATGTTCTGTAAAGAAGATTGCGTGCACTTGCAAAACGAAATGAATGCGGGCCCGCACACAAAACCTTTATCGGGGTTCCCTTTATGAAAGTGTATAGAAAACACAATGAAAAACAATGTTTAAGTAGAAACAAACATGTTATACTTACATTAAGTACGCGTAAATATTACCAGAAGCATTCATCCCTACAACGTGTAAGTCTCCTTCATCTCATGAAAATTCAGATAGAGGTCAATCGAGAATTTCGATAGTATCAAGTGAAAGCACTTGCATGCTTTTTGAGTAGTTTTGTTTGGCTGGTTATCAGGGTGTTTGCTATGGCACCTGCAACCAGGGGAAGACATTTCCCATTGTTATCTCCTGGAGTATTTTCTTGAATATCTTGCCCAGTAACTTTTGAGATCTTTACTTCTTGCTCCTTGAGCCTTTTCTGATAACTGCACAATGGGCAAAGTAGCCATCTGAATAAGCTTGAAACCGTTGATGAAGCTTTTGTGAAAAGAATTTGTCGTATAGTACCATGGATTGAGTGCAGTCGCGGCTCGTGGTTTTATAAAAGGGGAAGGCTGCAAATGCATTGCATTACATTACATTACATTACATTTAATTGCATTGCATTGCCTATATTGTATTTCTATTAATAAATCTGATACAGACTTAACGAAGTAGCGCTCCTACCGCGTATCGGGAAAACTAGTTGAAGCGCAATGCTAACCGCTGAACTGCATAGTAATGCCATGTGGTGAGCACGCCCTTCTTCAGACTCTAGACCAGACCTGCACAACACCTGCTCCCGCGGGCATTCTGCACTTGAGAGCCGATCGCCTGCCCGTGGCAGCGCCGAAAGTGCAAGTAGTGGGGAGTAGGAAGCTTTGCGGGGAGGGGAAAAGTCTGACGTAGCACGACGCGGCGCGTAGATTGAAAGCCTGGGCGTGTAATAATGATCCTTGCTTCAAAATTAAATGCCCATTTGTTTAAATGGATTATGTCTAGCATTTCACGTTACCTGGGTCACAATTCATGGTTTACGTTCTGTGCACTACTGTATATCCACCTTTGTATCCACCATTGTATGTATTTTCATTTTCTATTTTTTTTTAAAGAAAATAGCATGCTCATTGTGACTCTTAAGCATTTAACGCAATAGCTTTAATATATATGCTTATATATAAGAAAAAAATTATTTAATTCTAACACAAAATTGCAATTTAATAATTGATTGTTCACCAGGAATGTTATAATCTCCAAATCATAGAAAAATGAACAAAATCATGAGAGCAATCTCTCACATTAAGATTGACATAAAATAGATTATGTGGCATCTCCAAGAAGGGTAATGTTTAATAGCACATTTGTGACCATTTTTCCCCATTATGAAACTGAATAAAAGAGATCAACGAGCAAACTTCTGTGACGATATGTTACGGACAATTATAAGATAATCATGGGTATTGGTTAAATAGAATGCAAAGGGCTTTATATTTTTATACGATCTCGTAAACGACTCTACATTCTTGTCAGAAATTAGAACAGAAAATAATCATGATTTTTTAAGAACAATATGTTTTTGCTTTGAGAGAAACGTCTTATTCAATTAAACATAGTAAATATAAAAAAGGTTATTGCTGTCATTAAACAAAAACAATTCAGTATCAAAATTTTGTGTTTAGCACAACACTAAATTTGTGATTACATCGTAGCAAAGCGAATTACATTATAAACCCTACAAGCAATTATAATACTTGGTGTCGAAATCTAATATGTATAATTCGTTGTAGTTTCGTATTTCGCCCTGTCATATACCGAGAACAAACATGTGCAATATAATACAAAAGACGATATTACTTGAACTGTATATGACCGTCATGTTCTTGCCGATTGCTCTTTAAATTTACGCGGTATCGTTCGAATTGCGCATTCTGATTGGTGGTTCTCACTCCTACATTGGGTCTGATCCCCACCCTTCATCGATTTTCTCATTTGCACCTGATTTGCCCGCACGCAGCTCCTGAGGTCAGTGAAAGTGCAAAATGCTGTGCAGGTCTGCCCTAGACCCCCACCCTTGAAGGCTGCCTGGCTGCAGCCTTCGTTCGCACAGAAGCCCATGCAGTAAATGCATGACGTCACGCGTCCTCGTTTTACACAGGCCTTATGGCGGAATCAAGTTGGAGCATAAGGCTTCTCTCTCCCCTGTAACAGCTTCAAATGCGTTACGGACGGCCGTTAACGAACCGACAAAGAAAAGGTTTGATCCGATTGTTACATAATACAACTCAGAAATCCATTATTAATAAAAAAAAATAAATACATGTTTAAACATATTTTTAAATTTATTTTGAAGGGCGATTTCTCCACCTTACTGCTTTAAATGACGAGCCGCCCCTGATAGGGTGCAACGTATGTAGTTTCAAAAGCAGTACGTCTCAAATTCAGACACTTTTATGTAATAGTGGATATAACTTGCAGTATTGTGTGAAATGTGTGAATAATATAGACATTCGTCGCCGTAATATTGTGATACTGTAATTTGTCTTGAAAAAATCACTTTCCAGTGTTGTCGCCATTACTGCTCTTAAAAGTAGGTTTTGTGTCATACATTGGGACCCAATTTTCTTCTTAGTTCATCATAGATTCTTTGTTTCTATTCGGAAACTTTCTGCTCATCATTAGGGCTCACACTTTTAAGTGCTGAAAACAGAAAAATATTTTTATATGTTTAAAAAGTGAAAAATATGTGTTAAAATAACGAAAATATTTATTACCCATATTAAAACAACTCAATGTGCTGGAATACAAATATCCACCATTCTAATTAGAACGGCTGGAATTATTGGGGCTAATAAGAAGAATATTTTGCTTAAAGTAGTACATTTTTACGTGCTCTTACATAAATAACTTTGGGATGATGAACATTATCGCGTAACTGAATTTTCCGTTGATCATGGTAAGTGCAAGTTGCATTTGCACGGGTGAAATAATGTTGGTACTGAGTAAGTTGGATCTCCCAACGTTTATTTACTAAAAATAATAAGTCGTCAACATATCGTTTATAATAAAACGGTGTAACGGAAGGTAATATAGATTCTTCTAACTCACGCATCACGAGTTTTCTGAAAATGCTGAGCTAAGCGAGCTTCATATTGGAGTTCAACTGATGTGTCACATCATCCAATGAAAATTTCATGTGGATGCATTTTACTACAAAAATTATTTCGTGTATAGACACCGAAAGACGGTCTATTTGGGGCAAGTAAAATTCTAGGGGGATTTTAGTAAACCTAAATATTACATCTAGGGAAATAATTTCATGATTTGGTGGTTAAATCTGATCGTAGAGTGACTAGTTCCTTGACAGGTTACTACAGGACTTAAACTATGCTCTATTACATAGAGTTCAAAATATGTTTTAGTTTAAAATATGTTTTAGTAATAAATTCAGAAACTTGCAAAGTTCGAACTGGATGGTACTTATGGAAGAAACGACTGGTCTCATAGGAAAACTTGGCTTGTGGATTTTTATTAGATCGTAAGACGCTTGGGGTTCTGCCTCTGATGGGGTAAATTTTACTTAAAGTTCGAATATCAATGAATTTTTGAAAATTCAGTGTGGATAGTCTGATCTTAGGCACTTTCCAGCATCGGTCTCATCTCGTTTATCACTTCTGTTATTCTCGAAACGTACTTCATCTGCCATAGCCACTGCTTGTTAGTTAATGTGCACTTCCCCTTATGTTAATTTCGAATGGTCTTTAAAAACTACACCTTCTGCTAACTTTATCCACCCCTTTTGAATAATGTGAATAATAGCCGGCTAATTTGCTAATTTCCCAGATTAGGACATTAGCCATTACATGAACAAAAGCCACCTTTATGCGATTCGTGTACCGTAAGATGTCAGCACGAATCGAGAAAATACCGATTTAATGCCCACTTTTCTCTATTAAATTGTGTTTATCCTGTGTTAAATTGTGTTTATCCAGATTTATACTTACACGTCTCTAAAGACGCAAGCAATCTGTAATACTTAAATTATATTTTTTAAATTTAATTTTAGTGGTCGTCCATAAACTAATTATGCAATGCTCTGAAGGGGGAGGAGTTTCCAGAAGGGCTATGCTGCTTTACATGGAGGGTAGGGGGTGTTAGTTTAGTGTTTCGTAACGCTGATGTTTATTTCTTACGCCGATATATTCCATTTACTCAGTCTCGTCCTAAACCATTAAAATAATAACACATTAAATATAAAAATATAAATAAAGTAAAAGGTTAAAAAATGGTAGTAGTAAATGAAAATATTTTTCCAATAATGGCATATCAATTGAGCTTGTTAGATTATGAAGATATTCAAAACGGCTCTATAGTCTCGTATCCTAGAATCCAATTAAATTTGCGCAAAAGACTCGTTCGTCATCCACGATAACTTGTGCCCGGCTTATCAGAAATGTTCTCGACTATGCGGCCCTCCTTCGCGCAAGTATTGTCCCGATTACTGTTAGTACAATCAGCATCGAAAGTCAAATAATTTTGACTTCAATTATTATAAATTTTAGTACCTAAAACAAAATTAATACTGTTCTTACTATTATTTTAATATTTGTATATATGGGACTGTTACGAAACTAACAGGGGTCAAACACGAGATACAAGTGCATTACAAGACCTTTATGAATGGCCTCTTAATGGACAGACAGACCATTAAACAATAAATTTCAAGAAAGTACCCTCTTTTCGTTTTCGGAACAATGGCTAGCGAAACCTTCAACACTAAATCGACATGGGAACTTCGACCTCTCAAAAGTAGGTCTCTGATTCATAAATATCAACTTGTCTTCACGCATCGAAATATCAAAGCCTCAGAGTATCATTTCTCTGACGGCGGCAACGCTATCACAGAGGGAAGCGAGTTGAAACAAAACCGACTTTGTTCAGCCGCTGACCCAAGACGAGACAAAAATTCATAGAAATAAATTACTTCCGCATAAATCTGCTTTAACTGGAGATTTACATTTGTTAATATATTGCTCAGTGGACCAATGTTAACATCTCAAGATCACCTTGAATTAACTGAAATAAAACTTTATTCTTCAAAATATACTTTTTTATTCAAAATTATAATATTAATACACCTTTATGTCATTACATTTGTTATCAAAATAAACATTTAGAATATTACAGTAGGATATCACGATATACTGTAGACAAGTGGTGCGTCAACATTTCTAGTAATATTTATAATTCTTCCAATGTTCCAAAAGTTCAGAGAATTGAACGAAAATCGAAACTGTGACATTTTTGAAGTACTTCGTAAAATGTTGGCGACAGTATTGACAAAGGCTTGTATTTAAAATTGCTTTTATTGCATGTAAAATTACATGAAAACCATTCATACAAGTATATTGAACAAATTCTACCTCATCAAATTTATGATTCTTATTTATCGAATAAATTTTATTACAAATATTGTCTCTTGAATATTGTAGTAGTTTTAGGTAAACTCCAAAAAATGTTTAAACTTATGCAATTTTCTAACTAGTGGTGCTACAGAATGGCACAGACTTTCCCGTATTAGTTTTCTATTGGGTCATTCCACATTAAATCAACACTGTCATTTTACATCACCATCTGAGGTTCAGATGAAATTTGACACATAGGTAGTATGAATGAAGAATAAGAAAACTACAAATTTTGAGTAAGGTATTTCCACCAGTTTGTGAAATACAGACATGTAAAATTTTACAAAATTGGGTTCTCGAAGTTTTTAAATTGATGTAGAAGCTCTCTAAATTAAGATAGAGAGCTGGAACTGGTGTCATTTTGCAGCTTTCCTTATGGCATTTTATATGATATGCAACTCAATACGGGTTGGGTTAACCTCGACCTGCTGCAACACTGGATTGACAGTAACGCCCCACTCCTCGGGCAGTGCGACTGGTTGAAAGAATTGGAAGGAAAGACCGCGCGCGGCCGTGGCCCTTTCGTTAGGGAGCTGCTCCGGCATTCCCTAGCTATCAACTATAGCTATCAGTGTGTTCGTAGGGCATGTGTGACATGCCACCCATGAATGCACTCTGCGATCGGAAGTTTCTGAGCATTACGAGGTCCTACAACTCGTAAGGCATGTCTCAGATGACAATGGAAAAGGCGGTACAACTCGAAGCTGATACTCGGCATTCCTCCGTTCCAGCTCGTTCTCACATTATTGCGTCAACATTATTTAAAAATAGAATAGTAGTCCGGAAAGATTCAACAATGAGAACTTTGTTTTACACACCAGGAAAATATGTGGGCATCTGCAACACGCCCTACGAGTTGTAGGACAAGTCTATTTATTTATTTATTTACGTCAAAAAACAGTTAAAAACTGCGTATGACGAGCTATGGGGAGAAGTGAATTTTGTGCACGTTTTCATAATTCTGTGGTCTCTATCCTAAACCATATTTTAGTCGAATTTTGAATACAGAAAAAGAGAGGTTTTTTTCGAGTTTTGTTGACAAAATATTCGCTCCTATATAATAAAATATATTTTCAAAGGTAAATTAGCTATAATTTCCTGCCCTGAACCCTCATGTTCTTCATGAAAGAATAATACTTTTTGCCGCGATAATATGAAAACGATAATTTGAATAACTATATTTCCCACTGAAATTCAGAAGACGTGCACAAATAATGAAGTTACATTTATGTCCAGAAGCAAAACAAGGGACCATCTCAGCATTTGCTCAAGGATCAGGGAAACTGGACGAAAAACCTGATCGAGATGGGTCACATTACATACTGATACGAGCTAGTAGCCGTTATTTTTGTGGCATCTCTGACATGCCGTACGAGCTGTAGGACGTGTATTATGCTCGTTGCTTACAAGTGCAAAAGGCTAGTGTTGATCGGAGAAACCACGGAAAACTACCGATCAGAGCAGTCGGCCTCTAGAATTTCCAGACAGTGGTTGAACCCGACGCAGCTATGTAACTAGTGTCAAAAATCCCGCTATTATCGAGACTCGAACCCTAGCACCTCCCGGTCAGAGGATCTTCAGCCGAAAAGTCCCGACATTTCACCTAGTAATTACCCTTCCTTCCTTACCCTACCCTTACCCTGTAGCTTAAAATTAATTATTCTATTGTATATTAATTAATACAAATAATAGTTAATAAATTTATTCATGGTGGGAGAGTCTTGAAGAATTAGACCGAAGATCTGCTATACGTCTTTCTAAATTTTGTAAAAAAGGGAAGATTCTGAAAATGTCAAGTATTAAGATTGTTAGAACACCTTGTCGTTAGAAAAGGTTCTTAACATTAATTATTGAGGAAAATATCAGTGTTACCTGTGTGTAAAATTCGCGCGCCAAGAACGCTGGTTCACGCAGAATACAACGACACAAAATCGCAACAACAGCTTTACACGTAAGTAATACAACTTCCAGTGAAGTCGACACGTGCGTATTACTAATTTTTTACACAAGCAAGGCAATCCGCCACCAGACTGCTCGCCTGCTGATTTTCAAACAATGTGATTTCCTTGCATTTTAGCGGGAAGAAACTAATTTCTCCGAAAATCGAAATTTGGAATTGGAAAACGAAGAATGGAAATTTTGTTAGCGGGCGGTCGCTGGCGCTGTTCAGGGAGGTGCTGCGCTCTTGTGACCATCTTTGAAAGCAGTTCAGTTTCGTCTCTTTCTTCTCTGCAAACACATTATTTCTGCTCTGCGTGACAAAGAATGGTTATAATTCTTTGCAATCAAAGTTAGGCCCAAATTTGAAATAATTTGGCTGCCAATGTGAAAACAGTTTTTTTTTTGTTTGTTTGTGTTTTCAAAACCTCCGTCCATCTGGTCGTCTGTCCGTGCTGAAACTAGAGGTACTACAACAGTGTATACTTTCCCGCTTTATTTCAAAATGTGTAATTTTCTAGAATTTGGAGACTTCAACCAAAATTAGATCTGCGCCATGCGTTTAAGCGTTCCTTCTATCAGTGGAAAATGTTTGAAGAAAAAATTTGAGAATTTTTTTTTAAAATTTGCATTAACTTTAAACTGAAATTACGTGACAACTATTCGTTTTTTCAAACAATTGTACAAAGTCAAAGTCTATTTTCGGCATAAAAAGATCTGTAAAACTACATTTAATTACAGATTTTTATTTATAGGTTTTTCTCTCAAATTTAGTCAAGAAAGAACCTCCTAGGAAGGAAAATTCCTAGACACTGAGTTATATCGACATTTTGCCACTTATATTGAAGCCTCCATTTCAAATGCCTCTCCCGTAAAATTGACTTGAGTGCAGTTACAATCCTTTTATTTTAAGTTTGCGAAATGTAGAATGTAATTTAGTGGATTTTATGGTAATGTGGAATGGATAAAAATATCTACCCAGGCTGGAGATCGAACCCGCTACTCCCCTATTCTCGAACAATACTTTAGAACTGAGCCATCCATTCGCTGTTCTAATACTTCTCTCAAAACAACACATTTTATATTAATGAAAAAAAATATCAATTCAGTTTGCTGGGCAGGAATTACAGAAGTCTTATACCTCTATACAATTACTATTTTCCTATCAATGGGCGTCAAACTATTTTATATGCTATTCAATAATAGTAGTTTATGCAATTAGTTTATAATGTTAAGCTTTATTGCATGAGTACATGTTTTGAAAACGAGCGACGTTAGGAGCTAGTTTTCAAATTTGTACGAATGCAATAAAGCAACATAAACGAGTGGCATACGCTATTTCTTTGTATGACAGCATTATAAATTTATAAGAGAATGAAACTTAAATTTGCGAAAAACTTTCCTGTTATGTCTCGGGTATTTGACATCTGTGCGAGAAAACTGTAGTCCGCTGTTCTGTTTACCTCTACCTCCCCCTTATTCTCTCGCTGCGATTGGCTAAATATGTGATGACGCAATCATTCGAGCCGTAAAATCTAATACGTCATTATTTGTACCATAAAACGCCTGATTATGAACGATGTCATGCAACACAAAAGGTCGTTTATAATGCTGGAATACAAAAAATTAAATTAATAGTTTGGTCTAGAGAATGTAGTTTTGAAAAACATCAAAACCAGACGGTCGGACGGAGAGAAGGGCAGACGCAGAGACTGTCGATCAGTGAGACGGTCGGTCGGAGAGACGAGAGGGCAGACAGGGTTGCTCATCGCCATCAACCTCTCGGTTCAAGACATTTTCGACGCGAAATATTACGCACAAGGGTGTACAGTAAATTACTTCCTCCAACACGATGTATAGTCATAATCCATGTTTTTGTGGGTGCTTGCTACTGAAAAATCAAAACATCTGTCCATCGACCATGTCTTTCCGTCCGATCATCTCTCCGTCCGACCGTCTCTCCGTCCGGCCGTCTCTCCGTCCGGCCGTCTCTCCGTCCGGCCGTCTCTCCGTCCGGCCGTCTCTCCGTCCGGCCGTCTCTCCGTCCGACCGTCTCTCCGTCCGACCGTCTCTCCGTCCGACCGTCTCTCCGTCCGACCGTCTCTCCGTCCGACCGTCTCTCCGTCCGACCGTCTTTCCGTCCGACCGTCTCACTGTTCGACCGTCTCTGCGTCTGCCGTCTCTCCGTCCGACCGTCTCACTGTTCGACCGTCTCTGCGTCTGCCGTCTCTCCGTTCGACCGTCTCTCCGTCCGACCGTCTCACTGTTCGACCGTCTCTGCGTCTGCCCGTCTCTCCGTCCGACCGTCTCATTGTTCGACCGTCCCTGCGTCTGCCCGTCTCTGCGTCCGACCGTCTCACTGTTCGACCGTCTCTGCGTCTGCTCGTCTCTCCGTCCGACCGTCTCTGCGTCTGCCGTCTCTCCGTCCGACCGTCTCTCCGTCCGACCGTCTCTCCGTCCGACCGTCTCTCCGTCCGACCGTCTCTCCGTCCGACCGTCTCTCCGTCCGACCGTCTCTCCGTCCGACCGTCTCTCCGTCCGACCGTCTCTCCGTCCGGCCGTCTCTCCGTCCGACCGTCTCCCCGTTCGACCGTCTGGCTTTCTGTGGTCAACGCTTGCGCCTGAGCGGCTCAACCTATTTTCTTCAAAATTGATATTCCACGATCGATTTAAATAAACTCAATGCTCTTTGAGTTTGAAACAAAAAATTTGATTTTTTCGTGTCCTTTTCAAGAAGCCTCAAATATATTTTCAAAATTTCATCAAAATGGCTCGTTTTTGAAAAACTTTGTCCTTGGATAGCGTAAAGGATGAAAATTGCAAAACGGTAACATTTCAAAATTACAAAATTGACGATAGGGACTTTTGTCATAAACAAAATCTGTTCTAAAGAATAAATCTTTTAAAGTACTCTTGAACAATTTGTTTGAAAATGCGTGTAATTTGCGCATAATTTCCGTTTGAAATTAATGCAATTTATTAAACAAAAACATTTTCTCAAAAATTGCTCAAGATCTTTTCTTTAAATTTTCGTCTCTGATAAAACAAGGGACGCTTGAAAAATTGCCGGAGGTTTCATTTTCGTTGAATTCTCCGAATATTATAAAATCGCAAATTTTAAAATAATGCGCGAAAGTATGTGTTGTTGTAGCTCCTCTGGTTTTCGTGGACAACATTTTTTAACTTCCTAAATCCATTAAAATATTTAAACTCTTCGTTCGGAAATGTACGTTATTTTTTGCTGTTCGCCAGTTGTGGTTTTGACCTTATCTTTGTTAAGGATATCATATGCGAACAAGACATTTGATAGCGCATTGATCCATAAATGTTTTCGTTACATTTGCACATAAATATGATCATTTTGTGACGTAATTGTAATGTGCTATCTCGAAGTAGATTCATTGTCTTAAAGTGCCCTTGGCAGCCGAAACTTAATACTTTATTTTAATTAACTAAGACACAAGAGTACATTTTTGTAAAGAAATCAATAATTTATTTACAAATAGGTAAACTCGAAATATCATTCAAGTTGCGATTTTTAAAATGGAATGAAGCGGTCACAGTAGTAAGAAAAATGTACACAGTAATTAGAAGTATGGGTCATTCCTAGTGACAGCAAAATATCGTTTAAATTTAAATATATTTTGAATGCATCATTCTTCACGTTGCTTGCCGACCTCTCTCATGCAACGTGTTTGTTAACTTACGCAATAGTTTTATGATTGTATTAGTTGTACCCTCAAGTCATTTGCAAGGAATTTTGACAAATTAATTAAAAAGTAGAAATAGTATGAAAATAATTATTTGACTTTTTAAAATTAAAATGACAATTAAATCTACAGAAAAGCTTCTTTATACTTTACGTTTTTGGTTTTACGTTCAGGAGCAAGAACCGATACGTTTGTGCAAGCAGTCACTCCAAACAAGCTACGTAAACGTTTTACTAAAATAACTTGTCCGTAAACGTATGCCTTGTCAAGGAAAGGAAAAACTTCTAACAATTTTAAAAACTCTTACAATGAAGAGGGAAAACTTTTAATGACAAGCACATTTACTTTGAAAGGCAATATGATTAGCAAATTTCACAAAACGGGGCTGAACTCTTTTCAAAACACTGCAAAGCATTCTTGAACTTGCAAAGAAAAATTAAAGAGAAAATTACACTTTCTGACTTTTCACATCAATTTACTCTCCTGTTGGCACATTGGCATAAAAATGATTCATATTTGGCGCCGTGGCGGGAGATTGGTTTTTAATAACAATCTTTGGCCTTTATTACTAGCTCAGAATTTGCATTTTAAACGTACCGCACGGCCAAAACCGCATGCTGGCTGCGAAAAGAGCGGGTATATAAAGTTTCTTTGTTTCGCATTTCGCCGTATCGCATTCGATCTGGCGGACTCATTTGCTAGTTTCATCTCCCTTCGCCAGGGGGCAGCTCCTACCGGTTTCCGTCGCCGAGCACTCTGGTACAGAGAAAATTATTTAGACACACTAGATCTCCGTATTTAACCTATGACAGCATTGTCGCCAAATTCAAACGGAGAAACAGGTTCTTCAAAGTAGTTGCTCCGCCCAGGGAACGAGCTTCAGTGAGCTCGCATTAACGTTCCATGAGAACGGGTTAAACTATCAAAGTTGGCACCAGTGTCGCCCTCCACTGGGCTTTTCTAGGAGCAACCGCTTTTACGCGGGAACCACTCTGAAGGCACGAGTGGAATGTTGTGCAATACAAAGGAAGGCTTTGCTTTTCATGTGAGAATGAGGTAAAAAAGTGAACGGTTTATTCTATGATTGCTTATTTCTTCATATTATCTTCTAATAAGAGGGGTACATTGTGTCTTTCCAGAGATCGAGCGAGCGAGCATTCCATAACGTTCGTCTCGCCGTAATCCAACTAATAGCTCTCCCAATCTGAAATATTAATCTAAATTTGAATCTGAATAAGAAGCTATATTTTCAGCGTTAACAACTCCTGATAATACTTTTATCTTCAGCCGTAGGTGTAGAAGGGGTCTGAAATATGAAATGATACTGCCGAAGTAAATTCTCTCGCGACGCCTTATCACTCCGTGCGTTGATCTGCTGGCAACTTAGTGGCAACAGTCCCACAACTTCAGCTCTTCACAACACGCCATACCACTTCACACCACGCCGCACTTCTCCACACCAAGCCACGCCATGCCACGCTATCATAGTGCCATACGACGCTCCAGGGCCCTTCAACTCCCATTTAACTTTGTGGAGACCATTATAGTGGCACACTCTCCTGTAGTACTTACTTACGGGAACTAAAATACGAACGGCTTCCAACGATATTTCAAGCGTGTGTGGCTGCTACGTAGGTTCGCATTGAGCTCAAGCAGAAGCGTGATGCTACAAAAGGTAGCGTCGATGTTCGCGCTTTCTTCAGCGGTTTCTTTTATGTGTGTATTATGAATAATTGAACATTTAGAAGACACTTTTCGTATTTCTCACAGTTTAGACAATTTTTAGGTGCGGATGTTGGCGAGCCTGTACCCGGCGACACTAGCACCTCCTGTAGTTGCACCTTCGAGCTTTGTCCCCGGTTTTGATGGAGAGTTGCAGGGCCCTGCCACGCTCCCTCCAGCGCCTCGCCACCACAGCCCCATAATGAGCTCTGGGCCGGGCAGCTTTGGGCTAGGGGAGGGGCGGCGGCGGCTGCTGTTGCTGTTACTGTTGCTGTTCCGACGGAGGGGCGACTGAGCGCGGCACCGTTCAGTCACATAAAGTCTGTACGGCCCTAGCAACAAAATTAGGCATGCGGGCGGGGCCAGCGGGAAATTCAATTGTTTTTGTAAGTGGGACGCGTGAAATTCATATTCGCGCCCCATAATTCACTGCATCACCATGGAGCTCCCTTAACAGGCGGGAAGCTTGCTCAAAGAGCGCCCAGCTGGGCGAAAAGTTCTATGTTTATAGGCAGCGCTGAGAAAAATGTGCTAACAGCCTTCATTAAAAAAACTCCACCCTTGTGCTTTTGATTTTTGAAAAACGCAATTTACCAGTAAACTGAAACTAAATATTTACGCCAAATGCAACCCGCAACACATTCGGCTGGCTTTTGAATCTCTGTCGTTAAATAATTCCTAAACGATGTGTTCTATGGCCTCAAAACCTAAAATGTTGAGGCCGTACTTTTATCACACCGTAATCTACAGGATGAAACCTTTTTGAACATTCTATTACATTTTTGCTGGTCCGGCGCTTCCCGATATTACCTCATCTGCTCAGCGATGTGCAGAATCTGCAATTAAATGTGAATGAGAAGTACAGAGAGCTGCAGAGACAGACAGACAGGGACAGGGTTAGGGAGGGAGGGTGAGAGAGACAGTGAGAGGGTGATAGGAGAGGAAAGAGCGAGATGAAGAGCAGAGCAACGTCTGCTGGGTTTTCCATGTATTTTGTAAGAGTAGAACACACTATATTGAAATCAATGGCAGAAAGTCGTTTTCATTCAATTTTTATATTAACAAGCCACGAAACGACTGCCAGACAGGCTTCCAACAGAATGGCTTCCAGACAGCAGAAAACTGATGATGATGGCTAAGCCATCGAAAGCTGCTCTTCTTGAAATAAGTAACATTGTTGGCAATGACAACACCTGTGATCATTTATGGATGCATGTTGCTGTTTAGCAGATCACTACGACAAACATAGTATGCTTCTGCGTGGTGAGTTTTTTGTCATGGCAACAAAACAAAAGAAAACTCTTTATCAATCTCTTATCACTCTCGACCTCGTACGCTGGCTCTCTGTATTTTTGGTCATATCAGTGGGAAGGCCAGAACCACTAACTCTAAGGAGTAAACTTTTTTCTTACCGGTCATTCGAAATGATAACTTTTACTAATTCGTAGGCGTTGAATTCAGATGTGAAGTCAAAAATGTCGTTTCACATAGTACCATTTTTTGGAAAGAACAATAAAAAATATTGAAATAATAGTGAACTTAAATAGTTATTTTCATATTAAGTGAGGGAAGTGGCTGTTTTAATTCATGGTCGTTTCAATCGAGACCATGCAGAATACTAGTGGTACTAAAACAGTACGTACTTTCTCGCCCGTATTTTCACGCAAAGTTGTGCGAAAAGGACACACATTTTCGAAAAATTGTACCTAATCTTATTTCAAAATCAATCTATAAAGGACAGATTTCATTCAGGAAAAAATCTCTATCTTCAATTGTAGTTGTGGGAAGGTGCTGAAAAATTTTGAATTTTGGAAATTTTGGCAATTTTGGAAAAATCAGTTTTCAATGAAATTGAGGTCTGCTCTCTTAAACGCCCTTCACACTATCCAACAAAACAATTTAATAAAAAAGCTATGGAGACATTTTTTTGAAAATTTTGAATATGTCCCAGGGGCTTCATCTAAGAAGCTCCCAAAATTAAAATATCGGTTTCAAGTTCAAGGGGCTGCAACATTAGTCTGATTAATTGAGGAATAATAATTTTGGAGAAAATGGGCTGAACGGTTTAGCCGCTAGCGTTGTTCACGGACGGACGGACAGACGTTTTGTCGTCATTCGAGTTAACGGTATCAAGGACCCAGAAAACAGAGAATCTGGCTACACCACGTATTATAGAATTTTCCCCTTAAATTTAGCAACTGGATTCATCCATTTTTCCTTACAAGGGTCCTGTAATAAGAGTTTTTCTGCCGAAAATTCGCCGTGTTGTTTTGCGCAGCATTATGTAACTTTCTCCCTACTGCGTAAGCGGCATAGAAAAAACAAAAAAATCAATTTGCTCACGAAGTAACATTTTTTCTACAACTGTATATAAATTATATTTGAAAAAAGTGTGCAATTTTAAATTGAAATACGTACGGAGAGCAAAAATGCTCAGAATCAGAAGTTTTTCAAATTCGCAGCTTAATTTTGGCGTCATAGGACTGTAATATTATATAGTGCTTGTGAGAGAATAGTGCCATAATTTACCTAATGAATTTAATTACATACAGGAAACTTAAACATACAGGAAAAAATATAACGTTAATTCTTAAGAAAATAAAAATTACACGTACCTTTATATATAACATACAACATAATTACACACATACAATTAAATATAACATACAAATTACACTTTATTTCAGAAACATCTCCACTTGTAGCCAGATTGTTCAATTTCCGACAATGTGTTCCATATATGTTTTCTGTTGGTGAAACATTTCTCCTTGTTCATCACTAACAGATTCAAGATTAGAGGAACAGAAGCCTAAATGAGAGGGTACAAATGTATTTTGAGAAACATATTACATTCCATGGCTTTATACGTTGTAATCATGCGATATATGACGTCTGAGTAATTTTTAGCTATATGATTGCCCAGAAATTTGGTACAAACATCCTTAAATGCACTCCAAAATGCTTTTTCACAATACCTCAACAATGCTTCGAAATCTGGAGCATTCATTAACCCAGTGCGAAATTTTCTTCCACCTCGGGCTGCTGACACTCACGCTACGCCACTGTCGCTGGGCCCAGTGCTTCATTTTGTTATGCTCTTCGTTTTGCTCTACAAGACCACTAGAAACAAGATAATTTTGTAAAATATGCTTTTATTTCTAAGAGAACTCCTAACACCTTGAGAGGAGCTCCGATTTTTCCATTGATGTTCATTGTTACCAATACTGGTATCAAACCAATATTTTCATACATTTCCTTCATTTAGAAGGGACGTAGCGAATTTACACACTTACGAGGCATATGAGGAACAACTCACAATCTCGAATGTTGTCAACACACAAACACGTAGTGAAAGAATCTCACAATTTTGACGCGTATTAATTATAAAGCAAAACCTCCCAAGAATAACTTGACATGAACACCGTTCTTGACACGAAACAACATGTTACCGCGGTGAAGTCTACATCTTAACCTTGGCGACAGAATTCCTATCAGTCCCCTCCCCTCGTACTCTTGAAAGGGAAATGTAAACAAACGTAAATTTCATGTTTGTTGTACAATATTGAGCTGGCTGTGTGTTTTGACATCGAAGCTGCACCAAGTGCCGAGTTTACGCACGAGGAAAATCTGCGCAATTCCCGACCCGCGCGTAACATTCAAACCTCAAATTTCAGAAAACAAGGAAAACCTTGGGTTTTGGATTGAATTGAAATTCATATCCACCTACAGGGCTTCTAAATCTATGATTGTAGTGTGTTTTTATTAAGTTGCGACACATTTCATTGTTTCTAGATGCAGTTACACAATACTGAAATCCAAACACGTACAGCTGAACAAAACGATTGTCCTCGTGCCCAATTTAAGGCCGCTCTACAATAACCCGCAAACGGGAACCGTTACGCGAAGGTGAGGACGAGGACGAGGACGAGGACGAGGACGAGAACGGGAACGCGAGGTACGTGCGCTTCACAATAAACGACAACGGGAAGAGGAATAGAGCTATGAAACTCTAGCGATGAAAAAGAGAACTTCAGGAAACAGTTGCCGCAACCAAAGCATTTCTAGTTGGGTCATTCCATGCAAAATTTCAGGTTTTCTGACAGTGAGTCTCAAATTATTTTCATATTTTATTACATTAATATACTAATGATGAACAGTTAAAAGACAATTTATGGAATTAATATCTTCAACAGTTTAGCAACAATTACGGGTTAAACATGGACGATGACACAATGTACTCAATAATGATAATAATTATGACGTTCATAAAATGAATAAAACTTTAAAAACAGGCACACTATTTTGAAGATAAATGATCATATTTTAAGCAGTTGATAATATATTAAGGATTGAGATATTTGTTTATAATAAAAAATGCTAATAAATTAAACAAATACATTATTCTTCAAAAGTAATATTTTCTTTTCTTTTATATTTTACACACTGCAAGAAGAACTAATAAATAACCATTATGCAAACTATCGCGATGGAATCTTAAAAAATGCGTAAGTTATTAAATAAAAAGTAAATGCGCATTTTGCTCTTAAGGTTGAAAGTCGCGTGCCTTTGCCCAGCGAGGGGTGACGCAAGGTCGTAGGCAGGCACCGCCAAGTTCATAGGGATATCCATCGATGCCTTCGAAGGGATCCTAACACCAGTTTATAGGCTTAGTTTTCGCGTGTTACTGTTCAGGGATACATCGCGATAGAAAATGCCATTTAGTACCATTTTTTGGAAAGAACAATAAAATATATTGAAATAATAGTGAACTTAAATAGTTATTTTCATATTAAGTGAGGGAAGTGGCTGTTTTAATTCATGGTCGTTTCAATCGAGACCATGCAGAATACTAGTGGTACTAAAACAGTACGTGCAGCTGTCGCTATAACAATTGGCGAGGAAAACGCGACAAAGTGCTGTGGTAAGTCGCCATAACAAATGGCGACGAGGAAAACTCGGGTGAGAATGGCTGCTGGGGTAAGTCGTCAGATAACAATTGGCGACAAGGTAAATTAGTATGCGCAACGCTAAGAGAGAATCTGGACTCGTGAGGAGAAACTTGCCTACAGTATAGTGCAATTGCTGGACGCAACTTATGGTACAGTTGAAAGAGCAGCAACGGCAATTTGAGCTGAAACTCGAGGAGGAGCAGCGGCAGTTCGAGGAGAAACTGCGACGGCAGACAGAAGCTTGGAAAGAATGCATGGAGTTATGGCGGTACGACACGCCGCAACAGGCGTGTGCACGGAACGCGTCGGACGAGGCCGGGGCGATTAGAGTGGCGACGCCACGGGTCGCTGCTCAGGAGGCACGGGGCGCCCCTACAAGTGCAAGCAGCCGCACGGGGGTACGGGGCAACAGTCGGCGCGAAGGCAACCACACGTCTGCAGGAGGCGCTGGGGCAGCATGCTACCATGGTGGCGAGAAGGCATCATTGAAGTCGAACACAGGCCGCGACACCAATAGCGCGGTCCGGCTGAGCGTGCAGCGTGGTAGCCGGGAGAAGGTCGCCGCGAGGGCGACGCAGCGCAGTACTACTAGAGGCCGCGTAGCTGATAACGCGGCGAGGGCAAGCAGGCGGCCGGGTGAGCAGCGGGTCCAGGACGCAGCACGGCAGGCAATGAGGACGCAGAAAAGTGCAGAGGCGACATTCTGGAACGCATCGAGCTCGGCGCAGAGGCCAAGTGAGCGACGACAAAGTGACCCACGAAGGGTAATGGAGTTCACTGTGGTACAAAGCAAGAAGGAAATGTGCTCAAAGCAAGGTAGGAACTGCACAAGCTATAGTCGTAGCAAAGGAAGGGTGTAATAGCAGCAAGGAAGTAGAGTTATTCTGTAAGAACTTGGTGATTAACGTCAGAGACCTATGGAAAGGGATTAAAGTATATGGGAAAATGTGTGGCGTAAGTGATAGCAGTAGTATAATAGGCGGTCAGCACGAATTGAGCACTAAGATTTACAGTGAGTTAAAACCAATGGACACAGCAAGAAAATGTAAACCAGTACTAGTAAGAAACGCGTGGCAGGAGCTAGCGGAATTGAGTAGTAAATTCAGGTTACAAGGTTACGGGCTTAGTGAAAATTTAGGAGGGAAACTGGTAAAAGGCAAAGTAGTGCTAGAATCGGAGTTTCAGGCCATGGACACGCCGCGGCAGGCTCAGCCAGATAGCGAGACTGGCGAGCTCGAGACACCAGGTAGCGGGGCAGCCGCCCCTGAGAAGTCAGCCGCGCAGAGGACGCAGCACCGTTCGGCAGGAGGCCACGGCTCGCGTGAGCCGGTGCAGCAGGGCAGGCAGCAAGCGGCCGAGACAGCAGCTCAAGTCGGGACAACAGGGAATGACCACAAGGGCAAGTCTAATGACAGCGAGCAAGCGAGAGCTTTGAATAGTAAAATACTAGGAGTGAACTATGACATGGTAAAATGGGTAGAAATATACCACAAGGGGGTTGTGCACAACGTTCGCGGGTTCATAGAGGTAGACCAGGTTGAATTACGCATGAAACAGGCTAGTGAGCTCAATAATGATGTAAATAGTAGAAAACACCGTGTTGAGGAGAGTTGTTCAGGTAGTGGCGCGCCGGAAAATTGGTCAGGAATATGGCACGCGTCAGTAAACGAACTACAGGAAATGAGGCAAGACTTTGAGGTAAAGCAAGAATACGAGAATGCCAGTGTAGTGGGCAGTGGAAAACAATGTGACATGATGCCCGTAGTTGGTGAAGCGATGTCTAAGAATGGTGTGACGAAAAGTGACTCAAGTGCTATGCAGCAAGCTAAGTTACGGGGCCAGGTAGCGCGAGTGTTTCGAGAGCGGTGCGGCAGGCGCAATAGTGACAGGTCTACCAGATGTAAAAACGTACGGAAGAGATGGTCAAGTGCACATGATAGAGTTATGCCATGGGTTGGACAGCAGGGAACAGTAGTAACTCTAGGGCAAAATGCGGTAAAAGCGAAACGCGGGATAACCATTCAAGTAGCTAGTGGAAACGCCATCCGGGAATTAGTATTCGCAAGTGTTCAGCTAGTATGGGTGAGAAGAGTATACTTAGGGTACTATCATAAAGAGAGGTTAAAAAAATCTGACAGATTTTTCCAGTACTTGTGTGCATTATATTTCTGTTTCACATTTGTTAAAGTTTAATTTAAATGTATTAGATGACACAGGAAATTGTTTGAGTGCATTCATTTTGACGAAGTGTGTCAAGTAGATATGTGAGTAGCCAAAATTAATTAGTTTGTGAAAGATTATTAAAGCTGTAGTAACTGATTTAAGCATGGTGAAGAGATTTAATGAATTTTTTAATGAATGATTTAATGAAGAGATTTAATGAAAGCATGGTGAATTGATTTAAGCATCAGAAGTAATTATTTTTGTTTTTCAAGTAACAAGTTCAAAAGTACAGACGTTAGGTTGAAATTTGTTAACGTCAAGAATTTGTGTTCATGCTGATTGTTTTGTTTTGATTTTCGTTTAGCGAAGAGCTATTTTTGCGTATTTGTACAATAGTAATGTAAAATACCAGAGAAGTTAGGAAATTTCATGTGTACCATAAGGAGATATGTAGTATTGTTATAAAGCGCAAGTGACGTAATGTAGAGGTATGACTGCGATCAGTTTCTTATGGCATATGAGGTTGTTACAGTGACCATGCCCTAAGCAACGAATGGAGCGAGCCGCTATTCGTTGCATTTGGACGGGGAGGAATGTTATGTCGCGCTTATCACGTCGCGCCTAACTATTAAATTTGGTGCGCGAGCATCAAGACAGCGCGCTCTGGCGGGGATCGGCGGCGGCAGCGGCGAGTCGTGGGCACGGTCCGGCAGGCTCGAGGCTTGGAGCGAGTCTCGCCGCCTAACATCGGCCCTTTATAGGGAGCCGGCCGACACCCCGGGGGCAGTCTGGAGAGAGCCCCGAGAGAGTCACGAGTGGCGGTACGCGTCCAGTCCAGAGAACCAGCAGCCAGATGTCTATGATCGTGGGGCGACGATCTCAGCCAGCGTCAGCGTCTCGAGTCCAGGAGCTGGACGTGTAGGGAAGCAGGGCATTGGAGATTGCCCGGGACTTGCAACATGGCTGGCTACATTTGTAATGAATGAATTAATAAATTGTTAAGTTAGCTTGCGATTTTCATTTATGGACATAACACCCAGGAGGTATAGGTAAGAAGGTCGACCTTTGCCGTTGCGGAAAATGAAGCCAGCCCCTTGCAAGATCGCGCGTCTGAAATTAATCTTTCCCCCTACACATCATCATCATTATTATTATTATTATTATTATTATTATTATTAATAATAATAATTCATATTTTGATATATGAATAAATAGTCCCGTAAATTATACCCGTAAGGAAGACGTTTTATATACAATTATTTTTAATAGATAAAAATATTTAAAGAAAGCAATACAGACCTGGAAAAAATATTACACCTCAGCAGAAGTTAACAAATGTCAAAGGAAATATTTTTAAATGTTGTTTCATTTATTGTGTGACGTAAAATATAATTTAATTTGTGACTGAAGTTATGCGTTCTTGAAACAAAATCATAGTTTCACTTTAAGTTTGTCACTAAAACACTACAAGACCTTAAAAAAGAAAAGAAAAAGAAAAAAGAGAAAAAGAACACATTTGGCAACAAATTCTAAATAATGGGGCATGCAAGGAACTGACACTAATGTTACATAAATTGTTATTGTGAAAACCGCGTATCATATTTCCAATTCGACACGAATAAGAAAGTAGTGAATAGTTTGTGTAATCGGAAGTAGCATGAATAATTCTGTAATTAATTCGTAAAGAATAGCCTGAGCAAATCAAATTATCAGTTTTAATTTCAATGTATTGCCTAAACAGAACAGTTCAGGACTTTAATAATGAAACTGATGAGAAATTCAGAAATCTGTTGAAATGTAATTCTGGTCCCAAATATATTTTAACACATTTCAAAAATATTTTTGTAACGCAAATTATAATTTCTAACAAAAATTCTGAAATTAAAAAAACAAATATGAATAATAAAAATTTATTATACATATTTTTTTTTAATTTCAGAATTTTCGAAATAACAATTTTAAATTTCTAAGGAATATGCAATTCAAAGATGGAACAGCTTTTCATTTGTAGTACAATCGAAATATAATGGAAAATATTTTATACAAAATATAAAGGCAAGCGTTGAATGTCTTCCTCACTCTGTCATATGTAGAGACCGGAAAAATATGTAGTATGAAACGTCAAAATATGTACATAAATATGTTATGATATGTAAATGATACATAAGTAAGAATATGTAATAAATATGTAAAGTCCAATTTGATATGTAATATTAAAATTCTCTAATTAAAAACCATTTATTTAGCAAGAGATTATATTTAGAACAACTGCTCACTTTACATCATACAACTTTCTCGTCCGTAGTAAAAGCTTCATCTATTGTAATCCTGGACCGTAGTTTAGCAGCCGGACTAATCGCAATAGAAGCCATCGCACAAACTGGCCAGATCTACGACCAGCAAACTTACACTGTAGCTTCTTCATCGAAGTCGTCGGCTTCGGCGATCGCAAATTTTTCTCGGAAATTAAGGTTACAGATCACAAAACGCGGTGTCAACGATATTTTGGACACCAAGATTTCCCCAATAATGTAGGAAAAATGCTAATTTAAAAAAAAAATCTTTTCACAAAAAATATGGAATTAAATTGAAGAAAATTGGTAAAATAAGAAAATATATTGTGAAAGCAGAAAAATATGTAATATAGTACTAAATATGTAAAAATTTGAAACGAAAAAATTGGATATTGTGTTAGGAGGGCGATGATTGGCCAAGATTGCAGTTTTGAGAACGGTAAGTAGAAAGACAAAAAATATGTAATTACATACAAATCCAGTCTCTAGTTGTATGCCTTTGGGAGCGTTGAGCGGCCTTTTGCTTTGACGATTGCTCCTCTCTTCTGCCGCCCTCTGGACGTACAACGGGGAGGGGCAGACGTCATCGAACCTCACCCCCTCTTGCCCCTCCTCGCTCCAGGCGGCGCGCGCCTGTGACAGCGGCCTGCATGGAGGCGCAAGCTAGTGCCAGGGCGACACGCTACGAGGGGACAATACTTCATTGCTCTTCAAAAAGCAAATTCGTACAAATACTATATTAATTTCTGATGACCGCGAAAATTCGTAATGTAGCCCATAATGCGAAGCGCCCCAAACGATCATTAAGACCGGAAATATGTACCGCTCTACTTGGCCAGGGAAAATGTGCTGGCACTTTTAAAATTTTCAAAAATAATGATTTGTATTTTCTTTTAACTCTGGGACTCCGTTTGGCTAAGAGTTTTAGATTGGTTGATTTCATCATGTTTCCGGACGTGTCAACGGCTATGTAATTAGTCCCGTAAGTGTAGTACATATTTTGCTGGAGGTTGCGGTGATTGCGCGTCCGCTGTGTGCGAGATCCGGCGCCGACCTACAGGTCGGCTTGCTGTTTTCTTTTTTTCTTAACCAGGTATCTCCCACCAATGGGGCACCGCCCCAGCTAGGACAAGCTCGAAGTTCCCGACTGGTCTCCCGACGTGTGTGGTAGAGCAGTGCTTGTACGTGTGTAAATAAGAGGTGAGAATTAGACACGGAAAGGAAGGAAAAATCGTTCGTGGCCCGTTTGTTAGAGTACTGCTCCGGCATTCGCCAGGTTTTGATCAGCATAAGCCACGGGAAACTACCGATCAGAGCAGGCGTCCATTAGAATTCTCCTCCAGACGGCGACTGAATTCGACCTATCTTGTATTTAGGTAGTATGGAAAATCCTACCATCATCGAACCCCAGGACCTCTTGATGAGATGGAGATGTCACTGAATGAAGTCGTCGACGGCGTCACCCGATATTGTTGTGCTCCCCGGCGCACTGAACAGTTGAAGGGTACATGTTTTCTTGATATGTATGGTGGTCAGTTGATTTCACGAAGTAGTATGTATTGTACGAGAATAAACTCCTGTTCTTGTTACCTCCCGGTCAGAACGTTATCACGGGAGATGTCTGTGTTCTTCCCCCGCTGGTTGGTGAGATACGGCGCTGCAGTCCGGCTTGGCGCAGCAGTGCTCTGATAGACTGAAGAGATTCCAAGAAGCAGAGACTAAGATCCAAGAAACGCCTTAAACTTGAATATTCACCAATTGCCTTTAGTTGCTTGTTTATCTTCTCTTCTTATGTATCTGTTTCTCTTTGGTTCTACCTCTTTGCAACTTATTTCTAGTAGGGTATCATAATTGATATGTCAGCCCTCGGTTGCTCACGAAATAAAAGGTTGAGATAATGAGAAAAATATACATATGTAATTTCGTCACAAGCATGTAATTATTGCATGTTCTTATTGTAACACCCCGCCCACTCTCCCATCAAGCTCGGCGGGATGGACCTCAGGGGTGGCCCGACTCACCTTTAGATTTCCGTCGGCGACATGTGGCCTCATACGCCCGGCTGAAAGTTGGGCAGGACGCATGCGTGACTGGGCATTTTCATGCATTAGGCATTGAAATACTCTTTCTGATTTGCTGAATTTAATTAAAGAAGTTAATTAAAGGGGTGAAGCCTCGTACAATTAGTAACAATATCTTAACCTAACTTACAACTAACTTAGCTTAAAGGCCGACCCTTCTGGGTCATTGTCCAGGCGTTCCGCCTCTCCAGGCGCGGCATCGGCCCGTGAGTCGGGTCGGCGGAAAACAACAACGATGTAGGGCGGTGCGCGGGGGCTGGCGCGCGGCTGGTGTTCCCCGTTCACCGGGTCGGACGGGCGGCTGGCGACGGCGGCGGCGGAAGCGAGGAAGCGCCGCCCTGATGCGGCAAGAACGACCGCGTCCTTTAGCGGCGGCCGGCTCTCAGGCCAAGTCCGGACACTCCTTCGTCCATTCAGGTCCCCACACTCGTACAGTGTTCCGGCTCTCCCTTCAGGCGACACATGAGAGGGTGGCGAAGTGACGGCGATGCGTTGCCGGCGGCGGTCTGGCGTCTCGCGGCGATAGCATGGCCTCTATTTGTGCAGCGGCATCGAACGTGCCCGCACGTCCCCCATGAACGGTCCCTTGATGAAATGCGCGACTAGACGCTGGCCTCTCTCCCACCGGAAAGCTCAACCTCTCGCTGGCGTCGTCATTATCAGGATGCCGAACCTCTCGTTGGCGTCGCCCACATCAGAATGCCGAACCTCTTGCTGGCGTCGCCCACATCAGAATAGCCGAACCTCACCCACGCATCTACCTCCCTCGATCGCGAGATCACGTGTCTCGCCCCCGCCTAGTTTTTGTCTATTGGCGCAGCCGAATCGCGCGATGCGTGCCGGTCAATTGCGGTGGTGGCAGCGACGGTTGAAAATCGTCTTCGAGGGGGCGGTCTGCGTCACTGCGATTTCCCAGAAGACGCGGGGTGTGCGCTGACACTGCGCTCCTTCGGCGGCGGCGGAAATACCCAGGGCGACGAACGGTTTCTGAACAAAGGAGACCGCGCCCAGCGGCGGCCTGCCTGCACCCACTGGCCGGTCAGGTAGCGAAAAAGTGCGAGTTTCTTGACATAAGACTTTCCGGTACTCCCAGTTAAATAAAATATTATTTTCGCACACGCCGAAATCGTTACGTGCGCGACCGTCCCATTACATTATCATGCATTAGACACACTAGTAGTATGCTTATTATCTATTAGTAAATTCAAGATAAAATGAGTGAGGGTCTTCTGAAGGCTTAGGAAATTCCTAACTTATTGTACTAAATTACTTTCGTGTCACTTCTCATGTGTTTACCATTGGTTTGTCGCATTTGAGTTTAAATTTCTGTGCTGTTGACGTATTCAGAGAGTATTCCTATGCACTTAGTTCGAATCCCAGTGCGAGGAAATATTTTTGAGAAAATAATATAATATATATACTTTTTTGAAACTCTTTTGTTAATTAAACTAGTTAATTAAACTATTTTGCTAATTAATTAATATTCCGTAAACGTTACAAATAATACGACAAAATATGTGCTGATATAACTGTAGTTTGAGTTATTGCTGGAAATGGAGAATAATATTGCAGCAGATGAGCGACTTGTGAACGCACGTGTGGACGCACGTGCATTAATACTCATCATCCCTGGTATTACATGCCTCATATTTAGCCATATCCTCAATATTATCGTGTTTTAAGCTCTCCTCGGTAGTATGACCGTGATCTCAGCGTGCGATGTTCTGTATCATTTCGAACACACGTGAATAAATATTATCTTCCAGACAGACAATACTCAAGGATTTGAACGCTATGGCACAAGGATATCACTTTTATCTGTTGGCACCAAAAATCTTTTGATCTTTCTTATTGTGTTCCATGTTTTGACCATAAATAGTTAACTTCGTAATGGGTCTGTGATAGAGATGAAAGATATCGGTCATTGATGTTCGTAAAAGTCTCATAAGAAAGCACTTTGCTTCAGATCAATTTAGGGTTAAAGGTTAGTTCCTGTGCAGTTTTGATATATCAATAACTCTCATTAGTAACGTTGATATTCATTTTTTTCGTCAGTAACAGTGAAAACTGTACGTGACATGTGGGGAAGTAGTATAATTTTTGCACATGGATATAAATGGATGTTGGTATTTTCGAGATCGATGTACTCCAACACCGTTTGACCGACCTCCATGAAAGTTGGCACTTCTACATGTTTTTTCATGGAGAAGGTTTTTATGTTCTTCAGTTTGTTGTAACATAACTAGATGGCGCTGCAGCAGAATACTACGATTCAGTTAAATGCAATTCCCAAACTACCCGGGCTTCATTGTTGCTGTACGTTGCCGCGTGACGCGGGGGAGGGGCCAAGGAGGGTTAGAGATCGTTAGGTCTAAAGATATTAGGTCTAATGACAGAAGGTCTAATTTTTAAAGTCTAATTTCAAAAGGTCTATGAAAACACATCTAATGAACATTTGGTCTAATTGTTAAAAAGTCTAATGATATTTGGTAAAATTTTCAAAAATGTCTAATAAACTTCGGTCTATCAGACACGAATGTCTAATCTATTATGCTGTAACAGAAATAGGCAACAAAATGTGGTTCACATTTCATTATATCAGTATGTTATTGTCTAAAATGAAATCACAATGGGAATGATTCAATTTTTTATTCAAGAAGTACGTAATATGGATTAAAAGAAACTGTTGTTAAAATATTCAGTCTTCATTTTCGGTTGTTGGTGGAGCATGGAATTTTAATCTCTAGCTCAAAGACAGAAGGTACAAGTCTATATCACTAAGATTTTAATAATTTTGGTAATTTTCTACCATTCGCTCTACTTGCCTTTAATTAATTTCGTATGATTTACTAATTGTGTCTTGAACTCGTACATATCCTGCTAACAACTGGGTGATGAGGGCTTCGTTAATACTCTGATCCCTTTGTAGGTGTTCTAAATATTTCCACATTGAGCCATGATACGAGACGATCATTTTCTGAAATTTCGAATGCCATCCTTCAGTGGTGTTTATGGTACGTTGCAAGCCATTTTCAACCAGATGAAATACATTCCAAACTGTGGGTGGAAAACGTGGAGGAACTGGTCGCATCCTACCTCGACCAGGCGTTCCCCTTATGTACGTAATCTCGATGTACCTGGCAATAGGTTCAACAAGATCACTAATGTCCTCGTATATATTATCAAAAATATCTTCTACATCTTCTAGACGAACAAAAGGTAGAACTATGAGTCGACAGACATCATTTTTACTATTAAAATTGTGTCTGTCGTTGAAAATGTAATTGACATTGTTAAAATATAGACTCTTGGTCTATTAGATCGTCGGTATTTATATTAGGCCTTATTAATTGGACCTTCTAATTGTATACCTCTTTTAGTATTAGACGGAAAAAGAGACGAGGAAAAGGAGGGGAAACGAGTGAGGAGAAATAGATAGAGGGGGGAAGAGACAGAGAGGGATAAAGAGAGAGAGAAAGAGGGGGAAAAGATAGAGAGCAGAAAATCTGCCGGGTTCTGCTAGTAACGAGTAAAAGTATCATAAAGCTTGGTTAGTAATTTGAAATTCTCCGAAAAATCGTTCGTCTGTGAACAACGCTAGCGGCTAAGTTATTCAGCCTTTTTACTCTTAAATTGATATTCCCCAATCGATTTGGCTAATGTCGCTGCTCCTTGAATTTGAAACTGATATTTTAATTTTGGGGCTCTCTGAGTAATTTTCCAAATTTTCAAAAAGTGGCTCCATCGATTTTGATTAAATTGGGTTTGTTGGATAGTGTGAAGGACGTTTATGAAAATGGTGCAGGTCTCATGTTCGTTGAAAACCCTGATTTTTCGAAAATTGCAAAAGTTCAAAATTTTTTTTCTGCGTCTTCCTACAATTATGAAGATAGAGATTTTTTTCCTTTGATGAAATCTCTTCCTTAAAGATAGATTTTGACATTTCTTTATTTATTTATTTGTCAAAAACCAGTAAAATCTGTATATAAGGTCATGTATAATATTTCGAATTTTGAGTAGTTTTTTGTGTAATTTTGCGTGAAAATAAGGGCGAGAAAGTACGTGTTGTTTTAGTACCACTAGTTTTTTAAGAGAACATTCACAATAAGTAATACAGGTAATTAGAAATAGTTAATCCGCAAATTTGGAGGTATCTGAGTGTTCAACTGGTTCCCACATTCATTAATTTTCCGAAACAGCAGCAACGTAGATATTTTGCTACCGTCGATAACTGACAAAATCTGGCTACGATTGATAAGATACTATTATCTGAAATCTAAATAGATCGATATCTTAAGTGCAAGCATCAAACTACAGTAGCTCTCATGCTGTAAATGTGCTCTTTGTTCCGGTTAAGATTCAATCTTCAAACTGAAAAAGAAACGTATGGCGTCCGTCCGGTGTGTATAAACAACACTAGGGTCTAAACTATGCTTACGATTTATACCAAACTGAAGAATCCCCTCTCCATCTGGCCTGAGTCAAAGCTCTGCGATTTTGAAAAACCTTCATTAATGTTTGGGGGTACTTTACATGAAGACCCCGGACATTTTCAAAATTGTCTCAAAAACGGCTCAAAATTTGTTCTTTAAATTTCTTATAAGAACAGAGTAAAATACACTTATTTAGCTAGCATAGATACGATTTTCACGGTTAACTGAACTTTTAAAAATTGCTTAAATTTTAATTTTATTCGGCGTCTTCCTCCAACTACAAAATAGCAGATAGAGATTTTTCCTTCAAATAAATGTTTGTTCTTTCATTAAGGTCATGCACATTTTTTTAATTGTGGTAGTTTTCGCGCAATATTTTGTACAATATGTGCAATTTTTTAAAAAGTACAGAAACAAGATTTTCTCAAAAACGGCTCCAAAGTTTTTCTTTAAACTTTTGATAGTGATAGTGCTAAATATACTCTATGAGATGACATAAACACCATATTGCTCTATCCTTTTGTTTTTTCAAAAATTGCAAAATTGTAATTTTTGTGACTTGTCTTTCACGTCGTTAATATTTACATAAGTGACGATTTGTTCACATTATTATATTAATGAATACATGTGCTTTAAATAATGTCAAGTAAAGGTCTCAAAAACTCGATCATTTTCTGTGAACAGTAGCTCAAAATTCCGCGTTTTCGGAAACTTTGATAAACCTCTCACACCTTTAATATGCACATTTCCTCCAATTTGTAAACACTATTATATTTGTGAGTTAACGTGCTTTAAATGACTTCAGATGAAGTTTTTCGAAAACTCAAAAATGTTTTGTGAAAAAGAACTTCAAATTTCGCATTTTTAGTGGCGCTTAAACGCCATTTTCTTAAAAAGGATTCCTGATTTTTCAAACAAAATTGCCATTTAAGATGATTTTTAATGTTCTTTAATATTCTAAAATTAATATTTCCATTCTACCGTTAGGAAACCGAAAAAATATGAAAATGTCAAAAAAATTTACTTTGGGCGGCGATAGATGGCAGCTGGCAATTCCGAATAGCTAGCCCAACACAAAGAAATATAAAACTAATACGGGAAAGTCTGTGCATCCTAATGGCTCTCATTATTCCAAATCTCAAGAAAATATCTGGTACTGAACAGTGAAATCTCAGTCATGTTTAGATGCCACAATTTCAGATCGTTGTATGATTGATATGTGCGTAATGTGTATGGAAATTAATTTTATTGAGAATTAAAAACTAATATCATTAGTTTTAAGAAACTGTTGGAGGGCAATTTATTAAATGAAACATGGTCATTAAATAAACAAAAAATGGTTTTTAATATTATATGCTTTCAACAAATGTAATGAACTTTTACTGTTACTTGATGTGACTTTCCCCAAACTGAGAAAGAAATCGATGGCCAGAAAAGGGAAAACAAACCTGTTCTACTCATTACTGTCATTCAAACTAGATCCTCTTTGCGGAAGTCATGGAAATAATATTCTGAGGGTCCTTAAAATCTGATTCATTGTACAACTATGCTTATTCTTAAGTTTTACGCGGGTATTGGCTCATATAAAGGAAGATACTACATGGCCTTTAACCCTCCACTGGCCGCAATTTCTTTTGTCGTATCATCAGACGTGATTAATTTGTTCCCGGTTCAGTTAAGATTTCTTAGTCACTTACTGTAATGAGCTCAGTACGCAAGAACCAAATATATTTAATTTGAGCAATTTGTAATTATACTTTCTTTCACTATTCATACCGTGACTACATACTTGCGTGATCAGTGTAAGAAAATATCATTATTATCAATGTAAAAAAACATGACTTTTTAATTTTCTTATTTATTTATTTACCGTCAATAATAAAAATTGTGTGTGTAACGTTTGGTGTAGTTTGTGTAACGTTAGTAAAAGTAAAAGTAAAAGTGTAACGTTTGGTGGCGGTGGGGTATGGAAGAAAAGATACATTTAATGTCCACAAACGAAACAAGAAACTGTCTCTAACTGCAGTTATCTATCTGAAGAGTAAGAAGGGCCATAATCCTTCCTTCACTGATAATCTGTGGTATATTGGGTATCTTATGAAAATCAAATGGAATAGCGCACAAAAACGATACAAAGGAATCAGCATTCATAAAACTCTTGAAAACGTTATGGCATTGAATACTTACTCAACACTTAGTACACAAGAACAAGTAGTTTTAAAAATAATTCGAACGGGTCATTCAAAACTTAGTCATGTTCACCGATTCAAAAGACGCCTGCCGATACCTGTGATTTATGTAACTCTATTCTTAACCAAGATCATGTCCTAAATTTTATTTTCAGCGAAGAGGCATCTTCCAAAATTTAGATGCTAATGTACAGTTGCTTTCTTTTGTGCACCAAGAACTAATAATTAGATTCTGTAAAAAGAAAGGGAGAAGCAAGGTCATTGGTCAAGAAAAGTTGCCCAATTAATACTTTGATACATTAATGTGCAATAACTGTGTAATATAGTATATAAGAGCTAAACTCCGACACGGTGAGACCAATCTCCATGAAAGTAGGCACTTCTACATGTTTTTGCAACCCGCAACAAATTCGTTAGGATTTTGAATCTATATCGTTAAATAACTCCTAAACGATGCGTTCTATGGTCTTAAAAACTCAAATTTTGAGGCCAAAGGCCTCAAAGAAACGTTTCTCACACCATTAGCTACAGGATGAAACCTTCTTGAACATTCTATTACATTTTTGCTGGTCCGGCGCTTCCCGATGTTACCTCATCTGCTCAGAGACAGCAATTAAACGTGAATGAGAAGGACAGTGAACGGCAGAGACAGACAGGGGCAGGGTGAGGGAGGGAGAGAGAGACAGTGAGAGGGTGATGGGAGGGGAAAGAGCGAGATGAAGGGCAGAACAATGTCTACCTGGTTTTCATAGTGATTATTAGGGCCCGGATAATTATGTAATTACATATTTTCCTAAGGTAACTCTAGCAAGTCGAATCAACGATATATTCACGTTCCACATCGGTTAGTGGTCAAAAACGTTGAGTTTTTAGTACATATATTTACATATTTTGCCCGAAATTACATGTATTTACATATTTTACACAAATGAACATATTTTTACATATTACTGAATTTTTCCATTATCCTACATTTAAAAAAATTAATTCTTTATTTTTCCTATCTGTTTTTTGACAAGGAATCATCCAAACAAACAATTCAGCATTGTCAAACATTTTTTCTGTAGCCTCCTCTCTAAAATGAAGCTATTATTACGAGCTGAAATGAGTGTATCCATGAATGCCAACGGTATTGGAAGTAAAAGGGGAAGGCGACGGTGCAATCCATAGCTTCTGTTCTGTTAGTTTTCAGCGCTAGTATTGCGGAGAACAGAATGGAAGTTTGATTTGTGAAAATGATATCTTTAGCAGGCGATATCGCGCACCCACTTCGCATATTTTAGAGGTCTCCTTTGACCTTGATACCCTTCACCAGAAACTCACGCACCAGTTCAAGAAGGGCTGTTGATATTTTTCTTTCCCTGATTTTGACATGCGTCCGTTGCTACCGTTGTTCGTAAATTATGTCTTTCGACCGAAATTTTGAAGTAAAATCTCGCCGTGGAACTGATGTGCAAGGAAATCATATTAGCAAGATTGTGATAGGTTTAATGAACGTTTAAAAATGTAAGTCTTACTTTGTTAACTTGTGAAGTGTTACCCAAATGCAACCATCAAACTATTAGAAAACTGTTTAACGATACAACGGGATTTTTGTGGCTTAATGAAGTTAAACATAATGTCTTCCTTCCGGTACTAGTGCAGCGTCGTACATGTGCAAGGCAGCAGAAGCCTGGCAGATATTGTTGCAAAATTACTACTTCTAACCTATCTTGTGCGTGCGTTGTGTTTGCAGGGCTGATCAGATCTCAGTTCGATAAAGTTGACCCATTGATTTCCAATACAAAAAAGGATTAACGAGATGGGGCACGTGGATTGAAGCTATGATCTACAATACACAAAATTTTGATTTTATAATACAAGTTATACATTAATTTGATTCTGAAGCTGCAGCAGCTATAGGCGTATCGTAGCAATTGTTTAATACTCAAAAGCTGAACAACTATATTGCCCCCATCTTCAATAAGCACTACAATTCCCTGGAACATCTTTGTAAACAACTTTCTGGTAGCTTTGAAATTACCCAATCAGCAGTCGCTTCTTTAAAAACTGTTCATTTATCATTTGAGGGTCAATAGGGGGATCTAGTGAAGAAAAAGAGGTCTTCCGTTCTGGAGAAAAACCCAGGATTCGAAACAATTTAGTGCAGTGCTGTGAGGGTAAAATTCCGTCACTCTGGATCCAGAAAACATGGAGAAGAATAGAAAGTGTATTTGACATTAATATTTAGATGTGTTTTTAAACAAATCCTTCATCTTTTTAAAGTCAAAATGCAATTCGTCACGTCTCCTTGAAATTCTCATTCTTTAGAGACCTCATTTATAAAGATTGGTTGCGTGTTAGAGCCACAAAGGGAAGATATAAAACTGAAATAATATCGGAGACAATATATGTTTCTTATTGATACGAAGATCGTTGTAAATAACAGGATTATGAGAACTACAATGTTTAATTCTGGTCTTTATATTAAGTACACAGAACAAAATATACTAAGATAAAGGTATTTTAATAAAAAACAATTGATATAATGATACTTAATCTTACATATTTCATACTTTTGAGTACATATTTCTGTATATTATAATACATATATATGTACATATTTTCCCAATTTTTAGTACATAATTATCCGGGCCCTAGTGATTATGTATACTTTATATTATAGATAATAATGTAAGGGGGTCGATAGAGCAAATCATTCATTTCAAAGGGGTTAACGAAAGAAAAGGTTTGGAAATCCCTGAAAAAAAATTTTCAAAAGTATTTTGTACAAAAGCCCTTAATGGCACATTTTGATGGAGGTTTCAGCAACTGAATCGTAGACTTTCTTTTCTATTGCGACGCTCATTATTTATTTTATTCTGTGAATTAGTAAAAGCATGTTTCCTCTAAAACCAAATTGAAAATCTAGAATTATTTTGTTTTCTCGTAAGATAGGTAACAACCATATAAACAGCAGTTTTGCGAAAAGTTTGATAACGTTTGTTTCGTAATATTATATCTTAAACTTTAGCAAAAGCGAATTTATTTTTACTTCATCTTCAAAACTACATGAAAAATCAGGTCGTATTTCAGTTCTATCATTAGGGAAATTAAAATTTGAGAAAATGTAGTTTAGGCACCGATAGGTGACAACCGAGGAAGAGAATGGAGCAATGCCGAAAAGCTAGCCCACTAAGAAAAGATTAGAAAACTATCTAGAACGAGAAAGTCTGTGCCATTTCTCATCACCACTAGTTGTTTCTTATTCTTCACCTTGTTTACAATATTAGGTTGTATTGTCTAAAAAAGCAGACGAAAATGTTGCTATGCTACTTCTCTGAATTTGACTGTCTAATCCCAATCTGAACAAAATTATTGTTGATTGTTATAAATTCTCGATTGAAGAGTGATTTGTCTGAATTTGAAGTTAAAAACGTTTAGATAATTTGAATTGTGTTTTGCGGAAAGCTGTGATTCCGACTCGGTACCTGGCACATTCTTTTTTTTTAAATTTAATAATTATATGCCTTTGGTCAGTTAGGCCCTTGGCAGCAGAAGATGAACTAACCGAATATTACATACAGAAATGAGTACCAATAAAATGTAGTTCCCGCATCAATAACACTCTATTTCATGCGTTTAAGTCAAATTCGAAAAGATGTTATGGGGGTCAAAGAATTGTTTGGGCAATTTACGTTTTAGTCGGTTACGATGGGGATTATGTTAACCAAGTTCAAAATGAATTACAGGTGGAATTTTATTAATTTTATTAATTTTGCTGAAATTTGTAGAAAAAAGTTTTTGATTGGAAGTATGCGTAACTCAGAATGAATTTGTATGTTTGAAATACACCAAGGGGCTTTAGCAATAGTTCTTAGATATTCTGAAAAATTTGTATTTTATTAATGCTCGTTTTAGATGCTGATCCCTAAATTGGACACGCATAAAATATTATAGGCCGAATAATTGTTTTATATACGACTTGGCAGATTCAATATAATACGAATCCGGCGAAGCAAAATCGTCTGTAATTACAGTAGCACGGAAATTGCATATAGTGCTTGCAAGAAGTTGTGTTTCGCAGAAAGCTGCGTGGCATCCCCACTCGGTGCCTCCGTGAAGAGGGTCAGAGATTGTAATCCCAACCAGTGCGTGGATGTTTGTCTCTCTTGCTGGCGCATTGTGAAACACAGTGGTCTGTTGACAGCAAACCTGAGAATCCCGCAAGTGCTGGTAGAGAGATTTTCCCGAGTGTCAAATTGAGAAACGTCAGCGACAATAACGAGACCAGTTAACGTGCCAATGACTCAGAATGTCTTGTTCATTTCCTATGGGGGGCATGCTATTTGAAAGGGCTCGCAATTGTAACAAAAGAATACACTTACATAGCAAACTTTCTCAAATAGCACTTCTTCTTTCGTTTCTGTTCTGTTTAGTCTTTTTTCTTCGTCAATCTCGCAATATATTCTTGAACATTAAGTTAACATCGATGATCTTAAACAATTCATGGAAATATCCATTTTATTCACTTTCGTTATGAGGTCTACAAGGTCAGTTTCCAAAATTTTCACGTAGATTACTTTCTAGCAAGTTCTTAGAAGTGATGGTCCCGAAACGCAAGTGACCGCAACCAGAGACGCAAATGCTCTGCGGTCCAAAAATATGTATCTTCTCTTAGTTGTAGATTTCCTGGTTTCACTTCAACGTTCTACAACCTTATTAAAAGGGCTTGACACCAGATTTCATTCTGAGAAAGGACCGACAATCCGACAATACTTGTCACTGAATAAAATGTCTCCGTAGTACGATGTCATTTGTGTACACAAGCACCAAAATGCACAAAAGGTACGTATGATACAGAAAATGTGGTATGTTGGTAGGATTATCTTATTTTTCTCGAAAATGTGATAAAGGACTGTCTTAGAACCGAGCCCTTTCTATCAATGAAAAGTATTTTGTTTTAAGTAATTCTTTTGGATATTTTTTTCTCCTAAAATTTGCTTCATTTTAAAATAGAAACACGACACTACTCCAGTTTCTCATGTATATTAATGATATCGTTACGATGCACAATCAGACTTTTCGCGGAAGACTGCATCGTGCATCAAAAAATTAAAGACAAATGCACCATTGATAAGCTGCAAAATTGTATCGACGAATTCATGAAATTGTCCCAGGAAAACGGAATGAAAATAAATCCAGATAAAAGCTGTATATTTGCTTGATTCTAAAATAGAAACACAATGAATTTTCACGTTTGGAAAATCTGGCTGACATACTTAAACATATCCACTTGTAAATTTTCTAAAAGAGCAATCTGTCCTGAAACACTTCATTAAACAATTTGTTGGCATAACATTTGTTTCTTGTGGCATTTTGTTTCTGCTGGCAGATCCTGTATTGAGTATAGGACTTGTCCTGTACTCATACCTCAATCTGGAGTGAGGCAAATTCTTAATATACATAATTCTTGACATTGTTTATATTAATTGTTTTTGAGAAGCTTTGTTTTTATGTTAATGTGGCGTCGAATACTTTGTAAATGTTCTCTTTGTAAGTGTTCAAGATAAAAGCTAAAAAAATGACGTTTGACATTACAACCGGCAATGTTGTTTTAAAATAACTTTTTGTAATACTGTGCTTTTTTATCGACTCAACATAATGAAACTGAGGCCACCTTTAACGGCCGGCGTGCGTTAAGCATTTAACACTATGCCGGCCGTTAAGAATAGGAACAAATGAGATGTAGCTGATGATGGTGTATGAGTACTCTTTTTCCAAGGAATGGTATTTCTTTTTATATGATTTTTTCTTACATGAAGATGGTATTACGAAATTTTTTGAACGACATGTGGCTGATAACCCGTTTAGGCTATCGCTTTGGTTTACAAATTTAAACGGCATGTTATTTGATGTTTATAGGTCTAATAACACTTGTAACTATTGCTTACGAAACACGACAGATTATATTTTTGAGACCGCAGTGCACTATCGAACGACTGTGGCGGTGTCTGGTGGTTCTGGATGAAAGAAAAGAGCTACAAACTTATTTTAGTAGAAATAAGACTCTCACAACAGACTCGTAAATAAAATCATCGTGTCGGATGTGGACCCCTGTCATGTGGATAACGGAATTTCTCCTCTTTCGGAAACAGCGAGATCAAATTGCTGACTGTCTAATTTGTGTGACGTCCGGTGTCCCTCAGGGAAGCGTGTTATGGCCACTCCAGTTTCTCATGTATATTAATGATCCACTATCTTTACGATCCACAATCAGACTTTTCGCGGGAGACCGCATCATGCATCAAAAAATTAAAGACAAATGCAACATTGATAAGCTGCAAAATTGTATTGACGAATACATGAAATTGTCCCAGGAAAACGGAATGAAAATAAATCCAAAATTGTCCCAGGAAAACGGAATGAAAAAAAAGTAGTATAGAAAGCTAGCTGAAACGCGAAAATACAGGCTTAAACTTATTTGGTTCTTTCCATAATGGAATACAGGTTTGCCGGCTGGGATCCTCATAGGAAAGGTCAGATTAAGGCGGTAAACGGAGTGCAAGAAAAGCGACTAAATTCACGAACAGCAACAATGGGGCGAATGGCAGTCGGAAATCATAAAAGAAAGCCAACAGAACTATGGGCGGTATTTAAGGGGTACACAAGGCAACCTACATGGAAAGCTATCAGCGCTAGACTTGAAATGCCACGTTATTTGCGAGCGACCATTCACACAAAATAAAATGCAGAAAGCAAAGAACCGTGATAGGGAAATTCAGCTTTGTCAATAGGGCCATTGTTGATTGGGACCATGTACCTGCAGCTGCTGGTGAGTATTCCTAGGGGCACGCGAGTTATCTGTTTGAGAGTTCTTAAGACCGCAAGAGTAGAGTGATGAGCATAGAAATGAAGTGACGGTTTTTACTTTCCCGTTTACGTACGTATACACGGAGTGATATACGTAGTATAGGGAAAGTTATGTAATGCTGCGCGAAAAAATGGCCAATTTTCGGCGGAAAAAAATTAATTGCCGGGCCGTGAAAACGAAGAAGTGGATAAAACCAGTTGCTAAATTAAGAAAAAAGCTCCTAACATGTGGTGAAGCCAGAAACCCAGTTTTCTAGGTCCTTGATACCGAAAACCCAATTGAACGGAAAACATCCGTCTGTCCTTCTATCTGTCCGTCTGTGAACACTTCTAGCGCCTAAACCATACGTACGATTTCTTTCAAAATGGATATTCGCTAGTCGATCTGATTTTAGTCAAAGCTTTGAGATTTTGAAAAAGATTCTTCAAAATTTGGGGGTACTTTACATGAAGCCCCCCGGGGATTTCCAAATTTTTTCTTTAAATTTCTTGTATGAATAGAGTAGAATACACTTATTAACATGGCATAGGTCCGATTTGCACGGATTACTCTGAATTTTCGAAAATTTTGAAAGTTTGAATTTTTTTCGGCGTCTTTCTCCAGCTACAAAATTGAAGATAGAGATTTTTTCTTCAAATAAAATTTGTTCTTCATAGTGAGTTATTTCATAATGGTCATGTAAGTGTTTTTCAAAATTTTAGTAGTTTTCGTGCAATATTGCGTGCAATATGTGCAACATTAAAATATGACAAAAACAAGATTTTCTCAAAAACGGTTCCAAATTTTTTCTTCAAACTTTTGGTAGGGTTAGTGGTAAATGTACTCTATCAGATGAAATAAAAGCCATATTGGTCTATTGGTTGTTTTTTTCAAAAATTACAAAAATGTAAATTTTTGTACTTGTCTCTCACGTCGTTAATATTTACATTATCGGCGATTTTTTCACATTATTATATTTACAAGTAAATAGGCTTTAAATAATGTCAAGTAAAGTTTCTCGAAAACACAACCGTTTTCTGTGAAAAGTAGCTCAAATTTCGGCATTTTCAGAAATGCTCAAACGCCATTTTCTCATATATGGCTGCAATTTTTTCTTGAAACTTTTCTAACAGATAGTGATAATTACTTTCTTTAATATGACGTAAAGTTTATTTGGAGTTATTTTTTTGTTCTTTCAAAAATTATATAAATATAAAGTTTTTGAAAGATCTCTCACATCTTTAATATGCACATTATCCGCAATTTGTAAAGATGATTATATTTGTGAGTGTAAGTGCTTCAAATAACTTCAAATAAAGTATTTTGAAAACTCAAAAATTTTCTGTGAAAATGAGCTTCAAATTTCGCATTTTTAGTAGTGCTAAAACGCCATTTTCTCTTAAACGGCACATAATTTTTAAAAGAAAATTGCCATTTACGGCTAGGTTTTTGTGTTCTTTAATATTCTAAAATTAATGTTTCTGTTCTACCAATAGGAAACCGAAAAATTAAGAAAATGACAAAAAAATGTACTTTTGGCGGTGATAGATGGTAGCTGGAAAGAATGAGTATGTGGCAATTCTGAATAGCTAGCGAAGACCCAAGAAAATAGAAAACTAATACGGGAAAATCTGTGCCATTCTGTAGCACCACTAGTTAGAATAAGAAAAGGGCCAACAAAAGTACAGTGCATTTACTTAATGTGTGATGCGTAAATTACTGGGTTAATTACCGAAGGGCCAGGCAGCGAGTGAACACATAGATTGTTGAGAATTTTTGGGCGCTTTTTATTTATTTTTACACTTGCGTATTATTATAAAATCCGCAACCGTAGCCTTGTAGACCGGGAAATCTTCGGTTTCATCCCCACCGGTGGCTGATTTTTGAAACCAGCTAAACAGCTGGGTCGAAGATAACCACTGTCCGGATGAAAATCCGGAAGGACCGCTGCTCTCATTCAACTTTTCCTGTGAATGTCCGAGCATTAACCTCGATCCAGTCAAGTGATCAATTATTATGGCTAGAAGTCGGATGTTTAGGAAAATGCCTATTTTTTTCTAGCGAAATTATTTAAAGGCTTATAATATACGTGCACGAATCATGACAAATGATGACATATGGCGAAGTTCTACAATGTTTATTTTTGCTTATTTTAGCATAAATGCCTTTCCTTTATAATTATTGTACGTTTTTTCCTTTTATGTATTATTTTTATATACAATGCTAAGATATCAGAAAATCGACCATTGTCCAACCTGACCATTCATTACGAAACCATCAATTCACGTATTTGTATTTTCAAATACGAGAGAATTCCTGAAAGTATACCAACATACTTTTCTCCATTTCCGTATTTCATAAATACTAACCATTTTCAGAGAAAATGGTCGATTGACAATACACCGAGGGCACCTTTTGAGTGGAAATAAATGTTAATTCCCAGAAGATTTCGGTGTTGCTAATTTTGGACTTCTAAAATATATGCCAGAGACATCTGTAGACGTTCAGAAATCCTTGTGTGTTTGTCTCCCAATCGTTGCAGATCTGAAATTGCGATCCTTGAAAAGTTACTGGTAATATATTGCAATGGAAACTATTAAGAATAAAATGTAGAAGAGTTGTAAATATGTATGGAGTTTTACAAATAATTTTTAATTTTATTGTGAATGTAATTTATGACAGGGCCTTTTTTCTCCTTATTCTTGACATTTTCAGTGCCTTTTTAGGCGCCTAAAAGGCGATTGTTTAGTGCCTAAACATCCGATGTCTAATTATGTCACTCATTTTATCCATATTCTGTTGGGAAGCACGATTGGCGACTAACACGTATAAGTAATTGTGACGTACTGGCGGCTGTGGTACTGCCTATTCTTGTGTCATTTCGCCCAGTGGCGTAGTTAGAGGAGGGCAGGGGGGAGGGCCAGCGCGGCCCGGATGTCACCATTTTAGGGGTGAAACCAATTAGAAAATTTTATAGTTGAAATCATATAATTATTTATTTGCCTTTCCGGGTAGCTGAGGTTGCTAAGGCAATAGTGCCGTTGCGATCTCAGGCCGAAGGATCTCGGGTTCGAGTCCCGCGTCGGGCATGGGTGTATTTGTGTTACTCCTTTCACCCCTCATCATCACCGAATCATTTCATTCTGTATTCTCTGCAAAAAAGGCAGGAGGCCCTTGTCCTTAATGGGATCTCAGTTGGCTAATTAAAAGAAAATATATAAAAATTATATTTCAATTTTTTTGAATTGCATACAGTTGTTAATAAACTACAAATAAATGCTATGAGCAAATATACCTTTATTTTTATTAAGTAATATATAAACTATTCAGTAACCGACATTTTTATACTTAATTTATGGGGGGTGATGCTGTTAGTTTTGCCCTGGGTTGCACCAACTGAAGCTACGCCACTAATTTCGCGTTTTGGAGAAAGTTCGCTTGGAAACATTTCTTTTTCTAGAATTCAAGATAAATACACTTCAATATATTTATTTAAAGAAATATTATATACATGATATATTATATTAAAAGTTGGTTCGTAACACAATTATATTGAATACGTGATAAAAGTATGACGACATGAATTTCTTCAATTTCTATTTCTCGGTCAGTTTTGACCAATGAATCTCCAAACTCGATCAACACTATCAACCTCTCGTCTCCATCAACCTCTAAAAACGCGTCAAAAATGCAAAATCGGTCGAATGCAGCTAAAAATGAAGAAAAAAGTGCAAATCTATCCTGAAAAAAATGCGACTAGATTGAAGTCGATCCCTGCAAAAATAAAATTCAAAAATATACTGAAAATTTTTGAATTGAAATGTCATGTGTAAATAAAAGGCTTAATGAGCGAGTGGGTCCAGATATGAAGTTGGCCCCCTTTTGTTTTAAGACGTGAACGCCTACGAGTACGCTGTTCTCCCCGGAATCCATCATTCGAGATTGGGATGGAGCGCCATCGGAAAAGGAGAAATTGATCGATTGGTAATTCCTGGCGCGTCAACTGCTAAGGCAATTATTCCCAAAAGTGTAGTACACGTTTTATCGTCTTGATCTTCCCTAGATGGAGAGGTCTGGATCCGACCTACCCGTCCATTTGCGGGATTTTCCCCAGTGGGACAATCTCTAAGCTCCAAACTGGTCTCTCGACATATATTCCGTTGGCCGTTTTCTCATTTATATGTGAAAAAGATTATAGCAATGTGTAAAAGAATGATTTTTTTTATTAAAACAGTCTATTAAACACCAATGTTATTTTCACAGCTTATTTCAATTTCTGATCCACTTAACTATACCGGGCAGGTTAACTAGTCCTATTGCAAGTGTATAAAACATTCCACATTTGAGAATAACTGTAAGCACAAATATGTTGTTTGTTCTTACAATATAATAAGAAAGGAGAGAGCCTCTCTCAAATATGCGAAATTTCGCGTGTATAGGTCACGTAAACAACATTTTAGAACTCTTTAAAAAGTGGACCAGTTAACTTAACTCTCCCCTACTGTTCCGGCATTCACCTGACATTGATCGGAGAAACCACGGAAAACTACCGATCAGAGCAGCCGGCAGCTAGAATTCTTCCCCCAGACAGAGGCTGAATGCGACTTAGCTATCTCGCTAGCGTCGGAAATTCTGCCACTGTAGGAACTCAATCCCTAGGACCTCCCGGGCAGAGGCATTGGAAAGAGGCGAGGGAGATAGTTGTGTCAGAAAAAATTCTGTGTGTGAAAAAATAACTGTCTTTAAATCAATGGGATCGTTATATAAATAAAAAAATAACTGCATTAGACAGAACCAATAAGCAATTAAGAAGAAAATAAGGGGAGGAAGGAATAGAGATTAGTAATGAATAGGGCCCGGATAATTATGTACTAAAAATTGGGAAAATATGTACATATATATGTATTATAATATACAGAAATATGTACTCAAAAGTATGAAATATGTAACATTAAGTGTCTTTATATCAATTATTTTTTATTAAAATACCTTTATCTTAGAATATATTGTTCTGGGTACTTAATATAAAGACCAGAATTGAACATTATAGTTCTCATAATCCTATTATATACTACGATCTTCGTATCTATAAGTAACACATGTCATCTCCGATATTATTTCAGTTTTATATCTTCCCTTTGTGGCTCTAACACGCAACCAATCTTTATGCATGAGGTCCCAAAAGAAAGAGAATTTCAAGGAGACGTGACGAATTGCCTTTTGACTTTAAAAATATGAAGGATTTGTTTAAAAACATATCGAAATATGAATGTCAAAAAACACTTTCTATTCTTCTCCGTGTTTTCTGGATCCAGTGTGACGGAATTGTCCCCTCACAGCACTGCACTAAATAGTTTCGAATCCTGGGTTTTTCTCCAGAACGAAAAACCTCTTTTTCTTCATTAAATCCCCCTATTGACCCTCAAATGATAAATGAACAGTTTTTTAAAGAAGCCACTGCTGATTGGGTAATTTCAAAGCTACCAGAAAGTTTCAGGGAAGATGTTTACAAAGATGTTCCAGGGAATTGTAGTGCTTATTGAAAATGGGGGCAATATAGTTGTTCAGCTTTTGAGTATCAAACAATTGCTTCGATATGCCTATAGCTGCTGTAGCTTCAGAATCAAATTGATGTATAACTTGTATTATAAAATCAAAATTTTGAGTATTGTAGCTCATAGCTTCAATCCACGCGCCCCATCTCGTTAATCCTTTTTTGTATTGGAAATCAATGCGTCAACTTTATCAAACTGAGATCTAATCACACCTGCAAACACAACGCACTCACAAGATAGGTTAGAAGTAGTAATTTTGCAACAATATCTGCAGGGCTTCTGCTACCTTGCACATGTACGGCGCTGCACTAGTACCGGAAGGAAAACATTATGTTTAACTTCATTAAGCCACAAAAATCCCGTTGTATCGTTAAAAAGTTTTGTAGTAGTTTGATGGTTGCATTTGGGTAACACTTGACAAGTTAACAAAATAAGACTAACACTTTTAAATGTTCATTAAACCTAATGCCAATATGATTTCTCTTGCCAATATGATTATTCTTATATTATTATATTATTATATTATCTTATTCTTTCTTGCCAATATGATTAATTTTGCCAATATGATTTCCTTGCACATAAGTTCCATGGCGAGATTTTACTTCAAATTTTCGGTGGTAAGACAATTTACGAACAACGCTAGAGGGACATGTAAAAATCAGGGAAAGAAAAATATCAACAGCCCTTCTTGAACTGGTGCGTAGGTTTCTGGTAAAGGGTATCAAGATCAAAGGAGACCTCAAAAATATGCGAAGTGGGTGCGCGATATCGCCTGCTAAAAATATTTTCACAAATCAAACATCCTTTCTGTTCTCCGCGATACTAACAGAAAACTAACAGAACTCCGCTGAAAACTAACAGAACTGAAGCTATGGATTGCATCGTCGCCTTCCCCTTTTACTTCCAATACCGTTGGCATTCATGGATACACTCATTTCAGCTCGTAAAAATAGCTTCATTTTAGAGAGGAGGCTACAGAAAAAATGTTTGACATTGCTAAATTGTTTGTTTGGATGATTCTTTGTCAAAAACAGATAGGAAAAATAAATAATTAATTTTTTTAAATGTAGGATAATGGAAAAATTCAGTAATATGTAAAAATATGTTCATTAGAGTAAAATATGTAAATATATGTAATTTCGGGCAAAATATGTAAATATATGTACTAAAAACTAAACGTTTTTGGCCACTAATCGATGTGAAACGTGAATATATCGTTGATTCGACATGCTAGAGTTACCTTAGGAAAATATGTAATTACATATTTATCCGGGCCCTAGTAATGAAAATAATAGAATATTATAGCTTCGTCCCGATGCACATTTAGAAGTACATATTATTGAGCGCGTCGTGTAAAGTCGTTTGAATGCTTTTAGATTTGAGAAAAAGATGCTGTCTGGTATCGATATTTTTAATTCTTAAGATCTTTTCCATCGTGGTGCGATCATCATCAGAACTAATCTTCATTTTCCGTCCAGAAATGTTTTCCACTCAGACGGTGCCAGATTAGCTCTGATCGTCCTACTGTCGAAAAGATCTTGAGAGTAAAAAATATTGATACTAGACATCTTTTTCTCAAATTATTACAAGGTTTTTATTATTTTCTGAAATTATTACAAATTATCAACAGCAATAATGCAAATTCTTTTAGATTGTTTTCTGCCCAGAATAAGAGCAGTTTACTGATAAGATACATTGACGTTTTACGTCGTGCTTAACTCTCCCTTGTCATCTATTTTTGAATGTTCATTGACCTACTTTTTCCCCTAATTCTCCAAGGAAGGACTTTTTTCTACAATTGATCCACCAAATCTGAGGTTGTTTCTTCCTCTCCCCAATAACTTCCGATAGCGAGACCCGTGAGCAACGGGCCTTCGGAAAGCGAAGGCCCGGAAACAAAAGCGAGCGCGGCCAAGGCGAGGGCTAGACGCGGCGAGCGTCCTCGCCCGGGCCGGGCGGCGGAGGCCGACTTCCACCCGACCGACGGCATCGCTGGAAGGTCAGGCCGCCGGCCGGGCGCGGCGCGCTGTCGCTCAGATAGCAGGGTTTATAAGCGCGGTGGCAGCCCTGCGCGTGGTTCATTGCCTCTTCCCGCTCGCTCGTCTCTCGACGCTCGTCCGCCATGTTGGAGGCGCTGGTGCCGCTGCGGTTGGTGTCGGCGGCTGCCGACGCCACCTCCTCCCCGGCCTTCACGGCGCTCGCCGTCACCGTCGGGTTGGTGCTGCTGGTGCTCCGGTTGTACCGGCAGGCGTACCAGAGGCCGGAGAATTTTCCGCCGGGTAAGTGTAGAAAAATCAGTGTTTTATTTACACAGTGGCTGCCTTGCGAGACCATCTGGTCTCGTAGGGACATTCAATTTATTTTAGTACGAGACCATATGGTCTCATGCGTTGACTTATTTTTTGATACTTGTGGCCACTGTTCTCATAACCGTGTTAACAGTTGCAAAACGTTGACGTGAATCCAAATGGACTCATACCTTTTTGTATACAATAATACACAGAAAAAATGAGGAGGAGGATGACCCCTCCGGGCTCCTCAATGGGACGAAAAAGAAATGAAAAAAAAATTCATTGGTCTTGTCAGAATGACACACTCGTTGTCACGTAATCTATATAGTAAAGTCAGATTTATGGGGTTTAGTCAGTGGAGAAAAAAAATCACTACATGGTTGTTTGCCAACGTTTCGGAAAATAAATTTCCTTCATCAAGACTACACAAAATCAGGAAAACAAGAAAAAATCACATAAGGCTAAAATAACGTGTTAAATAACCAAAAGACTACTCTATCTTGATTCAATTAAGGTGATATAAATTTGGAAGGAAATAATACAATATAATTATCATACCTAGCAACCAAGAGAAGCGAAACAACAAAGAACCTGAGCTACATATTCTTGAAAATATGTTTCTTTGTTGTTTCTCTTCTGTTGGTTGTAAGGTATGGTAATTACACTGTATTATTTCCTTTCAAATTTATATCACCTTAATTGAAATAAGATAGAGTAGGGTTTTAGTTATTTAACACATTATAGTAACCTGATGTGACTGTTTTGTTTTTCTTATTTTGTATAGTCCTGATGATAGAACTATATTTTCCGAAACGCTGGCAAACAACCGTGTAGCGATAATCGAGTTTTACTCCGTGGACCAAACCCCATAAATCTTACTTCACTACACAGAATGTCCCACCAATTACGGGACTATGGGATTATGATAATTTCTATTCCCTCATGACTTCTAAACAGTTCACAATATAGAAATGCAGTTTTCGTTCATCAATGCGGAATCTTGGGGCAAGAAGTATGCCGCAGAGATAACGCTTGAAATACTTTTAGTTTGTGATAAATTTGATCATCTTTGATTTTTTAAATGGAATTACATGTATAGGTTTTTGTCACCAGCAATGGATAGATTATAAAAAGAAAATACATTAATGCAATACAATGAGGAATACATGTTACTATTTTGATAGTAATTTGAGTGTAAAATTAGACTTTCGAACATGTGATTATAAATTAAACAGACAATATTTCCTTTTCTTACCACTGTCGCCTTTGGAGAAGGTGGACTTCGCGACATCGAGACTGTTACGGCAGTAGGGGATAGAGGTATCAATGACTAGAATTAATTTTTTTTTCATTGATTCTTCAGAATTAAAATTCTCTTCTGGTTGAAATTCCAAAGCATCGAAATTTCAAAGAACGAATCACCGCAGTCAGTTCGTTGGCCCTTGCACACACGACTGCAGAAGAATACAGAGTTTAGTAAATAAATTATGTATATACATATATTTATTCTGTTTTTCGATTGTTAACTATGTCTTATTTTATTTTTGTTACGTTGATGTTTATAATCAGCAGTTTAGTAACGGTAGTAATAACAAAATGTCTACCATTCTGTAATCTGATGAAATATCTGAAGATATTATGGTGAAAATCTTCAACCTTTCATTCCCTTTGCTTCTATACGAAATATTTTAAAATGACTTGCTCTTACAGCCATTAGACATCGAGATCGGTTCTTGTTGAGTTTGAAAATGACCTTTGTTAGTATCTTCCTTATGCTACCAATTTCTTAATTTTTTTCATTTAAAGATATTCGATGCTTTTGAATTTCAATAAGTGAAATAAATGTTGAATTCTGATGAATCAGTAGAAAAATCTTTCATTTTGATCGTTGATATTGATGTTTGTTCCTGTATCCTTCTAGTGAATGTTGGACATTTAATTATATTATTAAGTAAAAATATAATTATGTACGTTGTAACCCCTTTAGATTTGCTTCATTTACGAGGTACGTTTAAAATTCTATCAAACAATATTAAGTATGTGAAACGAAGACTAGATGAGAAATTCCTGCCAGTGTGCGTGATTCAAACAGTTAAGCATCCTACAAAAATCATGATTGTGTCTGTTATCTGTGGTAGAGGTCTGAGGAGGCTCCAAATAGTAAAAGAGATAATGCGTAAAGGCCACTAGGTGACGATTCTAAGAGAGAAGCTTGAGCATCAGCTAAAAGAATGGTTCTCCAACAAATGATGAAAAAGACAGAGCTCCAAATCACACCGCAAATCAGCCGAGACATTTCTCTCAGGGAGTGAAATACTTCTTTTGGATAGGTTGGTACCTCCCCAGATTCTCAATTCTATTGAGAACACTTGGGAACTCCTAAAAAGAGAAATATCTGAAGAAAAAGTTATTAACAAGATTATTTTAATCAAAAAAAATATTTCCGTTGCACTGATAGCATGCCACGACAAGGGAAGGCAATAATAAAAACGACGGGTGGTTCTTGAAAATATTTTTAAAAAAAAACTAGGTTTGTACTTGTAACATATTTTTATTAAAAACTTGTTGATAAATAACTTATTTATTAATGAATTAATGATTTACACTAATCCCTAATTTATTGTCCAAACGTATTACACAAAAATAAAAATACTGTAAATATCAAGTGGTCACATTAATATGGCCAAGGGGTGTATGGTCGTTAAAGATTCTCCACGTAATCTGTTTAGCAACAAGTTCCGACAAAAAAGATTTAATCAAAAAACGTCTAGATGAATGCGCGTGATGCCTGCTGTGATGTCTAAAGGTGCGCGTGATGCCTGCTGAAGTAAGAAGTTCGTAGCTTCTGTGATTAGGAGGAAGTATTTATATTCATTATGATGATTAAGGCTGCAATCGTTTTCAAATAATTCTTTACATTTAAAAATTTTCCCCCACTTCTTTATGTCACTATTCCAGAATATTTCTTTGAACAATACCTCCACTTTCTGTACGCAAATTATGCCGATTTAGAATAACTCGTCTTGTTCTTACGTTCCCTATTTAACTCAAATGAAAAATGAACTTTAGTACAACAGGAAAATAGTCTGGTAGATATGGTGCTTTATTTTATTACTTCGTGATTTTTTTAATGGACTTTAATTTTTTCATATTTTTCTTCTCTTTTTTTTAATATTTTCATGGTCGTATTGCGTCAGGAATGTGGAATATACAATAAACCCTCGTTAGCACGAACTCGTTTAACACGAATTTCACCGTAACACGAACAAAACTACGGTCCCGGCAACGAATTACGATAATACGGACATTTATAACATTCGGATAACAGGAATTTTTATTACAGAACGTCGATTATTTCGGTCCGTTGGAATTCGTGTTAATGAGGGTTTACTGTAGTAACATAATTTAAGGAGTTTGGTAAATAAACACATTGTTTGTATTGAACTGGGGACAGTATTATCTTCTTTACTGTGTCACTAGATACCGAATATCATATCATCGATAAAGAGATCTTGCTTTCTGTTTGAGACTGTAACAATCTTGAACAGTTATCTTATCTGATCATCTTTTTGTTCTCTTCTAGGTACAAAAATCTTGGAGCGTATCATATCGTATAAGTACCATATCACTTTATATGGTACTTTCGCTTTTGAAATATGTTTTCTAATAATATTAAATTTTTTCAAGTTCTGTTCACTTCTGCAATGTCTTCTCTTCTTTCTTATCAGTCTTGTCGTTTTTGTTTGTTTTTTTTGCGTGACGGGTAAAAGCTTGAAGGAGAGAAGTTAATTTCCAAAACACTTCGTGTTCTCATCTTGTACTCTACAAATTATATAACCATTGACACAAAAGCAGTTTATTTAATCACAAAACCATCTTCTTAGCAACATTCATCCTTTAGCAAACGCTCTTATGAAGAGTTTCATTTCTATTTGTTGGTTTTTCAGTATCAGTTGGAGTGTTCCGAATTCTGGAAAGTCAATCTTTTGGAACTCTTCCTTATTTAGTATACCTTTTTCATGTTTTAATTTTTATAACATTAATTTCTAATGTTATAATTCAAATCAGTCGCAATTACGAATTGAAATTTTGCAGTAGTTTTACTACTTCGAATTTTATCGCAACATACAAATGTAAAGCTTATTTCTTAAAATTTCTATTTTGGGTCTTTTAACAAAAAACTTCATTCTTTCTCTTATTCTCCGTACTTTCCGTATACGGAGTCATATACGTAGTATAGGGAAAGTTATGTAATGCTGCACGAAAAACGGCAAATTTTCGGCAGAAAAAAATTGGTTGCCGGGCCGTGATAACGAAAAAGTGGATAAAACAAGTAGTTAAATTAAGAGAAAAAAAATCTTCCAACACGCGGTGTAGCCAGAATCGCTGTTTTGTAGGTCCTTGATATCGAAAAATCAATTGATGGCAAAACTGTCCGTCTGTTTGTCCGTCCGTGACCACTAGCGCCCAAAACCCTGAGTGGGATTTTTTCCAAATTGAAGAAACCCCTGTCCATCTCACTCGAGTAGAAGCTTTGAGATTTTGAAAAACATTCTTTAAAATTTAGGGATACTTTACATGAACCTCCCGAACATTTTCAAAATTTTCTCAACAACGCTTCCAAATTTTTTTTAAAATTTCTTGTAAGAATAGAGTAAAATTTATTAAGGTGGCAGGTCCGAATATCACGGTTAACTCTGAATTTTCGAAAATTGCAAAGGTTTAAATTTTTTCGGCGTCTTCCTACAACTACAAAAATAAAGATACAGATTTTTTTATTCAAATAAAATTTGTTCTCCATAGTGGGTATTATTAAGGACTTGTACATTTTTTTGAAAATGTTAGTAGTTTTCGCGAAATATTGCATGTAATATGTGCAATATTAAACAATTACAAAACAAAATATTTGCAAAAACGACTTCAATTTTTTTATTTAAACTTCTGATAAGAATAGTGCCTCATGTAGTCTATGAGATGACATAAACATTAGTTTGCTCTATTCTTTTTTTTTTCAAAAATTATGAAAGTGTAATTTTTTTGACTTACCTCTCACATCTTTAATATTTACATTAGCGGCGATTTGTTCACATTATTGCATTAATGAGTACATGTGCTTTAAATAATGTCATAAAACATTTCTCGAAAACTCAGGTTTTCTATTAAAATGAGCTCAAAATTCCATATTTTCAGATACGCTCAAACGTCATTTTCTCATAAAGTGCTTCAATTTTTTTCTTTAAACTTTTTGAACGGATAGAACTAATTACACTCTTTAATATGAGGTAAAGTTCATTTTTGGGAATTTTATTTTCAAAAATTACACAAATGTTTTTTTTTCTTTCTTTTGAAAGATCTCTCGCATCGTTGATATGCACTTTTCCAATATATAAATATATAATAAAAATATTGTATTTGTGAGTTAAAGTGCTTCAAATACCTTCTAATGAAGTTTTTTGAAAACTCAAAAGTTTTCTGTGGAAAAGAGCTTCAAATTTCGAATTTATAGTAGCGCTTGAACGTCAATTTCTTATAAACGGCTCCAATTTTTTAAAAAGAATATTGCCATTTACGACGAAGTTTTAGTGTTCTTTAATATTCTTAAAATAATATTTACATTCTACTATTAGGAATCCGAAAAAGTAAGAAAATGTCAAAAAATGTACTTTGGGCGGCGATAGTTGGCAGCTAGCAGTGTATGTGGCAAGTCCGAATAGCTAGCAGAGTTCAAAAGAAATAGAAAACTCATATGGGATAGTATCTGCCATTCTGTAGCATCACTAGTTTTCTGTTTAATCCAATTGTTGCTTGATTAATTGATACAGGGAATGTTTTCACTTACTTTTTGCATGAAAAACAGGAACAACTGTTTGTTTAGTGGGAAGAATGCACTGCGCCAGCACCCCAATTGAATTGTTATCATTAGAGACCGGAAAATGTAGTATTAAACATCAAAATATGTACATAAATATGTAATGAAAACAGTAAGAATATGTAATAAATATGTAAAATCGGATACAATATGTAATATTAAAATTCTTTAATTAAAAACCATTTACATAGAAGAAATGGCATTTAGAAAAACTGCTCACTTTACATCATACGACTTTCTCGTTAGTAGTAAATGCGTAATCTATTGTATTCCAGGACCGTAGATTAGCAGTCAGACTAATCCCAATAGAAGCCATCGCACAAACTAGCGAGATCTACGACCAGCAAACATACACTGTAGCATCTTCATCGAAGTTTTACACGTCGGCGATCGCAAATTTTTCTCGGAAATTGAGTTTACAGATCACAAAACGCGGTGTCAATGATATTTTCGACACGTAATTTCCCCAACAATGTAGAGAAAAGGCTGATTTTGTAAAAAAAATACATATTTTCATAAAAAATATGGAATTAAATTGAAGAAAATTGATAAACTAAGAAAATATATTGTGAAAACAGCAAAATATGTAAAATATGTAATATAGTACTAAATATGTAAAAATATGTAACAAAAAAGTCGATATTGTGTTGCAAGGGCTATGATTCGCCAAGATTACAATTTTGAGAACGGTAGGTAGAAAGACAAAAAATATGTAATTACATAAAAATCCGGTCTCTAGTTATCATTTCATTGTTGATAGCCAATATTAGGTGTAATGTTACGATGGGTTTAGACAGATAATGGTAGATTATTGTTCAATAGGTACCTTTCCTTCAGAAATTGTTTTCTTGTTAAATTATTTAATTAATAATAATTACATTTAAATTGTTATTTGAAAAGTACTAATGAATAAATAAAAAGGAAACGATAAAGTTCTAGAAACGTTTTGCTACTTTTATAGAAATGTAAACATTAGTAAACACCTTCATTGGTTTACTCTTAAAAAGATATATAGACAGCTTTAAATGGATAGCTTTACATAATACCACTGGCTTTTTTTACATGTTTCTCAAATTTTCAAACTGCAATTTCGCGCCCACTTAACTTTCTGCGCCAGAGGCTACATGCTTGTTAGCTGCAGGTGTAATCAGACACTGATCAAAATGAGATGAACGATTTACGATTTTTTTGTTTTGTGCGTTCTGATAACTGGTTTTACCGATGACATACTCAAGTGATTATGCAATGTGGGGTGAGGGCATATACTTTTGTAGCCTTCTGTCATCGGCATCGTCGGCTCTGTCTTCGATAAGTGACCTGATGTCAGAACTTCACGAGAAAATCTCAAAATTGAATAATGTTTAGTTTCATGTGAAAAAGTTTCTTTTGGACTCTTTGGCATGCTCTAACACTTCTTTTTAGACTTTTATAAAACTTGAGTCTTCTTTCAAGTAATTACCCTCACAGTTAAAAATCTTGCTTGAGAATTGGAAATCGGATTCATTTTTAGTATATTAGAAGTTTTCCAATTTGTACTTGATAGAATTAAGGAAATTATTTAATCCTTAAATTCGATAATGGAAAAAACTAATGTATTTTCAACAAATTATTACCAACAATCGCCAGTTCGACTATAACCATCAGTCATGTGAACAATAAAAAGGTTTTCATTCTATTATTTCGGTAAAGTGAATGAACCGATTGTGTTTGGAAGTCCGGAACTGTCTGGTGCCAAGTGGTGTTGGATATTGTGGACGAGAAAACCTTCAAGATTTTATGGCCTATGGCTCCGTGTTTCTGTGTGTACTCATTAAAGCTGCATCAAGAGTGCTCTTGCAGAGCCGAGTCTACTAAGGACTTTTCTGCGCATTTTTATTTTTATTTATTTATTTGTCAAAAAACACTAAAAACTGTATATGACGTGTGGGGAAAGAGCGCGCACATTTTCTTGAGGTCCAGAATAATAAAAAAAACAACGAAAATAGAAAACGAAAAAATTAATTTAGAAGGAATTTAGAAAATAATTATTTTAGAAAAATAAAAATATTTGAAAAATGTTTGTTCCCGAGTTATAGAAAATCAATTTCAACTGTAAATGAACTACAAGCAAAAGGAGTGCTCAAGAAAACGTGCGCACAGTGAACCTACATTTACGTCCAGAAGCAAAACAAGGAGCCATCTCAGCATTTGCTCAATGGATCAGGGAAACTGGACAAAAACCTGATCGAGATGGGGGTCATTGACCCGGAAGCTGAAGTACATTACTTGTTACAGGCGTATTAAATCTTTTTTTAAAATGTATACAATGCAAACGTAAACTAATTCATTATATATCTTTGTTTTGTTACAATAAACATTATTTTTCTTTTTCACGATCAGTAAAGTCTCTAATTGTATAGAAACAGTTTCGCAGCAGAAAAGATTTTACTTTTAACTTAAATTTTAAGAGACGTTTTCTCAATTAAACTCAACTCCATAAACAGATGTTGATGTGCTTTCGATTTTCATTAATATTCATGATCATGGTGAATGCACTGTAGTTATTTTCAAACGTTAGTTTTAATTTCCATTTATTTTCTGTAAAAACGTAATACTCATGGAATGCATACACACGTCCAGCGGACCACGGAGAGTAATTCAGTATCAGTTTATTAACAAGAAATAATTTTGTTAAGAAGTTCAGATATACAGATTTCCTACAGTATCCATTCCTCGATACCTTCAGTTTTTTCGTAGGAAAGCACGTACGCTTTTGAATAGATTAGATAACTAAATACAACACTCGTTTACAAGCGCACTATTGCAATTACTGTGAATTTACTTTTAAGAGCTGCTACTCACATAACTTAATTTTAACATACGTGAAATCAATAGAGTGTGTGCGTAAGCTTTCAACGGCTCATATTCGCGTATGAAATCCTTGTAGCCATGCATTCTCAACTGTTCGGCTTATGGTCCGGAAGGAAATCCAGACCACATTGAAGTTAAGTCAAAAAACATATCAGTCAACTAAGATATCGGGATACTGTTGACTTTATATTTTTACTTCATCCCCGGAAGATAATCGCACGCACTGTTTCAACGTGCGTTATCATACATACGTAGTACTTCTGATAACGTATGTACGTACGATGTCAGTACCATTGGCAAAACCTCAAGGACTATCGATTATCGATCTCTCTGTTTACTCAACGGAATCATAATGGAATACACGCGCGATTATCAACTTGATATTCAAAACCGATGGTGGCTCCAACCAATGACAGATACAAGAATATCTGTCCGGCCGTGAACAATACTACCGCCCAACAATTCGTAATATTTTTCCAAAAACAATATTTCCCGAGCGATCTGGCCCGAGTCCAAGCACGACAATTTGGAAAACAATTCTTTCAACTTTGAGGATACTTTACGTGAAGTTCCTGGAACATTCAACATTTTCTAAAAAAGGGCTCTTATATTTTTTTTTCAATTTCTTGTAAAAATAAAGGGAAATTCAAGCATAAAAATGGCACAGGTCCTATTAATACTGCTAACTCTGAATTTTTGAAAACTGCCAAAGTTTGAACTTTTTTGGACCCCTCGTTCAATTACATAGTAGAAGACATGATTTCGTTCTTCAAATGAAATGTGTTCTCTACAAGTAGTTTTTAATTAATGTCGTGTTCATTTTTTGAAAATATTAGTAATTTTTGCGTTTTCCTAATTTAGTGAAATATTGGCAATTTTTAAAAACTTCTCAAAAACGGCTCGAAATGTTTTCTGTGAACTTTTTTTCACTGGTAGAGCTAAATAACATCAACGGCTTGTTGATGAAACCTTTAGATATTTCGAAATAACACAAATATTTTTTGAAATATCTCTCAGAAGATTAATATTGACAATACGGACGTTTTTACTATGCATTCATGAGCAAACATTCTTCAAATTATTTCTTAAGAAGTTTCTCGAAATTTCAAAAGTTTTTTTGTGAAATTGAATTTACAGAAATGGTTAAACGAATTTCTTTCGAAAACAATTCCACATTTTTCAGAGAAAATGTCCATATAAAACAGGTTTCACTCTTATATGATATTTTAAAAGTCATATTTCAATTGCTCTATTAAGAGACCGAAAACCTGAAAACAGTGTACATGTTTTTTGATAAAACATTAATTTCACTATAAACATTTTACGTGAATGCAAAGTAAAGCTTTGCATTAACTTATACTTTCTGTAAATATTATTTTCTACATCATTTTTGTAGGTTTAGTTAATTTTGAGAAACGTATCCGTTACTAAGTGCGATTCTGATTGATTTTAATGCTAGAATAATTTTGCATTGTTGCTGTGGAAGGGAAATATTAAAGTTGTTCGGTTAGATACATGGATTCGAAGCCATAAATCACATTAAAGGCCGCATTTGCATACAAAGGTCCGTTTTAGTTATATTATTGGTTTTATAAAAATATTACGTTTGATAATCGTAACACGTTTGCAAATACAGGCAAGTGATTCGTCCCCATGAGTCAGGGGCTGTTGGCAGATGAGTCCAAGTGCATGGACATTAAAGGCTGCGGTTTCTAAATACGCATAACACATAACCAGGACCGGAGCTAAACAATTTAGGCCCCCGGGCCAATGCTGAAACATAGTTCCCCGCTCCCGGAAATTTTTTTTTTTAATTAAAAGTTGTATCAAGAGGATATGAGTGTATATCAGTTATTTTGTTTCAATTCGGGATATTCAGTCCTGAACTTCAATGAAAATACATGGCCAATATCTGTACAATATATATAATTTTGTAAAAATGTGTGTTAAAATGTCCTGTTTGTTAAGAGTATAAAATTTGAAGGCATAAAGAGCTTTCAATGACAGCATTGTTTTGTTGAGTTTTCAGGATTGCCTGACATTTTTCATTTCATAGAGTCTTACCGTATAAGTAATGACTATAATAAACTATTTAAGGTAAAAATATAATTTAAAATTATATAAAATATGAGACTACTGTACCGCGTCTTATGAAATCACGATAACGGTTTTTTCGAGTTCTAATTTCTTTTTCGATCTTTTACTGATTGTTTTTCCCATCAGTCCCATCATCGGGCTCTTGACTTGCGGAGCCCCGAGCAATCGCTCGGTCTGCCCGTGCCTAGCGCCGGCACTAGACGTTAACTGTCCATGACGCCGGAGCATTCCGAGTGCCTTTTGTTTTACTCCTACCGTCTCCTATGTTACATCAGTAGTACACCTACCCTTTGCGGCTCCCACACGTAATCAATCTTTATAAACGAGGTCTCTAAAGAAAGAGAATTTCTCAGAGACGTGACGAATTGCACTTTGACTTTGAGGTCAAAGGCCTCAAAGAAACATTCCCCATACCATAATCTACAGGATGAGATCTCTTTGACCATTTTTGTTGGTTGGACGCTTCTCGATTCTACCCCATCTGTTCAGAGCTCGTAGAATCTGCAACTGTGTGTGAAATTACTAATTACTTGGTATTCTATGCGATTCAATTATACGGGTGTACTTCTTTGCTCCATAATAAAGTTAAATAAGATTACTTTGTACTAACAAGGGTGTATTAGATTGATATCAATTACAAGGTGACATATTGAACAAGTAACGGGGGATAAGAGGGACTTGAAGAAAAATATATTTACAGGCATAGTAAGGAAATGGAAAAATAAGGAAGAAGGTGGCGTGTAGCATGCGAGAGTTCTCGCATGGTACGCTAGTACGATAATTCCGTAATCCCTTTGTCAGGGAACTTCAATCTGTATGTAATAGATTTTTGAACATGCTTTGAGTTTCTGTGATCCCCCCTTTCTTTCTGGGGATAACAATGTAAATGTTATGTAACAATTAGATTACAATGTAAAATCAGCCATTTTCATCAGATAGAGGAAACAGCAGTGTGGAGCAAGTTGATTTGACTTTTCAGAGCACTATTATGTATTTGGTTTATGGCTCCCATCCCTATCGAGCATTTTCCACCCATTTCGCTGGCTATTTGCAGAGCCAATATTTATATGATCCCTTGTTTTGCTTGCACGCTGTAAATATAATTTACATTTCCTCCCTCAAATGCCACTCGTAGATTGAAGTTTTTTACGCAAATGAAATAAACAAATGTTAAAACTGCATGCTGTGATTATTAATGAACATTATCTCCAATGACGTGGTTAGTCCCGAGACTCACGCCAGATAACAGTACTAGAGGCTGAGGCTGGAACGACCCGTTGCAAAATAAACAATCTCTGGGCTGGAAGGAGAGAGGGTAGAGCCAGACAGCAGATGTGGAAAAACAGAAAAATGTATGTCTGTGAAATGCTATTGTTTGAAAATCCCTCCTTTCTCACAAACATTTCATATATTTTCACATACTTTTTCATGGACTATTTATTGAGTGAAAATTATTAACCCTTTGCCACTTAATCCAGTGCAGATCACAAAGTTTGCTTAAAATCTGGTTACAGTTGTATCATAACTCGTATGGATAATAATTAGGATTTATTAGACTTTTGTGATGTGACATTGAAATGGATGACCCCTGAATCTGTAGAATTCGCTTAATTTAATTACAACACCACAAGCACTTAAGAACCTGCAGACTTTTATTTTAACAGCTGTTAAATTGAAGGTACTTTTAACATCATGGGAAGGAGGGATTTAATTGGTGCTTAGGTTAGTCACTCCTGTAGTAATAACTATGATACACTTCATACTCCTTAAGAAGAGGATGGTCTCACGGAAACCTTCTTGGGAGCATTACTCTGATTTGTCTGAATGTTTGATTTCTTGTAAAGGGATGAAGAATAAGTCTCTGAGAAGATAAGTTTTGGAGAGTGAAGGTGAAGGTGAAATCGTAAGAAAGGTGATTTCACTGTTGAGGTGAAGTCACCTCTTTTTTATTAATTTGAGAAGCAGAGCAATAAATTGTACTTACTTTTTAAACAGATTTTGTTTAAGGCAATAATCTCTAGCTTATTATTGGAATGTGTGTGTGTATGTGTGTGTGTGTGTATATATATATATATATATATATATATATATATACATATATACTCGTATATATATATATATATAAAATACATAGTTTTGAAATGTTAATTTTTGCAAAATTCGAATTCAACAACAGTTTTTATGAAGAAAAAATCTCTATCTTCTGTATGAGTGTTGTAGAAAGACGCCGAAAGAATTTTGAACCCTTACAATTTTCGAAAAATCACGGACTTCAACGAAAATTAGACCAGCACCTTTCTTTTGAGCATCCTTTACGCGTTCGGAAAACAAAGTTGAATTAAAAAAATTGGAGCGATTTTTGAGATAATTTTTAACATGTAATTAGGGCTTTATGTAAAGCACCCCCTAAAATCAATATATTCATTTCTAATTCATGTTAGCTTTGAGTTTAGTTAAATCGATTGGGGCAGCACAGACAGACTTTTGCCGTCAATCGATTTTTTGATATAAAGGATCCACAAAAAATGGATTCTAATTACACGTGCTAGAGAAAGTTATTTACTACGTTTTGGTACAAGATTTTTCCACAAAATATTTCACTACCAGAACCCAGCAATGAGTTTTTCGATCGAAAATTCACCGTTTTCCGGATCACGATTACAACACTTTCCTTCTTCAAGTACTAAGGCGAGTAGTAAATTGCAGCACATTTGTGCAAATGGAATTACCAAAATGTAAATGATCCGGAAAGAACAGTACACAAATCTTTTTAGTGTGCTTTCTGTTCATTATTATTGAGGGTAAACTACTCCAAAATGTGAAATCTTATTTCAAAAATTGCCGTGAAAGGTAATCACGTTCATGCTTATAATAATGCATAGCAAATTGTCTTCGAATACCCGAGATACTAATGCGTAGTTTTGCGACCGCCATTTTTAATTACTGGCACTGATTACTGGGCAAACAGAAAACCTTGCAAAACTTGCTGCGATCTTGTACCTCAACTTTCCTCGCGATAGGCATCACACGAGATATTCTTCACATCTCCTTTTTTATGCTCGTTCATTAAAGTGTCATTATGAAACACTAAACAAAAACGAAGAGGAGGTCCTAGAGTGGGACCAACACGCAACATTTCTCTCACCTTGGATGTCGCTCTTTGAGTAGCAGCTCAAAAACGCTCTGATATGTTTTTTCTCTATGAACAGTTTCCTTCTCAGGATGCACTAGTAGCACCCTTGATTGATCGGGTTGATCAGTTATCAGAAAACAGTGGTGATAAAACCGCACGTCCTTTCTCGCCCGTATTTTCACGCAAAATTGTATGAAAAGTACTCAAATTTTCAAAAAATTGTACGTGACCTTATTTCAAAATCTATCTTTCAGGATCAGATTTCAATATGTAAAAAATATCTACCTTTAATATTTTAGTTATAGGTAGGTTGAGCTTTTGGAATTTTCCAAAAAATACCAGAGTATTTAACGAAGATGAGACCTGCACTATTCTCTTAAACGTCCTTCACACAATAACAACAAAATGTAATAAAAAACGATGGAGCCACTTTTTTGACAATTTTGAAACTGTCCCAGGGGTTCATGTAAAGTACCCTTAAAATTAAAATTTTGGTTTCAAATTCTAAGGTCCACTACATCAGCCAGATCGATTGGGGAATATCAATTTCGGAGAAAGTCGTCTGGACAATTGAGGTATCGTTGTTCATAGACAGAAAGACGGACGTTCTGCCTTCAATCGATTTTCGCTATCACGGACCCACAAACATTGAATTCTGGCTACACCATGTATTCTAGAATTTTCCCCCTAAATTTATCATCTGGATTTATCCACTTTTTCGTTGTCAGGGCTCTGCAATAATAATAATTTTCTGCCGAAAATTCACCGTTTTTTGGCGCAGCACTATATAACTTTCAACTATGTAGCGAGAAAGTAATAATCCGTTCAAAGGTGACGATTGCTAAGCAATCCCAAACAATTCCATGAAATAAAATCTCTTCGTTTACCCATGCAAATAAGTTTTGTTTCATCCTGGAGCGAAAATTTCTAGTTTTGAAATATTGATCGCCCCTTGATAGTTTTTGGACGTAAAAGTAGCTTTACTATGCGCATGTTTTTTTGTTTTTGTTATATAAGGTCGCATCAATATCTAGGTCGTTAGCGGCCACAATTGAGTTTAACTTAATGGTAACTGTGAAGATGACATGGAATGGAGATAATAGGGGGTGAAAGGACGTACACAAATACAACCATGCTCCAGGTGGGTGATCCTTCGGACCGAGATCGCTACGACACTACTGCCTTCGCGATCTCGGCCACCGGGGATCGGAGCACATGTTTTATTGAGCTCTCATTTTGCTACTTTTGTTAGGAATATTGCCGAGATGTGGGTTGCTATTTTCTTAGCAATAATATAAAATCAAATATTTTTAGTTTTCAATTACTCAAGTTTTCTATTACTAATAGATCAAGTTTTCTATTACTCTGGAGCGAAAATTTCAAATGTTATTAACCATTCTTTGATGATCCTTTTATTCATCGCTCTTCTACATCTAGTAAAATGCTGGGCTAAGGATTGTGAACCTCAAGACAACGTGCGCATGTTATACTTTTTCTCCATATGTAACAAGATTTTTTCTGTTGTTGTTTTTGTTTCTTTGTTTTGTGAAAATAAATCAAATTAAATCAGATGGTCTAAAACGTAGCAACTGTGAGGTAAATCTGTTTTTTAATCTAACGCCTCCGCGTCATATCATATGCCATGTGTACCTCTAATGCGTCATTCATTTTAATTGTTCATTCAACGGCGATAAACTGGTTGCAAACTCACGGATCTCGTGAATGCAACAAAAAGGTGATAACAGTCTTTTTTTAGTGATATCTAAGGTCAACACTTGCAGTTAATCATTGTAATGAGTAAATGTGATTTCAGGTCACCGAAAGACATAGTCTTTTGCAATTCCTAAAACAAAATAACTATGACAAATAACTACATAGAATATCATTTTTTAAAACTATGTAATGAAGAAATGTTGGAAGATAAGCGTTCATTACATTCATTTTTTCTACTCCCATTATAGAATGCTGTCATTGGATGGCTGCAAGCAGTTGCATAATGATAGTCATTTCAATACAGTTTACATTATGATACAGGTTCTTGACCAATCAGAGAGACACTTACAAACCAAGTATTGTCTCTTCATTAATCATTGAGAATCTTTATAGTAAATGTTTCATTCGATTGTGCTCGTAAACATTAAAATTGTGTTTCATATTATAGTCTGCTTCTCAGTTATAATTTCTTTTATTAGTAGTAATTCTTAACGAGAAATATTTAAAATAAATTGGATCGTAATTTCACTTTGATCCTATTTGACTAGCGCAGTGGTAGTTATTGCAGAGAACATTTGAGTGACGTTAAGATCTGAACGCAAGGCATTTTGTGTTATTTGCTGCTGCCCTGTGGTTGTCCTTAAACACCGGCCAATTCTTTATTTTAAAATATTTAGTGAATGGTGGTTCTGTCTGGTGGTGTCGAAGTTTCGAGAAATGAGAGAAAATGCGAAAATGGTGACATAGGAATATTATTGCCACAACTTTTGTAGCCCCTTATAGGCGCTCTGGTAAAACAAAGCCTCCGGCAGGTGTAGGGTAGAGAGGTGTCCACTAGGTGGCCTTGGCTAAATCTTGCATATCGACTGCCACGAAACGATTCAGTGGAGAAGTTTAACTTATAAAAGTTACCATACGTCATAGAAAAAGTACCGTATGAAGCTCGATATAATGGGTATTAATACACTCGTGTAAAGTTTACGATATTCGCTCATTCCTCGCTCGTATCGTTATATCATACTTATGTATTAATACCCATCATTACATCCTCGTTTAATAATGTACTATTGATGTACTAGTGATTATACTACAAAACGAAAATCCGTTAATAATACCAAGCGCTAACACATTTGGGACCTACTTCTTTTCAATTAAAGCAGAAATTAGGATTTTTTTTACGAGAAAGCTCTAATTTTTACCTAACAAGACTTCGTCCACTTTGGATGTTGCCAGGTCCGCCGCGGCTTCCCTTCTGGGGCAGCTACTGGCTGATGCTGTGGGAGGACTACCGCTTCATGCACAAGTCTCTGCTGACGCTGGCGGAGCGCTACAAGACGAAGGTGCTGGGCTTCTACCTGGGCGACTTCCCGTGCGTGATGCTGCGCGACTACGAGCACATCAAGGAGATGCAGTCGCGCTCCGACCTCATCGGCCGCGCCGACGTCATCGTCGCCCGCGAGCGCTCCTTGGGCCAAAAATACGGTGAGCCAGTGGCGTAGCTTGATTGATTGATTGATTCGTGTTTCCAGGCGCGTCAACTTCTTAGGTCTAAGTCCTGTAAGTGTAGTGCGTGTTTTTTTCTCGGGAGATGGCGTGTGTGGGCTTTTTCTTCGGCCTCGCCGACGTCATCGTCGCCCGCGAGCGCTCCTTGGCCCAAAAATACGGTGAGCTACTCTCTGAGCCTGAATCAGTGAAAAACCACTGATTGACAGTGACTTTTCACTGATGGTGTCAGTTATAACCATGCCACTGACAATCAGTGAATTTAATTGAACCAATCAGTGAAAATCGGGACCACTTTTTGAATCAGTGAAACTTCAGTGTTTGAATCAGTGAAATCTGTGAAAACAGCAGCACGTGAACAACTAAACGATCAGTGAGTGATGGTGGCGCGGGACGTTTACCACTGACCACCAGTGAAATGCTGGCGGGCATTACGGAAAGGTTCGCATATTTGCTGATTGTCAGCGAAACAACACATTTCGACCGAAGATATCAGTGACTTCGGCTCTTACTTATTGAATCAGCGACAATTTCACTGATTTAGATTCAGAGAGAAGTGGCATAGCTTCAGTTGGTGTCACCTGGGGCGAAGCTAATGGTGTCACCTCCCCTAAAAATGTATAAAAATATATATTTATGCATTGATTGTACATAATTTTATTAAAATTACAAACATATTTGCACATGATAGTTATTTATAATGTATTAAAAAATTCTATGTAGTTAGGAATAATTGCAATATTATTGCAATTAAATTATAATCTATGCTTATGATTTAAGTGTATACTAAAAAAGTGTACTTTACTTAAGCGTAAAAAGTATTAATTCCAACCATAAAATAATTTAATTGATATCACCCCTAGAATGGTGTCACCCGGGGCGTGCCCCCCCCTTCCCCTCTAGCTACGCCACTACGGTGAACACTTCTTCCCCCTCTGCTTCTCCTATAGAGCGAGTTTCATAACTCTGCCCCTCAAGCCCCTATGGACACGATGGAATATCACACGGCATTTTATTTTCTGTTTTTCAAAACCTTGTAAATGTGTTTTGTGTCCTATAAAATTTTAAATAATTTGCATTTCTTAACCCTTAAATATCGACTTTATTTACGAAAATTAGACTGCAAATAAATAAAGTTCATTACTTACTAAAGATTCAGGTTCAATTTCCTGATTCTCAGGTTGAGTTTCTTCAATTTATTGTTGAGAATCTGAACAGTTCAAATGATGGATCGGCAACTGAATTACTTGATAAATCATAATCATTTTCGAAACGCTTATTTATTAATTCTAAATCTTACAGATTTAATGCATTAAAATAACTGTTAGATAAGCCGGCCATGTGGTCACGTAAACAGTATCGTTTGGTCAGATGGATCCATCAACAATTTCGATCGGGAAAAGCACACCATGTTTTTGCGATATACTCAAACTAATGGTCGTCATCTATTCAGGAAGATTCAATGTGATGGTACACTGGATGAGAAGTTAATTTCGTTCATTTCGTAGACCGCTTCAAAGATGTTACTGGGCCTGATAGAAACAACGTTTCCACTGCTGGGTTAACCGTTAACTGTTGATGCCTTCAAACTTCTCTTATCGTTGACGTGCGGTCTCTAAGACCCCAAACGTTTTAGGCAGATTATTTTCGGTGTTCCATTTCTTGTTGACTTGACAATTTTTTCACAACAATGCTATAATAAACAAGACAATAAAATGGTTTGTTGTTAATATGTAAATGAAAATAATATCATTATTTATTACTTGCCGAGTGAATTTCTGGCTATAATTTGTTCCATACTGTTTCTTCACTATTAATTATCTTAAGAACTCGTAGAATGGTTTGAAATATTATTCACTACATTAAAAACCTTCATTTAAATAGGATAATGCATTGTTATTTGAAAATTGCTCATTAATAAAAACTTTACAATGCGCATTCACTGTGGGAAGAAAAGTCCCACTATTAGTGGTGTGAAGTCTGAGAGACCGCTCCGAAACTCAAAGGCGAACGGCTGTCTCTGGATCCGGTGCCGCGCGTGTGAGTGTAGTTTAGAAAGAGACAGGAAGGTACTGCAATGAAAAACTTATTGCGACGAACCAGAAAGGAGGGCTACGCGTTTATTTTCCTCAGCGGTCTCAGAGACCCCATGTAACCAGTTAAGGGTTGACTGTATCCGAGGCGTGTTGGTGCGCAGGGGTGATCTTCAGCGACGGGCCGCAGTGGTCGGAGCTGCGCCGCTTCCTGCTGCGCCACATCCGCGACTTCGGCTGGGGCCGGCGCTTCCCCGCCACCGAGGAGATCATGCAGCAGGAGCTGGCCGACGCCACGGCGCTGCTGCGCGGCGAGTGGGAGGACAAGGTGAGCACAAGCATCTATGAGTGGGCGAGGTGAGCGCAAGGCTCTGTGGGCGAGTGGACGGGCGAAGTGAGCAGAACGCTGGGCGACTGGACGACGTGGAGCGCATAAGGCTCTACGAGCGGACGAGGTGAGTACAAGGCTCTGTGGGTGAACGAGATGAGTAAAAGGTTCTATGGGCCGACTAGATGAGCACAAGGCTCTATGGGCGAGTGAGCGGACCAGGTGAGCAGAACTCTGGGCGAGTGGGCGACTTGGTGGGCACAAGGATCTATGGGCGAACGAGGTGAGTAAAAGGTTGTACGAGTGGACAAGGTGAGCACAGACTTGTCCAGGTGAGTGGGCGGACGAGGTGAGCACAAGGATCTATGAGCGGACGGGGTGAGCACAAGGCTCTAAGGGCGAGTGGGCGGACGAGGTGAGGAGAACTCTGGACGAGTGGGCGACTTGGTGAGCACAAGGGCGGACGAGGTGAGCAAAAGCTGTACGAGCGGATGAGGAGAGAACAGCGCTCTCCGGGTGAGTGGGTGGAGCGGAGGTGAGCACAAGGCTCTCTGGGTGAGTCGATGGACACAAGGTTTGTACAAGTCGCTCTGGGCGAGAGGTAAGCATAAGGATCTCTGGGCGAGAGGGCGGACGAGGTGAACACAGTGCTCTCCAGGTAATTGGATGGACCCGAGGTGAGCATAAGGATCTCTGAGCGAGTGTGCGGGCGAGGTGAGTACCAGGCTCTCTGGGTGAGTGGATGGACGAGATGGCACGACGGTCTCTGGGCGAGTGGACGAACGAGGTGAGGCGTGGAGATAACAATGATCTTCTTCTAGAAGTCAACAAATAGTTCGCTTCATCCTCATTGGTACCACTCTACGCGTACCTGGCTTCGGAAACACACCAGATAACAGAAATGGTAGTTAATTATTTCATTCCTAAGAACGTTGTGATGAATGTCATAAACAAAGAATAAGAGTAGTTTAAGTGGAAGAGACTGCATTGTTTCACAACAGATATGTACAAACAAAATAATTCTATTTAACCAAGTATGCGCCGTTAAAGCTTCTCTTTTTCTGGTTTTATTTTTGTAACAAAAAACATTTTGTCCACCCCTCATTCCCGCTTGGTGCTCGTCCGCAGGAGGTGAAGCGCGGCGATCGGGTGCTGATCTCGCACATGTTCCCGCCGTACGCCATGAACGCCATGTGGGCCATGTTCGGGCACGCGCGGCTGCCGCGCGGCCAGCACGCGCCCTGGCACCACATCCACCGCTCCGTCAACAAGTTCTTCCGCGTGACGGACCCCTCCGGCAGCGCCGTCTCGCTCACGCCCTGGCTGCGCTTCCTCACGCCGCGCCGCTTCGGCCTGCAGGACATCACCGACTTCAACGTGCCCATGCGCGACTTCGTCAGGGTGAGCACACGACCCTCTTTAAGAGCTTAAGGCCCATTCACAATGCAGACATAAACATAAGCATGGCGTTAACATAAAAGTTAGGACTATGTCCATAAGCGGACTCATTCACAATGCTTTCGCATAAGCATAACACATAAGACGTTAACTTAAAAGCTTGCAAGCTTCAAGCTTCTGTGCTTATGCTTACGTCAGAAATAAGAAATGAACCAATCACAGTACGTGTAACTCAAATTCGAGTATGGAAATAGGATCGAAGTCGATAGATCGAACAAAAGACTTGTTTTCCAAATTGCTTGGTTGATTTTCGACGGTTTTCTGCGTTGTTTTGTAGCGTACGATCTTTTTGTAGTTTAGTTTAGTTGTAATATTCATAGTAGTACCATTTACTTTAAATTTTTATTGAAATTAAAATACCTAACCTAACCTAACCCAATGCCGCAAGGCCGAGACGCCGCTGATATATATATATATATATATATATATATATATATATATATATATATATATATATATAAATCCAAGCAATAGTAACTAGAATAGCCCACAGAAAATAATCTTTGCTTACGCTTATGTTGGACATTATGAATGCTTCAGTGTATCACTTATGTTAAAGTTTATGTCTGTGCGTTATGCTTATGTTTACATCTGCATTGTGAATGGGCCTTAAGGCTTCGGCGGCCAGAGTCAGTACTTACTTGGCTATCCGGGAGACGCCGCGACCAAGGTACAGGTGTTTCGGCCACCATGCTGTGACCTTCATCAGGGCGTAGTAATGCTTGTTTCATCAGGGCGTTGTAATGCATGCCTGATGAAGGTCGCAGAATGGCGGCGGAAACGTTGGCACCTGTACCTTGGACGCGGCGACTCCCGGAGAGCCAAGTAAGTAAGGACTCACTTTGTCAATTTGTCTCTCTTACTGAAAAAAACTTGCGTTGACCACAGACGGATGTTTTGCCGTCAATCGATTTTTCGGTATCAAGAATCAACAAACTCTTCGCAATGGCAATGACAGATAATTTAAATGTGAGTTTGTTGGACGAGACAAGTTTATCAAGTTACCGGCTTGGTAAAAAATTGTCGATGTTGTACGATCAACTTGACTCGCTTTGTTCACACGCACTTCCAAGATAAGGCGAGGCCTTTCCCCTCCATTGTAACAAAGAAAGTCGTCTAGTTCGGCGGATGCAAAATTTCTAATAATTTTACACCAAAATACTGATACACATTTTATGGTTATTGCATTTCGTTAAGTACCTAACTTAAAATTTAACTTTATCTGGACCTATGCATTATAATTTTGTCAATCATCGCCATTTGTGCAGCGCATTCCATATGTTCTTAATTTATCTACACACTTCAAATGTTTGACAAAAAATCCGCCTACGTCCCTTCAATACAATATTGTATACTACGTTCGTGGGTTAAGAGAGTAAGCTAATTATATCGGCTCATCAAGGCTGTGAAGAAACTCATGGAATTCTTTCTGAACTCAAGATCTCGAGAAAAATAATACATTTTATAAGTGTTTTACATTAACAGGCAAATAAACTATTATAAGCACATACGCTATTTCAACACAGTTATTTTTCAAAGCATAACTACTCAATTATTTAGTGAAGTATGATGTGTTTGAAAAAAGCGATATCGTACAGTATCGTGTGTCTGATTTAGTAAGAAGTTTCATGTACCTAAAAACCAATGTATTCTTATCTCACATGCAGCATATAAAATTGTGAAGCTTTAAAAAGGAAAGCTTAAAGTCCTTGAATGACATAAGAGTCGAACGAGAATAAATAAAAAAAGCGTTATCTGGGATACTAATTGCCTGCGATACTAATTGTTAAATAGAGGAAATGTCTTAACTAGATAAAACGGTCATGTTGTATGCAAATGTATTACCCTTTAGAATTCTCATTGATTCAAAGTGGACAATGTACTTCAAGTTATGTCTCGGTCTGATTAACTTCTAGATCTTATATCTAAGAATTGATCTGTGTAGCATGAAAAACTCAGAGGTGAGTTTTCGGTTTTGATATTCATTCATATTCTGTAAGTATATACAAACAGTTATTCCTGAGAATATTACTTTGCATTTGAACTGTAATCGGATCCAATCGTAATTATTCGCGCTTCACTGCCGAAAATAATTCAAACGGCTTAATCGGATTCCGCGGATAACGCGCGGCCGCGTGGGGGCTGTACAGAAATTATAATATTGCAAGCGGATCGCACTTTGCTACACACCTCATCAACACAGGTCACACATTTCACCCCCACTCAGACATTAAAATTCTTCGATATCTAAAGCATTCATTCATTCGACATTCATTCTTCATTCGGCATTCATTATTCATTCGACATTCATTCTTCATTCGACATTCATTCTTCATTCGACATCAAAGATATCATTCTTCATTCGACCCTTCATTAAGATATCTAAAGCAGTCTTCTTCCAGAATTTATGTTCTATATAGAACACGTTCAAGACGCTTTCACATTTTGCAATCCAAGCAGAAATCTGAAACTCTTCTCAACGTACAAACCAACTTCCCTGTGTCCTCTCTGCTAATTATTTTACACCCTCCTCCCCTCAAACTGTCTCCCCGGCTCCTCAGACATTTCCAAGAGGCCACTAACCAGACCTCCTCCGACCCATAGCCCCAGAAATATTCTTAAACCCCGTTTCAAACTTCCTCTGCGCACAGTCTACCGTGTTTTCGCCACATACCGTGAGAAAAATAATCAACCTGTTCTGTTTTCCTTTTTGCAATTTCAGTTGATGTTTTTAAAAAATGTATCTATTTTAAAATTCATTTTTGAATTATCTCCTTTTTATTATTGCAAAACAATTTTTTAAGTTGCAAAAAGTTTTTAAAAACTACTTTTATTTTCTTTATCGAGCAGATTGATGTGAAGAATTTTTCTCTCTATTTTTCTCCGACATCTTGTAAGAGTCAGTCTGTGAGTTGCTGTTAGAGACCATCTTTGTGAGCCGTATAAGACTATTGGTAGTTACGTACTATATTAATGCTAATTATAAATTGTATAATCTGTTAATTTCATGACGTGTATTGTGTTATCTATGTTATCTCCTTGTTTATTTTTTTTTTGATTTTGTTTTTATTTTGTAATTTCTATGCTGATAATAAGGGCAGAGCCGTCGAAATACGGCTCTTGATAAATTGTAAGTTGCGCAAAACGACGTGAGTTCGTTTTTTTAAATTCTTTCTGTTATTATTTGAATGAATAGTACGTGGTTCAGTATTTACTACTTTTCCACATGTAATTGTTGTAACTTACAGTTAAGCTAACCTAAAACTAATTCTAATCTAACTACATAATTGACTTAGGATACTCATTGAGCACCTACGTTTAGCTTATATTTGAAAATATATTGAGGGAAGTGTGTAGTGGATGTCTATTGGAGATTCGGGTCGGAAAGTCATTGAGTGTGGCTAGGTTGAAGTGGGCTATTTATTGGATGATTTATTGAGGATATATTTGAGTAGAAATTGTTGGAGAGATGAGCGATGTGATGATTGATGGTTGGTAAATATAATTCTCTGTGTAGTTGATCATTAGAAATGAACCATGGGGCGTGAGTGGCTAATCTTAAGCATTTGTTTTGCGTTATTTGAATTTTATAGACGTTTGTCTCTGAAGCGTTCGTCCAGATGGGGCTAGCATACAGCATTAGAGGTCTGATTACTGTCTTGTACAGAGCAATGGCGTTTTGTGATTGAGTAGTGGTTTTAGTGGAATTAATTTTATTTCGGTTTGTGACGTGCGTTGGCGTGCGCAGAACGCCATCCGCGAGCACCGGCAGTCGCTGGACGCGGGCAGCGAGGCGCGCGACTTCCTCGACAAGTTCCTGCAGCGCCAGAGCGACGTCGACGTCCAGGGCAGCCCGGTCTTCACCGGTGAGTCCAACCCCCGCCAAGCTACAAACACTTTTTTTAAATAAAAAAAGTGTTGATTTGAATTTTGTTTAAATGTGTTCATTATCGAAATACTTGATTTGGAAATTTTGCACCAAATTGTTTACAGACAGTTTATTCTTCTTCAATTCTTTCGATTTGAATTCTTTCAATTTCAATTCTTTCCATTTCAATTCTTTCAATGTCAGTTCTTTCAATTTCAATTCTATTAATGCCAATTCTTTCAATGTCAATTCTTTCAATGTCAATTCTTCCAATGTCAGTTCTTTCAATGTCAATTCTTTTAATGTCAATTCTTTCTATTCTTCTTCGAAATTGAAGAAGAATTAACTGCCTGTGAACAATTTGGTTCAAAAATTCATTATTAAACAGAGACATAAATGTATTTAGAGGAATACTGGATTGCAACGAGACGGGATCAACGTGCAATTGTTTTGAATTAAATGAGGAACCTTATCAAAAAAATATCTTTGGGAGGAGGGGGACCATGCCTCTCATACGCCTCCAATCTAGAAGCGCCAATGGTGAGACATTACAACTGGGCTTGGAGGGCAAGAGGTTATAATGTCCAGTTTTGATTATTTTATACTGGCTAGAACGGAATTTTTTAAAGTATTGGTTTATTTCCCATATTGTATTTTCAAAAAAATTGCTTTTGCTGATGAAGTGACCTCTCTAACAGAGGCGTTAATATTAATACAATCCTACTCACCATTGTTTCAATCTCATTGCATAATAAGTAAAAAAATCTAAAGAGAGCTAAAATATAGTTCTCATCAACCCACAAGCAGATTTTTAAGCAACATAAGCCGTCAGGGTATTGTTAAAAATTGCATTCGTCATACACATCAAAATGTGAAGTGCTTTTAACTAGTAGAAAAAGCTGTGTGAACAGAAATATCATCTGTGACGTTGTGGGTTGCACAAATCGCAGGCGTTGGTTAGACTTACAGACTTACTTTGGTTTTTATAACCAGTTTATTTACGTATTCGTGAGCCATACCATTCCCTGTCGGAGTATCGCTCTCACTTACAGGGCGATTTTTCCGTAGCTGCCTCTCAAGGCCCGTCTTCACGGTGTAAAATATCGCGTCATTTCCCGTCTTTCTCGGTCTAGATTGCGTAGGATCAAGCAGTGCTTGATAAGGTTGCGATCACGCGCCATCTAGTGGCGACCTTATCAAACATTGCTTGATCTTACATCTAGCAGCACGACCGCGAAAGACGCGAAAAGCCGTGACATATTCCATCGTGAAGATAGGCCTTGACGCGTCACGTTATAAAAACCGCCATACAGTCGACTCCGGTTCCGGTCGAATACAGTGAACTTCTGGGGACAAATATTTTTGGTTCACTATATCCGAGGTTCGCTATATCCGATGATGTCAATAAATAAATAGAATGTCTTCCTAACGATTGAGTTTATTAATACAGAGAGACAGCAAAATACATTAACAGCATGAACTGAAAATTTCCATATCTTTGTCATTAAACAATCAATAATTTTCCATTGTTTACTTCGTACTTTTTTAACTTCGTAATTTCTCTAGATCCTTCTCCAGATTTCGTGCTCTGTCCATATTTGATTCTGCATTGTCCTCTGTGTCTGTGAATCATAATGCACTCTTGACACCCTTCAATGCCTCTTGCGCTGTTGGAACACCGTCCCAAACTCCGAAGTCCCTTTTACGCGACTAATAACATACGAGATGGTTAATATCCAGGAGGTTGCATTTCCTACGTTCAGTATAGCCGAGGTTCAGATTCACTATAACCGAATCTTTTTATGCTTATGAGTAATGTAAGTGAAAAGGGACCAGTGACTTAAGTTCACTATAACTGAGGGTTCACTACATCGGAGTTCGCTTTAACCGGAGTCGACTGTGTACTCCAGCTGCCCTAAAAGAGCTCTCGCTGTTCACGGCGCGCGAGCGCGATGCGAATTTACGGCTGTACTTCAGTTTTTCTTTCTTGGCGCACGGAGGGGGGTCAATAAAATGGAATATCTCACGGTATTTCGCGTCGTACTCCGTTGTGCCGCCAGGAATCGCATGATCGCCAGCACCGCTCGATACATTCGCGATCATGCGACTCCTAGTGGCGCAACCGAGAACGACGCGAAATACCGTGAGATATTCAGTTTTATTGACACACAAACACACAACATAATAAATGTAACTTCATTATTTGTGCGCGTCTTCTGAATTTCAGTGGGGCATTTAGTTATTGAAATTAATGTTTTCCATATTGTCGCGGCAAAAAGTATTCTTTCATGAAGAACATGATGAGGGTTAAGGGCACAAATTCATAGCTAATTTACCTTTGAAAATATATTTTATTATATAGGGGCGAATATTTTTGTCAACAAAACTTGAAAAATCTGCTCTTTTTTCTGTATTCAAAATTCGACTAGAATATGGTTTAGGGTTGAGATCACAGAATTATAAAAACGTGCATAAATTTCACTTCTCCCCATAGCTCGTCACACACAGTTTTAAACTGTTTTTGACATAAATAAATAAATAAATACACCCCCGTGCGCCAAGAAAGAAAAACCGAAGTATACTAAATTTTTCTAGGATGGCCGCTGGGATTCGCGAGTAGAGGAGGAAGCTGAACGTGTTGGGGAGAGAGCCAGGAGGCGGCGCTCGCTCGCACCTGGCTCGTCTGCCCATACCAAAAACATTAGTCTACCGCACCACACATCCTAGCGAACGGTCTTAGAAATTAATTTGCGGCAGTGTCTTCGCTGGGTAATGGAGAAACACCAAATTTGCGGGATGGCCTGGCTGTCTTCATCATCAACATGTTTTCCACTGTCACTGATACCCGTTTTCTCACTATCAAAAGAAGTATCACTATCACTGGCTTTACTATCGTTCGTGTCGTCACCTGTAAAAATAACGATTTCTTGATATGGTGCATTAAATGATTGTGCGGCAAATCACACACTCATTGAAACTGTCGAGAGCAGATTCCACGTCCTTTTCTTCTCTTTATTAGGAGTAGAAAATGAACACGACCCTCCCGATTGAATACACTTAATTTTCTTATTAATTCTGCAAAAATATATATTTTCAAAACACCCGAAGCAGTAATCATTGCCTTAAGAACTGCTTTGATATTTTCAATACCTTCTTTTGCTTATCTTCATAAATTGATATATGTACTTTGCCGAGTACTTTACGCGTCTTACTGTGAAGGACGTCCTTATGCAAGTTGCTCTGAAGAGGACGCATCACAATAATCACAACAAAATAATACAGAACTTCATACAAATAGCTGTACTCTGTTAGGGAAATGCAACTGAAAACTGGCACTCTGCGGAGACAAATAGTCAGGGTCAATGTTTACTCAACTGGAGTAGGGCTGTCAACACGTCCTGGGAAGGGACGCACTTCCCCCTAAAGCGATAAGTTTAAGGAATGGACTCTTCCGGCAGCTCTGGGCCCTGACCTGGAGCGGCCCCGGTAAAATAATTTCACTGTATACTTGGGTTTTTCGTTCTCGGCGTAGCAAGGTCACGGACGAAAAATGGAGAGGGAAGGCTTTCTCCAATACGGAGCTTCCACGTCACAACATAGTAGTGCATATACAGCTCCCTATTGGAGAAAGCCTTCTCTCTCCATTTTTCGTCCGTGACCTTCGTGCGCCAAGAACGAAAAACCCAAGTATAAATGTTCGGCGAACATAATGGCGGCAACGCTAACGGCGGTGCGCGTCGGGGCGTGGCTGGTGCGCAGACGACCAGCTGCTGCTGACGGGCGTGGACATGATGACGGCGACGTCGGGCGCGCTGTCAGGCACCATCGCCTTCCTGTGGCAGCAGCTGTTGCACCACCCGGAGGTGCAGGCGCGCGTGCAGCAGGAGGTGGACGCCGTCGTGGGCCGCAGCCGCGTGCCCACGCTGGACGACCGCGTCAAGTGAGTGCTGATCGGGAGGTCCTAGGTTCGAGTACCGACGGCGAGGATTTTCGACACTAGCTTGTCAGCTAGGTCGAATTCAGTCGCTGTCTGGAGGAGAATTCTAGTGGCCGGCTGCTCTGATCGGTAGTTTTCCGTGGTTTCTCCGATCAACACCAAGCGAATGCCGGAGCAGTACCCTAACAAACGGGCCACGGACCGCGCGCGATCTTTCCGTCTTCGTCCTTGTCCTATCCTGTCCTATTACACACACACTTACACCAACATGCACTACACTACCACACATGCCGGGAGACCGATCGGGAGCTTACAGCTTGTCCTGGAAGGGGCGGTGCCCCGCTGGTGGGAGATAACTGGTTGAGGGGAAAGAACCGCTAGTTGACGGAAGGTCGGTGCCAGATATCGTCATCCAGCGGGGAAAAGATCATCGCCACCTTCCGAGAAAAACACTCACTACACTTACGGGACTAATAACCTAAGTAGTTGACGCGTCCGGAAAAACGAATCAATCAATCAATCGAGTGCAGCCGCTGCGCTGGGCGCTGCGGTTGATGGAGTGATTGGTGTCGTGGTCCATGCTTGCAACGCGCCCCACGACGGGCATGGCAGCCCTTCCGCGACCCACCGGCTTCTAGTGAGAGACTTTTGGGGCAAGTGACCGCTACCCGAGCCCTTGGTGGGAGGAAATCCCTACGGGTCTTAAGACGGGAATGCGTTGAATCATATTGAACTGACACTTGAAATAACGGCTGTAGTTTCTGGAGAGGGAAGATTTTCTATACTTTTATTTCAGAATAAATTGCTCGACAACTTCCAAACATTTCACGGTCAATCTCTGCAAAATCGTTGCAACTGATTTTGGAAATATTTGTAATATAAATTACAAGAACAGAAAATTTAACAATTTCTCGTTGTTAATAATAATACACACTTCATAAACTTAGTTCAGAAATATCTGGTTGTAGTACACTTGGCCATACTTTTTTAAATGCTTATTTTACTTTTTGCTGTTACTTTTTCTCCGACACCATCTTCTGACATACGAGACACGTTATTGCTCCATTTCTCTTCCTGAATAAAACTTTGTGCTCGCACTTATCCTTGAATCGACGATTCTGATTAGTATAGTGAAGAGACAGCTCGGCGGTCGGGGATTATGCCAACTTTTCTGGTTCTCGTGGTGCGCGGGATGCGGGCTTCCCGGCGCTTCAAGAAGGGGCTCAAATGGGGCGCTTGTGCACCTCTGTCGTAGTCTCCGTGCCCACAGTCACGATCTATACTGCGCTTTTGTAACGTTGTCCCTCAAGGCCCGCCTTCACGATCGAATATGTCACGGTATTTCGCGTCCTTCTCAGTCATGCAGCTGGATATCGCATGATCGCGACCACAGAAACCAGTGTTTGCGATCATGCGACGTCTGCCGGCACGACCGAGAAAGAAGCGAAATGCAGTGTGATAATCCATCGTGGCCATAGGGGCTCGAGCGCTTGAGTTAAAAAAATCGCACTATAGGCGATCCGGGTAACTCTGCGTCGAAGGCTGAGGTGCCGACGTTTCAATCATCACATCGCGGCCTTCTTCAGGGCTGCAGGGTACCATGATGTTGGGCGCTCCGGTTTTGTATACTAGATGTGCCAGGCTGTAATTGCCTTAGGTGATAAGGTGAGCATGTAATTGGCTGGCCATCTAAGTCAATCACACCGTGGTCCATCTTTTATACAAAACTATGTTGTTTACAAAACTTGGTTCCAATTTCTGGGACTTACATTTTTATGGCTATTAAAAAAATTCAAAAATCGTAGGAAATTGTGCAAATGAGTCAATTTTTTGTTCAGATAGTTCTTTCATAGTAATGGTCTCGTCTAGAAGACACTTAATCGGCTTTATTTTTCGTATTTGGAAAACCAGATATGAAATTCGTTTGTCTTATGTAACAATTTGCTTCGGAACAATCCGTTGATGCTTATTTTGTTCGTTCTTGACGCCGATAGTGGCATACCTTGTACAAAATTCGTACTTTTGAATTTAGCACGTCTCGTTACCTTTCAATTCTAATTATATAACTATATTTTCATATTTCTCGCCGGGCCAACATTATCATGAAAAAAATTGCGAGAGGTTACTAAAATAGTTTTACAAACATCGATGTTTAAATACCTCGATTTTGTGTCGGTGTATTTTTAACATCAATTTTTAGTATTTGAATATCGGTCGGCCCTGTCACCGAGTTCGTTAAGACAGTAAGGTCCGATTAAATTAAGAAGGTGATTGACATTTGTGAGTGGAGGGTAGCGACGTTGCCGGGTCGCAAACCATTGAGCACGTGTTACCGGGACATAAAAACAAACACTTCAAAAATACGTGTAAAAGTGTAAAAAATTCGACAAAAGCCTAACCTCAACGCAACTCATCACAACACAGTACACATTGCGCGCGCAGCACAGGCAGAAACGCGGGCGGCGCGGCGGCAGAGAAGTCGCTGTGCGATGCTCAAATGTTCCCCGTGTTCGGCAGTGGCAACTGAGCGACCTGACACGTCACGTTTTGTCTCTCTGGTTGGCAGCTGCCATGGAAACGGGAAAGACGTCCTGACGTCACACAGAACTGACAATCACCTTCTTAATTTAATCGGACCTTAGTTCCGTAGCGATCTCGAGCCGCAGGGTCATGGGTTCGAGTCCCGCCTCGGACACGGGTGCACTTGTGTTTGTCGTGCTCTCACCCCTCATAATCATCAATTCATTTTCCATACCCTCAGAGCTAACAACCCTGGGGTGTAAAAATGGTCTCATATTGGTTTTGTGGTGAAATGTCGTTGGCATTTAAAATTAAATGATTACAGATGTTGTCATTGCCAACAATACTATTTATTTCAAGTGCAGCTTTCGATGGCTTAGCCATCATCATGTTTCTACTATCTGGAAACCACAGAACAACTACGTAGTTCAGTAGCTGCATCAGTTTCTGCTGTCTGGAAGCCACAAAATGACCACGTAGTCGTTTTGTGGCTTCCAGACAGCAGAAACTGCTGATGATGGCTAAGCCATCGAAAGCTGCTCTTGAAATAAATATCATTGTTGGCAATTACAACACCTGTAATCATTTAATTTAAAATGGTCTCAGCAGAAATGCCGATCGCCCCAAAGAATGTCTTACGTGCATAAATGCTCGTTCGCGTGGTCCATGGAGGCCGATTCGCGAACAGCGTACACACAACAGTTTGCACGTGTTGCAGCATGCCGTACGCGGAGGCCACGGTCCGCGAGTCCATGCGGCGCATAACGCTGGCGCCGCTGTCCATCGCCCACGTGGCGCTCGAGGACACCACCATCGCTGGCTACTCCATCCCCAAGGTACGCTACCCCCCACCACGTGCACTCAACGGCTGCGCTCCCCTTCCCCTCCCCACATCCTTCCCCTCCCTTCCCCCGTCATCGAGCACCCTATTCTGCGATTTTTCTAACTTTACCCCTCAAGGCCACTCAAATCCCATCTTCGCGATGGAATATGTGACGGTATTTCGCATCTTTCTCAGTCGTTCCGCTAGATTTCGTATGATCGTGCGACCGTATCAAGCAGTGCTTCCGATCATGCGACTTCTTCCGGCAAGACGAAGAAAGACGCGAAATGCCGTGTGATATTCCATCGCGAAGATGGGCCTTGATTGGACTTGAGGGGCGAAGTTAGACAAATCGCAATATACTGAAAGTCCTCATAAACACGGAAGCAATTATATTTACAAAATGATAAATCCGTAACGGCTTTAAAAAAGCTTTTAAATGACCCATTCATGTGTATTGTACGATGCTTGTGCAAAATACCTTTGTCACATTAATATTCATATTTCTGACATATTTTTACAAAATATTATGATTATTCTTAACTGTGAGCATACATTTTTACAATTCATGTATATGAAATGTAACTTTCATTACTATCCCTAGCTACCGTTTACAATTACTTCTCCTGTTAATATGTTTTAATAACACTGAACAGACACTTTTAATCGGCAGTGTTTCCAGGTAATGAATTATATAATGGAATTAAATGGATGGAATGGAATTGCCTTATTTTACGTGGCCAGACTCAGGCCATGAGGCCCTGCTCTTCCATCTCACCACGCAAATTTCGCTACGCGCCTTTCACCCACCAGCGGAGAAAGGAGGTATTTCATGGGCGACGAAACAGGCGACTTGAATTTAGCTCAGAGGCGTCATTTAGGTTTGAGGATCTTTTACATGCAGTAAATCTACTAACATGGGACAGTCGGCTTTACTTCCTCTCCGAAGGAAGGTGTACGGAGGATTTTTTCCCCCTTAAAAATCCACAGCTCGGTTTGATCCCGCGAACTTGGGAATAACAGTCTGATATGCTGACCGTTACACCATCGCCGCCGATAAAGTGTAACTATATAAGTGTAATTATCACTTTTAAATCACTCCCTAATTCTCCAACAATAACTGATTCTATTTTCACTGTTTCATTCGTCAAGGTAGCTGTCACATTTTGAAACTGTACACTACGTGTAAAATACGTCTACCTTTGCAATCCAGTGAAGTAAATTCTACCTTTTCCTCATGGAAATACAAGAACGACTGTTGAAATTGTTCATAAGAAAGTTTTGTGTTAAAAAAATCCCTTTTTTGACATCCGAATAAATCCTTGCGACAAGGTTCCTAAATGCAGTCAAACTTCGATAGAGCGCCCTTCTATATTACGCCACCCTCAGTTATCACCCATTGCAAGCAGTGATCAATCATTCTCCTACTAGTAATGCAAGGTAGTTACCTCGCTAAAACGCGTCCCTCGCCTAACACCAATAGCCAGGGCCGTTTTAACAGCATTGGGGGCCCTTGGGCGTAGGTTACTTTGGGGGCCCCCTATTCTTACTCTCACCCCCCCCAATGTCGATGCTGAACTATAAAGAAAATCGTATCAATTTACATTGGATTTTGTATTTTTTTTAAATATTTTGAAAGTATTTCTTAGTGTTTCAATTTAACATTATTCAATGTTGGAAACTTGAAAAATTTTCTCTTAAACGGCACATAATTTTTTAAAAGAAAATTGCCATTTATGACTAGGTTTTTGTGTTCTTTAATATTCTTCAATTAATGTTTCCGTTCTACCAATAGGAAACCGAAAAATTAAGAAAATGACAAAAAAATGTACTTTTGGTGTTGATAGATGGTAGCTGCCAAGAAAGAGTATGTGGCAATTCCGAATAGCTAGCGAAAACCCAAGGAAATAGAAAACTAATTCGGGAAAGTTTGTGCCATTCTGTAGCACCACTAGTTCTAGATTAGCGTATTTTTGTGTAACGCGTAGTTGCCAGTTTTTACCATTTTGGCTTCAGTTGTCATTAAAGTAACCTGTTTCACAATGTTCCTAGAATGAGAAATAAATAGTATTTCATTCAGTTAGTGAAATTCAGGAGATTCTTGTTATATGTAAATATATATATGTATGTATATTGTAACGAAAAACCCCTCTCACTTGTACTGATATCGATCACGCCCACTAAACAGGCGCCAATGCAACGAAAAAACCCCCTTTCCTATTTACTAAAACGCCCTACGAACTGGGCACTAATGTAATGAAAATCTCCCCTCTCAACTCCTATTGTTGATCACGAAAAACTTCCTTGCTGATCACCTGTAATATCTACAATGCACACCACTGTGCCCCCCCTTTTTACTATCCGGAGTTTTCCTGTTTACATAAATTTATCAGGGCGGGCCGTGATTTGTTCTCTACAGAACACAAGCGCCACGCCAATGCAGGGACCAGGATCAGCTAGCTATGTGATAAAAACACCGGTTACGTAACATCAAAACGAGAACTCAAAATCTAGTTTGTTTATTTTCTTTTAACCAACAGAAACATTAATACCCTCATAAAAGAATCAATACCACACAACATCAACAAAACACGATATCATAAAAATCACAAAAATCAATAAACATATTATACCCAAATGTTATTACGAAATAATGAGCTCAATACTGTGGCCACACCCATTACATTGCAATCCCCCCAAAATGTTTCCAGTTTTGGCTTTGTAAACCATTTATTCTTCCCAAGAGCAAAGAAATCAAAGTCATTGACTTCACTGGAGTGTTGCAAAACAAAAAAAAATATTCCACTTCCCTTGCGTTGTTAACCAAGCGGCGACCAGGTCCACACACACACGATCTCACGCCGTCATGCGTAAGAACTCTGCTCCACTGCTGCCTGCTAGCGCCGAATTACCAGTGCCCCCCAAATTGGCACTGACCACGGCGACGATATGCAAAGACGCGCTCGAGTCTGCTGCACCTCGGCACACCTCGTTCGGCGACACCCGCTTCGATTTTTCAATGGTCGAAGTAACACCAGTTCCAAACATTAGTGGAAAAACTTTCAAAATTCACAAAACTCAAAATTAGGATCGCGCGTGGCATAGCTTTATATATTACCACTAAAATAGTTCACATCACACGGCATACAGTTCCGCCACCTTGCGAATACAAGTCCGAAGGAGCAACACCTTCTCGAAATTTTATAAGTTCGCGTGTTAAAATAATATCACGAGTGACGCGGAGTACAACTCGCCACGAAGTTATTCACTCCTCTCACAGTTTATAATAGTTCACTAGTACGAGTCCAGAAGAGAACACTTCATCAAAAATTACAAATCCAAATTTTTTAAATTATTCTTGCAACAAGCGACGCGGATTCTGCCTCTCGCTACCAAGCTATTCCCTCGTCTCTCTCCCATTGTTGTCCTAAAGCATTTATAGCTTTTTTCCGAACAAAACAATAGCGCCTCTACTGTCTTCTGCTTTATAACTTATAAAAATAGTTTATTATTAATTTCTAACACTTCCTGGATTGTCTTATTATATTGTAAAATTCCCAATTAAAATTTCGTATCCATTCCACTTCTTAGACATCACTTTTCTCGCTTCATTTTGTTAAAAGAATGCTTTTTCGTGCGTCTCATGCCTACAAACATCGCTCGTTTATTTCTCAATTAACTCATGTAACATAATGTTTATCTATTAATGTTCGGCGTCCTAAAATTGTGTCACCACGTTTATAATTTGGCCCGTATCCCACGGAATACTTTGGTATATGCCAAATCTCGGTAGACACACTAGTTTTCGTTTAATTTATTAATATATCCAAACTTTTCTGAAGGGACGTCACGACCATTGTTGTTTTAGTTCTGTAACATGTTAAAATCAATGTCATGATCACAAAACTCGCGATATTATGCGTTTCTGTGACCCGATTTAGCTGAAACAAACTTTATTGTGTTCCTTATAATTTTGTGCGTTGACTAGTAACATGCAACCATTAATTAACCACGGCGTTCACATGCTCGCCTGAAATACTCGTTTTCTCTTAGATCACCTTCACTTGTTTTTCTATATTCCGCTCTGGAAGTTTCTACATAAAGTTCTATACCCGGTTCATAAACCAATGGTCACTTCATGTTATTTACCTATTTCATTTGTAATAGATGGCTAAACTATTACAATATGTATATATATATATACGTTATATATATATATATATATATATATATATATATATATACGTTATATGTATATATAACAATGAAACGGAGGGAGAGAAATTCGCGATGATTGAAAACCTTGACACTTGTGTTCCTTCCCCTTCTATTGTTTGTTTTTCGGTGTTTTTTACACACTGAATGTAGCCGCCTCGTCTATGGGGCACCAATGGGCGGCACGATGACGCGGGCGAGCAAATATATAAAGTAGGAAGTGCCGTTGTGTCGTGGATCAGTCTTACTCTTACGAGTATGTATTGCAGTAAGTAATCTCTGAAGTATGAAAATGTTTGTCGTGGGAATCGACTTACGAAGTTTTACTCAGTAACTTCAGTTATTGTCCCGTATTTTCGGAAATGTTTTACTGTTATCATAAAGTGATATCATGGTTTTTCTGTGGTTCTAAGTTTCCCTTTCCTGCGCAAAATGACAAGTTCTTCCCGCAGAGGTTGTAACAACTCACCGGGCTGATTTTGTTACATCTGTGGCGTGTTATGGTTAAGTCTCAGATCGATGAATGATGTTGTCAGGGAATTATATTATTTTTCTTTTGACTGTAAGATTGAGGATCAGGATAAAAGCTGGGCTGAAGACCTGACTTAAAGGATCTAAGAAAAGGATGCCTTTTGCTGTTCCGATGATATGGAGAGAACCCCGGAATCACTATGGCGTTTTGTTTCTGTATGACGAATGCAGCTGGAAGTAACAAGAAGAAACAGTGTGCCATCGAATATTCAATCTTGCGATTCTCGATCAGACCAGTGCCTCATGGAGAAAATTTACCTCCGAACGATTGGGAAACTATCGATATTGCAGCACCTTCAGGAACCGATGAGGACACTAACTCAATATCTGCAGATGAAGATCTGAGAGATAGTTCCTTCCACTTAAAAGATGAGACTTATTTCATCCTTCAACATGAATTGAACGATTTAGTAAGAGACTTACAACTTTCGAAAGAGAAAGCTTAATTCTTGGGTGCTAGACTCAAAGGATGGAATTTACTGGCTCCCGGAACTACTTAACACTCAGCACAGGAAAAGGAACGAGCCTTTTTCAGAATATTACAGAATGGAAGATTCCCTTTGCGTATGTACGGACATCATTGGCCTGATGAATGAGTTAGGAATCTAACGTAATCCATCAGATTGGTTTTCATAGATTCATCTAAGTACAGTCTGAAAGCAGTTTTGCTTCATAATGGAAATAAGCTGCCTGTGGCACACTCGGTTCCACCAGACCAATGTCTGGACCAGACCAATGTCTGGACCAGACCAATGTCTGGAAGGTGGATATACAAAGCACTTTTGTTTTTTGTGTCTTTGGGATTCAAGAGCTACAGGAAAAGTTTCTCACAAAAGGAGTGGCCTCCAGAGAGTAATTTAAGCCCGGTAACAACAATGTCAAGTATAAACCTCTGATCGATCCAGACAAGGTACTGCTTCCAACTCTGCACATTAAGCTGGACCTCATGAATTTCTTAAAGGAATAGACAAAGAAGTTGAAGGATGTAAGTATCTTAGACAATGTTTTCCAAAACTAAGTGGTCTGTATACATCTGTGAACATTATACCTTATAAACTATTCTGAGTATGTAAATGCTGAAGTATAGTGCAAGTAAACTAACTGAATATATAGTTTTTAATTGTTTAGATTTAATAAATTAATTTATATAATTTTAAAAATTGATTGTCTTTGACACAAGTGCCAAAATGAAATTGATTCCCTTTTTGCTGTCAAAAAACGCATTCTCCGGTACTTTCAAGATAGCTCATAATGCCTATTATGGTAAATTTGGCAACTACGCGTTACACAAAAATACGAGCTAATCCAGTAAAACAGCTATCATATTCGTATTCAGTAACCCAAAATTAGTCAGAATCAGTGAGTTTTGTTTTTGTAACTTTTCAAAAGTTTGAAAATGTCGGCCAGTGTTATCGGGGGCCCTGGTCTCGGGCCCCTCATTCCCGTGCTTTAAGACGACACTGCCGATAGCCATGGAATGCAGACGTACGGAGCGTTCTCACAAGGCCTTCTTCTCGGATCATTTGGGCATGTGTCCGTACTACTAGTTCTTCCGACCTGGCTCGCTTTCCCAGAAACTCCACCGGTTGTGAACTCGCCGGCCGCTCTCAAGACCTTGAGAAGCCTGAATTTGGAAGTGTAAAGAAGCAGTCGCTTGGACCTGCTGGTAGTGCGTGCAAGTGAACGGGTTAGTAAAGAAGAAGCGCTAATAGGGAAAAAATACTTCTTCCTGTCGGCAGAACGTTTCAAATCATCTTTCATTATCATGGGGTAAACCGATAAGGAAACGAAGTCTGAGAGATATTCTGAGCGAAAAAACCTGAAATGGAGGAAACATGTGTGCCTTCTCAGTAACTCAAAAGTGCTATATTGCGATTTTTATAACTTTGCCCCTCAAGGCGCGTCTTCACGATGGAATACGTCACGGTATTTCGCGTCTTGCTCAGTTGTGCCCCTAGATGTCACATTATGCGACCGTATCAAGCAGGGCTTGCGATCTTGCGACATCTAGCAGCACGACCGAGAAAGACTCGAAATGCCGTGTCATAATCCATAGTGGCCATAGGGGCTTGAGGGGTAGCTATGTAAAAATCGCTCTATAAATGTAAGAAACTAGAATATGCTCTGGTAGGAAATAAACGCTAAAAATTTAACTGCATTTCTCTACAAAATAGCTTTTTCACTGCGTTGCTCAACAAAATAGTTTCAGAAAGACTTCGTTATAATGCCAAACTCGTTGCAGTATATTGTGCTGTGAACGAACGTTGGCGTGATAACGATGTCTGGCTGTATAACCATCTCAAAATAAAATCTATTTCTATGTATTTCTTTGATACTTCCATCTGTGACATGTCTGAAGAGAACTTTTTTAGCAGAAAGTGGAGAAATGTTTTATTCTCGCCTTTCTCCGGACTTATACAAAAGTAGAAAATTTGTGCGGAAACTTCTTTTCGTTTATTTTCTCTTTTTTTTTTTTTTAATTTATTTATTTTAGGTCGCTTTTAAACTGCTCGGGTCATAAGCGACCACAGTAATACACAAGTACACTAGTCAGATATTTAGATACATAAATTACATAGAAGCAATACATGCAATACATTACATACTTGACACAATAATGCAACCTCATATGAACCAGTTGTTAACTGTTTGAATCAATGTAAAGATCCATTGTATCCCTAGGAAATTAATACTCAATTTCAGAATCCATATTAGCTTATTAATTCAGTTTATGTTACTGGAAAGTACAATAAAATTTAAAGGAAAAATTTAAATTTAGATTACATAACTTTCATGTTTTTAAATAGATCCCTAAGTTACTATTAATTCCCAGTACAATGCTCTAATTTGTACTTCTGTGGGTTTAAGTGGTCATTTCATCTATCAATTTGCCCGTTGGACAGAATTATACATAGAGGTATTTAAATTCAGTACACAGAATAGCAAATGTTATTTACAATATGTCAAAGTACATATACATAGACTTACATATACATATATACAGATACATACATATAATAAACATATACATACATATACATTCACATTCAACACATACACATATATATATTCATATCCACAATTTAGTAAATAAGCCCCTTACTTGGTATCCCATTCATTTCACTATGCGGTTCTATATTAGTTTGTCAAATTCCGTTACTTTTAAATATTTGATAATTTGATCACACTTCTCTATGGTATTAAGAAGGTCTAATAAATTGCCACTGATTTTCATTGCTGCTCTTTGAGTGTTGGTTTCTGGGCATTCAAGTAGCAGATGTGGGGAAGAAATTCTAGCTCCACACTTAGGACATTGTTCTGGATCGGATTTTTTAATAAGATGTCCATGACTGGCTTTGAAATGACCTATTCTGAGTCTGGTGATAGTAACCTGATTATTCCTGTTAACCAACTTATGTGGAAATGGAGATTCATTTATTGATCTCCTAACGAGATGCAGTTTAGATGTTATGTTCTTCCATTGTGTGTCCCAGTATTTAACTATTTGAGATTTAAAAAGCTTTTTAATATCTTCATATGAACCATAAGCATTATTGTCAATATTTGGTAATTTTGTTGCTCTTTTTGCGGCTTCATCTGCTTTTTCATTACCTATAATGCCTTTGTGGGAAGGAATCCAGGTAAGAACTATTTGATTTCCTGCCTCATGGTGATCATACAGTAGTTTTTGTATTTTTTGTATATAGATATTCTTTGTATATCTATTATTTATGGCTCTCAATGAGGACAGGGAATCAGAGAAGATAAGTATGTTTGGATTTACTTTATTTGCAGAAATGGTTTCAATACTTTTTAGGATTGCCCAAGCTTCACAGGAATAAATTGAATAGAAATCAGGTAGTCGAAATATTTCTTCAGTACCCTCTGTGGTTGAAATTATAGCACAACCGCATTTACCATTACATTTTGACCCATCTGTGTAGATCTTTAAGTGATTATTGAATTTTGCTTCATATTCAGCAATAAATGGGAGAAGAAGGGTCTCAGATTGTGAGAAAGGGTGTGGAAGTTGATTAAACTCAAGATTTATGGTGGGATTGAATAAGTGCCATGGGGGGATGGGGTGATAGCTTCTTGGGAATATGAGGGGTTTATTTATATTTAGAGCGTTAAGGTATAAGGGAAGTCTTTCTCTCAGAGGCTTTGGAAAATTTGGATGTACATTATACATTTCTGTTTTAGGGGAGTTGAAGATATATGCGTTTGTTTGGTTTGGAGGTATGCTGAATGTTGCATATGCATACTTTAAACATTGTAGCTTTCTTCGCAATTCCAGTGGCATGAGACCTGCCTCTGCTAGAAGGCTGGTACACGGGCTAGTTCTGAAGGCTCCTAAGCTTATGCGACATGCACTGTGGATAATGGGATCCAAAGTGTTCAGTAGTGTTTTGGCTGCTGCGCTATACACCACTGACCCATAATCGAGTTTAGATTGTATTAGGGCTTTATAAATTTTTATTAGAGAATCAGACTGGGCTCCCCATTTTTTACATGCTAGCATTTTTATGATATTCAGTCTGTTTTTGCAATCGGTTTTTAGAGCTGCAACATGATGTTTCCATGTATGTTTAGCATCAAACACTAATCCAAGGATTTTGCAGGTATTTGATCTTCTTATTTCTTTATTCCCAATTTCCAACGTAATTTTTGCATTCTGTTCATGGGATCTTCTGGTAAATACTATGAATTCAGATTTAGTTTTGGAAATAATAAATCCTGTAGAACTAGCCCAATTGTCAATTTTATTTAATGTTTCTTGGATTATTTTAGCAGTTAACTGAATATTTTTTCCAGTGCACAGAAGGGTGATATCATCTGCAAATAAAAATATTTTAGTTGGGCCTTTTACTAATGTACTGACTTCGTTGACAGCTATGAGAAACAGGAGAACACTAAGTACTGACCCTTGCGGAAGTCCATTGATCATTTCTACAGCTTTCGATGTTTTTTCTTGTAATCTTACTTTGAGATATCTGTGACTTAAGAAATTATTTATGAAAGCTAGTGTATTACCTTTTATTTCCATATCAGAAAGGATATTTAGGAGTCTTTTTTTATATACCATCTCGTATGCTTTTTCAATGTCTAAAGAGACTAAAATAGCATGTTGATTTGTAGCTAAGGCGTCACATATTTCTGTGTCTATACTGACTAAATGATCATTTGTTGACCGGAGTGGTCTGAAGCCACTTTGATACTGTGATATCAGATTTTTCTCTTGCAGGGTCCATCTCAATCGATTGTTAACCATTTTTTCTAGTATCTTGCATATATTACAGGTTAACGAAATGGGACGAAAGTTCACTGGGTTTGAATGGTCTTTAAGAGGTTTAGGGAAAGGAATTACGATGGCTTCTCTCCATTGGTTAGGAAGGGTATGGGTTGTCCAAATACTATTGTATATTTGTAAAAGATATTTTAGTCCATTCTCTGGGAGATTCTTAAGAAAACTGTTTGGTATGTCGTCCGGCCCTGGTGCTGAATTTTTGCTCTTGTTTAGTACATAGCTAAGCTCATGCATGTGGAATGGTTGGTTATACTGATCCTCATTGTTTTCTAATAGTTCTTTGTTGAGTTCCAAGTAGGGGGTAGAAGACGATGCAATTTGTGCTAAAAATGTTGGTTCGTAATTTGAGTTGCTAGAGTTTTTAGCAAAGGAATCAGCAAGTAAGTTACTCATGGCTTCTGGACAGAATTGTTTTTCTCCATTCTTGTCAATTAGCATTCTAGGTAGGTGATATGTGTTTGATCCGCTAATTATCTTGACTTTGTGCCACACTTCAGAAATTGCTGTCTTATTCGTGATGGATGACGTAAATTGTTGCCATGATTGGACCATTGTGGTCTTAAGTGTTAAGCGGGCCTTAGCTCTTGCTTTCTTGTAGGAAATACAATTTTCTATTGTTTTGCTTTTTTTAAATTTCCTGAACGCTCTTTTCTTTTCTTTTATAGCGTTTGTACACTCTTCATTCCACCATGGTACTTGACGTTTCATTACTTTTCCTGTAGTTTGGGGGATTGCCTGCTTGGCTGCTTCTGTAATCAAAGTGATAAACTCACCAACTATCGTATTGATTTCATATTGTTGAGGCGAATCTAGCACTTTAAGATTGTTAATATTATTATTGATAATATATTGAAAAAGAGGCCAATTAGCTCTGTTTATTATCCATTTAGGGCGATTTCTTTGTTCTATTTTTTGTTGCTGGATTGACCAGTTTATGGATAAAGGATAGTGATCGCTGTCATATAGATCTTGCATTGAAGCCCATGAAAGTTTTGTTGCAATATCTGTGGACGCGAAGCTTAAATCTATGACACTTTCTGTACCGTTACTAACGTTGAAATGGGTCGGCGTTCCCGTATTGAGTATGACCAAATCATTATGATTGTCTAACCATTCTTCAATTAATTTTCCTCTTCTGTCTGCAGTTGTGGAACCCCACAGGTTGCTATGACTGTTGAAGTCTCCTAATATTATAAACGGTTTTGGCAGTTGTGCGAGGATGTTATCTAGTTCAGCAATATTTAATGAAATACTATTTGGTAGATAAATATTGCAGATAGTAATAGTACAATTTATTCTGACTTTGATTGCTACTGCTTCTAACGTTGTTTGAAGAGGAATATCTTGAATGAATACTTCGTTTTTTGTAAAAATTGCTACCCCTCCACTAGCGATTTGTGCTTGCCTTCTATTGTAGAAGGATGTTCTATATCCTCGTATTTTTGCATTGGAATTGTTTTTGAAATTGGTTTCCTGTATACATAAAATTTGTGGATTAAGGTTATTAATTAAGAGTTTTAGATGTGGAAGTCTTGCATAGAAACCATTACAATTCCATTGAACAATGTCCATGATGTGTTTGGTTGAGCTTGGTTTCTAGTTACGGTTCATCCGACGATGAATGATCAATTAATTCATGGGAAGTATCTTTCGAGGCCTCCAGTTTTTTAATAATTCTTGAACATCTATTTTTTAGACCTTTACCACGTAAGGTGGGATAAATTTCTCTTAGCATTGCTATTAGGGGGGAAAGGTCATTTGTGAAATCTTTCGCAATGTCTACTGTGAATTTAGTTCCTTTTGTTTTATCGAAAAAGTTTATTAATTGGTTGAATGACAGTGGATACTTTGTAACATTTTTCTCTACTAGTGCTTTTGTGTCTGCCCATAAATTATCTTGACTATTATCTGGTTTGATTTTTAATTTCTTTGGATTCTTTCCCGCATTAGGTTTTCGTGATGTACTAAATTCTTCTGGGTTTTGTATTTCTGAATCTGATCCAGAGTTGTAGTCTGTAGACTCAATATCGCTTTCAGATAACTGGTTTACTGACGTAATGATTGAGTCGGTAGTAGATAAAGGTCTTTTCATTCTTGCTGGGGTACTTTTGTCGACCTGTCCTTCTGTGAGCTTATCGGTGGTAGCGGCCTTCGTCGAGGTTACAGGAACTGAGACTGATTTTGGAGTTTGAATATGAGGTTCTTTGCAAACGGTTATAGTTTCAACTTGTGCAGGGGCGGATGTAGTAGAATGAAAGGCAACGTGTTGGGGTGTGCTTATGATGGGAGTTTGTGATATGGTATTGGATGTTGGATTTATCTCCACAAAATCTGGATTGATTTGTGGGCAATTTTTAGCTAAATGACCCTGTTGTTTACATTGAAAACACGTAGGGGTATCCGATGTGATGTAAATCCAGTGTGGTACTTCTTCAAAAATTACTTGAAAACATTCAGGTAGTTTGCTTTCATCTTCTGGGCTAATAAATGTTTGTCGACGAAAGCTTAGAATATGACTTAGATTTGGACTAGAAAAACCTGCTCTAAGAAATGACATTGGTGTTACTGTTTTAATGCCAAACGAATATAGCTTATTTTCAATAAGCGCATGCGGTATACTAGGGCTCACATTTGAAAGTATTATTCTTTTATTTCTGGATATTAAGGGTCTTATAGGGAATTCTTGCCTACACACTGTTATACTTTTGTGTTTTTCAACAAGTTCGTCAGCAACTTCTTTAGTGGCGAGATATACACACAGCCTATTATTTGAAATTTTTGACACAAATCTTATATGGGCTGGATTGATTTTTTGGGCAAGCACTTGTATGAAATCTAAGGTTGGAGCTTGGTTGACAGAGTCTATAACAATTGCGTTTTCTTTTTTGGGGAAAAGGTTCGCTGCGGTTACTGTAGCATAATTCTTACTTGAGCCATCGGTAGGTTGTTGGTTTCCTGAGGTTGATGCCATGGTGGAGCTTGTGCCCGGTGCCGAGCACCGAACAAGGGGAGATTTTTTACACTCACTCACAATTCACGAAGCACTCGTCACCAATGGTAAAATCACACGATAAATTAGCAAAATCAGTATCGATCTCCTTCGCGTACTCTCAAACCATTCACTTAAACTGTAGGTTTGGCCTCAACAGTCCACGATAAGAGCTGCCTCGGTTACGATGCTCACACCTCGGCGGCTAGAGCGAGACTGTATTTTCTCTTTATTTTGCTGTGTTTCATTAATAAGAAATAGCTGAGCATTGTGTTTCTTGGTAAGCATTACTATTCTGTAAGCTGTTCTCTTACTCTTTGGCTACTACTCTAAATTGTAGGTCTTAGAAAAAGAGTATAATTTAGGGTTTGGCAAAAAACAGAGTATAGAGTATAATTCCATAATAATAATAATAATAATAATAATAATAATAACAACAACAACACTTGGAAAAAGAATGTTTTGTCATTCAAAATTACGTTTCATGCAATACTTTTTAACATTTGCTATATTGAAAATCATTGTAATTTTAAATACTATCCCACAAGAATTCCGGTGGAAAGTTACATTGTGTTACTTAACTGTGTTGCTTTATTTTCTGTTTAAAGCGATATCTCGTTTAATGAAGAAGTGCACATGAACCGCTTAGGTTGGTCTCAGATTACTTTTTGCATGTGCGTGATTGCGGCATGATGTTGTTAAGGGCCATTGAAATCCTGTGATGTAAGATGTTGAACTGCTCGAATGAGTGCTGTTTTAGCCGTGAACTTTGAATTCACTTCTGACAAAATCTGTTTGTACAAAGTACGTTATTTCTACAACTAGAACGCCTCTATGAGTTATCACATTCAAATCTCTTCTTTTCCTTGAATATAAACCTTTTCGTTATAAGTAATAATAATAATAATAATACAATAATAATAATAATAATAATAATAAGCTTAATTGGCACTGTTTTCCTGAGGAACCTATCACAATCTATATTAGAAATTTTCCGGATTTGTCTTAAAGATGCTTGATACTAAAAACACAAGAACTGCACTTTCTTTGCGTGTTTATCTGAAAAAAAAAACGCAAAAAGTAATCAAATTTATATTTTTTTATTGAATATACATTTTAATCTGTTAATATCAAAGTGAAGTGCCCCACGTTGTTCTGGTATTCATTTTACGCTACGTTTTACGTAAGGATTCTGTCTTTTGCAGCCTTGCTCTAAGTATTCTATAGTGCATCCGCGCCCCACTCTTTCTTACCCTGTCCCCAACCCCCCGGTTTTCTTCACTCACTTTCTAACTAAAATAATTTTAAAATATAAGAAGTCTATTCGAAAAGGAAAATAAAATATAATTACATTACCTTTTTTTGCGGAGTATTGTAAAGTAACCATCCAATCTTTCACAGTTTTAGCATGAACTTAAATGTATTTAAATGTTTTTGATTCAAGACTTTCTTCCATTAATTTCATATTGAGCACATTTTGGTGTAATATTTTGAATCGCAACTGAGTACTACGTATTTGATTCTTGGTCAATCATAAATATTCAAGCTGAATTTGGAAGAAATATCTCCAGTGGTACTATATTTTTTTGTTGCGCTTACCGCAACAAAAAGTTCACTTGTAAATAATAATATTTATTATTATTATTATTATGGCCAGATATTGTTATGTTCAATAAAAATGACAATGTAAAAGCCAAAGAACAATTTGTAAAAGAGCAGGGTGCCATCATCGTAGGGTGACCTCTCAAGATTTGCTCAAAAGAAATTGCTTTCACTTTTTGTTGATTAATGTTGAAATCTTTCCAGTTCTGCACAAGTTGATACGATTATTGAAACAACAAATTGTAGTATTGCAACGCTGAGCCATTACTAAAATAACGTAACAGCCGTGGTCGACATTGCACAACCATCGGATGGGGCAAGGCCATGGAGTAGCTAATTCAAGTTCTTGAAGTGGGAATAATAATGTAATAGTACATTAAGAAACTATGATGTAATGATGGGTATTATTACACGAGTGTGATATTACGATGGGAGCTCGTTCCTCGCTCGTAACGTAAACTTCACTCCAGTGTATTAATACCCATTACATCGAGTTTCATACGATTCTTTTTCTACAACTTTTATTAGTTAAATTTTTAGAATGAATACTTTCGTGGAAGTTGATTCAGCCAAGGCCACCTAGCGGACAGCTATCTAAATGTACCCTCGCATGCTGCCGTAGGTGGCTGTGGTTACCTGTGCGCCTGCAAGGGAGTATTGTGCTAGTCAAATAGGATCAAAGTTAAATTACAGTCCACTTTATTTTAAATAATATACCACGAAAAATACTAATGAAGTATAATAATAAAAATACTACTAATAAAATAATACTAATAATTAAAACTATTGAGCGTAATATAATATCAAATACAATTTTAATGCACACAAACGAACGAAACATTTGCTAAAACGATTCTCAATGATTAATTAAGTGTCAATACTAGGTTAGTAAACTTCTGTGTGATCGGTCAAGAACCTATACCGTAATGAAAACTGTATCGAAATGACTAGCATTATGCAACAGGTTGCAGCCGTCAAATAACAACATTAAACAATGGAGGTAGAAAACTACTAATTATCGTGGATCAGCGCCAAAATCAGCTTTGCCACTCGGCTTCCGATACGCCCTGCCCCTCCCATCCCCCTCCAAGCACACGCCAACCGGCTGAACTCTACTCCCCCCCGTCAACCCCGCCACTCCCACAATCACATCCCGCTGAACTCTGTTCCTCTCCGCCTGGCCGACCTGCCCCCTCTGCGTTCCGTTTGCCCCTCCCCGCCCCCCACGCACATTCCCACCCCACAGAACTCCCTTGCTCCCTCCCCGCCCAGCTCCGCCCCTCATCTCCTCCCCCTCCATCCCTCACGCCCCCCCCCGCGTGCTCCACTGCTTCGCCACGGCGCGCACGCTTTCCCGTCTCACTTCGGCCCACCCTATCCCGTCTCACCCCTCCTGGCCCTGTCCCGGGCCACTCCATCCCTCAAAATCCCGTCTATCCCATCCCTCCCTTCAGCTCTCCCAATTTCTCACAATACCGTCTCACCCCTTCCATCCCCGACCCTCCCATTTCTCACAATCCTGTCTCCCCCTCCCCTTCCCACCCGGCCCTCCCCATTCCTCATAATCCCGTCTCCCCCTCCCCTTCCCCAGCCTTCCCTATCCCACCCACCCCCGGCCCTTCCCGCCCAGACCAGTTCAGCCCCACTCTGCCCCACCCCACACTGCCCCGCCCTGGCCCACTCTACCACGCCTCCCCCACTCGCCCATGGCGTTCCCCTCTCCTCTACGTCACGTGCCACAACGCCTCCCCTCCCCCTGTCCCGCCCCACCACCCTAACTCACCTTCGTTGGCTGTCGCTTTGAATAACCAACGGAAACGCACCAGCTGTTCGGGGTTATATTTGTTGAATTATCATATTTTTTATGGGTACTGTTGAGACTGCATTGAGAGAGCTTTTTCATGAAACTGTGCCGACGAAATTGCTGTTTTGCCTATCTGTGCTCTGGTCATAAGAAAAAATTCTGAAAAACAAGTATAAGCATTTCAGCATACGTCAGCATAAGGATAATAAAGTATTGAGGAGTTATCAGGGCGAAAGGAAAAAGTTTTCTCTAAGACCATTAAATAATGTACGCATTCCTGGTGTGTTCTTAAGCGAAGAATGACATCCATTCCTCAATGGCCGTGAATTCCAAGTCGGGGAACTCACGGCCTGTCGTCCAATCACAATCCTCGAATTTTCGGAATCCACGGGCAGAATTGCTTTCTCTTTGAGATTCGCGCTTCTTTTGAACTGCGGTAGTCAAGTGATACTGTTGTTTCTTGTCGAACCTCGTGCTTTTCGTTACATTTGGAATTGACAATTCAACATAAAATGAATCTAGAAAGCAGCGACAGCGATAATGAAATTTGTACGCCTCCTGGAATTGAAGAAATTGCAAATTCCACAACTTTACAGTTATTACCACAAAAATCGAAGAAGTATTATGAGCAACCATATTCATCATTCATGGAGTGGCGAATGACTAAGAGGATAAATTATTTTAACGAGAACGTTTTTTAGCTTACTTCGCTATCTGAAAAGTACAAGCCCTCTAGTTTATGGAAAATTTACTCCATGCTAAGAAGCACAGTGTACAAACACAATGAAGTTAAAATAGACGCTTATCCCAAATTGCGTGCTTTTCTGAAAAGAAAATCGGTTATAACGTTAAAAATCTAAAACGTTTACAGCAGATGAGGTAAATAAATTCATCACAGAAGCTCCAGACGATGTTTACCTTGCAACAAAGGTAATCAATTCAAATATTTTGCAGAAATGATTAAATTTAGTGGTGTATTAACTAATGAATCCTTTGTATTCTTCAGGTAGCCCTAATAATGGGAATAATGGGTGTTTGTCGAAGTAACGAGATGCATTCCATGAAAATGGAAGACATACAAGATCTTCAAACAGCCTATTTAGTAACAATACCCAATTCAAAAACAAAAACAGTGAGAAAATTTACTGTTACTGGTAACTTTTATAAAATATGTAAAAAATATTCTGACCTTCGGCCGGCTAATTTGCACCTTCACTTTTTTTGAACTATCAACACGGGAAGTGCACGGTGCAGAAAATTGGTATCAATAAATTTGGACTTATGGGGAAACAAATAGCTACGTACTTAAGCAAATTTATACACTGGTCATAGTTTCCGAAGATCTTCTGCCACCTTATTAGTTGATGCAGGTGGAGATATCACGTCTCTCAAACGACACGGTGGCTGGAAAAGTACGTCGGTAGCTGAAGGCTACATAGATGATTCTACGGCAAATAAAATGAATATTGCAAACAAAATATTGGAATCTGTAGAGCGTAATAAAAGCATGCAAAATTCCTTACCAACAACTTCGCATACTACTACTGATGTCAATTTTGCTGAAGAGTTAACGCAATCAGTGATAAATATTTCTAACTGCAGTAATTTTACCATCAGTTTTGTTAGCAAATAAATTCAGGTTTAGTATGCTATTATGACTGTATTTGTCCTGTTATATTACAATTGTTTGATGTAGGTAATTCTGATATTCCATTAAAGCTTCGTTGAAAATGTTATTATGTTCGTTTAATTGTTTATGCATGGCCTTCTGCGATGTATGTTGTTAGAGCAATCGCAGACGGACATGGTTTATGTATTTCGTTAATGTATTCATAAGTTTCAAATAAAACATAAAAATCTGTTCAAAATCTATTCTGAATATTTCCAGGTCGTAGAGAAAGTATAGTCTTCTACTTGCGTAGAATGGCTATTATTCACTCGTAGAAATTCCGACACTCGCTCCTACGTCGCTCGTGTCGTAAACATCTACTCGTGAAAAATAGCTATCATTCTACGCGCGTTGAAGAATATACTATTTCTACTGATTGTATTCGTTATTCATGCCGCATATGCGTAGCCGCACTGTTCCTGGCGCGCCACAAACCGCTGGAGAATGCAATATCAGTGAGCATTGAAACGCTACCAACCTTGCTTGGCAACATAACCTTCAGTCAAACGCGTGTATTAGGTTTGCGCTTTTACACTAGCGAGGCGATCTGCCCGATTGTGTGCAGATTCTCCAACAATGCAATCCCCTCGCGTCTTATGTGGAAAAAATCTGATTTCCAAGAACCTGTTGACAAAGCGCCTATACGTTTGCTACACAGCGATTTTCGTAACTTTGTCCCTGACAGAAATCAACTGTTCACGGTTTCATCCAATCGGGAGCTTGAACGTCACCATAGTGACGTCACTGTCGCGAAATATAAGCTCCTGATTGGGTAACAGCGAAATAGCTGATAACTGTCAGGGACAAAGTTACGAAAATCAATGTTTGGGATGTGGCGCGATCTCATGGCCATTTTAGAAAGTAGTTCAAAAATCCGTTCCAAAGAGGAATGGAACTCTTTTTCTCTCTGCGTGTAACCGACGGTTTTTTAGGGAAAAATTAACTTGGGCGCGGTATTTTTGAAATGTATGTTCTTCGCTGTTAATTAACACCAAAGAATTGTTATAAATGATGGAATTCCAAGTACGACGTCAATTTGAATTAATTTGGCTGCCTATGTGCCAACAAGTACCTCTCATTAACTATAATTAATAATTATTTGTTAGCTGAAGTATTCTGACTTTGCCCGAGCATTTATTAATCACAGTCGTTTATTGAAGCATGGAAAGGAATTAATTAAATGTATAGCATAAAATGGAAGCAATTTGATTTAATCCCCGCTATCTTAGTTTCACCTCTCAGCCGCCCGCCTACCCGCATGTACTCTTGTGCTCATTACGAATACAAATAAGTTATTAAAAAACATTTACTTTTCCAGATGATTAAAAAAGTCATTAATTTATTGTGATGAATTTCCGATTCCAAATATTGTCATTGCGTCTGCAAAACCGGCTATTCAGTTTTTAACAAAATCAGATAGTATGTGAACCGTAAGGAACAACATAATACTTAGAATGAGAAACTTAATTGCGCCTCAATCATACCTTACCTTAATTATATGATATATTGTAAGAACTATGTTTATCAGCACTCGTTATACAAAGCAAAATAATTATTTGTATGTGTTTTATGCCTCGCCTGAATTTCGCTTCCCAAGGTCATTTTTACAGGCTCAACGACTGTTATGCAACGTAGTTTAAGCGCCGTAAACGCCCCTCTTTCATGTCTGAAATTCCGAGATCCACCTAAAAGCGACGCTTCATATCCCGTGTTTGTGTGTGCAGGGCACGCTCCTGTACCCGCACCTGCACGCCATCCACATGGACCCTGAGATCTGGGGCGACCCGGAGAACTTCCGGCCGGAGCGCTTCCTGGAGGCGGACGGCAGCCTCAAGAAGAAGGACATCACCTTTCCCTTCGGAGGAGGTACGGCACGGGGCGTCGCGGAGGAAAGGCGAACGTGCTCGTTACATAAAGCGACGTCTGAGAACTTCGTCCGTCACATTCGTCGCTGTCGCAGAAGATCTAAAGGAGCAGAAGAAAAAGAGAGGGAGGAAGGGATAGAGTGGGAGGCAGGGAGAGAGAGGGAGGAAGGGAGAGAGTGGGAGGAAGGGAGAGAGAGGGAGGCAGAGGAGTGGGAGGGGGAGATGGTGCGAGAGAGAGGGAGGAAGAGAAAGAGTGGGAGGCAGGGAGAGAGAGGGAGGGAGAGGAGTGGGAGAGGGAGATGGTGCGAGAGGGAGGGAGGGAGGAAGGGAGAGAATGGGGGGGAGGGAGAGAGTGTGAGATGGTGGGAGAGAGGGAGGAAGGGAGAGAGTGGGAGGCAGGGAGAGAGAGGGAAGGAGAGGAGTGGGAGGGGAGATGGTGCGAGAGAGAGGGAGGAAGGGAGAGAGTGGGAGAGGGAGATGGTGACAGAGAGAGAGGGAGCAAGAGACAGACAGAATCGTTTCCTGTGGATCAGTGACTGATCCAGGGGAGCATTGGGGCCACCTCACCTCAACACTTTGTTTACGTGAAAATAGTGTGATGTGTTTAAGTGTTGTGATGCTGAAAGAAGAAACGACAACGTCGTGGTTTTGGCGGAAATACTAAGAAAGTTCTGAGAAAGTTTCTTTTGACAAAATCGTATTTCTGTCCGGTCAACTGTCAGTCTCTGGAGAACACTAGCGCCTAATCCATTTACAGGATTAAATGAATAAATCTCCGATCGAGCTGGTCGCACTTAAGTCCAGTTTTTCTTGGGAGTGGGGTAAATTACATGAACCCTCTTGTATATTTTCAAAATTAAATTCATTATTAAAGCTAAGTATTACACGTGAAGGTCATGTTCTGCACAAAAAACAATATTCGTAAACAATTAAAAAATAATACGAGAAAGTATGTGCTGTTGTAGCAAGGCTGTTTCTTTCTCTTCCGCAGGGAAGCGTCTGTGCCTTGGGGAGACGTACTCGCGCCACTTCTTGTTCCTGATCCTGACGCACGTGCTGCAGAACTTCACGCTGCTGCCGACAGGAGCGCTGCCGCCGATCGACCACGTCCTCAACGGCTTCGCGCTCGTCCCGGACGAGCTCTGGGCGCGCGTCGTGCCGCGGCCTTGAGCCGTCGCGACGACTAGTGCAGGACGTGGAGGAGGGTGACATTTTAAAGAAAATGAAAAACGCCAACACGTAACTCTCTCCGCAACGGATGCTCGGATTTGTGTGCCTCATCAGCAGACCTCGGAAGTTTAGGCACCAAAAAATATTATTTAGGGACCTAAAATAAGTAAAAATATTATAAAATTAGGCACAATTAGGCATGGAAAGTGACGTTTTAGGCACTCAAAATAGGTTACAAAATGATTAACCCAAAAATTTAAAAAGCATTAGACTCGAGAATTTACGTGTTTGGCATCTAAAATTGATCACAAAAGAATTAAATTAGGCACTTTTTATTTTTCAGTAGTCACATATTTTAACATTTATGAGAGTGACTACAGCCACATTATTTTATTCACTTTCATTTCTTTTCATCATTCATTCATTCTTTCACACATTTTATTCTCGACCAGCCAACAGCGCAGCTGCAACGGGAATGGATGTAATTGCCTAAGAAGTGCATGCTGATCGGAAACGAGTATGAATAAGGCATTTGTCCTAAAATTCGAGGTCTACTCATCAGCAGACGTCGTAAATGCATATATTCAAATTTGAAATGCTTTGACAGGGGCGCCCAGAAGGGTGCATGGGAGGCAACTTGCCCCAATCCCTGACTTAATTGCGCCTCAATTTTTTTTTAAATTTAAAACCACAAAATATGTATTTGCTTCTAATTCAAACTATCCACAATAAGTTATTCCTGTTACACGAACTGGTGAATTCTGTTTATTTATTGGGACATGGAAAGTTTTTGTTTGAAGTAAGAGGCGCTATGGATCTACTGCTCCAGACATGTTCTTGGGCGCCCCTGGGTTTTGGCAATTATAATCAGTGAACGACAGTAATAGTAAGTCCAATAAGGTCATAACGACACTATTAAAAGATAAAAGCACTTCAAATTTTGCAATATGAATTTTTGACGACCGTAACTTCAGATCAAGAACTAGAAATTTCAGCGTCTGGCGCGTTGAGCGGAACATTTTTGTGCAAACGTATGATAACTTCAACATGTCGCAGCATTCATTAAGCATTTAAATCAAAATCATGTGCCATATTTTTATGATTATCTAAAGAATGTAAACTATGACAGGAAACTATCGTCCAGAAGCAAGCAACTGCCCTAGCATTTGCTTCCTGGATGGATGCGTAACTACAATATGTGGGCCAACGATCCCTTAATCTGAAAAATGGCGAGTCAACAACACAGTGAACAGTCGTCCGTTGTACCGAATTTCGTAATGGAAGAAGCACAATTCTTGCAAGGTTATAAATTCTGTTTTAGTAGTGGTAGACAAAATGAACACAAGAAGGGGGAGTGATTTTTCAAGAGCTATTTTGTTTATTATCGTCCACCAGATGAAGAGTCCTTCCCCGTGAGAGCATGACTACGCCAACCCGCGTTCCACATGTCCTTATACTTAGGTTTTTCGTTCTTGGCGCACCAAGGCCACGGACGACCTTGGTGCGCCAAGAACGAAAAACCCAAGTATAACCTCTATACTGCGATTTTTCTAACTTTTCCCCTGAAGGCCCGTCTTCATGATGAAATATGTCACGCTATTTCGCGATATTCTCAGTTGTGCCGCCAGATATCGCATGATCGCGACTGTGGCCAAAGGGGCTTGAGGGGCAGAGTTAGAAAAATCGCAGTGTAAATAATTCAGGGCATAGTTGTTCCGTCCAGGTTGGTGACGACGCTCCAGTCATCGGCCTCCGCTATAAACATGAAACTACTTTGAGTCAGGCCGATGCATAATTTCTAAAGCATTATGCCAAAATACGTTGATTCCGAACAATTCTTTGAAACAAGCGAATTCTCAGAATTTTTTGCATAAATGGAGTTACAACATACGCCGACGTTCGGCAGCGTTAGTAAGGAAGCATAATTGAGCAATTACTTCTAAAATAGCTCCAAAAGAATTCACGTTTCTTGCAAATTGAACATTACACAAATTGTTCATACTCAAAGATTTATTGCATTGATATTCTCACACTTTCTTTCTTGTGCAGGATATCGTGTACACGAAGAAACCATTCATTTCTCATTGAAATAGAATTCTCACAAACGCACTAACATGAAAGAGCTCGTTAAGAAATAAAGTAAGTTCACACAACGTCTTTCCAATTTACGCAACAGGAGCGCCCTTATTACCGTGAATTCCAGTCTGTTGTTCTCCGGTTTGCTGTTCCGGGGGTATATGAGGAATGCGACCCTAAATATTTTATCTATTACAAACAAGCGTGTAGTTGATAGGTTTCAAACAATACAAACACAAACTAAGACATGAAATTTGATGTAAGATATCCACTTACGCAGTTATGCACACAAACCCGTTTTTAAGGAAAAGAGAAATTCACATCCACTGATCTTTTTAACTTTGTCATTATTAATGGTGAAGTAGGTATTACTTAAATGAAGTACCAGTACGTTCTCGCCATAGTGTCTAAGAATTTAGTGAATTATATTAAATTCATGCAATGAACATGTCCTTTTTCCGATGGTGAAGCTTAATTTACCCAGTGAGCTCTAGAGAAGAAGCTATAATGTTGAGATCACTGAATTTACCAAACACCTAACTGAATTTCACGTTCTACGAATGTTATTAGCATGTACGTACTATACGTATGTAGTACAGCATTAAAATTATTTATAAATAAACAAAAAATCATAACTGAAGTTGTACATTTTGTTGCAACCAATGACAAATTGCAATTGAGTTAGGATAACTAGTTAAACAAATTTAAATAGTACATGATTTTGTTTCCGATATTCCAAGTAATCTATCCTTCATGTTGAGGAATTCAATCTACTGAATGTCTTTGGAAACACTTAATGCATTCTCTTTGATGGTTTCGAAAGAGGTAGTGACAGTCAAAGAAAATTTAACATCACTTGGAAAACAATATTCAGTGGTTCTACAACAGTCATACGTGCTCATGTGAGGATTGAATGTTTGCAATTATAATACGTGAGCGATGTGGTCAAGTTCGTGAAGAAACTGAGTAATGAAGTTAGAATAGTACGTTTGTCGATTTCATTCCATACAATGGTGAGTGAAAAAAAAACAAAAAAAAACGACATGTAGTATTTTATAGACATAAGTTCTTAGTGTTCAGTTACTTTTTATTTTCATGTTTCACTGTCATGCATTTTAATTAACATCTTTCATCTATCTGATATTACCCATAATGTTAAATTATTAAAACAAAATCTATAATTTAAAAAAATAGAAATTCTTGGGAATAAAAAGAAGACCAACTAACATTTTATAAGTAATTGTGACTCTTACTTGCTACAAAACATAATTTATTTTCTCAATTGTGAAACGATTTTTTTGTTATCAGCAATTACTATTTATGATTAATGTTACTCTTTTAATATTTTTATTTGGACCTCTGTACCTGAATAGATTAAAATTATATGAGAAAGTGGTGAAGTTTATGAAGTATGTTAAGTAAAATATACACTCTATTTAATATGTCACTCATGCAGAATACTGAGTGACAGATATTATTTGCTCTTTCATGTTTTTTCTACATTTGTATATAATGTGTAAAGAAAAAATAAATTGGTGTATAGCTCAACTAAAAATGAATGAATTTTCTACAAATTGTGTATCATACATATTTATGGTTATTGAAAGTAATTCTTCAGTTTGAACATGCACATGATTTGGCTCTCAAGTTGAGTAGTCAAATTTGTGTAAGGTATGTTTAAATCACCAATTACACTTACTTCACATATAGATGTGTTTTAAAGTCAGTTAGCATTGAATAATTTTGACATTCTTCTGATTGAATTCATATTTTCATTGAAATGAAATAACAAATAAACTCAACAGATGTACATATTTTCAGAACAATGAGGTATTGATATTTGTTAATTTGTTTGAAGAGTTTTGGTATAGAACTAGTTTTGCTTAAAAAACACTAGTTTTGCTTAAAAAACAATAAAGTAAAAAAATGGTGACTGAAAATGTTAATTACGTATCTCATACATTTCTGCTAGACACACGATGCTTGGTTAAGCCACGTAATCAATTACAAATTTTGAAATTCCATTTAGAATTTACAGGTTGATACCTAACAAGAGATTGAATATTTTTACTAGAAATGTTTTCCATTGCCATGTTGTATTCATGATTATAATGCGAGGTATTGAAATACTTTATTAAATTTTTATTAAAAAACTTTGCCAAACTTTTAACTGATATTGCTTTAAATTTGACAGTGATTAGGGAACATTCTTAAAACAAAGAATGAGACAAAACACAATTATTTTTATTTGAAAGAATATACAAATATATATTTTGTGAACTAATGACATATAATAAATCATACATTTTTAGCACAGTTGCTTTAAGTAAGACTACAAGAGATTTAAGCCACAGGGACACGAGTAATTATATAGCAATTCTGTGAAAACAAAAGTAGTAATATGCAATATACTTTTCATCCTACTCTTAAAATTTCTGGTGCTGAGATTAAACATCAGAATGCCATAATATAAAATATTTAATTCATAAATACTTTCCTAATAAAATTAAAAACCTTGTGCAGAGCAAATTATCACGTTATAGATGACTTTATATGCCTGATTTTAAAATTATTTTTGTCATGTAAAATTATATGAAACTCTTTTTGGCAACTACCCTCTAAGGATAAGAGGAGGAAGAAGGAACTGAGGGTAGGGAAAAAGGAAAAGTATATTTGCTACTTATACTTCATTTTAGATATTTCTAAATTTCGTTTTGATATGTTATTGAAGTGAATGCATCAAAAGGTTAATATTTCAGCAATTTTTATAAAAAACTTATTTCGAATCAATACCTATATGCTGGGATCATTTCAATTTAATTGAACAGAGCGAAAATTGTTGATGATATGCCCTTTTCCTCAGAGCATATCTATTTAGATGGGAATGAAAAAAACTTTTTTCAGGAAAGATTAAGTAGATGAGTTCACAGGGGCTGAATGCTTTAAATTTAGTATTTAAATACTTGGCCAAAATATTTTGTAAGTAGATATATGTACCCAAAATACATTAGGTTATATACACACACACACACACACACACACACACACACACACACACACACACACACACACACACACACATATATATACACATATGTGTGTGTATTCAAAACTCATGAAATACTGAATATACAAAATTGCATTATATATCTTTTATTGCAATACTATATTGTAATTGTCAAATACAATAAATTAGTAATTGACAGTCTTACAAATTTTCTAGACAGTAACCAACTATAATACTCTTAATTTTTGATAATTAAACCAAAACATCAATGCAAGTAAACAAAAAAAATTCAAGCACATCTGGATTAATTGTTTCACAAACTCTGGAATGAAAGCAAAAATAAGAGCCACAAATTTTATATATATTAAATATTTTAAGTACTTCTTTTTTATACACCTATAAATCTCTCTAAAAAATACATATCAAAAAACAAAATGCATTTAAATTTTCAAAATAAAATGTATTTAAAATAAGGTTTTCAAATACAAGTGTTTAAATACTACCCAACCCTGCATTTTCAAGTTTACACAAAATAGTTTCATTGAAAAAGGCTACCTGATTGATTGAACTACCTATATTATTATAGGGTAAGGTTCTCTTATTAAAGTAAGTTTTTTATAAGCAGGGTTTTCTAGTTAAAATACAATTAGTAAAAATATAGTTAGATTAGATTTGGTTTTACAAGAAACGGTTTTTGAAGATAAAGTTAGTAAAAATACGATTAAGTAAGGCACAGTTAAATCACAGTTAGGGAAAATACTCTTTTGGGTCAATATACTGTTTTTTGCCGAAACTGTTTTCAAATGGAGTATTTGAATTTTTACTTTCTTGTATACATACGTATATATACTGTACATATCTGTCTATGTAGCCTACATGTGTAAAATATGAATCTCTCTTACCATATCTATGATATAGATGTAAGCGTTTCATGTGTTTATTTATGCTCTATTCCCATTATATTGATTTATAACACTTATGATTCTTGTAAATATCCATATAAGAGTTTTAATGATTATGCCACGTTACTGAATTGTTTTGATATAATCAGGGCCGTATGAACCAGTAGGAACATCAGCAATAGGACCTGTTTTTAAGGTTTATTTCAAGGCTAAAAGTAAATAAATCACTTACTATATACAAAATTATCAATATTTACTTTCCCGTATACATACGTATATACGGAGTTCAATCGATTTCGTATATACAATCGATTTCGCGATTTCAACGGAAATACAAGTTTTGGGGTCCCCTGATACGGAAAAAGTGTTTTTTTCAAAACGTCCGTCCACCTGTCCGTCCGTCCGAAAGTCCGTTTGTCCAGCTGGCGTAGGTGAACAAACCTAGGGCCTGAACTATGCGTACAATTTTTCCAAACCGAATAAACCCCTTTCGATCTGGCCTGAGTTGAAGCTCTGCGATCTGGAAAAATGATTTTGATTGAAATTTGTAATTTTTACTTTACCGTATAGTACTATAAACGGAGTAATATAGGTATTGTAGGGAAAGTTAAGTAATGCTGCCTGAAAAAATGGCGAATTTTCGCCAGAAAAAAATTCGTTGCCGAGCCGTGATAACGAAAAAGTGGATAAATCCAGTTGTTAAATTAAGGGGAAAAATCCCCCAACAGCCAGAACCCCTCTTTTGTGGGTCCTTGTTACCGAAAAACCAATTGAAAGGAAAACGTCCGTCTGTCCGTCCGTCTGTGAACACTGCTAGCACTTAAACCATACGTACCATTTCTTACAAAATGGATATTCCCCTGTTGATCTGGTTCAAGTCAAAGCTTTGAGATTTTGAAAAAGATTCTATAAAATTTGGGGGTACTTTACATGAAGCTCCCCGGACATTTTCAAAATTTTCTCAAAAATTTTCAAATTTTTTTCTTTAAATTTTTTGTAAGAACAGAGTAAAGTGCTCTTAAGGTGGCATACGTCCGATTTTCACGGTCCGGTTTCATGTTTTCTTTAAACTTTTGGTAGGGATTGTGCTAAATGTACCCTATGAAATGACATAACCTCCATATCGCTCTATTCTTTTGTTGCTTTTTTTCAAAAATTGCAAAAATTTAATATTTTTGACTTCTCTCAGGTCGGTAATATTTACAATAGTGACGATTTGTTTACATTATTGTATTTACGAGATCAAGTGCTTTAAATAATGTCAAGTAAAGTTTCTCGAAAACTCAACAGCTTTCTGTGAAAACTAGCTCAAAATTCCGCATTTTCAGAAACGCTCAGATTCTATTTTTTCATAAATGGCTTCATTTTTTGCTTCAAAGTTTTCGAACGAGTAGCGCTAATTGCACTCTTTAATATGACGTAAAGTTCATTTTGGGGTAGGCCGTTTGACGTAAGGTTCATTTTATGTTTTTTCAAAAATTACACAAATGTAATTTTTTTTAAAGGTCTCTCACATCTTTGGTATGTAAATTAACAGCAAGTTGTAAACACTATTGTAATTGGGAGTTAATGTGCTTCAAATGACTTGAAATAAAGTTGTTTGAAACCTCAAAAATTTTTTGTGAAAAAGAGCTTCAAATTACGCATTTACAGTAGCTCTTAAAAGCCATTTTCTTAAAAACTACTCCAATTTTTTAAAAGAAAATTACCATTTAGGAGGTTTCACTGTTCTTTAATATTCTTAAAATAATATTTCCGTTCTACTATTAGGAAAACGGAAAATTAAGAAAATGTAAAAAAAAATGTACTTTAGGCGACAATAGATGGCAGCGAGCATGAGAATGTGGCAAGTCCAAATAGCTAGCAAAGACCAAAGGAAATCGAAAATTAATTAGGTAAAGTCTGCGCGATTCTGTAGCACCACCAGTTTAATCTAAAAAATCTTAATTAATTTATACAGTTTATATTAATTACAGTTTTGTTTAAGTGCGCAAAAAAATTAAAAATTAAAAAAGAAAATCTTCCAGTGACTTGCGACAACGTAACTTTCGAATGAATTGTATTATCTGTATTCTTCTAAATTACCTCTTTTTTATGTTCCAAAAATCTAATAATTACAGTTTAATACTGCCCAATATTTTTTTCTGAGGCCTGTGAAAAATTTGTGCCAAACTTAGGGTCTACGGCAAACGTAATCCGGCCCTGGCTGCAATAATTGTTGGCTTAGGGAAACAATGCACTGCCTCGTAAATTCCCGCGCTCTCAATACAGTTCAGTGTACTCTGTCAGTTACATGACAAATTACGTATTTCTTGCCAAAGAACAATTGATTGTTCTGGTAGGAAGTCAGTAGTTGATGTGTTATCCTCCTTATTAAGGGGAGACAGTATGCACCGTATTTCCCTATGCTACCAATGCTAATTTTGGACATTTTAAGGAACATTTTTTAGAAAAACTATAAAGGATACCACTCTCAAATTTTTACTGCAAGTAAATACTATATTAATCAACAATTACTAGTAGATTTGACTAGTTACAAAGAATAGAATCAGAGAAATAATTTTTTTTTAAATTTTCAGTATTCAAAAAAATTTTTTAAGTGTTTCATATATCATAAAATAATTAATTCAAAACTAAATTTTCTCAAACAAGCTGTGAATACTTGTTAATACACTGTTAATGCACTGTCCAAGTTTCAATTTTCTTTGACTTCTAGTTTCTACACAAAATGTTCCTGAAAGCAAAAAAATGTAGTTTTGAGAAAATCAGGTTTAAAGTTAATAATTATATTTTACTGAAAAAACACTTTAAAACACTTATAGTTAATATTTTCCTGCACTATACTGAGCATCATCTGAATCATACTGATCTTCTTTCCTTCTTTTCACAGTTTTATTCCTTTGTCTTGCTTCTTTTGTGCAACTTAATGCAGCAATGTCTGCTTTTCGTATTCTGTCTCTGTCTATTTCTAACAAGGATTGTCTTGTATTTTCCTCACAATCTACACCCAGAATTTTTAAAACCTCTTGTTTTTTCGAAACTCTATCATTGAAACACAAGATGGCATCGTATACACCAAATCTTAAAGTACTGATTTGCACAATTACAGTTTTGGGTAATCGTGTCCAAATGACTGAATTCACAGATTCATTCAAATTCTGGGTAACAGTAACAAAACAATAACAAATTTCATAAATACGCATGAATTCGGCACTTATCGATAGTAAATGCAGGTTAGCAAACATTCACGTAAAAAAACTACGATACCACGCCAACAAATACGAGAGATTTCCAATTTATTTCAAATTTGACGTAAAGGAGGCGTGGCATTTAAATATATTTCCTACGAAGAGTTTCAGGAAAAAAATTATAGAGTTTGAACTACTGGGCGGATTCAAATGAAACAAAAAGCATTTTACACACAAATGAATGGGCTTTTCAAATAAAATAAAAAATAAAAATCGAATTTTTGAAGCCATTTACCTACTGTCTCCCCTTAAAGTTATTAAACTAGTGGTGATACAGAATGGCACAGACTTCCCCGTATAGTTTTCTTTTTCGTTTGATCTCGACTATGCATCCAAGCATTTGATTGCAGTACGGAATTTCGAGCTAGTTTTCACCGAAAACTATTCAATTTCCGAGAAACTTTATTTGACATTATTTAAAGCACATGTACTCATTAATGTGTGAACAAATCGCAGCTAATGTAAATATTAACAACATGAGAGACAAGTCAAAAAAATTACATTTTTTAATTTTTGAAAAAACAAAAGAATAGTTTCATATAGCGTTAATTTCATCTCGTAGAGCACATTTAGCACTATCCCTACAAAAAGTTTAAAGAAAAAAATTTGAGTCGTTTCTGAGAAAATATGTGTTTTGTATTTTTTTAAATTGCAAATATTGCGTGCAATATTGCGCAAAAACTACTAAAAGTTTCAAAAAATGTACATGACCTTAATGAAAGAACTCATTTTGGGTAGCAAATTTTATTAAAGAAAAATCTCTATCTTCAATTTTGTAGTTCTAGGAAGACACCGAAAAAATTTCAAAATTTTGCAATTTTCGAAAATTTAGAATTAACCTTGAAAATGGGACCTATGGCACATTTATAAATGTATTTTATTTTATCCTTACAAGAAATGTAAAGAAAAAATTTGGAGCCGTTTTTGAGAAAATTTTGAAAATGTCCGGGGGGCTTCATGTAAAGTACCCCCAAATTTTGAAGACTATTTTTCAAAATCGCGGTGCCTCGAGTGGAACCAGATCGGCTGCGGAATATTTATTTTGGAAGAAATCGTACTTATGATTTCGGCGATACGGTTGTTCAGTCTGACATACGGACGTTTTGAAAAAAAACATTTTTTCGGTATCAGGCGACCCCAAAATGTGTATTTCCGTTGAAATCTAGAAATCGATTTTCTGCAGTATTACATAACTTTCCCCTATACTACGTATATACAACGGAGTATATACGTAGTAAAGTATCTTACATAACTTTCCCCTATACTACGTATATACTCCGTTGTATATACGTACGTATACGGGAAAGTAAAAATAGAGATAGGTAAAGAATCACAAAACATAACTATAGTGCTGCCCAATGGCACAGACTTTCGCCTATTAGGTTTCTATTTTCTTTGTTTTTTTTGGTTTCTTTCTAGTTTATCGGACATGCCACGTACTCTGGCCAGCTGCCATCTATCTCCGCTCAAAGTTAATTTTTTAAAATTTTCTCAATTCTTCGTTTTCCTAATAGTAGAACCAAAATATTACTTTAAGAATATTAAAGAAGAATAAAAACTCGTCGTACACGACAACTTTCATTAAAAAAATTGAAGCCGTTTTTACTTATCCGTATACGTACGGATATACGGAGTAATATACGTAGTACTAGGTAAAATCCCGGCAGACGTTGTTCTGCCCTTCATCTCCCTCTTTCCCCTCCCATCTCTCTGTCTCTCCCTCCCCTCACCATGTACCTGTTTGTCTGTCTCTGTCTCTGCTGCTCTCTGGCCCTCTCGTTCACATATACTTGCAGATTCTGCACGTCTCTGAGCTGGTGAGGTAATATCGGGAAGCGCCGGAGCAGCAAAAATTTAATAGAATGTTCGAGAAGAACTCATTTTGTGGATTACAACGTGAGATTTCTGTCATGCTTTTTGTCTCAAAATTGTAGTTTTCAAGTTCCTAGAACCCACAGTTTAGGAGTTATTTAACGAAATAGTCAAAATGCTGCTGCGTGTGTTTCGGGTTGCATTTGACGCGAATATTTAGTTTTGTTCTACAGCGCCGTGTAGTGGAGATACAACAGAATTAACAGCACATAAACCTTCTGGGTGAAAAAACACGTAGAAGTGCCAACTTTCATGGAGATCAGTCCAACGGTGTCGGAGTTTAGTTCATATACTTTATCTTTACAAGAAATTTAAAAAAAAAAATTGGAGCGGTTTTTGACAAAATTTTGAAAATGTTCGGGGGGATTCATGTAAAGTATCTCCAAATTTTGAAGAAAGTTTTTCAAAATCGCGGCTCCTCGAGTGGAACCAGATCGGCTACGGAATATTCATTTTGGAAGAAATCGTACTTATGGTTTTGGCGCTTCGGTTGTTGACAGACTGACATACAGACAGACGGACGAACGGACTTTTTGAAAAGCATCACTTTTTCTGTATCAGGGGACCCCAAAACGTGTATTTCCGTTAAAATCTCGAAATCGATTTTCCACAGGATTACATAACTTTCCCTATGCCACGTATATTACTCTGTATATACGTACGTATACGGGAAAGAAGAAAGAGAAAATTGTGATGTAATATTTTTACCAACGATGTCTATGCCTTGGAAAGTGGAAAATGTCACTGTAATTGCGTTTATTTTTTACCATTTATCATGTGTACCCTTTCCAAGTTTAGGGAAATCTTTATTTGAGGTTAAAATGAATATTATGTTCATATGCGCAAGTTTTCTAAGTCGCCTCACTTGAGGTTTCCAAACTCGCACTAGGGCGATTTGCGCAACTCAAATAATCTGTGTTTCCATTGCGTGACGGGTGGACAAGATCAATCATGGAGAAAATAAAGTAGAATGTGGAAATCCCAAGACATGATTAATGCTATTCAAGAGTTCATAAATAATGAAATAGATATAAACGAGAGTTGTAGAAAATATGTCCCTTTGAAAACATTTACCAGACATTTGGCAGGGGAAGTTAAAGGAGGATTACAGCCAGGACGAGGATAAAAAAAAACATAATGGAAGAGGCATTGCTCGCAGATATTGAAAGCGAGCTTGTGAAACACATTAACATTAGAAAATATATTCTTTGGGTTAACAAAGCATTGCAACGTACGGAAACACGTTATGATATTCTGGAATCAAATCCGCATGTACCCAGCAGATTTAACATGAAATCTAAATTAGCTGGTAAAAAGTGGTACTTCAGTTTCATGTCGCGGCATCCCAACTTGCGTCTGCGCCAATCAGAAAATTTTTCCATGGCTCGCGCTGAAGGTTTTAATAAAGCCAATGTGAGTATTTTTTAAAACATTTTTAGAAGAAGCAGTTGACGAAAACCATTTTTTTCTTTGACAATTTATTATGTTGATGAGTCATGTTACAGCACAGTTCAGAGTAAAGGAAGAAAAATTATTCCTCATAAAGAAAATCATCAAATTGGGACTGTATCTGGTGGAGACAGAGGGAATATCACCTCTTTTGTGGTTAGTATTAATGCTGCAAGAAAGTTTGTTCCACCGATGGTTATCTTTACAAGAATGCGCTTTCAGCCTGCCGTAGCAACGGTGCACCACGTGGTAGCTTAGTGGCAGTTTCTGAAACAGGTTATATCAACTCTGATCTGTTTGTACGGCGGTCGAACCATTTTATTGCACATGTAAATCCATCGGTTTAAAGCAAAGAATGTCTTGTTCTTGATGGACATAACACCCACTCCAAAAATCGGCAAGCAATCAACCTAACACATGACAAATGAATAATAATGCTGCAGTTGCCGGGACACACCACTCACTGCCTGCAATCTCCAGATGTCTCCATATTAGTTTCTCTTGAAACATATTGCAACGATGCAGTGAAAAAGTGGTTGTACTGCAATTATGGTAGAACAACATCACAACTGGAAGCTTACGAAAATGCTGCATCAATGAAGAATGCTGCAAGTGGCTTTAGAGCGTCTGGTATATGGCCAGTATACCGAATATTTTTACTACATCGGATTTTGCTGCCAGTGATCATTTAAATACTGAACGAGTGTCGGATAAAGCGAACCTACTTTATTATCAAACTCTTTGCCATAGTGCAAGGGGCATCTCTTCCTTTAGAAAGTGAGTCGTGACGGTTGATGATTGGGGGCGGCCAGTATCGTGGCTGCCGAGCACGTGAGCACTTTAGGTGATGCACTGAGCACAAGACAATGGCGGCGCGAACATGTGGCACGCCTTAATTTTGATCCGCCACAAACTACTTGATCTCTAAAAGTGCGGTATTCATCAGAGTTCAAAGTGTCAACAAAACAGTGCTAAATCTGCAGTGATGTCGCTAGTTATTCATCAAGTCATGTGCTTTGCTATTGAGAGATGGACATGTTTTAATAAAATTGAACTTGAAGTTGTCTAAGCAACATCAAAAATGCACCTATCAGGCAATTGGTACTCGCGGAAAAACTGTAAAGAAAACTTAATTGAATCTGTTTTATGTGATTTACGCGCGAGTGGAAACAATTCAGCTGCATGGCGGCGGATATAGCCGTTTCTTCTTTTGCAACCTCTGGTCGGTGTGCATGTTGCCGGGGTTTTAAATGGTGTCAACAGCTGGCAATCTTCAGGCGTTTGATCTACGACTTGTGATAAGTCATTTGACCCTTGTGTCATAATTTGTAATCCTACAAGTGATCTGTCTGTTACGTGTTTTATATAATTTGTTTTCTAGGGATTTTCTTTAGCGTAAAGCTTCTTATTTAAGAGTGGACGGTGTCTTCAACTTATCATTATGTATTTGTATTACCAACTTGTCATTATATATTTGTATTACCAAAAACCTACATAGTTTAGCAAGCAAGAAAAATCCCACTCACTAATAAAGTAGACATATGACTGCTTCTGTTAAAATTATCAACATTTTGAATCTTAATGTAATATTGTAGACTCTGTAATTAAACAAATTATTTTTATTGGAATGCTTTTAACTAAGTTATTGGAGGGAAAGGAATTTTAAGTGCCCTCAAATTCTCTCAAGAATAGTCCGTTTGCTCACGGGCGCTTGAACCCTTTCAACGAGAGACCCCTGAAAAGGAGAATAGTGCTACCCCTTTCGCTTATGAATTTGATTTCCCAAAAAAAGGCATTTCCCAAAATTCGGCAGAAAATTACTGTATTACTCCAGCAAATGCCCAGAAATTTTTTTCCATTAACAAGCTGTACACTGGTAGTAACAATTCGGCAAATAATCCCAAACCCCAATCCTTCCACTTGTCGGCCCCGTGGCCGAGACCGTTAAGACAGTAGTGCTGTAGCGATCTCGGACCGATGGGTCGCGGGTTCGAATCCCGCCTCGGGCATGGTTGTATGTGTTCGTCCTTTCACCCCTATCGTCGCCATAGAGTTTAATCTTCATTCCGTAACTTTAAATCCAATAGTGGTTGCTAATGACCTAGCAGTGGATGCGAAAAGAAAAGCCAAAGAACCTCAAAAGGCAGCCGTTCTCACTTGCAACTTATACAAAAGGAAAGTAGAACAGAAACAGCAACAAGTAGGACAGCGCACAAAAAATCAAGAAACTAATACAAGATGGCAAAAACAATAAAACAAAGGAAAGGAGGACGAGAGACTGAGCAACAATTTTTTTCAGATGAATTCGATATGGATCAAGAAGTGAAAGCCTTCACATGGGTGACCTGACGTCCCGTTTTCAACGGTATTGCACGTTTTGTTTGGTCCCATTGGTCCGACAAAATACACTCATATAACTAGTGGTGCTACAACAGCACTTACTTTCCCGTATTAGAGGAAACAGCTAAGTAGTACTGTAATATTGCACTTTATGCGCTACTAACATCTTCGCTTGGAACTCACTATTTCCATTGCAGTGTTGTCAGAACTATGTGAATTCTACAACTTCACAAAAATAGAATGCAAAAGTTTTGTAACCCTGTATTGGAAAAAGAAGCCTGGTACCCTGGAAATATAGAAATGCCTTCCATTGGGCCATGATTAGGGAAGAGTATTTTAAAACCATGCAACAAATTCTCTACTTACTACAAATGGTACAGCATTTGGTGCAAAACTAAATATTTGCCTGCAAATATCAACATAAATTAGACAATTATAACTCCTTTTCATACAGCTCCATTAGGTCACAACAATGACACTAATTCACAGATACTCGCGAGCGCAAAGTGAATTCCATTGTTGCAGACCCTGCATTGTCGCTATTCTGAGAGCTATTAATTCTTTTTACTTATTTCAAATATTTCAAAATAAACAATTTCTAAAATATTAATGTGTAAGCCTATAACAAAGTTCGAATGTAAGAAACGAAGAAAGAAATAATATACAAAATTGCACATTCTAATTTACGACGCATCCAGCTGTCCGAAGCGCAGTAAATTTACAGCGGCCTATTACGTTTGTCACAAAATTAAAGAAAAACTACTCGTATTTTGAAAAAATTAAGCATGATCGTATTTATTTTATTTATTTATTTGTCAAAAAACAGAAACAGAATGGCACAGACTTCCCGTATTAGTTTTCTATTTTCCTGGGTCTTCGCTAGCTATTCGGAATTGCCACATACTCTTTCTTGCCAGCTACCATCTATCATCGCCAAAAGTACATTTTTTTTGTCATTTTCTTAATTTTTCGGTTTCCTATTGGTAGAACAGAAACATTAATTTTAGAATATTAAAGAACACAAAAACCTAGCCGTAAATGGCAATTTTCTTTTAAAAATTATGTGCCGATTAAGAGAAAATGACGTTTTAGCACTACTAAAAATGCGAAATTTGAAGCTCATTTTCACAGAAAATTTTTGAGGTTTCAAAATACTTTATTTGAAGTTATTTGAAGCACTTACACTCACAAATATAATCATCTTTACAAATTGCGGATAATGTGCGTATTAAATTTGTGAGAGATCTTTCAAAAAATTTACATGTGTATAATTTTTGAAAAAAACAAAAAATCTCAAAATAAACTTCACGCTATACTAATGAGTGTAATTAGCACTATCCGTTACAAAAGTTTCAAGAAAAAAATTGCAGCCATATACGAGAAAATGACGTTTGAGCCTTTCTGAAAATGCCGAAATTTGAGCTACTTTTCACAGAAAACGGTAGTGTTTTCGAGAAACTTTACTTGACATTATTTAAAGCATATATACTCGTAAATATAATAATGTAAAAAAAATCGCCGATAATGTAAATATTAACGACGTGAGAGACAAGTAAAAAAATTCACGTTTTTGTAATTTTTGAAAAAACCAACCGATAGACCAAAATAGCTTTTATGTCATTGATAGAGTACATTTACCACTATCCCTACCAAAAGTTTAAAGAAAAAATTTGGAGCCGTTTTTGAGAAAATTTTGTTTTTGTAATTTTTTAAAATTGCACATATTGCACGAAAACGACCAAAATTGTGAAAAACATTTACATGACCTTTATGAAAGAACTCAATATGCATAACAAGTTTTATTTGAAGAAAAAATCTCTATCTTCAATTTTGTAGTTGGAGAAAGACGCCGAAAAAATTCAAACTTTCACAATTTTCGAAAATTCAGAGCTGTACGTGAAAATCGGACCTATGCCATGTTAAAAAGTGTATTTTCCTCTATTCATACAAGAAATTTAAAGAAAAAATTTGGAGCCGTTTTTGAGAAAATGTTGAAAATCACCGGGGGGCTTCATATAAAGTACCCCCAAATTTTAAAGAATCTTTTTCAAAATCACAAAGCTTCGACTAGAATCAAATCGACTGGGAAATATCAATTTGAAGAAAATCGACCGAACGGTTTAGGCGCTAGCGTTGACCACAGACGGACAGACGGACGGAATGCCGTCAATCGATTTTTAAGTATAAAGAAGCAACAAATCATGGATTTTGACCACACCACGAGATAGAGGATTTTTTTTCTTAATTTAGCAACTGGTTTTATCCACTTATTCGTTTTCACGGCCCGGCAATTAATTTTTTTCCGCCGAAAATTGGCCATTTTTTCGCGCCGCATTACATAACTTTCCCTATACTACGTATATCACTCCGTGTATACGTACGTATACGGGAAAGTAAAAGAGCTGTACCCTGGAGGACCCTGATGACCGCTGCAAACTTGGTGGATATTTTGCACACCATTCTTTGAGCCAATGATTTCGTTTTCACGGTCGGTCGCGCACTGGGGGGTAGGTGGAATGTGCGAGACGTCGAGAAATAAGAGGGCTTCAAACGGCCGCGCCGGCCATTGCGACATCGGGTAGCGTCGCCAGAGCGTCATCTGCACGTACACTATGCCTCGGCGACGCTTTCGACAGCCGGTTGTCCAGTTAGACGCGTCGGGAGGAGCTGCATCGTGGGGGTGCGGGAGGCTGGTTGGTCCTGTCGCCGTTTTTCGCACCACACCGGTCGTACAGACATTACCATCGCCCGCTGTTGGCGGCAATGGATTGAGGAAGACATTCACGCACGAAATGCAGGATCTGGACCGTCACCACGCACCATGAGGAGGGAGGACCGACGGATTGTCAGCCAGGCGCGAACAGATCCAACGGCAACGATTGGTGCTATTCAGCGGGCTGAGCTGCCTGCACTGTCACATCATGGCATCATCACTGTCACATCATCACCGTTGGCAGGCGGTGACACAACGCAAGGCTCGCTGCACGCCGACCGTTACGACGCCTGCCACTCACACCCCAGCATCGTCGCTACAGACTCGCCTGGTGCCGGGAATGATGGACCTGGAGCCATGCAGCGGTCATCTTCAGCGACGAATCCCGCTTCAGCCTTCATGGCGACGACCACCGGGTCCGTGTCTGCAGGCGCAGTGGAGAGCGCCACGACGAGCAGTTTGTGGTATTCCATCACACGTCCCGCCAGCCTGGTGAGATGGTGTGGGGCGCGGTATCCCATGGTGCCCGTTCACTGTTAATGTTAATTGGAGATACCGTGACAACATTCAGGGTACATTCAGGAGATCCTGCAACCGGTAGCTCTGCCGTTCGTGAACGCCCACACCCATGCCCTATTTCGACAGAATAACGCGCGTACCCATACCATAGCCATCTCATAAGCATGCCTTGCAAACCGTGGATACTGTGCCATGGCCAGCAGCATTGCAAGATCTGTCCCCGATCGAGAATATTTAGCCCCCCCGGGTGCTATGAAGCGTGCGATCAGGATCTCACCCCCACTCCCAGCCACCAATCTGCAAGAACTGTGGCGCTCAGGTGCAAGCTGCATGGATGGACTAGCACAGGACATCTTTCGAGAACTGTACAATTCCATGTCGCGACGTCTAGGCGCGTGTATTCGCCAATATGGCGGTCCCACGCCATACTAACATGTACCGTCTGTGGCCGTGTAGAGCAATAAATGTTGGTCCTACAAATGTGAAAGAGTAATCATTTTGTATACCTGGTACCCTCTACCTGCCTGCCAACAATGATTGCAATCCGCCTTGTCCCTCTGGGTAGCTGTTTTTTAATAACGAGTGTATTAACGGGAAACGCAAAATGTCCTTTTCTTCGTTCTTGGCTATGACCTCGCTCTCCCTAGACGCACTTTGGATTTCGCTATTTCGCTGGCTCACATTTCAACAAAATTTTATCCAGAAAATTTGAGTAATGGGAAAAGGATAATGTAGAGATTGATAAAAAAATTGTCTTCCACACATTTCAAAGTAGAGGGAATCCATGTAAAATCATAAAGGTGGTTGTGAGTTTTGCTCTGGCTGCACCAGGCAAAAATGCTGTGGTGAAAAGAGTATTTTTTGATTATAAACTCCCTGTAGATTGATGAAAAATGTACTACCAAAACTATACAAGCAATTGTAATTTTAAAAACTTATTTTCGAGACCTGAGCTGCAAGGAATTCTACAGCCTGTCATTAAGTAATTCAAAACTCTTGCAAGATATCAAATCGTCTGATAAGTACGAAGTTCATAGTGATGCTCCTGTGTTCGTGAATGAGAAGCCACAAGTTCATGTTCAGCAAGTTGTACATAAGTTGATTTTTTAAATATTGATTATTAAAATATGTTTAACAACTAATGTTCTTGCCTCAGTGAAGCAGTGCAATCACATATGAAGCTTATTTTCTTTGTAACCTCATGTCCTGTTATGTCCCGTTTTTTTCATTCCATATTTCAGAAATGTCCTGTTTATGTCTTAAAAAATCAGGTCACCCTACAGTAGGTGTAATGTTAATTGTTAGAACATACTTTAAGAATGTGTCGTTTTCTGATTTTTATAATATCATTTCCAAAAATGATGCACTATTGGAAAACGTTCATATGTTCAGAGAAGTGATTCTCTACAGGAAAAAGCAAGGAAGTTTGTAAAGCTTCTTTCAGCTTCCAGGCTCCAGCCTGGAGGATTCCTCCAGGATTAGTGGCTGGACAACTAAATAAACATTGATCCACAGTTATGTAAGTTAATTGAATTATTAGATGCTTCACACACTTGAAGAAACTGACTTGAAGTTACGGTTATTCTACTGTGTGTAAGGCAATAATATGATTTACAAAAACTGTTGCAAGAAGATTTTTGAAATTCTATTTGTAACTTCTTTTGTTAATTGTTATTCTCAGTATGTGTATTATCGTCATTAATTTCCTAGACTATATTCAGATTTTGGGATTTGCTGTGGAGTGCGTCGAGCAAGTCTCCCGGTTTTTTTCATTGCAAGATATCAGACCTCTAACTTACAACGAATTTGACGCCTTTTTTCAAAATGCAATTGTTTTCTCAGGTCTCCCAAAAGAGTGATTTGATATAATGTGTTTCAGTTGTTCTAACTTCTCAAATAAAAAAGGAAATGATGGATGCTCAATCTGTTGCAACTACACTTGATGAAACTACAAATGTTACAACTAGACGCCAAATCTCAACACAATTACGTTATGTCAATAAAAAAGCTGAAATTCAAGAAATATTTTTAGAATGTAAGATTCTCGAGGAACCTAAGAGCAACTGATCTAGCTAAATGTATTTATCAGATTTTGCCACATTATAAATACGAAATGATTAAAAAGTAATTGGTCAGACCTACAAGCTGCAACAGTGTAAGGAAAACATCGCGGTTTGCAGTTACAAATAAAAGCACGATATTCCCATGCAATGCAAAATTCCCAAGCAATTCACACTTATGCATATAGAATAAATTTTTTCTCGAAAACCAGTGTCGATCATATAAAACAATGTAAAATATTCTTCAAGACCTCAGGCTTTCGCTCTTTCTTCTCCATATCAATCAAATGAACGATCAGAAAACGAAAACAAGAGTCCCCATCAATAGCCCCTACAAGGTGGAACTACAATAATATTAACTTTGTGACAAGGATGGACCGTAACAGTGGCGTAGCGTCAGGGGACGCTGAGATGCTGAGCATCCCCGTATATAAGAACCTTAAATACTGTATTGATAATCTTACAAGTGGTCTGTTGAGCGAAACACGTTTTGTATTAATTTAAAATTGATTTCCTATGATTGAATTCGGCGGGCTGTTGAAGCTGGCCTCTGATTGGTTGGAAGCTAAAATACTTCAGCGTCTGCCGCCAGATTGCGACGAGCAATGACGCATGCGCAGATGGCGAGGTGCCCCTCTCCCCTCTTCACCCCTGGCCATGAGAAACCCGACTGCTTTACGCTAGCGTCTACTGCGGAAAGAAGCTCGTTTGTGCACGAGAGCGCAGCACACTTCAGGCGTTCAGTAAATTATCTTTCTCTCTCTCACTCGGGAGTCCCCGCTTGGTCATGGGTACAAACTGTAGAAATAGTGCCTGACTACTATTTCTTAATTAATATCCAAGAAATTGTATTATCTCTTAAATAGATTACATATTATTTAAGTCTGCAATGTATAAATTAACAAATGGTCTTATTGCCATTCGCGTATAAGAATTAAAGCTGAGCCATTGTATAATTCGCTTTCAAGACATCGGCAGCCCTGACTGCTGTGAGGATTTTGTGGGAAGCGCCTACACCGTCGTAAGCAATCGAGATCGTGGAAGTAGTCCCAGTGTATCTGCCTTGTGTTGCGTTCGCCTGTTAGACGAAGTACTTGATAGTGACATTTTGTGTGTTATTGTTGAGCATCCCCAAACGTGTGAGTCACGCTACGCCACTGGACCGTAAGGATGGTCTCATTTCACTTTTTTGAAAACATTGTCGAAAACAGAGATCAGTGGAATGTCGAAAGTTATAACGGAGTCAGATGTTTCCATTCTACTCTCGAGAACTGTGACTTCAGTTTCATGTTAAAATTATATAGCGCAATTTTTCCTCAAGCTGATGCCATCTTTGAAATTTTGCAAAAAGAAAAACAAATTGTCTAATGTAGGCTGTGCGAATACGCAATGAATTCGCCCGTTAACCGTCTGCGCATACTAACACACGACCGCAGTTTTCTTCCAGGCGGGAGTCTTTTCTATGTAGAAGAAAATGGCGGTCGTGGTTGTGTGCGCAGACGTCCTGATGTACGAACGAATTCACTGCGTGTTCGCTTCCTCCACACTGGATCGGCGTTGTGGTACGGGGGAACATTAGTTCTGCATCCCGATCGCTTCTGTTGTTCGTTGAAGAGACCATACGCAGTGCTACGTACGTCCGTGACGCCATCACTCCTCTCCTACTTTTATCTATTTATTTGTTAGTTTATTTGGTCAAAAAACAGTAAAACTGTATGTGACCTATGGGGGAGGAGATTATTTGCGCACATTTTTTTGAAATCCAGAATGAAACAAACAAAAAACAGATTAGCATTTGAGAAACTAGATATTTTCGTTCCCGAGTTACAGAAAACATAATTGCAACGGTAAACGAACTGCTGATTTGATTTTTCTGCATTGCTAACAAAATAGTAACTCACCCTCAATTCTACTCCTATCACTACAAGCATAAGGAGTGCTCAACAAAACGTGCGCATAGTGGAGCTAATATTTCCGTTTGCTGTACGTGGCACTTACGTGTGCTGAAGATGAGTTATACATTTTAGGCAAATTTACGTTCAGAAGCAAAATAAGGGGCCAGGTCAGCATTTGCTCAATGGATCTAGGAAACTGGACAAAACCCTGATCGAGATGGGGGTCATTGACTCTACCATACCTGATCACGTTGAGAGCACCAACCTTTCAGAAGAATAACGCGCGTCCCCTTGTTGCAAGAGCCACTCAGCGAGCTTTGGGGAGTGTACGCCTTCTACCGAGGCCTGCAGGCTTGCCGAACCCTAGCCCCGTCGAACACGTGTGGGACATCACGGGGCGCAGCCTGGCTTCCAGCTCCACACTAGACACAATCATCCTCCAGATGCACCAAAATGTTGTACAGCGGGCGTGGGACACTGTACCCAAGGAATTCATACATCACCTCTTTTTGCTCGCTTATAGGCCGACTCGGACCATGTGTACATGCCTATTGCCTTTACCGGGCTCAGAAACAATATCTCGGTAGCAGGGCATGAAGTATCATTAAGGGGTATCAGCATTTAGCTGGATTTCATTTTTATCCCCTAGGGTTGTTAGCTCTGGGGGTATGGAAGATGAACTGATGAATATGAGGGGTGAGATGACACACATACAAACACAAATACACCCATGTCCGAGGCGGGACTCGAACCAGCAATCCTGCGGCTCGAGATCATCATGACACTACTGTTTTAGCGATCTCGGCCACGGGGCTGACACATTACCCTTTATTATAATTTTTTTAAATTTTAGCATGTAATGTAAGTCTAGTTTGTAAGTAGGTAAGTGTTAGTATGTGAGTTTAGATTATAAGTGCAATAGTGTATAAATAATATAAATATGTTATAATTAAGCATAAAGAACCAGTGGCAAGCACAAGAGCCAGTGGCAACTCAAGCTGGCAGACTATAAAGACCACGCAATTAGTGAAAGAGATGACGATAATGTACGTAATGCCAATATTTTAGAATTAAGCTTAGAGATAGGAATAGATGTAAGTTATATATATATATATATATATATATATATATATATATATATATACCAAATATAAAGTAATAAATTATATAATAAACAGGCTACACGCTACAATTGCTACGTGTGTGGTCGCGTAGGGTTGTCACACGCACTATTGAATGATATTTTGTACGAGTTGTCGGACCATGCAATAAATGTTCTCGCAGTCCCATGCTTCCCGTTTTGTAATCAATCGAACATTCGTATGTCTTTCTCTGCTGTGCCAATCTTTAGGTCGATCCGTGCATTCGATTGAGGTGTTCTTCGTTGCATTGCCGCGAGTGTGTGAAGAGAGTTAATGAAAATGTTTTGGAGCCCCTGTTGAATCACCGAACTCAGAAACGTGAGTGTTGTGTTTTTAAGTAATGTTCCCTCGTAAGATTTTGCATAAGCAGATTAAGATTAGACATACCAAACTGCTTAAAGAACTTGAATGATCTCGACTGTCCGAGTGAATTGAAGGCTGTTTTCGTACTCGGCCGCCGCCCATACATAAACCCGAACGCTGACCACTCCGGCGCAGACCAGCCCTGAGGAAGACCACGACAAGATGGTCGAAACATCGGCTACACAGCTTTCGGCGCGGCGTCACCCGGACAGCCAAGATCATTCACATGACTCTGGCCACGGAAGCGTATGACAGCTTAAAGTACTTCTCTAATGGGCGTGCTAATAATAATATTCGCTAACGTAATAATCTTGACTAGTCATTGTTTGCTCTTACTTTCCTTTTTCTGTACGAGAGAAATGTACAAGGCCGACGCTGGCTCTGATTTGCTGCCTGACGCCGCCGCACTTTTTTATGGAGCGTCGAGCGCTACGCTAATTATAATACGGGGACGCGGAGGTCGTAGGGAAAAACTTGTGCTATGGCACAACAAAAAGAAAAAAACTTTTTAAATTAGCTAAAGTAAAATAACTTGAAATAAATGAAAAAAATTAAAAGCATAGATATCTAACCCTTGATCCTCAACCCTCGCAGTTAAACTCATTTAATCAGAAGTCAGCAATATTAAATATTATTTTTCCCCGTAAAATACTAGTAATTTACATCCCAGCAACAATGAACAATATGCAGCTGTAAAGTCATTTAAATTTTAACAATGTTGCTGCAACAGTTTAACCCTTTCCTGCTGGATTTGAAGTGCTGCCTCAGGCAAATCGGAACATTTAAATGGGTGTGCAGAATTCTACCCAAGGAAAATGTTTACCCTTGCCATCGTGTCGTCGACAATACTAAAAGAGCACTGGCAACGCTTGTGGATTTGATGGGGAAGAGAGAGGGGAGTCAGGGGAAGTTGCCTGTGCCCGCAAGAGTACCGAGGTTACCCCGCGGGCAACTGCTCGTGCGGACGCAGTGTGGCGTCATAACAGTCGCCTTATAGGAAATTCGACCTGCATTTTAATGTGTCGAAATGCACATGGGAAGTAGTTGCGGGCGCGTGCTGAAGGGACGCTTCGCAAGACAAGGCTATATTTGGGCGACGTGGAAGCAGCCGGACGTGCGCTGCCATGGGAGCAAGTTGGTGAACTCCGTACGCTGACATGGAGGCAAGTTTAGGAACCCTGAGGAGATTCTGGCCGGCTGGTTGGCCGAAGGTCTGAAAGACGGCTCGGACGGGAACACTTTCTTCTTTTGTTCTGGGGCTCGTCCGTTGGTCGTCGGGGGTGGTGCGGCTCGAGGTACGCCGATGTGCTGGCTACGGAGGCAACGGGAGGAAGCATGCGCGCATGCGTCGTGACGTTAGGCAAGCGGTCGTGGTGACCAGCAAAAGTTTCCTTCTAGTAACGGTCGGTGAGAAAATCCATTGTAAATTAAGAACATTAAGAATAAATATTTAAATTTTACAACCGTTCACGTCTGTGTTTTTTCTGTTATGGCCCCGGCCATGACGCCACAGCAGTTTGACGCGCCTGGGAAGTACGTTCTACGACGCGATCCGCGGAAAAAATAAAGTTCAGTCGTACTGGCAATTGCTTAACAGCTTTCCATCTCCTGCAGTGTTGAATAAAGTACTATGAAGCACCTCTGACGGACTCTCTAAAGAAGGAAAAATTGGTTGCAAAATGATACGTATAATCTAGTAACTGAGTTCATGTAACTGGTTTAAACTTTAATACAGTTGTTTCCGCAGCACCTTTTTTGCACCCTTTTGCATGTATTTTCAGAACCCTTTTTCCCCCCTTTTACGACCAAAATCTGTTTAGCACTCACGCAGTGAGGGACCCGTCACGCTGCAATTTTTCTCTTTCATGAATCATTTGTCAGTTTTCGAAATACAGGCGTTAGTGATATTCCCGTGACTTCAGATATTTCTGTTCATGTCGCACGTCGATCTTTTTCAAAATCATCTTCCACAAGTTTCACACTTTGTTCATATGCCAACGTTATGGGTCTTCCGGATCTTGCATGGTTCTGCATCCACACATGGCCTTCACAAAATAGTCTAGTCCAATACGAACTGTGGTACGGGCCACTAAAAGTTCACCACGCATTTTACTTAAAGCTATGTGGATTTTAGTCGAGTTTTTGCCTCGTACATTTTCGATATTAATTTACGATCTTTGACCCTCAACCCTCACAGTACCCGAGATCTGTGCAGACTCCATTTCTTAAACCCATTTTTGAGGGGGTTTAGCACGCCATAGCTGGCAGGACTATCTATATTCTGTTCGGACGCAGTTCAAGTTTCACGTCACTTTTGTGTATCTGCGCATGCGCAGAAGATCGATAGTGCTGTCCGCTACGGCGTGCAAAAAGTTCTTATTAAATCACGAAAATGTTATTGATAAAGACATGTGCTTCTTTCTGGAACCTTGAACTTCAAGTCACACAACTTCAAATGATTAGACCAGTATTGTCTAATCCTTCAGCCGGAGGGGTTGCCAAACTGTTCATTATTTACCGCAATGCAATGATCTCCGTAAATCCCATTATGGTTTGTGGGTTTACCTATTGTTTTGAAATGTTCAAACAAACATTTTAGTTGGTAAACCTGAGAAAACCATGGGCCAAAAATATGCCAAGTTTCGTCAAAATACCTGCATTTTTTCAGTGTGGAGAGAAACTTGTGTTTCCCTTCTGTCATCTTTGTGTGAGTGAGCAAACTAAAATATTGCTTGGGAATGTTCTGCCAACGGCATACCAAGGTTTGTCAAATAAAAAGCTGAATTATGCCGGCCAGGGTGATTTTGACCCAAACGTTTTCCCTTCTATTTCTTTGTGAGGGAGAGCAAACGAAGCATTTCATTGGGCAATTATATGCAAACGAAAATTCAAGTTTCATCAAAATATCTTTATTTATTCGGTCAGTGTTAAGTGAAAAATTTGTTTCGCTTCTCTCTTTTCCGTGAGAGTAGGGCAAACGAAATTTTGATTGGACGTGGGCATACCTGGACAAACGATGTGCCAATTTTTTCAAAAATCCTTGAGTTCTTTCGGTCAACTTCAAGGAGAATCAAACAAATACATAAAATTCTCTGGATTTTGTCAAAAAAAACAACAAACATTCTTTAATAGAACAGGGCCTTTTATTTACTAGAAACAATGTTCCAGTGATCTTAACTTCTGATTCTCCCACCCACGAGATCTCATGATTTGAATGTATAATATTTAGTAATGCGCCTTCCAAAATGTAACCTTCATTCAAAGGTTATACCCCGCGTTTATATAAATCGTCTAATCTGAGAGAGTTGTGTGTGTCTCATCCATCAATTCATCCATACATCAGCATTTGGGGGTAAAAAACTGCGTGTATCTCCTCGTCACTAATACGACTTTTATTTATTTATTTTATTTCAAAAACTGTGATGATCTGCGTGAGACGTGCTACAGGGAGAAGTGTATTCTGTGCACGTTTTCAAAATTCCGTGACCCCTACCCTAAAACACATACTAGTTGAATTTTGAATAGAGAAAGGAGCGTTCTTTTGCAAGGATTGTTAACAAAATATTCGCTCTGATGTAATAAAATATATTTTCAAGGGTAAATCAGCTAAAGATTTGAGCTCTTATCCCTCATCATGTTCTTAATGAAGGAATAATACTTCCTGCCGCGACAATATGGACGATAATTTGAATAAATACATTTTCCACTGAATTGTAGAAGACGTGCACAGATAATGAAGTTATATTTATGTTCAGAAGCAAAACAAGGGGCCATCTCTGTATTTGCTCATTTGCTCTTGACATGTATCAAAAGTTACAGCTTAAAGCATACTCTTTGGCTTAAAGCAACATTGAACGAAGAAATAGAATATTGATATAGAATATCTCTCTCTCTCTCTCTCTCTCTCTCTCTCTATATATATATATATATATATATATATATATATATATATATATATATATTGAATATAGAATAGAATATTGAATGCAATAGAATGGGAAGAAATAGAATGCAATCAAATAATTGAAAGACTTTGAATTCCCGTTTATAATCTTTGAAAAAGAATACGAATCAATTGTAAGGAAAACTTTGAGTTCTTTTTTTGTATCATAAAAAAAGTAGTGACCGCAACGAATATTTTCGTGAATGACTTCTTTCACAGCCTCAAATGGTTTTATTGGTTGTATATTTACATAACCTTTACGCAACGAGGGCCAAATCTTTGAATTCGGCCATTTTTCCGTCACGTCAGCGCTATCAGCGTTGAGCTCCTTGACCTAACACATGTTTATACATCAGAATTAGTGTATTGTGTGGGGGTTTTTGCTGATCCCACACGCTTTCGAAAACCGACAAGGTCAAGCCAGGCGGACGAGGGCGAGATAATGGGAATCGTCGCGTGGGTGATGTTGCTGGAGGGGGGTGCGTCTACGGCTGAGCGACCAATCCAAGAAGCAGCTTCGCCAACGCGCTCCCAAGCGGCTGAGGTTTGCTGAGACAATTCTCCCACGCCCAGCGGGCACTCGGGACGTCGGCGTGGGCGCGAGTGGTGGGAACGAGTACTTGGTGGCTCCGAGGGTTCTTGACAACACGTCGCCATGAATCCCCTTCTGTTGGCAGCGGCTTTGTGCCTGCTGATTTTGTACTTTGTGAAGTTCGCGTACTCGCGACCTTCCAATTTTCCTCCCGGTAAGTGATTGGTTAATTGTAGGATTAAGAAGTAGAATTTGGCGATTTATGGGTTTAGGTTGTAATGTTTGTGGGAGTTGTAATACCAACCAGTCTTGAGCACGTGATTATGCTTGGTAGAAATTCTTACATTGATTACAACGGAACAAATGGGACGAGACGTGGCGAATACGTTTAGGCGTCCTTCTACTACTACAATATTGAAGATCGGGATTTTTTTGCGAAAGAAATGTATTCTTCGAAATTAGATATTTAAATGAGGCCAATTGCAATGTGTTTACGTGTTTTGCGTGATTTTGTATGACAAAGGGAATTTTAATATCAAGATTTTCTTAAAAATACTAATTTTTTCTTTAAACTTTTGGTACGGATAGTGCTAAGTGCACTGAATTACGTCATATAAACGCCGTTTCGATGTACCTACTCTTGATTTTGTAAAAATTTACAAATTCATTTTTGTAAATATCTCACACATCACTAATATTTAAATTACGGGCTTTTTAAAATAAACTATTGCATTTCTGAGCACAAATGCTTTATCAGATTTTTCTGTGACGTTTCTCAAAAACGTTTTCTGTGAAAATGAGCTCCAAATTGCGCATTTTCAGAAACGCTTAAAAGACATTTTCTCAAGAACGGCTCCAAATTTTTGGATGAGAATTTGCGTATAGAACCATGTTTTACTCTTCTATAATATTCATAAAATTGTATTTCATTACCATGATTAGGGGGTCCTAAAAACTGAGAAAACTGAGAAAAAAATCTGATAGGCGCTGGTGGGTAGCAGCTGAGAAGGGAGAGGTGCAAAACCTAGGAGCTAGCCTAGACTAAAGACATTAGAAAACTAACTAGTGCGAGAAAGTCTGTGCCATTCTGCAGCATCACTAGTTAACCTGGATCTGAAAAATCTATGAATTCCTGGACAAATTGGTGGATCGGTGGAAATTCTTTGGAATGTCGCTGGTGGGATTAACTACGTGACAATTGATGCTTATTTCTGAGTTTATGGTGGTAATATGGAACAGAGAATGAAATTGACATACCCGATGTTTAACTAATTCGTTCATTAAACTAATATTAAATTCGCAAAATAGTTTTTTTTATTTAAGAAGTATTACTGATTTGTGAAGCACGGGTGAACAATTGAAATGTGATCACCAATACGAGATGCTCTGACTCGTCTCAAGGCAAAGATGTCTACGTAACCCGAAAGGAATTATAAAATGTATTCTTTTATCTCGGGGGCACAAGTATGTGGAAGATAATCCTTAACTACTCCTGGCATAAGACACGAAACTTCGCAACGAACCCCAACCAAATATGCGATTTAATGAAATGTCATTTTTTAATGAATGTTTGTTTAATGTCGGATTTTAATGAAATGTCATTTTTTACCATTTCACTTTAGAACATTGACTTTTAGTATGGAAATTCATTTTATGTTGTGACTAAAGAAAATGACCTATTTTTATTTGTCATTTCTTGCATTTTTCGTCTATTTCGACTAATAAGTCATTTTTTACTTTCTCGCCTTTTATCTTTTTACGTCATTTTCAATGTATTTCTCACTGCTTTTATTGATTTCAATATCATTTTGATAAAACTTGCTTCAAAGAATACTTACGAGATGCCACAAATGTTCACACAAATCCTGAGTAGTCTATTGGATTTCTTCGCTCGCATATTGGAATGTCAGCTGTTGTGTGAACCATGTAATCGAAGGTTCCCGTGACGTCTATCGGCGCCATTGTCAGTTCGGGTGATTTCGCGATAAAGGCAGAGATTTTCTTTCAAAGAACAGTCTAAACCAAAAGCTTGCAAGCTGAGTTCATTTGAACAAAAGGAAGAAGCCTCGATTACATGAATAACACATTCAATCCCTTAAGTTGTTCATTTCAAGTGGTTTTGATCAAATTTGTTTATGTAATTTTTCTTTGTTTTTAGGGCATTTTAAAAACATTTTAAGAACATTTTATTGAACCTTTTTGGCAATGTTTTAGGTAATCAAAATTCGCCCCCTAGTGATCAGTTACAGTTACTACTAGTAGTAGATTGGTTCTGCGTCTGCATCCGTCTGTTGTCTTTTAACGTTTATATCCAAAATGTAAGAAAATGAACGTCCTATTACCCAGTAGTGGGAGTGTGTATTCAAAAACTTTGTACAACAAAAGGCTTGATTTCAGAAATCCAATAACGAAATATAAATTTCCATGAAATTAACTGAAGATTTCCATCACAATTCTTCATGGAAACATTAGGCAGTATGGAAACATTAAACTATCAACATAAGACACATAACATACTACATACAAATATTGTACATATGAAACTACCAACGCAACATTTTTGTACATTCCTCATTTCAAACATGGACATTATATCGGAAATCGAATTATGAGGTCGTGATTTCTCATTTGGCTGGCCTGGAACTAAAGTGGTCTATAAAACATTTTCACTAAAATCCAGATTATGGTAAATTTGATCTGAACAGGTGAGCATCTATAATACGTTCTAATGTGGTCTATGTGTCATTTATCGTCGTAGGCGCCCCCTAATAAAAGTACCACTTTAGTATTGGCAGATGGTTTTTATTTTAGTCAATTCTTAAGTGGTCTAAAAGTCACAGTGTGATTTGTACCATAGACCACTTTAGTTCCAGGCTAGCCATGTGTTCCATTCTATTCTAACACAACTTTGCATTCAAAAGCTTTCCTAAATGTTACGTCGGGAGCGCCACTCGCTTCTGTGAAACACTTGAAAGGGTTATACATTTTTTAAAATTTGTTATTTTCTGTACGACAATATGTCTTCCAGAGCATTGAAATTTACAACAGAAGGATAGTCATTATGGACATTAACAACAACCTTTAAGAGGATTTTTGAAGTCGAAATTTAAGAATTAGATGAATGTTTTAAAGATAAGAATGGAAAAGTAAGAGAAAATAAAATAACGAAGAATGAAATTTATCTTTAAAAAAAATTGAAATTAATTCTACGGATAATTAATACCAAGGTTAAAAAATTGTGCATGATGTAATGAAGAAAGAGTATTAACAAATTTGAGACTATAATGTTTAACCAAATCATGTATTACAGGGAGATTTAGTTCTTTATGAATTTGTGTACTGGGAATAAACCAAGGTGCATGTAAAATTTTTCTAAATAATTTGTTTTGAATAATGTGAAATTTTTGTGTATTCGATTTAGCTGCATTTGACTGTATTGGACAAGCATATGTTATAGCAGGTCTAATAATTAAATAGCGTATTAATTGAGTAGTTTTAATTCGAAAAGTTGAGTTATTATCAATTGAGTCAGATGAAATGTGGCGTCGTGGGAAACGGATGGAATCTTAGATCTGATCGCCCGGCTTCGAATCAATCTGAGTAAATACTTTTAGTTGATTCTTACCTTCAACTATTCCACGATTATGACGCAATACACCGTTTTCAATTCCAGAAAGCCATTCTTACATAAACTTTCGAATTAAAAGAAATAAATTCTTTTTAACTTACTTTTTACATCCCTATTTCTTTCAAGTGTTTTAGTTTCTGAAACGTTTGCAGGGTAGAAGTTGCGTTCTTACTACCTTATATATCGCCAATAATACGAGACTGTGTACGTTGTTATAACATAACAAGTTTTTATTAGTACTTGTTTTTATCAGGTCACGGCTTAGTATTTTCTCGAAGGACCGAAGTTCGAATTTCGGTTTGAATGGCTGTTCGCTTATGAATTGGGGGTCTCCCAACCACCTTGTGTCATCTTACAATCCTCTACCTTCCTTCCGTTCATACTTGTTTTTTCACATTAAGAAGAAATTATATTTATTGACTTCATTAATTAATATTCACATAGGACAGGGGAAAAGCAAAACAAATTCTTAAAATATTGTCTGTGGGCATATATTTTGAGTGAGAAAACTTCATTCCTACGCCAACAATTATTTTGTTTCAAACCATTTTTTGTTTCTCCGTGATATTGCCTTCACAAATTCAGAACATCGTATAATATATCTTAATTAAATGAATCCTGAGAAACAACTAAGTGGAATTTTCATTCTGTTTGAAGATTTGTCTGTGGGTATGTGTTTTCAGTGAGAAAGTTTTTATGTTAACTTTTATCTTAATAACCATCGCTCCCAAAATAACGTGTTTCTGATAATTTGCTTGTTATAATTTATTTCTCCTTGATACTGCTTTCACAAACATTCTTACACTGCTTTGTCTGTCAAAAAAATCTTATATTTAATGTCTTAATCAAATTTATTTCCGAGAACCATTAGTAAATTATAGATTTATGCAAAATGCTTTCATTCAAACATATTTTAAAGCGATTTGTATTAAAGCATCGTGATTTCTTCAATATCTTGTTAGTCATTCCACAATATTTTATTTTCTACCGCGCTATAATTCTAGGTTAGAGCACACTAGTCCATAATAAACTTCATTAATGCTATGTTTGTGATCGACAGTCATAATTAAACTCATTATCATTCGCATTCATGGAGAAACCTATATGGTAAATGAAGTCTTCATATTCTTGTCTGAGTGCACGAATAAAGAACGCTTATTTTTCAATGTTGATTGTATACGTATCATTGACATATAAGGTTTTGAATCACTTGATGGATTTTGATGATCGAATATCCAAATTATAATTGAACTTGGGGAAGGTACACTGTAAAATTACTTAACAATCATAATGGCACGCCCGCAATGTGAATGATTCAAATATAAAATTTAAATATATGTGAATGATTTTGGTATATAATACATAACTTGTATCTACACTAAAGATCCCTTTTGCTCCTCTCTCACAACAAATAGTTTCAAACGAGGGGAGAACAAAAATATTTTCACTAATAGCACTTTCATTTAATAAATATTAAGGAGTTGTTGAAACAAGCGTGTCTAATTCAGGCATGTGCAAATGCAGTCCGGTACATACGGTCCCGCTATGGGTGTCTCCACGTAAGAAAAGACCCTAAAAATTCAACATGGCGGAGTTTCGGCACTGCCAACCTCATCGAAATGAAACACGAAAGTGCATGAAGGATACCGACGCGGCGTATTTAAATGAACGTAGTGTCCTTCAGAAATGCAGATTTGCTGAAATTATAATTATTGTTTTGACTTATAAATAGCAAATTTCACAATTCACTCATGAAATTGTAATTATTATTATTTTAAAATTAAATATAATACATTTCATTAAATAAATTACTGGTAATTTTAAAATTCTGTTAATTTCCAGAATAAAATATTTTTGAAACTGAAGAATAAATGAAATAATAGATTGTTATTTTATTACAAAACTAGCAAAAATGAAACTATGCAAAAATCGGGGGATATACAGAATAAAGATGAAATGAAATACTCAAAAATAACTTTAATTTTCAAACAATACACAAAATAGTGAAATAAAACTGAACTTAGATATTTTTGACTTCACTGAACTTAGATATTTTTGAATCCTAATGGTTTTTTGTATATAACATCAACATATGACCACAATCAAAGCATATCAAAGGAATGAAGAAATCCATTGTACAGAAATGACAAATGTTTGAATTTGTGAAAATAGAATAAATCAGATATATGACTTAATATAATTTGAAGGTTCAATAAAGAATAAACTTATGCACCATGGGTGATCAGATTTGATGACAAATTGCAAGGAGCAGTGATTAAAATTTCTTGAACACCAATGGTCCACAGCAAATTATATTCACATCAATTATTGAATTTTTACAACAATTTTAGAGCCTAATGCCCCTGGGCTTACAAACATTACAAAACATCCTGGTATTTACCTTAAGCAATAGCGGAAAACCAGGGAAAACAAAGGAATAAGTATGCTACCATATATATATATATATATATATATATATATATATACATATATATATATATATATATATATATAAAAAATGAATAAAAATATTGTTAATTCTCAATTGAATTTAAAAAAATTAACATTAAAAATCAGCATTAAGAAATTTGGCTGACCGTAAAAATTAACTACTTGAAAATTTTATATATATATATATATATATATATATATATATATATATATATATATATATATATATATTGTTAGCATACCCATCCTCCCGATCAGGAAGACGACGGAAGGTCAATTTCTAGCAGGCATGTAGGAACATTAGTCAAAATAATAGAGATTTACAGTTTAACAAAAATACATAAAATAAATCAATGAAATAATATAACTAATATACATAAAAATGCAATTGAATCCTATTTAGAAAATGAAATATCTTCTGTGAAACACAGCAACCCTGCAACATAGAATAATTAATGAAGTATCTAATGTCCAATCCGGATAAATTCAATAAATAGGCATGTAATTGTTATAAAAACAAATATTTATTTTAATAAGTTCCTTGAGCAAATAATGTTCTTGAAAATAATTTTTAAAGAAAATTTAAAAAAAACGTTACCACAAGTAATAGGAAAAACTTGATACTTAACTTTTATATTACTTAAAACTCCTGACACAAACGGAAAACCAAATTGTCCAGAATGCTAAGAACATTTGCTTCACATGAAAGTATTCAAAATATAACATGACAATAATATGTACCTAAAAACCAATAAAATTTACAAAAATTAGTAGAAAACCATTGAACATTCACTTAAAATGATATATTAATAGCCAAAATGGAATAGTGCATCAATCGTAAACATTAAGCAATACTCTCTATCAAGCCAAATAATATATTGAAATATGTACTCATTAATACCACATAACTGATTTCCATTTCAACAAACCATCTAATAAAATTATGCATCTTCAGAACTCCATTATTGTGTATCTGAAACATTTAGTAAAGTAATGTACACTTCTTTCACATTTCAAAACTTTAATGTTTATTCATTTAAAGCACTTAGCATCTGTACTTCAACTAAACAAAAAATCTTAAGTCTGAACAGTAATGATTACTTGTATTATGAATATGATGTAAAAGAAAATGACTAACGGTTAAACAATAGTGATGAACTAATGGTATATTAAATGGTACACTTAAATAGTTTCTTTGGTTTACATCAGAAGGTAAAAGTTCATTCAGGATATGACACTCATAATCAATCTATTAATTCATACTCACTTGATTTACTTTGCAACCAGGCTCGATTCAAACAGAGAGACTGAAACACTGGCCGGAACAATTGACTGTAAAGAAATAGTATTAATTTAATAACCTGCAGTTACCACCAACTTACAATCGTGTCAATTCAAGCATACCTTTTCCATAGCACAGTGAGGCCAAACTTGATCACAAACTATACTTTTGTGGTTGCTCTGAGGAGGCAGGAGTTTTTTTCATTCAGGGCACAACTGTAACATTGAGCACATTAGTATAAAAATTTATCACTTTCATTCCATTCTCATAAATTCATACTCACTTGATTTACTTTGCAACCAGGCTCGATCCAAACAGAGAGACTGAAACACTGGCTGGAACAATTGACTGTAAAGTATTAATTTTAATTTAATAACCTGCAATCACCACCAACTTACAATCATGTAAATTGAAGCATACCTTTTCTGCAGGACAGTGTGGCCCAATTTATCACATTAACTTATCTGTGGTGGTTGCTTTAAGGGGGCATAAGTTTTTAATTTGTGGGCACATCTGTAATATAGAAGTAAATATTTAACATGATTATCACTTCTATTCCAAACTCATTAATGTGTACTTACTTGTTTCACTTTGCAACCAAGCTCGAACCAAACACACTGACAAACACTGGCTGGAACATTTGACTGTAAGGTATTAATATCAATAACTTAATAACCTGCATTTACCACGAACTTACAATCATATAAATTCAAGCATACCTTTTCCACAGGACAGTGTGGCCCTGTTTCTCACATTTACTTATCTGTGGTGGTTGCTTTAAGAGGGCATAAGTTTTCAATTCATGGGCACATCTGTAATATGTAACATGTAATATGTAAATATGTAACACAATTATCACTTCTATTCCAAACTCATTAATGTGTACTTACTTGTTTCACTTTGCAACCAGGCTCGAACCAAACACACTAACTGAAACACTTGAAACACTGTCTGGAACATTTGACTGTAATGTAATAATATTAATTTAATTGCCTACAATTACCAGAAACTAACCATCGAGTAAATTCAAGCAATACCTTTTCCATAGCACAGTGGGGCCCTATATGTACTTTAACGATAATGGATGGTTGCTTAAAATGTCAGGTGTTTCTGTGAGGTAAATCTCTGAAAACCCTTTCAGGACTGTCACATTGCAGATGTTCCAGGTATTGGCTCTAATGGAATTGGATCTTGTTCCTCTCCTGTGCCTTCTTCTGCTGTGTCAGTTCCACTTGCACTACTTAGATTTATTACAAGTTCTTCATAATCTTCCACTGCCTCTTTTTCATAGTAGTCTTAAATAATTTTCTCTGCATGTGCCACTGAATTTTTCCACATTTCTGGTGTGACCTATTAAAGGCATTACATAATTTTTTAGATTCCTGTTGTAACTACTTTTTAAAAAATTACAATTATGTTGCAATATATTTACTGTTTTTCTAATAGTGATTTATTGAAAAGATTACCTGATTTATTGCCTCATTCCACACAGCTTTTGTTCTCTCCGTTCCTTGCCCTGGCCTTCCACATACAGTTTTGTTGTAGTACGCTTTTGAAATGCCCCACACATGTTCAATAGGATTGAATTTGCAATGATATGGTGGCAGTCTCAAAACTGTGTGCCCTTCTGCAGCCAACGTGTCATCAACCTTTATCAACATATTGATGGTCAGTTATATATTTATCACAAGTGTTAATGTATATATTTGAACATATTTAAGGTGGATACTTTAAAATTTTATTACAATGATACAACAGAAAGGTAATTCAAAATAATAATGAAATGTAATATTTGGTTACATTACTTATTTCATTATGTAAAAAATAGTTCCGTCTCATTTCTGAAGCTTACAATCAATTAATCCTTTCTCCACTTTGTTGTTGGATTCCTCTCTACCTGTCTTGAATGGTAAGAAGCATTGTCCATGATAATGATGCATGGTCTTAAATTGCGAATGCCAGGAATCAGTTGTTTCTTAACCCAGGATTCAAAAGTACAACTGTTCATTGCTCCGTGATAATCTTGCCCCCTTTTAAGGTCAGTAGCAAAAATCAGTCCAGCACCTACAAAGTGTCACAACTCGTATACATGCCTTAGTTTGTACATAATGTCATGAAAACTCAAAACACATGTACCTGGTACAAAACCTCTTGTTCCTGCATGAACCACAACTAGCCTCCTTCCTTCTGCTGGTCTCTTAATTATTCCTTTACTGGTGCCTGGTTGAAACCTTGAATATGTAGTTGAACCTATTGGAAAAGATAAGTTTTCTCTCATAATTTTTACACATAAGTAATATAACCATTTTGAAAGGTCTCTTTTACCATTTATATAGATCCATGTCTCCTCTAGGTACACTACAGTCTTTGGGTTTTCACTTCTCTTATTTTTCATGTAGTCTGCCTCAAAATACAACCTCTTTACAATAATTTCATTTGTCTCACAATTAAGAATATGTGGGCCTCCTTTCCTCCATGCTAAACCCAATTTCTTAATTATTCTGTACAACGTTGTGCACAACCCTTTGAATAAGAAAGTATCATAATTTTTTTTACATACTGCCATACCTCTTGAAGTGAGAGTCTCCTGCCTGTTGCAAAATGAATTGGTCTTGGAAAGTCTTTTAAAAGTGAGTCACATACTTCATCATTCCTCTAAATACAAAATCTCTTACCATTATCAGCTTCCTGATAAATATACCTGGCAATAGCTTCTCTAGAAAAGCCATCAACTGAATCTCTCACAGGTCATGACCGCTTCCTCTTCTTGTTCGGAGTTCTAATACGTTTTCCTGCCTTATAATACTTAATAAGACTTGCCAAAATTATATAAGGTCTCTGTAATATAGTAATATATTTCAATAAAATAATTATGATTCACTCTTTTGTATATAAACAACACAATAATTATCCTTTATAACTGTTGTTATTGTACATTAGCATAAAAACATAAGAACTTTAAATACGTTTTCATGTTTTTATGGAAACGTACAATAACAACAGTAATAAAGGATAATAATTATGTTGTCTATATAAAAGAGTGAAGCTTTATATAATAAAAAACTATGTGAGAAGACAACAGTACAAATCAAATTTTAAAAAATTATGATTCACATACACATGTTCATCATGAAAACTTTCTGGCATGCAATAAAATGTAAATAATTATTGTGAAATTAATAGCTTACCCCCACAATTAAAGCCACTTTGGCAATGACACTGCTCTCAGGAAGTTGCACTTCTTTACGAGAATTTTTCTCGCTCTTATATTTATAAACGTTGAGAAGGACCTGCCTTTCACCACTCGATAATATCCACCTCCTTTTCTGCTTAATTGGAAAATTGCTTCTCGAATTTGAAGACATATTTTACAAATGTCAATCGAAAACACAATTCAAGTTCCCTTCCGAAACCAATCACGCACTGGAAACGCAAGGAAAACGATTTTGAAATGAGCAAGTGCGGGATGCTGCTCGCTTGCATAACCTCAGTATCTCTACACGATGTGTTGCAGGGTTCAAACGCTTGAAGTTGGCAGGAAGTTAATTTGTACGCACGTGTACCAGTCGCCAGCCAAGGAAAAGTCCCTCACTACAATACTTCCATTACGTTGGGTATTTCAGTTGGGGTTGGCACCTACTTTCTCCAACTTAAATTGTAATCAAAAGTCCCTAAGCCAATGCAGTAAGAATGGCGGGTGATTTCCGGGAGGTTGGTATTTTTTTGCGTTCTGGGTCATATCTTACGTGAAATAACCCATACGTCAGGCAAGAATGTAGTAACAACTACGTAATATTGAAATATTGCATTTTTTGCGCTACTCTCACCTCAGCTATTTTAATGAATGTATACGTCTGTTGTATTGTTTATTTATTGTAATGGTTTCAACCCTTTGAAATATTCCCGAATGTCACCTCTCACTTCTTTTTACTTCTGATATTTCTGCTACGATTACTAAAAAATTTAAATAAAGAAAATATATAGTTTTCAAATGTTTGTAACCACGCTTTCTTTCTACTTTTATTCATCTTTGAACCATTTGTTTGTATTAAACCAACCGTATGCAAGTATTGGTGTTGTCAACAGCGCATACTTTCTTGCAATATTTCTAGATTTACAATTTTCGAAAATTCAGAGAGTTTAACAAAAATGAGACCGCCAGCAGTCTTTAAGCTTTTTTGTTCTATCCTTGGGCAAAAAGAAGAAAAAAATTTGAGCAATTTTTCTGATTTTTTTATAAATTACATTATTTTCAAGCACAAATTACAGAAAATCTTCTGTTTTATCAAAACATACATGACCTTTTTCAAGGCCTGATTTTTTAGAACATATTTTGTTTAAATCAAACATTTCTATCCTCAATTTTGTAATTTTTAAATATTAAAAGTTTGCAATTTTCGAAAATACAGATTTTGACGGACTATTTTTTACTGTCTTTTGATACATATAAGATGAAAATTTAAAAACGTTTGAGCCATAGAAAATTGTTTTAAAAAATAAATAATTGCGTATATTTTACGCAAAATTACACAAAAACATCACACATTTTGTGAAGGATCTTATTAGAAAATCTGTCTTTAAAAAATAGAGAGTTTATTAAAGAAAAATCTCTATCTTCAACATTATATGTATTTGAAGGAAGACGCCGAAAAAATCCATCTTTAAACCTCATATCGGAGCATAAAGTTTAATTTAAAAAATTCCAGAAACTTGTAAACTGTTTAATATTTACAAAAGAAATTAATATATTTGTCCAGAAAGAAAAATTAACCTAGAAATAAAAAAGCAGTCGAATTGTGTAAATTGGGTGATTTTTATTTCGGAATTATTTTTTCTTAGTGGACTAATATGTTCAATTCTTTTTTAATAATAAACAATTTACAAATTTTTGGAGTGTTTTTGCGCTTCTGCAATGGAAATTTTTACCTAGAAAGCATATTTTAAAACAAACTTTTGAGTGCTTATTGCGGCTCAACCATTCGGAATATCGATGTAGTTTATTAGACAAAATATGCTTTAAATTGTCTTAAGAGCTTGTTTTCGAAGTTTCGACATGTCCTCCCTGGACACTCTGTATTAACAGACACGCACGCGTTGGTTCATCCACGCATCTTCACAGTTACTGCGTCCGGGTGAACGACCCTCCGTCCATGTATCTGTGTTTATTCTGGTCACTGGGGAGTATGGCAAGGCGTGTAGTGTCCAAGGTCGTAAAGGATCATTGCATCACACGGTCGCGGAACTTGAGTGTGAAGACAGCTCATAACTCAGCTAAATGGGTTTTCGTTCTCACAAAATTTCCTGGCAAATTTATGTGAGAAATGTTCACGGGGAAAACATTTCTCAAAATGTTCTAGAGCAAGTTTCATCCCATAGTTCTTTGTTCACGTGTCTTCTGGTGAATATTCAATAGCACGGTTCTTGACGGAAGTTCTCTAGCAATTTTTAATAAATTTTAAATGACGTTTTTGGTGTGTTCACTAGCGTGACATAAATGGTGGCAGAGGTGGGTGGAGTATCAACTGATGTTAGGACAATGCCCCTCATCGGTAGATCAAGTCGCGACGTTAGCAGAATTTTCGACACTAGCTAGATAGCCAGGTGGAATTTAGACGCTGTCTGGAGGAGAATTCTAGCGGATTGCTCTGATCGGTAGTTTGACGTGTTTTTTCTGATCAATACCAAGCAAATGCTGGAGAAGTATTCTAGCAAACGGGCAACGAACAGCATGCGTAATTTCCTTCCTCTTCTTTGTTCTGTCCTCAGCCCTTTCTTACTCATACTTACACTTACATGCAGTATATTACCACACATGCCGAAGGATCGGAGCGTTTCCCGGCTGGGCGTTTGCCCCACTGATAAGAAATATCTGGATGGACTCCCCCCCCCCAAACCGTCATGTAGCACGGCACAGGATCTCACCAACCACTGGGGGAAGAACATTGCCACCCCCGTGATAAAATATGCACTACATTTACGCGATCAATGACCTTAGCCGTTGACGCACCCGGAAACCCGAAACAATCAGTCGATGTAGGTGAACTTTCAAAGACACGCGAGGCATCTGTTTTGCCGCGGTGAGGGGGCGGGGATAAGAGGACGAGGAATGAGACGGTAGTGATGAGGGGGCGGGGTTGAGAGGGTAGTGATGAGGGGGCGGGATTGAGAGGGCGGTGGTGAGGGGGCGGGGTTGAGAGGGCAGTGGTGAGGGGGCGGGGTTGAGAGGGCAGTGGTGAGGGGGCGGGGTTGAGAGGGCAGTGGTGAGGGGGCGGGGAAGGGAGGACGATGAATGAGAGGATAGTGGTGAGGGGGCGGGGATGAGTGAGCAGTGATGAAGGGCGGGGATGAGCGGGCGGAGGGTGAGAGGTGAGTGGTGAGAAGTCGGAGGGTGAGAGGGCAGTGGTGTGGGGCGGAGATGAGAGGACGGAGGGTGAGATGGGCGGGGATGAGAGGACATTGGTGAGGGGCTGGGGAGAGTGGGCGGGGCTGAGAGGGCGGAGGGTGATTTGGCCGTGGTGAGGGAGCGGCGTGTGAGGGGTGGGTGAGGTGGCAGCCCCATTCAATGATGCGCCTGCGCGTTCGAGGCCTCTGCTTTGCCCGCTCAACCCGCGGCTTCCCGCTGCATCTCGGGCTCACGCCAGTGCATTTGATGCGTTGTAGCTTCGTCCTCTGAATTTCATTTCCTGGAAGGCGCACTCTTACAAGTGCAGGGTTCATACGAACCAGGAAATGTCAGGGAAAAATTAATTTTTGGAAAAGTCAGGGAATTTATGTAATGCAACGGTATTCCTATATTTATTTATACCCCCTACTCCTACTTGCCCTCACGTTCTGGTGCCAATGCCACTGTTCCTCCTACCACTGCTCAGTTTATCAATACTATTGTTATCTAATGGCGTTGCATAAATTTGTTTGGGTCGTAGGTTGTGGATGGACCCGTACGGGAAATACCTGTGAACAACGTTTAATATGGCAACATGCACAGGACTACTAAATACTGGAATGATAACATGTTTTCAAAACAGGAAAGAAAGAACTTTAATTCTTTTCTTGGGTTGCTCACGGCAACAATGCAACAATACGTGAATATTTCCTCAAGCTTGGCAACATTATTTGGACACGAAATTACCATCAATTACATTACATGAAATTTCAATTAATCAAATTACGTGAGATTACCATCAATCCAGTTACAAGAAATTACCATTAATCAGCTGATTTGCAATTGTTTTATGTTCAGGAATTCCTTTACTCAAGAAAAAAAACAATATCGTTAACAACCTTTTCTTATACGTACGTATTTGCCAAATACAACAATGAAAATGTAAAGAAAACAATACTAAATTTTTTATTGCCGGCTGACAAACAATTACGTTCGTTCTGTTTTAAAATTTCGAAAATTCCGTTATTCTTGCCAATGTTTATTTTATTTATTTGAATGTACGCGAGCACAGATCTGATGTTAAATAATTACGCTGCGAACGCGACACTTCCCTGCTGCTGCGTCGTTGAAAACAGCGCCGTTGCCAGTTCGGTCGTTCTATGCGCGCTCAATTGCACGCGCCGACATACTCGCGCGATCCAATCTTGCACAGGCCGGTTTCCTTCAAAATAATTCTCCCCAGGAATTCCATAAAATGTCTGATCACCTCGAACCACAAATTCACAAAATAAATAATGCTTCTTCTTTCTTCTAATTGGTTCACAGCCTCAATAAACGTTCGCGCTGTTTACATGTCCATTACGCACTTTCGATTCGCCGCTAAAATTGTCTAAGTCCGAAATATTTTACAAATTATGAGTTCGTCAAACGTGGACACGATGTCTCTCTCACTGCTGACTAGACAGAACTGCTCTAAAAACCATGTCGATTTAACATGTTACCTCGGAATATAAAAAATGCCGATATTACTTATTTTACGAAACTGTCCAATATTACTTATTTTAACATGTTTCCGCGTTTATTCATTACGGCTTCTTCCGAATGTTAAGATTTTCTTGTCCAAACAGATGTTTTCGATTTATTTTACGTCGAAAATTGCTAATTTCTCTGTCGACATTACACATTAATTAGTCGCTTGTTTTTGGTATCATTAATTTGTAATATTTCTTTATTTCGAAAATTCAATGTTCTATAAACTCTTTAGATCATTTATAAATTTTGTTAAATTTATACCATGACGATTCACAACGCCTCTCGTTGCCTAATTAGCATTTCTTCATAAAATTTTGGTAATTCAAGTTACTATATTCGACTGGTTTTTTTTCTCTAAAATTTTTGATTCCAATTTTAAGCGATCCCGTCGTCCGATCGCGTTCAAATAAAAACCACAATGTTCATTTAATTATTCTCCAACTAACTGGACGGTCAGATTTTTTTCCAAAATTATCGACTTCATTGTGTTCTCCAGAATTGCCGAAATACTCTTTCCGCGGCGCGCTGTTCTTTTGTCTTGCTCAGATCGATTCATAATACACGGTGTTTGTTTCATTGACTATAGCTCAATAAATATTTACTCTTTGTCCACAATTGTTTTTGGGGAATGTCTAATAAAATGAAATCATTACAGGAATTTCTTTCGGTCAATAAAAAATTGACGATTATTAAATTTTTCATATTTTTTGAGAAATGTTTATATAAAGAAAGACATAAATATGAATTTCAATTGTTTTTAATACATTTTCTAATGAATATTTCATATTAAATATATGAATTCAAATTGACGCCATCTATTAGATTTGGATACACAAATATGACATCTTTATCTAATACTATAAAATTGACAAATAAATAATACTTAGTAGCTTATTTTTATAATATTCATAATAGAAACAGTCGTATTATTATTTTAAGTGCATTTAGTTATGTAAATTTATAATTACAAAACTTTTAGTTATAAAAATTGCTTATGAATAACAATTTAAACCACATAAGTGTATTCTTAATCAGTAAAAAATAGCGTTTAAAACCATTTGCATTTTCCTAAACTAAGAATATTTTGTATGTAAAAGGGACGGACAATTCTACATAAATGTATCCTTTTTCAATAGAAAATATTCTTAAGCAGATGTCAAAAGTCTAAATTCCCGAAGTTGGTGTCTTTTAACAATTATACATTTATTTATTTTAACAAATAATTACCTGATTGCTATTCTTTGGTTATGGGAGAATGTATTTAGTAAAATATATTTAGGTTTCAACTGAAACTATAATCTTGTAATGTTTTTTTTTTTTCATTTTTCTACTTCGAGAACTAGAAACCATTACAAAATTACATATCAATATTATTTAAGACCATTTTTATTAAAAACACGTAAAAAATTGAGAAAATGGCGATCTAGCCGTAAATTGTGTGCAACGTTGTTTATTTCAGAGTATTCTGAAAAATCTGTAATGTCCGTAATTTTGCGTTCGACACGCCGTTCATATTGAAACTCGGCACATGCATAATACATTTGTAAGGCCGTGGAAACAATACAATCACACTATTCACATCTCTGCACTTTACTTTCTAATGAGATGAAAAATGAAAGACATATTTGATTAGTGTTTAGTGATTGATTGTATAGTATCCACGGCTTTAAAGACACACCGAATCCGTGACCCGGGGATAACTTAATTATATTTAGATTTAAATATAACCGCATTACATAACAAAATTCATAAATATCTAGTATCAAAGACCTTTGTCATTGTTGGGCCTCACATTAATAATCAGATACTGATGACATTGAAAAACAGTAAATCCTTGAATACTTTCAAACTCAAGATAAGAATTTGGATTTTAAAACATGATGACAATGATGTAAACAAATTAACAGAAATATTACATTAGAATTGTGGAAACTAACTGTTGACTGTGGCTGTGTAAAAAATCTGTTGATTGTGTGAATTAAGTCATAATGTAATTAAGTAATTAAAATATATGTAAATTAAGTCATTAAATTATAAACTCAGTGTTGCTAACAATCACAACTGGTTATCGATGGTTAGTAATTCCTAGAAATTGCAGTGTAAATTATGTAAAACGAGATGGGAATAAAATTTGTATTATTATTATTATTATTATTATTATTATTATTATTATTATTATTATTATTATTACATCAAACTTTTTCGTCACTCGTGAGATAACCACTATGCGAAAAATCTATGTACTAATGATATCTATCATAACACTTACTATTAAATTACTATGAATCCAGCAAAGGACTGTTTTTTTGTTTTATGTAAAAAACGGCGCCGAAAATGATGGTTTACAAAGCTGAAGCTGATAAATATTTTTTATTGTATTTCATTATATATATGTACACACGCACACGGTGAGTCATGTAACTTCAGCATCTCCTGCAGTTTTTGAAGAGTGCAATGCAATTTTCACGGAAGTGCATGGGGGAATGGGGCTAATTGATACATGTATTCATTTCTATTTTATCACTTGGACTTTACGAGATATGGAGGAAACTTTGTTTTTTCGAATAGAAATATACATTTTTTAGTCGTTCATGACGAGTGTAAAGAAAACAAATGCTATGATGCACATATTGTTGTATGATATATAAGCATTTTTTTAGTAATTTTGATTCTTTTGCAACTCATGTTTAACAGTTATTTTGAATGTAACAGTACGTCATACAAAGTCACGCAACGCTCCCCCTGCCAACGCGCGCTAGGACAAGGAAAGTTGAGCCAAAAAATCAAAATTACTCAAAAAAATTTGGAGCCGTTTTAGAGAGAATTTTGAAAATGTCCAGGGGACTTCATGTAAAGTACCCTCAAATTTTACAGAATATTTTTCAAAATCTCAAAGCTTTGACTAGAACCAGATGTACCGGGGAATATCCATTTTGGAAGAAATCGTACATATGGTTTAGCAGCAGTGTTCACAGACGGACGTTTTCCTTTCAATTGGTTTTTCGGTATCAAGGACCCACGAAACAGGGTTTCTGGCTACACCAAGTGTTAGGGGATTTTTCTCTCTCTCGATTTAGTATCTGGTTTTATCCACTTTTTCGTTATCGCGGCCCGGCAATGAATTTTTTTCCGCCGAAAATTGGCCATTTTTTCGCGCAGCATTACATAACTTTCCCTATATTACGTATATCACTCCGTGTATACGTACGTATACGGGAAAGTAAAAATGCTACATATATGTGTTTCTTAATGACACCACCATGTTGTCTCCGTCCGCAGGTCCGCCCAAGCTGCCAGTGTTCGGCAACTACCTGCAGCTGCTGCTGGCGAACTACTGGTACCCGTACCGCGAGCTGGACCGGCTGGCGCGGCGCTACGGCTCCAAGGTGCTGGGGCTGCACTGGGGGGCGGTGCCCACGGTGGTGGCGTGCGACCAGCGCAGCATCCGACAGGCGCTCGCGCAGCCAGAGCTGCAGGGCCGCTTCGAGTCCATCGTCACCAAGACGCGCGCCTTCGACAAGAAGCTCGGTACGTCCGTCTACCTCCAACCTTCGGCAGGGATGGTCTCAAAATTTGTCTGTGAAAAAGAGCTTCAAATTTCGCATTTACAGTAACGCTAGAACGCAGCCATTTTCTCAAAAACTGCACCAAAGTTTTCATTGAAAAATGCCGTTTATGACGAGGTTTTACTCTTCTTTAGTAGTCTTAAGGTAATTTTTCGGTTCTGGTAATCGGAAACCGAAAAATTGAGAAAAGGTGAAGAAAATATACTTTGGGCGGCGATAGATGGTAGCTGGCAAGAGTATGTGGCAAGTCCCAATAGCTACACTGACCGAAGAGAATAGAAAACATCACAGTATTGTAGCCGATGTTTCTTGAACATCCATGTTTTGTGGTCGATGTTTTTGAGTTTTCATGTTTTGTATACGGATGAAAAATTTCCATAATCACAATTTTGTAAATGTTAAAATGTGGACTGATGTGCCACTGTCTGCTTAAAAAAAGTTGAAAGCCTAATGAACAAGTGAAAGTAAAAGCAGCCGTCTGTTTCTGCCATCTGCTCCGCGCGCGGCAGGCGTGTTCTTCACGGACGGCCACTTCTGGGGCGAGCAGCGGCGTTTCGCGCTGCGTCATCTGAGGGACTTTGGCTTTGGGCGGCGCTCGCCGGCGCTGGAGGCAGAGGCCCAAGGAGAGCTCGAGCACTTGGTGAAGCTGCTGCGCGGGGAGACCAGCGCGCCACACGACAAGTGAGTGCTCTGTGCCACGGCTCTCTTCCACGCCCCGACCGGCTGAGGCTTGGTCATTATAGTATAGGCGGAGGCCCAAGGAGAGCTCGAGCACCTGGTGAAGCTGCTGCGCGGGGAGACCAGCGCGCCACACGACAAGTGAGTGCTCTGTGCCACGGCTCTCTTCCCCGCCCCGACCGGCTGAGGCTTGGTCATTATAGTATAGGCGGAGGCCCAAGGAGAGCTCGAGCACCTGGTGAAGCTGCTGCGCGGGGAGACCAGCGCGCCACACGACAAGTGAGTGCTCTGTGCCACGGCTCTCTTCCACGCCCCGACCGGCTGAGGCTTGGTCATTATAGTATAGGCGGAGGCCCAAGGAGAGCTCGAGCACCTGGTGAAGCTGCTGCGCGGGGATACCAGCGCGCCACACGACAAGTGAGTGCTCTGTGCCACGGCTCTCTTCCCCGCCCCGACCGGCTGAGGCTTGGTCATTATAGTATAGGCGGAGGCCCAAGGAGAGCTCGAGCACCTGGTGAAGCTGCTGCGCGGGGAGACCAGCGCGCCACACGACAAGTGAGTGCTCTGTGCCACGGCTCTCTTCCACGCCCCGACCGGCTGAGGCTTGGTCATTATAGTATAGGCGGAGGCCCAAGGAGAGCTCGAGCACCTGGTGAAGCTGCTGCGCGGGGAGACCAGCGCGCCACACGACAAGTGAGTGCTCTGTGCCACGGCTCTCTTCCACGCCCCGACCGGCTGAGGCTTGGTCATTATAGTATAGGTGGAGGCCCAAGGAGAGCTCGAGCACCTGGTGAAGCTGCTGCGCGGGGAGACCAGCGCGCCACACGACAAGTGAGTGCTGCGCGCCTCTGCGCCCCGGAGGTTTCGGTGTTTGCATTTCGGCTCTTGCGCTTGTGTCTGTACAGCGAGCACGTGATAAAAGGAAGCAAAAGGACAGGATTTTTCGGACCACGTTTTCTGGCTTCATTACTTCCCTTCTCCTACTCGTCACTCTCATTTGCTTCGCTCTCCCCTCACTCATCCCTTCCTCCCATTCTTCCTCTCTCTTTCCCTCTCGTTCCTGCCATCTACCACCTATCTCTATTTCCCCACTGCTTATCTGTCTTCTCTTCCTCTCTCTATCCCCTCAATCCTTATCGCTCTCCTTTCATTTGCCCTCTCTCCCCTCAATCCATCTCTTTTCAGTGCCACTCTTACTTCATCTTCCTCTTCATCTTTTTCTCTCTCCCCCGTCTTTCAGTGTTGTATCACGGGTACCATCTTTAGCAAGTTGTATCAGTAGTGTCGTTATTTTTGTATTGGACATGGCTGAACTATATTTTGTCAAGGCGTATGAATTTTCCCAAGAGATAAAGGAACAGTTTAGAAGCCCCTTCCGAGTTCATCGGTGATCGCCAATTCAGACTTACATCTCTGCACCGAACTTTTTCAGCAACACCGTTCATATGGGATAATTTTTCGTGTAGTAGTAGTTTTATAATATACAGTTGTAACTGATTTTGACGTTAATTAAATAAAAATACCAGGAAAAATCTAAAAAAACACGATACGATCGTAAACACATGTTAACTAAATGGATTCACTGTCTGAGTGTGAATGAACATGCACATCCCCTGCAAATCTCTCTATTTCTACCCGTACTGCGTCCGCCTGCGTCTCCTACACTAAAATTCCACCAATACGGGCATTCCTAACTATTACCAACACCTTCTTCTTTGCTTTGTAGATGGTTCATGATATTGTTGTTATAAATGACAATAATAGTTTCAGACTCTCCGAATTGATTCAGAATTATGATACGCAATAATAAAATCGTAAAAAGTAATCAAAAGTTTGCGATATCCGTCGGACTTAACCTCGAAAAATGCTAATGAAAACAACAAAAGTTTAAAACCGGATGTAGAAGTTATCATTTCTGTTGATGGCAAGTAAAAAATATATAAAAATAAATTATTAATGTGTTTGTATAAATTATTAATTAAAAATGTTGAATAAACTGCATATTTTATACTGTTATGTTTTTTAAGAGAAGTTAATTATAATAAAAAGCATATGACATCCCACGCATAGTACTGCCCACCTGAAATTTATACGTTTCGCCATCACTGTCCTGTAGATTTTTGCACCTGAAATTGTCACAATTTGTATTTGATGATTTGCACAATACTTCATTTAATTTTGTAGAAATTCAGAGTATTTGAATCTGAAAATGTTTCCTGTTATATATCAAAATGCAGGATGGTTGAAAATGCTCAAGGTTTTTTCTTGTTTTGGAGAAAAATTGGCCAGTACTTAAAACAGCGTTCAGGTGTGCTTCTCCATGCGACAGCGAGAAGTTGCGGAGTGCTGTTTCTTCTTAAGTTTCGAAAACCGATCTCCGTGAGAAATGAATCAACAGTCTTGGGAATATTGCTGGACAGCAAAAAATTTGCTTTAACAAATTGATTTCCTAATTATATCACGTGGAAAAACTGCATTTTCTGCTTTCAAAATACAATGAGAACTTATTATGTCCGCTAATTATTGTTTTTAATAATAGAAGACCTTTGGGCAATAACATGCTATGCCACCTTTCTGACGAAAATGAAATATTAGTGTATTTCAACGCCCTGTAGATGTATTTAGATGTTTGGTTTTTATTTTGAAGATTCGCTGCAAGATGGCAGTAATAATCATAAATAAATATTCTTTATCCCTATGTGTAGAATGCAATGTCTAAACCTATACTCTCCGATTTCTCAAAAGACAAGTGTTGTGGCATAGCAAGTTATTCCCCCGAGGACTGCAATTGTAAAAATCTAAAGCTACCAAAGACATTTATGCAGAAATTGGTAAAAAAACGTAAATAGTAAAACTTCGCTTAGAGGACTAAATTGCCTGAAGTGTCAATTATCCGCTCTAATCTTTAATTATTTAATGTATTTATCATCTTGTTATTACATGGCCAGGAATATTCGAACTATTTACGAAAACAAAATTGTGAGAGATTTGTTTATTTTCATTTTTCAACTTCAAGTTAGTTTTCTTTGATTGTAATATACTTGAAGGAAACTCATGTCACACACTGTCCAGAGAAAACAAGGCGTTCTCAGGAGTAGATTCACTGAGGTCTCTTATTTCAAACAAACTTTCCGGTCCTTCTCCCCAATTTTTCAACAGAATTCGTCCCTCCATTCTACAGAAACAGCTTTTAGCGGTATATTTTTATGTTTGAATGAAAAACATGTTTGGGGCCCCATTTAAGTTGGGCTCTGCGGCAAGTTGCCTCAGTCACTCCCTGCGACTGAGTGCGAATTACCTTCATTGTTTTTGGAAAGCTCGCGTTTTCTGAATTTAATTTCGAATTGTGTACAATTTGCAATATTACATTAAATTAAACATTTAAATAATAATGTGTTGCACATCTATATCAGTGTAATTATTTGCACTAATATCCAAATTTTCTCTGTGTATAATTTACTGGATGATTCGTAATATTTTCTTTTCCAAATAACTGTGGTGAAGTTCTTCTGGAATTCCGTGTAATTTGCCATCTACTTTATTATTATTATTATTTACAATCATTATTACTATTACGTCTCTGAGTCTATAATCCGTCCGATGTTTCATATCAGAATTAATGCGCTCACACAATTGCTGAGACATCCACTCCATTCAGATTCTGCTTTAGTGACTGTGTGATAACCCAATAACGATGTTGCTAGTTTGCAAATAGCACGGCCTTCTGAATTGCTGCTCATGCAACTGAAGTTTCTGCTTCACTAATCCCCAACCATAAAACAACACCACGACCGTTGGATGAAATCACTGGACACAGTATCTTCTTGAAGTCGATCCATTCCCTTCATATTATTTGCAAGTACCGTCGAGATGGCTCAGAGCAACATTTTCAATGTTGTTTGCCTAATGTTTCTTTAACGTCTCGCACGAAAGAAATGAGGGGCTTGGCTGTACTTAGCTCAATGCGACATCGAGTTCATTCTGAGAAATGAGACAATCCGACTTTCTTCGTCGCAGAATAAAACAGAAATGTCACCGTAGAACAACGCATTTGTTATGCCCGTACAACAATAGTTGCACAAAATGTAGCATCAGGTGTGGGTTAGTATGTTAGTAGAATTATTTTATTATTGCCGAAAATATCGCTTAGACCTATCTAGAGCCGAGCCCTTCAATTCTGTGGCTATTAGGTAAAACTCATTAACTCCATTTTTGAAAAAAAATGCTTTTTCACCATGTTTCGCAATGATTTTTCATTTTCTTTCATTATATACAGAAATATCAGTGAAAAACGTTGACCTAATCAACATAATAATTGATAAAAATCACTAAAATAACAGTAATTTCAGGTAAAACTCATTAACTCCAACACTATCAGGAAATACTCATTAACTCCAACACTATCAGGAAAAACTCATTAACTCCATCAAATATGTTATAACTAGTGGTGCTACAGAATGGCACAGACTTTCCTGTATTAGATTTCTATTTTATTCGGTCTGGGGTAGCTATTCGGAATTGCCACATACTCGTGCCAGCTGCCATCTATCGCCGCCCAAATGACATTTTTTCGACATTTTCTTAGGGTTTTGGTTTCATAATAGTAGAACGGAAATATTAATTTTAGTATATTGAAGAACACAAAAACCTGGTCCTAAATGGCAATTTTCTTTTAAAAATTTGTAGCCATTTTTAAGAAAATGGCATTTAAGCGCTACTAAAAATGCGAAATTTGAAGCTCATTTTCACAGAAAATTTTTGAGTTTTCAAAAAACTTCATTTGAAACACATTCACTCACAAATACAATAGTGTTTACAAATTGCTGTTAATGTGCGTATTAAAGATGTGAGAGACCTTTCAAAAAAAGTATATTTGTGTAATTTTTGAAAAAAGAAATAAGTATCCCGAAATGAACTTCACATCATATTAAAGAGTGCAATTAGCACAATCCGTTTCACAAATTTGAAGAAAAAATTTGAAGCCATTTATGAGACAATGGTGTTTGAGTGTTTCTGAAAATGTGGAATTTTGAGCAAGTTTTCAGAGAAAATGTTGAGTTTTCATGAAACTTTTCTTGAAATTATTTAAAGCACTTGAACTCGTAAATCTAGTATTGTAAAAAAATCGCCACATATAAATATTACCGACGTGAGAGACAATTCAAAAACATTACATATTTGCAATTTTTGATAAAACAGAATAGAGCGATATGGAGTTTATGTCATCTCATAGGGTACATTTAACACAATCCCTATCAAAAGTTTTAAGAAAACATTTTCAGCTGTTTTCGAGAAAAGCTTGTTTTTGTATTTTTAAAAAATTGCACATTCTATACGCAATATAGCGGGAAAAGTACTAACATTTTCAAAAAAATGTACATGACACTAAAGCAAAATCTCACTATAGGCGCGTCCACACGATGCGTCTTTTCGTTCAATTTTGCGCATGCGTCCAATGCATGCGTCTAGCGCACGTAGCGCGTGGGTTTGGGGCATGCGTCCTTTCGTCAAAACGATGGACGCATGCAATAGCGCAAGCTTCCCAGAGCTGACGGAATCTCGTTCGTCTTTCTCGTGCGCTTCCTCCAAAGAACGTGTATTTCATAGCGAAGTCATCCGGAATACCGAGCCGGAAGAGTTCTTTGGTAGTCTTCTGAGTTATTTTGTACCGTCCGTGTTTTATTGCGAATTTGTTGCAGATTATTCTTGTATTATATATTTACGATAATATCAATTTTCAATACACACATTTATTAAGATAAATAATGGAAACTAGTAAAAATGAACGTGTGATTATTTCCATTTGTATTAGGTGTGTTGCAGTGATAAGAGAAGAATATTTAGTTTTCCCTAATTCTTATTTTATTTTTATGGTAATGCCAATTTTCGAAATTTACGTAATAAGTTTACGTAACGTAACGTAATATATTTATTATATATAACGTAATAAAGTAATAAATTTACGTAATAAGCTGAAACAATTAAATGCAATAGCTTTCATTTAAGAATGTCTCTTAAAAACAAAGAACTTTCTCTTCAGTTAATTCAAGATTATAGAGAAAAGAAAGTTTTCTCTTCTCTTCTTTCGACTGATTATAATATAAGCTACAGAATTTGCCGTGCAAATAGCTGGATCCATTATACAGAATAGAACAAGCACCGCACAGTGCTGCACCGTGTGGACAAGGTAGCGCACGTGCGCTGTGTTAGACGTTAGTCTTTCAACTTTGCGCATGCCATTTTATTCCTGTGACGCACAGAAAAGACGCATCGTGTGGACGCGCCTTATGAAAGACAATTTTTATTGGAAGGAAAAATCTCTATCTGCAATTTTATAGTTGGAGGAAGACGCCCAATAAAATTCAAACTTTACCAATTTTCGAAAATTCAGAGTTAACCGTGAAAATCGGACCTATGCCATCTTCATAAGTCTGTTCTTATAAGAAATTTAAAGAAAAAAATTAGAGCCGTTTTTGAGAAGAAAATTTTGAAAATGCCCAGGGAGCTTCATGTTAAGACCTCAAATTTTGTAAAATCTTTTTCAAAATCTCAAAGTTTCGACTCGAACCAGATCGAGCGGGGAATATCGAAGAACCCACCGACGCAGGGGACCGAGAAATTTTGGAAGAAATCGTATGTATGGTTTCGGTGCTAGCAGTGTTCACAGAAGGACGGACAGACGAATGTTTTCCTTTCAATTGGTTTTCGGTATCAAGGACCCAAAAAAAAGGGGTTCTGGCTACACCACGTGTTGGGGAATTTTTTTTCTTAATTTACCAACTGGATTTATCAACTTTTTCGTTGTTACGGTCCGGCAACGAATTTCTTTCTGGCGAAAATTCGCCATTTTTTCGCGCAGCATTATATAACTTTCCCTATACAACATATATTACTCCGTATATACGTACGTATACGGGAAAGTAAAAATGAATTAACAAATCGAATACGTTAAATGTTGATCTAATGCAACTGAAATACAGCAAACTGTCATTAATTGATATATTTCAGTAATATAATAAGTAATTGACATTACTTATTATTCATAAATATTATTATGAGTTTTATATTGGAACAAATTATTAAAATTAACAAATTGTTAACTTTAAATATATCAAACTCATCGATATAGTATGTCAACATCAACTCATATCTATATTAATTTTTATAAGTCGAATATATCAAAATATATCTAATGTGTAAATTTATAAGGAAAAATAGCAAAATGAATCGAAAACAAAAATTATTATGAAATGAAATATGTTTAATATATCCTTATATATCGAAAGATATCAGCATACATCGAAATTAAGCTACCATACCGAATATAACGAAATATATGGAGATATATCGAAATATATCGAATTTCGTCAATATATGTCAAAAAACATCGACATATATCGAAAAATGTTTAAATAAGTCGATAAAAGTGAAGTGGAACAGGAAGAACTAATTAACTCCACCCGTGTACCAGGAAAAACTCATTAACTCCAACCCAATCCAGTCAATTTACACGTTTCCCGCGGGCGGATGGGATTGGCAAATAATGCTAAAAACTAGTTTTTTCAGATGTTTCTTAACCCTTAAAAAGAGATTAATGAGTTTTACCTAATAGCCACATAATTAATCTGTGTAGTGCGAAGGGCCCTATTGCAAAATTGACGCTCAACTGGGCAGAAGTGTCATATAAAAGAAAGCAAGGAATAAATAAAGGAAAGAACAATCTTTCTGGCATTTTTGATCAAGTCTAGATTTAGTCAAGATTGTGCTGTTTTAAGCCACTAATCATTAATAACTGGATTTCCCTGTAGGTTTAAAATATGACAAAGTGCCTTTCAAATAATGCTAAATATTCTGTTTTGATGTTATTAGTTGTCAGATTAACAGTCCATACTATTTGACAGGTGTTCAAAATGACAGCTTTTTGCAATGTTTTCATATTATTAATATTATTATCAATATTATTATATCATTAATATTATTATATTATTAACATTATTATATTATTATTAATATTGTTAATATTAATATTATTTAGTACTATTAGTATTTTATTATTATTTTGCAGTATGATTTGATACTTTTATTATTTTCTTTTCTTTCATGTTTAAAAAGATATTCCCCGATAAACACTCTAGAGGAGTTCGTATAACAGGTACACCGAAGGCTATGATTGCATGACAGGTGGTGTACGGTTTTTTTTTTTTTTTTTGGTCTTTTTTTCGTTTTATGTGTTGAGAAAACAGCGTAGTATTCGTATGTGATTTTGCACTCTTTCACTTCACACGAGCCACATAACAACGTTGAGCAGTAGCCTTTAATGAACGTGTTCTTTTCCGGCGCCAAATTGCAAAATAATGACTCCACTCCTGGGCTCCCGAGGCTTTCGGTTTCGCACACGCCCGCGATGTGCACACGCGAGCATGAAAACAGCGTTGCTTTGTAAAAGCTAAGAATCGGTTTTCATTACTAAAGAAGCACACAAGTAGGTAATTTCGTTACGTTTTAATACGCAGAGAAGTTTTGTAAAAGGGAACAATTTCATCAACAAATATTTTTTAAAATCAAAAATGAATAATTTTGTAAGTTATGATGAATCAATCTTCAGATTAAAAGGACTATTTAAAAGTTACATTCTCACGCAGGATAGACAAATTACTTAACCAAAGAGCCTAGATTCTTTAAAAAAATATGATCTATGGTTCACTTATAAGGGATATACTATATATGGTTCACTTATGGTTTTATATAAGGGAGAATTAGGTTAATTGGTCCACTTTTTTTAACTAGTTCTAAAATGTTATTTACTTGTCGTGTAACGTGAAATTTCGCATGATATTTGAGAGAGGTTTTCTCCTTATAGTGTGGGAACAAACAACATTGTGGTTACAGTTATTGTCAAATACGGAATGTTTTATGCATTTGCAGTACGATCAGTTAACTTAACCAATCAGGTAAAGTGGACCGGAAATTGAAATAAGCTGTGAAATTAAAATTGACGTTTACTAGACTGTTTTAATGAATAAATCGTTCTTCTACACATTGCCATAACCTTTTTCACATATAAATTAGAAAACAGGCCGCGGAACGCGCGCTGTTTCCCAATACGTGGTATATAAAATTAAAACATGGAAATAACAATGGTAATGAACTAAATTAATAAAATAGTGAAAGGCCAATAAATTATGAAACATTCCGTATTTAATAACTGAAAATCTACCAATACTACTTCCGAAAAAAATAGAGAGGGTAACTGGCCCGTTCCACTTAACCTAACCTCCCGGCGGTCCGGTTAACCACGCTGCACATATTTTCTTCATATGCCTGAAAACACACAAGCCGCGATGTATTATTAAAAACAAAACACAGTATTAGCAATACCTACTAATACATAAAAATATTTTCTAGCTCTAATTAATTTTAAAAAAACGTCTCAGGAAAGTTTCATTAAAATTTGAGTTCTGCTTAGTACTATTTGATTGAGCGAAGTGATACCTCAATTGTTAAGTTGATTTTCTCGCAGAACAGAGGACTCTGTAGCTAAAGATTTCCCTCTCCATCTGCGAAGTTCACATGCTCATTTGCAACCGTGTGTGTGTATGTGTGTGTATATATATACACACGTTTTGTGTAATTGAAATTTAGAGAATTTACTTTCTTTTGTAGGTGTAATTTATTTTGTTTTATTGTAGTCTCGTGTGACTGTCCCTGGATCTGATCCGTGCTGGTTATGTAACTGCAATATTTTCCTTTCAGTAATTTGGCTTTTGTTTTTACACGATTTCTTCTTATATTTTTTAAAATTGTTTGCCTCTTGATTAAATTGCCGCATCCTTGAAATAATGCTTCATGCGATGCCAGTATCCTAAGGTGGTTTCTGAATCATTCCCGATGATTTCATTTTGATGCATTTAACAGATTCATTTTCATAAAAGTAATTTAATAATGTTTAAAAAACTTTTTGCTAATTAACATTTTTTATTTTATTTATATTCTGGACGAATTTAAAAAGTTCAGTTGATATTCAACTTTACATTTGTATTTGCGGGCTTACAATCTAACTTACTCTAATTTATAACTAACACTAAACTATTTGATTTTGAGTACTACAGTTTGAGATTTCTGCTTTGGTTGATCGAGGGCGGGTTTAAGTAAAAGTTATTGGCGAGATATAAAATATGGTAAGTAATTGGTTTGATGTTGTATTCGCTGTAGTTGCTTGTTGGAGATGAACCAGGGGGCTTGGGTGATGGAACTTAATAATTTGTTTTGGATGACTTGCAATTTATTTATGTTATATTTGGCAGCATTTGTCCATATTGGGTAGGAGTAAAGGAGGAGGGGTCTGATGATGGATTTATAAGTAATAATGGAATTGTTTAAAGGCAGTTCAGTAGTTTTATTTATGAGCGGTTTCAGTTGAATTTTGATTTTAGCTTGCACTTTGTTGAATTAACATTGAACTTTGATGAATAAGTGAGTTTTCCCGTTGAGGGTGGTGTGAAGATCCACCTAAATATTTAACTTCCTTATTATTTGGAGTTCACAGAATGATGTTATTTATTCTTAATTGGATGAGGGGGGAATATGGTTTCAAGGTGAATATTTTAGCGGTTGATTCGGTAGGATTGATTTTAATCTTCCATTTTGCGAACTAGTTTTTTAATGAATGATTATGTATTTGGATTTCATTTACTATGAAGTTTAATGGTGGATGAGACATAGATAGCAGTTTCATCCAAGAACTGTGCTATTTCAGTTAATCTTGACGTAGGAAGGTCCGTTGTGTAGTGGTTGAATAGTAGTAAGGAGAGATGGGATCCTTGTGGGAATCTTGCTCTTATGGGGCGTGGATTTGAGATGTGATTTGCTATTACGACTGCGAATGTTGAGTTTGTGAGGTAGCATTTATTGATTTTATGGAGGTATATTGGGGTTCCAATTGATGGTAGTTTATTTACTAGCCCTTCTTGCCTGACTGGACCGAAAGCTTTGGTATTATCGATGAATACTGCTATTGAGTGATGTTTTTTGGAATGATGTATGGTGTTCAATGACGTTTAGGTGCTGATGCGCTTGCGAGTTGCTTTATTGGTGATGCCGAACTGATAGGGTGGTATGAGATTTATTTTGTTGAGATATGATAATTAACATGCATGCAATATTTCAATGAACCTTCAATTAGCCAGCGAAGGAAGCTGCCTTCAGCAGTCAGTGAAAATCCCGTAGGGTTTAGTAATGCCGACTGGCGATCGGAGGGACCCCTTGCTGGGCCCTTCGGGGGGATGCCCCGAGGCCACTGTGGGTCGCAGTAACGGATGGCAGGAAACAACCCGAGGGTTAAGTGTGATCTGTGAACTCGAACTTGCGTCCTGCGAATCTTCAATTCAAACCAATGAGCAAAATGGATAGAACAAGAAATGTAATGAATCTTAACGTGCCTTGTTCTACCAATGTCCCATACCTGCTCAGAAACCGAGCTAATGTCATCTTGTCGACGTCTGGCCATCCCACGGATGTTGGTCCCAGGGACCCAGAGCCGACAGTTGCTCGAAGCCATCGTCAGAGATGGACCCGGAATGAATTAAAGGAGGTGATGCGGTGCTTTTACTATGCAAAAGCGAAAAATGGGGGCTCAGAAATAGAAGTTTTCAAGGTATGGAGAGAGCGGAACCCAGATATGAGACCTACCCTAGACTCAAAGAAGCTTGCCAGTCAACGACGATACATACTCAGCAGTGGAAAATTCACAGCAGAACAACTTGCTGACATTGAGAGAAATGCGGAGTATGTACTTCGCTCGAACTATCCACATGACGAACATGTAGAACTTGAAAATGATGATCTCGTGGAAGGTTCATCTATTTCCAGTGAAACACACGTCAGGGGTGAAAATTCATCTGGCAATGAATTACACGATAAGGACATGATGCGAAATCTCCTTCGGCGCGAGATAGAGTTAGTCAACTTCCGTTTGAATCTCGCGAACCGTTGAGGAGAATATACGAAAATGCCAAAGCTAAAAGAGTGATAGAAACAGTGAATTCTGTCTTAAATGAGGTGGTGGAGACCCCAGGCAGAGATCTAGATATTACTGAAATCAATCACATCATATATGCAACTGGATATCTAGTATCTCAGATAATTTTGGGGCCAGCCAAGAACACCGACGGCCGACAGCAAAACGGAGTAAACAGCTCTGTACCCCCACGAATGAACAGAATTATGAAACGGATAGCCGATACCCGGCGCGAAATATCACTCTTAGCTGAGGCATCTTCTAAATCAACGCACACCTCTAAAGTTCAACGAAAAATATTGATGTTGAACAAAAATACCAAATTGAAAATGACACCAGGAGACTAATGGTAGTTGAGAAGCTAAAAGAGAAAATTCAAGCATGGGCTCAACGAATTAGACGTTACAAACGCAGAATAGATTTCCGTGTACAGAATTGGTTGTTTCAAACAGACGCGAAGAAATTCTATCGCAATCTGACTCAGAAACCGAATGGCAATGCTGTCACTCCTTCAAAAGATGATGTCGACGCATTTTGGGCAGCAATCTGGGAAGAGAGCAGATTCTACAACAACGATGCATTTTGGTTTCAATCTGAAGTTGATGCTGCAAATGAACTTGTGGAAACAGTGGAAGATGTTCACGAATTCTCGGAAGAGGACCTCTTCCAAGCAATTAAGAACATGGGAAACTGGAAATCCCCCGGCATTGATAAGATCAAGATTGATTGGATTAAGAAATTAACAGCATTACATCCGCATCTAGCAAAGGCTATTAATAAAATTTTAGAAAATCCAAAGGAACTCCCGGAATGGCTCACACGCGGCATCACGTATCTGCTACCCAAAGAGGGAGACAGCTCTTTGGCGAAGAACTACAGGCCAATTACTTGTCTGCCAGTAATGTACAAAGTTATCACTGCAGCCATAGCTGACAAATCGTGTTTACTTATCGTTGTTGCTGTACCTTGCGATAAAAACGTCGTTACCAAGGAGGCAGAGAAACGTCTTAAATACAAGAGTTTGGAAATCGAGATCAGCCGAATGTGGGGCGTAATAGCACAGATCGTACCGATAGTTATCGGAGCTCTGGGATTTGTTCCGCAAAATTTGTGTAAGAACTTGGCGTAACTTCCAGGTGATTCAAAGGACTGGGAAGTGCAAGAAATTGCTTTATTTGGTACAGCTCACATTTTGCGCAAAGTATTGTAGAGGCACCGACAGTCCCTAGATCTGCTCCTTAGGTAGCTGGTTGCAACCAGGAGTAGATTTTATACTCAGCCGACTCATAACATCTGTAGTCGTGATATGGAGCAACAACAACAATAATAATAATAATAATGATAATGATGATGATGATGAAGAAAATATACTCTGAGTTATAAGCTCCCAAAATTTTTTCTGAAAATACGCGTAGTAACCAGCGACTGCACAACACCATTTGACATGCTTCATGTGGTGTTCGCGTAGTGCAAATAGGTGCAAATTCTCAGGTGATAAACTAGTGTATTTTCGCATTTTCATTCTAACATATGAACGGTTTCTCCTACCTTGTAACCCATACGGGCTTCTACAAGGACTCGGTCTTGAATGTCTGACGAAATAGTTAATGCTTTGTTGCATTATATGACAGTTTTGTTGGTATGATGACGTGGCAGTGTTGTTGTCACGCATGAAATAACTGGAAGCAGACGTCCGTTAAGCTGGCAAAGCCATTTTCAAAAAACACATTTTCTCTATACCCAGAATTTTGTGCTATTTTTGTGCTTTCCAAATATCCAAAAATTAATTTTTTTGCTCCAACGGTTTTTCCAAAAATGGGTGGCTTTGCTGGCTTAATGTTAAGCTGGCAAAGCCAATTAGCCAAAACAAATTTTCATTATACACAAAATATTGTGCTATTTTTGTGCTTTTCAAATATATAAACATTAATTTTTTTGCTCTTACCGTTTTTCGAAAATTTAGAAAAAACGAATTTTCGAAATGCCCGACAGGCGCAACAACTACGCGTAAGAAAAGTACTCGTAGAAAAAAAACTATCCATCAAAATTAGATTTTCTTGACACAAAAATAACCACAAAACAATTCTCTATCCAACAATGTTGTTTCGAAATATTCAACATTCAATATTCCCTATAAATAATAATTCTTTACACTACTGTCAAGAAACAACACAATTCAAGTCATACAATTCCTCATAAAAACTAAACTACTCAATATTTCGCAATGTCCTTTCCCAACAAACAGAACCAAACATTGTTCTAAAAAAGTACACACACGCTGATTTTTTTGCTCTCAACGTTTTTTGCAAAATTCAACAAAACCACTCACGAGCCACCCGGAACAACGCAATCTCGCAGGATAAGAAAATCACTCATCAAGGCAAAACTCTAATTCAAAATCAATTTACCCTCACATAACATCAACCACAATACAATACAATATACAACAATATTGTTTTTAATTTTTTATTTTCGATACTATCCAAGAAAAAATTGTACATCCTTTAACTTGGTACCCAAAAACACACCAATGGAGGCACATCAATCCTACTAAATACTAAAATACTCAACATATCGCATTGGCCTTCCCCAACAAACAAAATCAAACTTCATTCTAATAAACTACACTTACAATGATTTTTTTGCTCTAACAGTTTTTTGAAAAACTGAACAAAATGACACGTATGTGGCGCAAGATAGGGCACCTCCGCCAAAAACAAAAACAATCTTCGAAGGAAATATATCATTCAAAAATAAAATGTCTTATCACAGATTGAACAACAATACAATGCACTATGCAAAAGTATTGATTTCAAATCTTTGACTTACGATACTATCTATAAAAAAATCTAAATCATTACACTGAAAATAAAAAAAAAGACGCATGGAGGCAAACAAATCCTAATAAATACTAAACTACTCAACCAATTGCATTGTCCACTTCCAAGAATAACAATTAAATGTCGTTCTAATAAACTACACCAACAATGATTTTTTTGCTCTCAAGGATTTTTTTAAAATTAAACTCAACTTCGTATGAGTGCACCGGAGTGGCGGGATCTCGGAATAACAAAAACGACGGAAGGAGGAACACATGTCCTAATAAATACTAAACTACTCGACCAATTGCATTGTCCTTTTTCAAGAATAACAATGAAATGTTGTTCTAATAAACTACACCAACAATGATTTTTTGCTCTCATCGTTCTCTTCAAAATTAAACTCAACATCGTATAAGTGCACGGGAGTGGCGGGAACTCCGGATAACAAAAGCGACGGAGGGAGGCACACATGTCCTAATAAATACTAAACTACTCGACCAATTGCATTGTCCTTTTCCACGAATAACAAAGAAATGTTGTTCTAATAAACTACACCAACAATGATATTTTTGCTCTCATTGTTCTTTTGAAAATTAAACTCAACCTCGTATGTATGCACGGGAGTGGCGGGACCTCCGGATAACAAAAGCGACGGAGGGAGGAACACATGTCCTAATAAATACTAAACTACTCGACCAATTGCATTGTACTTTTCCCATGAATAACAATGAAATGTTGTTCTAATAAAATAGACCAACAATGATTTTTTTGCTCTCATCGTTCTTTTGAAAATTAAACTCAACTTCGTATGTGTGCACCGGAGTGGCGGGATCTCGGGATAACAAAAACGACGAAAGGAGGAACACATGTCCTAATAAATACTAAACTTCTCGACCAATTGCATTGTCCTTTTCCACGAATAACAATGAAATGTTGTTATAATAAACTACACCAACAATGATTTTTTGCTCTCATCGTTCTTTTCACAATTAAACTCAACCTCGTATGTGTGCACGGGAGTGGCGGGACCTCCGGATAACAAAAGCGACGAACACATGTCCTAATAAATACTAAACTACTCGACCAATTGCATTGTACTTTTCCAAGAATAACAATGAAATGCTGTTCTAAGAAATTACACCAACAATGTTTTTTTTGCTCTCATCGTTCTTTTCAAAATTAAACTCAACATCGTATAAGTGCACGGGAGTGGCGGGACCTCCGGATAACAAAAGCGACGGAGGGAGGCACACATGTCCTAATAAATACTAAACTACTCGACCAATTGCATTGTACTTTTCGATGAATAACAATGAAATGTTGTTCTAATAAACTAAACCAACAATGATTTTTTTTCTCTCATCGTTCTTTTCAAAATTAAACTCAACCTCGTATGTGTGCACGGGAGTGGCGGGACCTCCGGATAACAAAAGCGACGGAGGGAGGAACACATGTCCTAATAAATACTAAACTACTCGACCAATTGCATTGTACTTTTCCATGAATAACAATGAAATGTTGTTCTAATAAAATACACCAACAATGATTTTTTTGCTCTCATCGTTCTTTTGAAAATTAAACTCAACTTCGTATGTGTGCACCGGAGTGGCGGGATCTCGGGATAACAAAAACGACGAAAGGAGGAACACATGTCCTAATAAATACTAAACTACTCGACCAATTGCATTGTCCTTTTCCAAGAATAACAATGAAATGTTGTTCTAATATACTACACCAACAATGATTTTTTTGCTCTCATTGTTCTTTTGAAAATTAAACTCAACCTCGTATGTGTGCACGGGAGTGGCCGGACCTCGGGATAACAAAAGCGACGGAAGGAAGAACACATGTCCTAATAAATACTAAACTACTCGACCAATTGCATTGTCCTTTTCCACGAATAACAATGAAATTTTGTTCTAATAAACTACACCAACAATGATTTTTTTGCTCTCATGGTTCTTTTCAAAATTAAACTCAACCTCGTATGTGTGCACGGGAGTGGCGGGACCTCCGGATAACAAAAGCGACGGAGGGAGGCACACATGTCCTAATAAATACTAAACTACTCGAGTAATTGCATTGTACGTTTCCAAGAATAACAACGAAATGTTGTTCTAATAAACTACACTAACAATGCTTTTTTTGCTCTCATCGTTCTTTTGAAAATTAAACTCAACCTCGTATGTGTGCACGGGAGTGGCGGGACCTCGGGATAACAAAAGCGACGGAAGAAGGAACACATGTTTTAATAAATACTAAACTACTCGACCAATTGCATTGTCCTTTTCCAAGAATATCAACTAAATATTGTTCTAATAAACCACAGCAACAATAATTTTTTTGCTCTTATCGTTCTTTTGAAAATTGAGCTCAACCTCCTATGTGTGCAACCGATTGGCGCGTCCTCGGGATAACAAAAACGACGGAAGGAGGAACACATGTCCTAATAAATACTAAACTACTCGACCAATTGCATTGTCCTTTTTCAAGAATAACAATGAAATGTTGTTCTAATAAACTACACCAACAATGATTTTTTGCTCTCATCGTTCTCTTCAAAATTAAACTCAACATCGTATAAGTGCACGGGAGTGGCGGGAACTCCGGATAACAAAAGCGACGGAGGGAGGCACACATGTCCTAATAAATACTAAACTACTCGACCAATTGCATTGTCCTTTTCCACGAATAACAAATAAAATGTTGTTCTAATAAACTACACCAACAATGATTTTTTTGCTCTCATCGTTCTTTTCAAAATTAAACTCAACCTCGTATGTGTGCACGGGAGTGTCGGGACCTCCGGATAACAAAAGCGACGGAAGAAGGAACACATGTTTTAATAAATACTAAACTACACGACCAATTGCATTGTCCTTTTCTAAGAATAACAACTAAATGTTGTTCTAATAAACTGCACCAACAATGATTTTTTTGCTCTCATCGTTCTTTTGAAAATTAAACTCAACCTCGTATGTGTGCACGGGAGTGGCCGGACCTCGGGATAACAAAAGCGACGGAAGGAGGAACACATGTCCTAATAAATACTAAACTACTCGACCAATTGCATTGTCCTTTTCCAAGAATAACAATGAAATGCTTTTCTAAGAAATTACACCAACAATGTTTTTTTTGCTCTCATCGTTCTTTTCAAAATTAAACTCAACCTCGTATGTGTGCACGGGAGTGGCGGGACCTCCGGATAACAAAAGCGACGGAGGGAGGAACACATGTCCTAATAAATACTAAACTACTCGACCAATTGCATTGTACTTTTCCATGAATAACAATGAAATGTTGTTCTAATAAAATACACCAACAATGATTTTTTTGCTCTCATCGTTCTTTTGAAAATTAAACTCAACTTCGTATGTGTGCACCGGAGTGGCGGGATCTCGGGATAACAAAAACGACGAAAGGAGGAACACATGTCCTAATAAATACTAAACTACTCGACCAATTGCATTGTCCTTTTCCAAGAATAACAATGAAATGTTGTTCTAATATACTACACCAACAATGATTTTTTTGCTCTCATTGTTCTTTTGAAAATTAAACTCAACCTCGTATGTGTGCACGGGAGTGGCCGGACCTCGGGATAACAAAAGCGACGGAAGGAAGAACACATGTCCTAATAAATACTAAACTACTCGACCAATTGCATTGTCCTTTTCCACGAATAACAATGAAATTTTGTTCTAATAAACTACACCAACAATGATTTTTTTGCTCTCATGGTTCTTTTCAAAATTAAACTCAACCTCGTATGTGTGCACGGGAGTGGCGGGACCTCCGGATAACAAAAGCGACGGAGGGAGGCACACATGTCCTAATAAATACTAAACTACTCGAGTAATTGCATTGTACGTTTCCAAGAATAACAACGAAATGTTGTTCTAATAAACTACACTAACAATGCTTTTTTTGCTCTCATCGTTCTTTTGAAAATTAAACTCAACCTCGTATGTGTGCACGGGAGTGGCGGGACCTCGGGATAACAAAAGCGACGGAAGAAGGAACACATGTTTTAATAAATACTAAACTACTCGACCAATTGCATTGTCCTTTTCCAAGAATATCAACTAAATGTTGTTCTAATAAACCACAGCAACAATAATTTTTTTGCTCTTATCGTTCTTTTGAAAATTGAGCTCAACCTCCTATGTGTGCAACCGATTGGCGCGTCCTCGGGATAACAAAAACGACGGAAGGAGGAACACATGTCCTAATAAATACTAAACTACTCGACCAATTGCATTGTCCTTTTTCAAGAATAACAATGAAATGTTGTTCTAATAAACTACACCAACAATGATTTTTTGCTCTCATCGTTCTCTTCAAAATTAAACTCAACATCGTATAAGTGCACGGGAGTGTCGGGACCTCCGGATAACAAAAGCGACGGAAGAAGGAACACATGTTTTAATAAATACTAAACTACACGACCAATTGCATTGTCCTTTTCTAAGAATAACAACTAAATGTTGTTCTAATAAACTGCACCAACAATGATTTTTTTGCTCTCATCGTTCTTTTGAAAATTGAACTCAACTTCGTATGTGTGCACCGTAGTGGCGCGTCCTCGGGATAACAAAAACGACGAAAGGAGGAACACATGTCCTAATAAATACTAAACTTCTCGACCAATTGCATTGTCCTTTTCCAAGAATAACAATGAGATGTTGTTCTAATATACTACACCAACAATGATTTTTTTGCTCTCATTGTTCTTTTGAAAATTAAACTCAACCTCGTATGTGTGCACGGGAGTGGCCGGACCTCGGGATAACAAAAGCGACGGAAGGAGGAACACATGTCCTAATAAATACTAAACTACTCGACCAATTGCATTGTCCTTTTCCAAGAATAACAATGAAATGCTTTTCTAAGAAATTACACCAACAATGTTTTTTTTGCTCTCATCGTTCTTTTCAAAATTAAACTCAACATCGTATAAGTGCACGGGAGTGGCGGGACCTCCGGATAACAAAAGAGACGGAGGGAGGCACACATGTCCTAATAAATACTAAACTACTCGACCAATTGCATTGTACTTTTCGATGAATAACAATGAAATGTTGTTCTAATAAACTACACCAACAATGATTTTTTTGCTCTCATCGTTCTTTTCAAAATTAAACTCAACTTCGTATGTGGGCACCGAAATGGCGGGATCTCGGGATAACAAAAACGACGAAAGGAGGAACACACGTCCTAATAAATACTAAACTACTCGACCAATTGCATTGTCCTTTTCCAAGAATAACAACTAAATGTTGTTCTAATAAACCACAGCAACAATGATTTTTTTGCTCTTATCGTTCTTTTGAAAATTGAACTCAACCTCCTATGTGTGCAACCGAGTGGCGGGACCTCGGGATAGCAAAAACGACGGAAGGAGGCACACATGTCCTAATAAATACTAAACTACTCGAAATATCGCATTGTTCTTTTCCACGGATAAAAATGAAGTTTTTTTCTAATAAACTACACCAATAATGATTTTTTTGCTCTCATCGTTCTTTTCAAAATTAAACTCAACCTCGTATGTGTGTACGGGAGTGGCGGGACCTCCGGATAACAAAAGCGACGGAGGGAGGAAGACATGTCCTAATAAATACTAAACTACTCGACCAATTGCATTGTACTTTTCCATGAATAACAATGAAATGTTGTTCTAATAAAATACACCAACAATGATTTTTTTGCTCTCATCGTTCTTTTGAAAATTGAACTGAACTTCGTATGTGTGCACCGTAGTGGCGCGTCCTCGGGATAACAAAAACGACGAAAGGAGGAACACATGTCCTAATAAATACTAAACTACTCGAAATATCGCATTGTCCTTTTCTAAGAATAACAATGAAATATTGTTCTAATAAACTACACCAACAATGATTTTTTTGCTCTCATCGTTCTTTTCAAAATTAAACTCAACCTCGTATGTGTGCACGGGAGTGTCGGGACCTCGGGATAACAAAAGCGTCGGAAGAAGGAACACATGTTTTAATATATACTAAACTACACGACCAATTGCATTGTCCTTTTCCAAGAATAACAACGAAATGTTGTTCTAATAAACTGCACCAACAATGATTTTTTTGCTCTAATCGTTCTTTTGAAAATTGAACTCAACCTCGTATGTGTGCACCGTAGTGGCGCGTCCTCGGGATAACAAAAACGACGAAAGGAGGAACACATGTCCTAATAAATACTAAACTTCTCGACCAATTGCATTGTCCTTTTCCACGAATAACAATGAAATGTTGTTATAATAAACTACACCAACAATGATTTTTTTGCTCTCATCGTTCTTTTGAAAATTAAACTCAATTTCGTATATGTGCACGGGAGTGGCGGGACTTTGGGATAACAAAAACGATGGTGGGAGGCACTCATGTCCTAATAAATACTAAACTACTCGACAAATCGCATTGTCCTTTTCCAAGTATAACAATGAAATATTGATCTAATAAACTACACAGACAATGAGTTTTTTGCTGTCATGGATTTTTTGAAAATTAAACTCAACCCAGAGGCGTAGCGAAAATAGTGAGCGCCCGGGGACAATTATCGAAATTTCGCCCCCCCCCCACACACACACATAAATAGGAAAAAGTTGCATTGTTAAGAGCCCGAATGGAAAAGAGAATCTGGCATAAGAATGGCGAAAGGCTGGCTCATAATCGCGAGCCATACGGTTGCCATACTTGTGCCATACTGTGCCATATTGATGCCATACTTTAGTCTGGCAACAGAATGATAAAAATATGACACTAGTATGGCAGACGTATGGTAACAGTATGGTTCACAATTATGCCATACTGCCATATTCATGCCAGATCCTCTTTTCTACGCGGGAGGATAGGAAATAAGAATTTAATTCAAATAAATATATTTGTTTTTATTAATAAATACGTACAATGTTTGAAAAACAGATCTAGATATGTATTTTTACACCCAACAATTTTTAAAATTTACACAAATTGAATGAATTTTATCTTTTACATTCCGAAATTTTGCGCCCTCCCAGAACTTGCGCCCGGGGACAAATGTCCCCCTCTGCCCCCCCCCCTTGCTACGCCTCTGACTCAACCACGTATATGTGCGCGGGAGTGGCCGGACCTCGGGATAACAAAAGCGACGGAAGGAGGAACACATGTCCTAATAAATACTAAACTACACGAACAATGATTTTTTTGCTCTCATCGTTCTTTTGAAAATTAAACTGAACTTCGTATGTGTGCACCGGAATGGCGCGCACCTCGGTATAACAAAGAAGACGGAAGAAGGCACACATGTCCTAATAAATACTAAACTGCTCGTCAAATTGCATTGTCGGTTTCCAAGTATAATAATGGTATATTGTTTTAATAAATTACACCAACAATGATTTATTTGCTTTTACCATTTTTTTGAAAATTAAACATAACCATGACACTATTCGAAGCAAAAGTATCCTTCAAAATTTAAATATCTTTACATAGCATAACAACAATGATTCTCTTCATTTTTTCCTACTAATTTTCATTCTTTACTCCACTTCCTTTGCGTGCAAAACGAATTTTCCCGCATTTGATTTTTAAAATGCCTATATACTTAGAATGTTTCTAAATTAAAAAAAATATTTCCCACTTGTAAAATGATCTGCACAATACTTTATGAAAAATAATTCCAAAGTTGTGTTTCAAAAACATATTTTCAATATTTTTAAAGTAGGTTTTGAGGATATTGGATTTATATAAAACTTTGAAAAGTATAATTTTTTAAGATTTTTTAAAGTGGTTTGCGAAAGTAAAAATATAAAAATCAATTCCAAAAATGAAAAACATATTTTATTTTCTTTAATTTTATTTTAAATTCGTAAGAAGTCTTTTTCGTACACCGTGGGGAAACCTAAATCGTAGAGGTTTAGGGTCTTGAACGGAATCAATGTACAAAAATGGACAGTTCAATCTAAGCTGAAAATAATGTGTAAGTAAATTAGCTTGGGTCATCTTCGAGACTGGACATAGACGTATAGTCACTGACACTTAAAAAATTTACTCAATTTCGCGAGTTGTTAGCGATATTTTTCGACGAGCCATTTTTACTTCAAAAAGCACACGACTTAAGCACAATCAGAAACTCTTAGCAGAATACGATTGCAATCTCCCGTGAGAAACGTGGGCCGAGGCGAGTTTGTTATGACCGTGGTGTGTGACGCGAGATAGTATACAGTGAAGTGCTACTTATAAGTACAAGACCCGAAGAGATGCTTTGATAGGCTGGAGAGATATTTATATGGAACCACGTCATTGGTTTATGCCAATACAATAAAATATTAGGACATTGCAAATAATACAATACAATACATAACAAAATATAAAAGCAATATATTTATTGCACTGATATATGCTTGATTTTACCCTATTGTTATCTGCTACTGTAGAAAAATATCTTTCTGGCACAAATTTTTATTACATACGAAGTTAAAATAAAATATTACGGAAGAAATTTTGAGGAAGTTATATGTATATGCCATACTTAACACAAATTCCGTTATAAACTACATACAGAAATCATCTCTTCTGTTGTTACTGTGATATTATTTAGTTGTCGTTAGAGCGGCGTCTCCCGACGAAGATTTTCTGGGGTTCAATGGTCTCCTATGTTTCTGGAACTGCGGCGCACTGTAAAAGCATGAAATGTCACAGTGGACCACGTTCCGTCTTCGCGCGTAAAGACAGTCCTCCATCATCACATCCCTGCCGGATGACGTAGGCCGGAGCTCCAAACGTGAGAATCGCCGCGCAGCTGCTTTTCACCCGTCAGCAAGCTAGATAAGAGCTGATAAGAGCTGTCGCGCGCCTCTGGAGGTCAAGCGAAAAAGACCCCATTGGTACGGCAGGGTTGAAATGCTCTGGGAAAACTTTTCCCCGTTAGTATTTAAAAGGTTAATGAAACCATTATTTCAACCAGCATGAACTGCAATTAGTCTGATACACTTATATTTGCCGTTACGCCAATTATATCATTATGGTGCCAGCACTTTTTGAATACAAAGTTGTTGTCAATCCACCTCTCGTCAATACACTATTTGACGGCCTTCTTTCCCTAACATCCTCATTTCGATGAGATCTCTTGTTCTCCAATCTACAATATCTGCTCTCTCGACCAAAACTTTTCGTTTTGAATTACACCTCCATCTGTATTCCATATGTTCCATTCACATCCAAAGTGACTTTTCTCCCCAAGGAAAATTTATCTTTTCTTTAATTATAGACTGCATTTTCGTTAACGTGCGCACTTGCTTTTCACGGACGTAAAAATTACAGAGCATTTCTGTTTACGCATAAAATCGTGACAGCACTTATTTCATTCGGTGTAACATTTTATTTACGAATTGTTTTAATGCTAGTTACTCAAACACCAATGTATGCCGCTGCTCTTTCTATGCCTTTTGTCGTAGTAACCAGTAGATGAATCACCTGCCTCAATTACACTCGCTATGAACTCCTGACCTTCACTGTGAATTGTCGAATTTCATTTCGAATTCGAATTTGGTTTCGATTTTAAAGAATATTTTTGCTCGGACTAGTGTTCCTGTCATTCGGCGGGGCGCGTAATTCCGGTTCACACATACGTGGTTAGGCCAATTTTCCAAAAAACCCTGGGAGCAAAAAAATCATTGTTGGTGTAGTTTCTTAGAATAGCATTTTGTTTTTAGTGTAGGAAAAGGACAACGCAATTTGTGGGGTACTTCGGTATTCATTAGGATTTATGTGCTTCCATCCGTGGGTATTTGGATTCACAGTGTAATAAAATAGAATTTTTTTATGGATAGTATCGGAAGACAAAACACGAAAGTCTTGAAAACAATACTGTTGCGTAGTGCATTGTATTGTTGTTGATGCTTCGGAAAAGCACTTAAATTTTAAAAAATAATTTCGTATGGAATAGTGTCTTTGTTATTTGCCATTCCGGTGCACACATGGGAGGTCGAGTATCATTTTCCAAACACCGGTGAGAGCAAAAAAATCATTGTTGGTGTTCTTTATTAGAAAAGTATTTCCTTCTTAGTGTAGCAAAAAGGAAAATGCAATTTGTGGAGTAGTTTGGTATGTATTAGGATTTATGTGCTTCCATCGATGGATTTTGTAATCTCAGTGTAGTGAATTAGATTGTTATCCGTATAGGATAGTATCGAAAGTCAAAATATTGAAAACAATACTGTTGCGTAGTGCAATGTATGATGTTAATGCTTTGTATAGACATCTGAATTTTGAAGTATATTTTGGGTTGGAATAGTGTTTTCGTAATTCAGTTCGGTGTGCCATTACGGAGCACATATGCTTGGTTGAGTTTAATTTTACAAAACACGGTGAGAGCATAAAAATTATTGTTGGTGAAGATTATGAGAACAACATTTAGTTGTTATTCTTGGAAAAGGACAATGCAATTGGTCGAGTAGTTTAGTATTTATTAGGACATGTGTTCCTCCTTCCGTCGCTTTTGTTATCCCGAGGTCCGGCCACTCCCGTGCACACATACGAAGTTGAGTTTAATTTTGAAAAGAAAGATGAGAGCAAAAAAATCATTGTTGGCGCAGTTTATTAGAACAACATTTCTTTGTTATTCGTGGAAAAGGACAATGCAATTGGTTGAGTAGTTTAGTATTTATTAGGACATGTGTTCCTCCCTCCGTCGCTTTTGTTATCCGGAGGTCCCGCCACTCTGTTGCACACATAGGAGGTTGAGTTCAATTTTCAAAAGAACGATGAGAGCAAAAAAATCATTGTTGGTGTGGTTTATTAGAACAACATTTCATTGTTATTTTTGGAAAAGGACAATGCAATTGGTCGAGTAGTTTAGTATTTATTAGGACATGTGTTCCTCCCTCCGTCGCATTTGTTATCCGGAGGTCCCGCCACTCCCGTGCACACATATGAAGTTGAGTTCAATTTTCAAAAGAACGATGAGAGAAAAAAAATCATTGTTGGTGTAGTTTATTAGAACAACATTTCGTTGTTATTCATCGAAAAGTACAATGCAATTGGTCGAGTAGTTTAGTATTTATTAGGACATGTGTTCGTCGCTTTTGTTATCCGGAGGTCCCGCCACTCCCGTGCACACATACGAGGTTGAGTTTAATTGTGAAAAGAACGATGAGAGCAAAAAAATCATTGTTGGTGTAGTTTATTATAACAACATTTCATTGTTATTCGTGGAAAAGGACAATGCAATTGGTCGAGAAGTTTAGTATTTATTAGGACATGTGTTCCTCCTTTCGTCGTTTTTGTTATCCCGAGATCCCGCCACTCCGGTGCACACATACGAAGTTGAGTTTAATTTTCAAAAGAACGATGAGAGCAAAAAAATCATTGTTTGTGTATTTTATTAGAACAATATTTCATTGTTATTCGTGGAAAAGGACAATGCAATTGGTCGAGTAGTTTAGTATTTATTAGGACATGTGTGCCTCCCTCCGTCGCTTTTGTTATCCGGAGGTCCCGCCACTCCCGTGCACTTATACGATGTTGAGTTTAATTTTGAAGAGAACGATGAGAGCAAAAAAATCATTGTTGGTGTAGTTTATTAGAACAACATTTCTTTGTTATTTTTGGAAAAGGACAATGCAATTGGTCGAGTAGTTTAGTATTTATTAGGACGTGTGTTCCTCCTTTCGTCGTTTTTGTTATCCCGAGATCCCGCCACTCCGGTGCACACATACGAAGTTGAGTTTAATTTTGAAAAGAACGATGAGAGCAAAAAAATCATTGTTGGTGTAGTTTATTAGAACAACATTTCGTTGTTATTCATGGAAAAGTACAATGCAATTGGTCGAGTAGTTTAGTATTTATTAGGACATGTGTTCGTCGCTTTTGTTATCCGGAGGTCCCGCCACTCCCGTGCACACATACGAGGTTGAGTTTAATTGTGAAAAGAACGATGAGAGCAAAAAAATCATTGTTGGTGTAGTTTATTATAACAACATTTCATTGTTATTCGTGGAAAAGGACAATGCAATTGGTCGTGAAGTTTAGTATTTATTAGGACATGTGTTCCTCCTTTCGTCGTTTTTGTTATCCCGAGATCCCGCCACTCCGGTGCACACATACGAAGTTGAGTTTAATTTTCAAAAGAACAATGAGAGCAAAAAAATCATTGTTGGTCTATTTTATTAGAACAACATCTCATTGTTATTCATGGAAAAGTACAATGCAATTGGTCGAGTAGTTTAGTATTTATTAGGACATGTGTTCCTCCCTCCGTCGCTTTTGTTATCCGGAGGTCCCGCCACTCCCGTGCATACATACGAGGTTGAGTTTAATTTTCAAAAGAACAATGTGAGCAAAAATATCATTGTTGGTGTAGTTTATTAGAACAACATTTCTTTGTTATTCGTGGAAAAGGACAATGCAATTGGTCGAGTAGTTTAGTATTTATTAGGACATGTGTGCCTCCCTCCGTCGCTTTTGTTATCCGGAGTTCCCGCCACTCTTGTGCACTTATACGATGTTGAGTTTAATTTTGAAGAGAACGATGAGAGCAAAAAAATCATTGTTGGTGTAGTTTATTAGAACAACATTTCATTGTTATTCTTAGAAAAGGACAATGCAATTGGTCGAGTAGTTTAGTATTTATTAGGACATGTGTTCCTCCTTCCGTCGTTTTTGTTATCCCGAGATTCCGCCACTCCGGTGCACTCATACGAAGTTGAGTTTAATTTTAAAAAAATCCTTGAGAGCAAAAAAATCATTGTTGGTGTAGTTTATTAGAACGACATTTATTTGTTATTCTTGGAAGTGGACAATGCAATTGGTTGAGTAGTTTAGTATTTATTAGGATTTGTTTGCCTCCATGCGTCTTTTTTTTTTATTTTCAGTGTAATGATTTAGATTTTTTTATAGATAGTATAGAAAGTCAAAGATTTGAAATCAATACTTTTGCATAGTGCATTGTATTGTTGTTCAATCTGTGATAAGACATTTTATTTTTGAATGATATATTTCCTTCGAAGATTGTTTTTGTTCTTGGCGGAGTTGCCCTATCTTGCGCCACATACGTGTCATTTTGTTCAGTTTTTCAAAAAACTGTTAGAGCAAAAAAATCATTGTAAGTGTAGTTTATTAGAATGAAGTTTGATTTTGTTTGTTGGGGAAGGCCAATGCGATATGTTGAGTATTTTAGTATTTAGTAGGATTGATGTGCCTCCATTGGTGTGTTTTTGGTTACCAAGTTAAAGAATGTACAATTTTTTCTTGAATAGTATCGAAAATAAAAAAGTTAAAAACAATATTGTTGTATATTGTATTGTATTGTGGTTGATGTTATGTGAGGGTAAATTGATTTTGAATTAGAGTTTTGCCTTGATGAGTGATTTTCTTATCCTGCGAGATTGCGTTGTTCCGGGTGACTCGTGAGTGGTTTTGTTGAATTTTGCAAAAAACGTTGAGAGCAAAAAAATCAGCGTGTGTGTACTTTGTTAGAACAATGTTTGGTTCTGTTTGTTGGGAAAGGACATTGCGAAATATTGAGTAGTTTAGTTTTTATGAGGAATTGTATGACTTGAATTGTGTTGTTTCTTGACAGTAGTGTAAAGAATTATTATTATTTATAGGGAATATTGAATGTTGAATATTTCAAAACAACATTGTTGGATAGAGAATTGTTTTGTGGTTATTTTTGTGTCAAGAAAATCTAATTTTGATGGATAGTTTTTTTTCTACGAGTACTTTTCTTACGCGTAGTGGTTGCGCCTGCCGGGCATTTCGAAAATTCGTTTTTTCTAAATTTTCGAAAAACGGTAAGAGCAAAAAAATTAATGTTTATATATTTGAAAAGCACAAAAATAGCACAATATTTTGTGTATAATGAAAATTTGTTTTGGCTAATTGGCTTTGCCAGCTTAACATTAAGCCAGCAAAGCCACCCATTTTTGGAAAAACCGTTGGAGCAAAAAAATTAATTTTTGGATATTTGGAAAGCACAAAAATAGCACAAAATTCTGGGTATAGAGAAAATGTGTTTTTTGAAAATGGCTTTGCCAGCTTAACGGACGTTGGAAGCAGCATCTGAAAGCTCTGATAAAATATTGTCGTGTTTTTCCCTTCATTTTTCTCGACCTCGTACGGAAATTAGGAAAAATGTAGATGTATATTTTCCTAAAATATGTATCTGTCATCAAAATGTGGAGGGTACCTTCAGAAAGGAAACGAACTAGTCAACTCCATGAAATATGCCAATTGCAAAAGAAGTTTTAAGTCGATTGTACGTTATAGGGTGAGGCAGGGCTGTCGAACGGAGCACGTGCGCGCTATGAGCACGCTTGCGCTCTGTATGTGCTCGCAGTGCCCGCGGCCAAGGGAAGTCCGCGCTCCGATTTCCTAGGGATTCACAGTAGGTGGTCGTGACGGGACGCAAGAAGGTGTACAAGGTTCTCTTCAAGAGTGGGCTCCTGTTTTCTTGTGCAGTGATTGCGGGGGTGATGCGCTTTGTTTAATAAATGTGCATCATTAGTCTATAGTTTTTGAAGTGTATTTTCACACGAAAGATATGCACATCGTATTTCTATAAATGTTTATTTTCAAAATAGTGTTTTTCTGAAATTATGTTATGTAATATTTATATTTATTTAGTATGTGTTTTGGTTAATATATATTTTCTTAAAAATATTCATTTGATTTTTTGAATATTCATTTATATTTATTTGTAATTACTGTTAATAGTTCTCATATATTGCGTTCTCTAACACTAAAAATGCGTTAATGTTCCTTGCTGGAATGATCAATGCTTGTATAACTGCAGTTTCTGTCATGTCACATGTCAATTTCCATTAAAAGTTGGTAAAAATTAATCAATGTCTATGATATACTAACCCGTGTGATTGACCCAACTCGCCGCATTCGCACGAAGTTTTCTCACCCCTGCTTCCCGCCTGTGACAAGAGTTACTTCGCTAAGCTGATATCGCCGCGTGCCCTAAACCTTTGCGAAGGCCATTCGCGTGCTCCTTCGTCTGACGGCCCTGGAATAAGGTATTACTATATCTCGCCCGCTCCTAATTCCGTCCTTAGCAGACCTCCTCTTTGAGGTACCGTTGCCTAGCAGCGGTCACGCGAACTATTTTTTTACGCGTCAGTTTAATACTGGGAATGCAGGTGTTCCCATCGACAGCCAACGAGTAGCTGCATCGGAGTTGCAACTTTTGTTTGGAAAAGGATGCCTTTTACGAAACTCAGTATGTGTGATTGCTAGGGCCCCGATGTTTATGACATGCCATATATTTTTTCTTTGTGTTATTTCCATGGAAAATGTAAAATAAGCATGATTTTATAGACAATGACTAAAATTATGCAGTTTTAATGTGTCATATAAAGTCATATTTCTGCTTTTTTTTAACCCTTTGGTCATTTCCGTTAATTTTTCATATTATGGTCATATTCTTTCGTAAATTTTCGTATTTTTTGTCATATTTTTATCTTTTTCATTCCATTTTCGCATACTTGCTTGCAGTCGTCTCAAAGAGATTTTTCCTATCTTCTAATTTTTATCTAATTTCTTACGATTTTCTTTCATATAATTGCCTGTATTTCCTATAAATATATATGTATGTGAATTAGGAGGGTAAACTGTATAGACGGAGAAAAAGAAAGCGTACAAAGTACGAGATGCGAAGGAAGTGTTAAGTTTAGTTTTGCCAGGTTTTGTGCCAAGGCCAATCGCTTCAAAAAATTTGTTTAATAACTTTAGAAGTAGAGTACATGTAGAATTGTCTTCACGGGACGCCAAAGAAGGTGTGAATTGTTAATGAGCAAGATTTTAAAAGTATATTTTCAATATAACGGTTATTTAAACAGCGGAAAGAATTCTAAGGTTCCGAAAATGCAATCAACAATTTTTAAGTCATATTTATGGTCAATTATTTTCATATTTTTAGGTCATAAATACTTGCATATTTCTAACATTTTTAGGTCATAAATATCCGGGTCCTTGTAATTACTTTAGGGATACGTTTTTCTTAAAATTGTCTGAACTTTGGTGAATAACCCTAGAGTGGTCTACAACTCCACACTCATTCTTGTTCTACCGAGGAGACAAGTCCGCGGGTGGGCCCCTAGTCGTAAGCCTTTATCCTCACCCCCGCCGACGCAGAAGTACGCCGACAGGCCGGTAACCGGATCCGGCCGGTACCCAGTTAGCCCTCACGGCAACCTCCCCATACACTGCCTGAGTAATGGGTCGCCCTACAAGCTCAGAGCTCCTAGCTATCTGGTCTAGTACCGGAATCGATATTGTCGTATGACAACGCACCACTCACACGTGCCGGGACACCAAGTTCCTCCTTTTTGCTCAAAGTATTGGGCCACTGCATTGCCGAAGCCAAGAGCCCAACTCGAGGCCACGCGAAGGTCCGGGCGGCTCGGGGCCCCCATCCCGTCTCCCCACTGCCTGCGCCTTTAGGCTATCGACCTGAGTAGAACCGTAACTAAGGCAATCTGACGGTAGGTAATTTCCCGCCGGACTTTTAAATCTGGATTCCAGAGTACCCAAGGGACGTTCACTCGATCCTGCCTTCAGGTCGACGCGCCAGGAGCCCAACTGATGGGTTTCCGGGTTGAACCGACAACCAGGAGCTTTAGCATCGCCTGCTCACTGCATACACCTTTAGACTAACGACGTGAGTGCCACCGTGAAACTCAGGTTCCGAGTGATTGTTTATAAATCTTCTCCAGAGACCGTGCCCACCTCCGCAGGCACGACCCCCCCCCCTGCTGGGAAACTTTGGTGTAGTGTTATTTAGGTTAATGCCGTCGTAATTGACCTACACCCGTTGAGGCTTTTCCCCCGAAGTTTTAAAAAATTACCATGCGCCTAATTATTTCTCATATGGAAATCACTTTTTCCGACCCTGGGACGCTGTGAGGAACACTGTACAATTTGACAAGAAAAAATAGTAGCCATCACATCCAAAGAGCAAATTGAACGTGCTGATAGGCAATTACTTTGAGAAGTAAAATGAGTTCACTTACTTTTTATAATCAAGTTCTTTCAATAAACCAGTTTTTCTACCAATTCTGATCTTAAGGACTTCGAACAACGAGGTTAATTTCTTCGACGATTTACAGTTGTAAACAGTTTAATTAGTCAAGAACCGTTCTCTAAAACGAAAACAGAAAGTGATACTACAACAAAATATATTTTTTGATATTGCTTGTAACAGTTATGTAATAATATAAAACTAGTTGAATCCGCAAAAAGTTTCCACCCTACAAATATCTTGGCAGCAAATTGGGGTTATGCAAGTTGTTAGGTTTGTGAATTGTTTAGTTTGGGCGTGTATCTTTTTTCAGTTTCAAGAATATGTAAATTAATGTGTTTGTCTAATGTGTGTTTGTTTTTTGTCAGCGGTAGTGCGGTAGTGTTATTTTCCCATGCTGGTTAAAACGATTTAAAATGTTGTTTTGCGGTCTTGTGTATTAAAGTTGCATCTTGTCAGTCGCACACTAACTTTGTCCACGTGTTGGGAGATAAGATTATCAAGTTGAAATTGATTCTGCTAAATTTGCTTAGTCAATCATAAAAGTTTAAACCACCCTTTAACATGTTATATAGTTTTAGAGAAACAAAAAACTACGTTCAAGGAGAGATTTTTTTCTGTTCATTTTCACTGTTACGTGACTAGGTTAAAAATGAAATTGTAATTTAATATTATCGGCGGTATATTTGTAGATTTTCATAACTTTGTAGTAAAAACTACGTGTCTCTACGCCCATCTGTCTGTCCATCTATCCGTCTTTCCGTCCGTCAGTCCGTCTTTCATTTCGTCCGTCAGTCAGCCTTTCCGTTAGTCAGCCTTTCCGTTAGTCAGCCTTTCTGTCAGTCAGCCTTTCTGTCAGTCAGCCTTTCCGTCAGTCAGTCTTTCCGTCAGTCCGACTTTCCGTCTGTCAGTCCGTCTTTCTGTCCGTCAGTCCGCCTGTCCGTCAGTCCGTCTTTCCATCCGTCGGTCCGCCTTTCCGTCGGTCCGTTTTTCCGTCGGTCCGTCTTTCCGCCCGTCTGTCCGTTTTTCAGTCCGTCAGTCTGTCTTTCCGTTCATCAGTCCGCCTTTCCGTCAGTCCATCAGTGTCTTTCCTTCCGCCCGTCAGTCCGCTTTTCCGTCAGTCCATCAGTGAGTCTTTCCTTGCGCCCGGTCCGCCTTTCCGTCAGTCCGCCTTTCCGTCCGACCGCCAGTCCTTTCCGCCGTCCGTCTGTCCGTCCATCAGTGTGTCTTTCCGACAATGCGACAAAGTATGTGCTGTTGTAGCGTCGCTTGTTTTCTCCTTGTACGCCTTCCCAATCGCACGCGTCGTGGCGTGCGCAGGGAGGTGTACTCGCAGGGGCGCGCGCTGTTCCCCGACGCGGTGGTGCCGGCCTACATCAACACGATGCTGGTGCTGCTGGCGGGCGCGCGCCTGCCGCGCGACCGCGACCCGGCCCTGCGCGCCACCGGGCGCATGGTGATGCTCTTCCAGACGGCCTTCGACACCACGTGCGGCTTCGTGTCGCTGCTGCCCTGGCTGCGCCACCTCTTCCCGTACCTCACGGGCCACCAGAACAACGTGCGCAGCGCCGCGCACCTGCAGGGCCTCTTCAGGGTGAGCGCCGTTCGGCAACTTTCCCTTGGCCTCCTTCAGGGCCCTCCATCAAAATTGGGAACAAATCTACAGGGTGCTACTATAGGAGGCTACTAGTGTCGCCGCATTCAGCTGCAAGTAAGGCTAGCCAATTTCGCACATAAAAATTGGCCAAGAAATACGAAAACGCGGGAGATTTGAAATTCGATCGTGATTAGTTCGTTGCGTATTGCCGCCAAGGTAAGTACCGGTAAGTATTACGCCTGTAGTACGTGAGTAACGCTGGTTGAAGTAAGAGGTGTCTGCGAGTTTTCTTAGAGTTCTTTTTCAAGTTGCGCCCTTTTATAGTTACTTATTAATTTGTACTCATTATTAAAAATAGTTTACCTAGTTTTATTACGAGCGGTGTGTTAAATAAATTACATAATAAGTTAAATACTGCGTGTTTAATTTATTTCTAAAATTCATTTATTCGTAAACATGGATGAAAGAAAAGGCTGATGAAAGCGCGAACATCGGCGCGGTATTTTGGTTCGAGCGCGTATGATTGCGTCCCGCGAACCCACGCACGATTTAAATAATGTTGGTAGCAGTTCGTATTTTAGTTCCTGTAAGAAGGTGCTGTCGTAGAGCACGTCACTATAATGGTCCCCACCACATTATATGGGAGTTAACGGACCCTAACCTCCTTCCTTTTCGTCTGCACGGCCTGTTTCTCGCCCTTCTTCTCCTCCCCTTCCTTCTTCTCCAACTTCTAATGCTCCTTCTCCTGTTTATACTCATCATTCAACTGCTACTCCTCCTCCTCCTCCTTTTTCTCCTGCTTATACTCCTCCTTGTACACCTCCTCCAACATCTGCTCCCCCTCCTTCTACATCCCTTCTTACTTTTATTCCAGCTCCTCTCTCTTCTTCTACTCCTCGTTCTACTTCTTTTCCTCTTACTACTTCTACACTTTCTCCTACTTCTCTTCCTCTCTTCTTCTACGCCTATGCCTAATTCGACTCTTTTGTTCTTCTTTCTCGGCCTTATTCTTCTCCTTCTCTTATTCCTCCTGCTACTTCTACTCCTCTCCTGCTCCTCTTCCTACTCCTACGTCTGCTTTTCTTCATCTTTCTCCCTTTCGTCCTCGCCCTTGTCGCTACCTTCTCCTCTTGTCTTTCTCTCCCTTTTACTTTCTCATTGCGGAGTAGAGAGAACGTTATGTAATGCTGAGCGAAAAAAAACAGCGAATTTTCTGCAGAAGAACCCAGGGTCCTGGTAACGAACAAGAGGATAACTTCAGATGGGTAATTCCATGTGAAAACGGCCGAGAAAAGCATGAACGCTTCCGATTGGTCTACAATTTTTTTTGACTTTTTAATGTGATGTAAAAAAAGCTACAAACATAATATTTAGTGCGTATGTTTGACCGTCCGTCTGTGAACAACGGTAGCGGCTAAACCGTTCAGCCGATTTTCTCCAAATAGATAATCCACAATTCCTCTGGCTGATGTTGTGACCCCTTGAATTTGAAACCGATATTTTAATTTTGGGTGGTACTTTACATGAAGCTCCTGGAACATTTTCAAAATTTTCAAAAAATGGCTCCATCGTTTTTGATTACATTTTGTTGTTGGATAGTGTAAAGGAGGTTTAAGAGAATGCAAGTCCCGTATTCGTTGAAAACCCTGATTTTTCAAATATTGCAAAAGTTCAAAATGTTTTCGGTGTTTTCCTACAACTAAAATATTAATGAGAGAGACTTTTTCCGTTAATGAAATATGTTGCTTAAATATAGGTTTAGAAATAAGGTCATTTACAATTTTTTGAAAATTTGAGTACTTTTCGCGTAATTTTGCATGATGGTACGGGCGGGGAAGTACGTGCTGTTTTAGCACCACTACTTTCTTTATCTTCTTCTCTTCCTACTCCTACGTCTGCTTTTCTTCATCTTTCTCCCTTTCGTCCTCGCCCTTGTCGCTACCTTCTCCATCATATTTTTCTTCCGTTCCTTTTTCTTTTTGGCATAACTTCCTCTTCCTTCTTATCCATTTTTTCTGCGTCTTCTACTCATTTTTCTCGTCCGTTTCTTTGTCCTCAGCCTCCACATCATCCTCTTCTTCCTACTTCTTATTGCGTCAATCCTCGACGGAGATATTAGAGCTCAAGTGAAACAACTTTTACTTATTTTGTGAGTGGAAATTCAAGGGCTTGGAGCAGAAACATTTGTAAGCTACTCCAGCCACAGTAAATCTCCCACTATTCATAATGTTAATGTAATAACACATTTAGACGACTCTTGTGGTGGAACAGTTTCATCTTCTTATTGCCCCAAGCCCTTCATAAATATCAACAAGACATACTGTAAAGTAACAAAATCATCCAACGTACACCAATAATGAAAATCAGATAATAACATTTACAAATAGTGGGAGAGTAGGTTGACTTATTTTGTTACTGCCCCAAGCCCTTCTGTAATGACATACGAATTTACATCAATATTTTGGTATGAGAATAAATTCGAAATAAGAGAATAAAAGGCATTTTAATTGCCAACATTATTATTGAACATTGTTGTGAATGACAAAAATGTCTGTAATGTCACATACATCAATATTTGGTAGTTTGTCTTTTCTTGTCACGCCGCAAGCACTATCACATACTTATGTAAGTCGGGGTTCCTTCTGCACTTCTCTTGAGTATCAAGAAGCCGTGGGCATCATGCGGCCGTTAGTCTGTATTCACAATCTCCCACGTGTCGCTTGGACCCGAGGACTGGACTAAGGCCAGATTGCTATCGCTCTTGCCCTTCTCCGTAACAGCAAAGGTTGTGGAAACTCGGGTCGGGCCCCGGGGTTTGTGATACATTTTGCGGACACTGCTCTCTAGAGCAGTGGTGTCAAGGTCTTGTACTGGTGGCTGTGGCACGCGCCGTGGCACCGTAGCATGCCACAAGTTCCTCTGCGCAACTAGCTTCAAGAAAAAAAACTATTAGTAACCCCACCGTTTTACAAAAGGGATGGCGTTGTCTCTGGTGGCGGGGTAATGAACTGCGTGGAGGAGCGATTTCGTTGTGGCACTCGTGCCACGGACTCCCGCTCGTGGCATCGATATTGACAACACTGCTCTAGAGTTTACATGGAACCTCTTTTACTCTAGGAGTGCTCGAGAGATTACAACCGTTTCCGCCTGTTGTTTGGTGTAGCAACGTTTACAGCGACATTTCACAATAACATTCCCACTTGTTTTTAAGTTAATTTGTTTCGAAAATTGTTTGTTTCCTTTCTGTTGTTTTGAATCACGCAATATAAAAAGAAGAAATGGTGGGAACACTCTTGAACCTGGGTTAGCTGACTAATTGATGCGCTTCAAGGTACAATCTGTTTATTTATTTTGTTCGTGATGAAAAGTTTAGGTGTTTTGAGTTTCCCAAAAATCGGAATATCCTTATGCGAAAGCCACTTGTGATATCTGGAAACTTGTGATATCTTCAAACTTAGCAAACGTCACTGGGGGAAGAAAAAAGCATATAAAACCAACAAACGCATTGAATCAGTATCAGCTGCAATAGGAATTATACCAAACTGTTCGTTCCGGTCTCTATCATTTGAGCGTTAGGATTTAGAGTTGAACGTTCCGGCATTTCTACAGACATCCCACATTTCTCCTTTGCTTCAGATGTTCAGAGGCAGTGGCGGATCGAGCCGATCATTTTGGGGGGACCATCAAATATTTTTGTTAAATAATAAACATATTTGTTATTATATTGTGTATGCTTTTTGTAGCGTAAATTTGGCAGCATACGATATTATTGCTTAAATAATTACATAATTCTAATATAAATAAATATTTAAATCAATTTTGCCAAATAAAGGAAGGCAATAAACGAAAACTCAATTCCTTTGGGAGGGACATGGTCCCCATGGTCCCCCCTGCATCCGCCACTGTTCAGAGACAGTTACGGACTGCGGCTTTCCTTCCTTTGTTAAATATTAGAAACAATTTACCAAATGTTAATCGATCTATAAAATTGAACACTTCAGGAGTGACTGTTTGCTTATTTATTTTAGTATTTCTATTGTCTCACAAATGCCAGTTGAATGTACTTTAAATTATTGCGAATTAACAGTATAAGAAATAAAGTGCCTAATGAAGCTGAAATTGATTTTTATTTATAGATAATATTTTCGACTGGTATTTTGGCTCTGAAATCTAGATTGTAGTTTTTCCTTTCCATTTCCTTTTTAAGAATTGTCAACAAACTATTTTTAAATTAAGGTGGAAAATGTTTTTAGACAGTTAGGATTCTACACTAATAATTATTGCATTTGTTTCAGAACGTTTTCAACGATCACAAGGCAACTTTCACGGATACTCACATGCGCGATTTCTGCGACGTATATCTGCGTGAATTAGAAAAACTTAAAAAAGAAGGTGATGTGGAAAAATCTACATTCTCTGGTGAGCATCCTTAGTTTTTATTACTCTTTCGGGATATATTGATAGAACATTGTTTAGAATGAATACAATAAATCTTCATAATTTTGAATATCTTATTAATTGGATCACAAATGGCAATACTTATGGAAACAAGTGATACTAAAGACAGTTAAAAATCATACTTTTTTGTTTGAGATCACTTTTTTACGTCCCGTTGTAATTTATATTTATACCAATTGATATTTTAAAGTTCCAAGGAAGTCAGACTTCATAAAATATACTGAATTCGAAGCAGTTACATGATTTATAAGTAAGAAGGCGGGAAAACGATTCTTTTCGGTTGATGTGCGTACAAAGATTATTGGTTGGTTTCACGTATTTTTAATTTTTAACTTTCTCGCCTCTGCATACGCAGTATAAACTGTTGTAATGCTGCGCGAACAACGGCGTATTTTCGACAAACTCATATTGCTGGGTTTTGGTAACGAAAAACAGGATAAATCTTGTCCCTATTTACACTAAATAACTTCCTCTAACACGTTGTGTAGTCAGAGTCCATGTTTTGTGGGTGCTTGATACCGAAAAATAGATTGACCGCAAAATATCTGCCCGTCCGTCTGTCCGTCCGTGAACAACGCTAGCGGCTAAACCGTAAGTAGGATTTTCACCAAAATTGATATTCCCTGATCAATCTGGCGGTACTTTGAATTTGTAACCGATATTTTAATTTTTGGGGGTACTTTACGTTAAGCCCCTGGGATATTTTCAAAATTTTAAAAAAAGGTGCAAATTTTTTGATTAAATTTTGTTGTTGGATAGCGTAAAAGCCACTTGTGTGCAGGTCTCATTTTCGATGAAATCCTTGAGTTTTCGAAAATTGCAAAAGTTCGATTTTTCGGCTTCTTCCTATTCATGTGCATATCTGAGCACTTTTCGGTTATTTTGCGTCATATATAGGCAATTTTTAATATTTTACCCTTTTTTCAAAGATGACATCAAATTGTTTGATTAAATGTTGACTTTAGAAAACATAAAGAATGGCTGTGAGATTGGAACAAGTCTCATTTTCGATGAAATCCCTTATTTTTGAATATCGCAAATTTTTTCGGCAGTTGTTTTGGCTGCCCAGACAACTACAATTATAAAGATTTTTTTTTACTAATGAAATGTGTTCATCAATAATAGGTCTTCAAATAAGGTCTTGTTCATTGGATTGAAAATAGAATTTTTGAGTATTTTTTGCGTAATTTTGTTTCAAATATAGGCAATTTTTAAATTTTAAACAATTATTTTCTCAGAAATGACTCCAAATTTTCAAGGTAAAGAAAGTGGTGCTGGTCCCATTTCAACTGACTTACCTGTCTACGGCCCATGAGTTATCAGAGTAGCCTATTGTCCGCACAGCCCCGTCAGCAGAGGCAATCCCACGCGTGTATTCGAGACGAGCTCCAAGTGTCTATCACTCTTCATCTCGCGTTCATAGCCCCGAGTCTCTAAAACTTTCTCCCACACGTCCGGCTCTTCCTAACATCTAACACATCCTCCCCACGTGAGTCTCCTCCAAGAGTCCGAAAACCTCCAACATTTACTGCCGCACGTCTAGCTCCTCTGAGCGTCCCTTCTCGATCAGGTTTTGCGTCCAGTTTCCCTGATCCTTTGAGCAAATGCTGAGATGGCTCTTGTTTTGCTTCTGGACATAAATGTAACTTCATTATTTGTGCACGTCTTCTGAATTTCAGTGGGAAATATAGTTATTCAAATTATCGTTTTTCATATTATCGCGGCAAAAAGTATTATTCTTTCAGGATGAACATGATGAGGGTTAAGAGCACGAATGTATAGCTAATTTACCTTTGAAAATATATTTTATTATATAGAAGCGAATATTTTGCCAACAAAACTAAAAAAAACGCTCTTTTTCACTCAAAATGCTACTAGAATATGGCTTAGGTTAGAACTATGAAAACGAGCACAAAATTCACTTTTCCCCATAGCTCGTCACACACAGTTTTTAACTGTTTTGACGTAAAAAAATAAATAAAAGCGTCTGAAACCTGCTACCACCTCCTGCCACACGTCTAGCTCCTCCGAACCTCTAAAATCTTGTGTGTGTCCGTCTCACCGATTTTCACCTGCACTCTTGCCCCTCTCTCGTTACGTGCTTCGTGACTTTACTCTGGTTCTCGTCCCGTATAGTTGGGGTGATTCATCGATTTTGTCACGTGCAAGGTGAATCCCGGAAATCGGTCGGTGGACTCCCCAGAATGTCTATCATCGTACAATTCCCTTTTTTTGTGATTCCTCTGCTCGATAGTCACGTCATGCATGGCAATTCACTGCTCCTTCTATCAATGTCAGGTACGGGGAGTCACCCCTGTGTTTTTTAGAAGTTGCTGGCCGTGGTAATATGGGTCGCAGATGGGGCTCCCTGACGTACTCAAAGCTTAGATGGGTGCCATCAGACGAACTTCGGTTGATACGTCACAATATAGAGATAGCAAACCATGGCTTAGCACTCAGACCGCTCGCCTTTTGCCGCTGGGACCGGGGTTCAATTCCCAGCGTTTCACGTTGAGTGCTTCATGAGAAAATTGGTTTCCGTCTGGTTTTCTTAGTATCTCATTTACGATGACTCTAATTCCACCTTTCTCAAATCCCTTCACTTATTATTACATCCCTTCACACATTTATACCCTTCACACACCATTATTTCATCATAAACATTCAGTCATTTATGTAATCCATTGTACGGCAAATTGAAAGATATTAGATGAATCAAAGTTCAAAAGAGTGGTAATTGTGATCCAGTTATGTTCCAATATAACAACCAAGACTGCTCAGAATGAAAACGTACCCACCTGCAAGCTTCAGGGTATGAATTTTGAGAAGAATTCTGCGGCATAAACGGTCCCACGATCATACACCCAATTTTACAGGATAGAGAAGGTAAAATACCCATCAATTCGTATGTAGTGGTGCACGTGATAAGGTACCCTGTCTTCATCAGTAGACTTTCGATATCTATGTCATAAAATTTCCCATTTCACACGCATAAAGGGTCCTCCCCGATAAGATGGTAAAAAGTTCCCCTCAACCAAATTACATATGAGTGGTTACACTATAATTCTAACATAAAAATACTATTTTTGAAAGGTTTCTTAGCCCCCGTCCCACCACCCACACCAAAAACAAACAGCCAAACACGTGGTGTTTTTTTTTCAATTTTAATTTTTTTTCGACAACTTAACACTATTTTATCTGACTGAAAAAAATATGATAAATAAGAATACAATTTATACTATCAGAAAAACATTTTTCAATATTTTCTCAGGCCCAAATTCAAACACAAAAAAATATTTTTGAAAAAAATAACAAGAAATATTTTTACTGTATCTTAGAAGCCTGGAACAGGCTCGAAAAAAATATCAAAGATTTCTCTTAAAACACACATTGTTGTGCATTTTTCAGATTTTTTCGATTGCTGAGCTGCAGTTAAATAAATAAAAACCATTTTCCCGCCTTTAAAACACCTGGACTTTCAATATACTTCGAAAATGACTGCAACAGTTCTGTGCATTTATTTTAGTGTTTATTGTATATTTGTATATATTGTTGAAGCGCCCAGGAATATTTTGACTTTGGAATAGAGTTAAAAATTATTGTTTTTTTAAGCTTTCTAATCCTTTGTATAAGTAATCGTACGCTACAGAAAAAAAGGTAGTTTTCAAATCTCCTTCAAATCTCCTCCTTCGTGTTCTACATGAATTGAATAAGTCTGCGCCTGGATGTCGGTAACAATGGTGAGAAACTCTCCTAAAAATGACATGCATTTATCCAGAAGCGGATTTACAACTTTGTGGCTTGTAGACACGCGAAAATTGGCGCCTAGTTTTTTTAATAATCCAGGAAAAAAGTTACATATAATAAAAAGTATAATTTATGTTCAAAAATTGGACATATTTATGACTAAAATTAAATATAATTTAATTAATAATTTATGCGTATTAATCTTTTTCTAGGGGATGTCAATTAATTTTTAAATAATATATTTTGACGTATAGAAATAACATAAATTCATAATGTGTTTGTTTTTTGTCATTTTGCTAATTTATTGTTCTACTGTTGTTGTACCTTTAATTCTTAAAATTACCTAGATGTTTACATTCAACACTAGCAAATATGAAAGAAATAAAACATATTCAAATCAGAATACAAAGAAAAAGCAAAGTCACACGCATCGAAAAAGACGCTCTTTTGACACCATTTTAGTCCCCGATATTTACGCACGTCCTATGCCTATCAGTAAATCCGCCCCTGCATTTATTATAAATGGTTCGTGAGAAAATGTTACAGTGCGATTTTTCTACCTTCGTCTCTCAAGCTGCTATTGCCACAATGGAATATGGCAGGGAATTTCGCGTCTTTCTCGTCCGTGCCGTTAGAAATCGCATGATCGCAAGCACTGCTTGATAACATCGCGATCATGCGATATCTAGCGGCACGACCGAGAAAGACGCGAAATACCGAGACATATTCCGTCGTGAAGACTGGCCTTGAGAGGCAAAGTTATACTGCGGTTTTTCTAACTTTGCCCCTCAAGGCCCGTCATCACGATAGAATATGTCACGGTATTTCGCGACGTTCTCAGTCGTGCCGCCAGGAATCGCTTGATCGCGACCGTATCAAGCAGTGCTTGCGATCATGAGATTTGTAGTGGTGCGGCAGAGAAAGACGCGAAATGCAATGTGATATTCCATCGTGGCCATAGGGGCTTGAGGGGCAGAGGTAGAAAAATCGCAGTATACTGCAATGGCTAATGGACGGTGAGTTGAGGACGTGCTGTGTGCTGCAGAGGAGCAGTTCCTGCTCTCGGCCATCGACTTCTTCATCCCGGCCGCCAGCGCCGTCTCGTCCACGCTGGTGTTCGCCCTGATGTTCATGCTGCACCACCCGGAGGCGGCGGACCGCGTGCGGGAGGAGCTGGACCGCGTGGTCGGCCGCTCGCGCCTGCCGCACCTCGACGACCGCGCCAGGTCAGTACCTTTCTTTTTTTTTTACTTATTAAAAGATAAAGATAAATTTATTTAAACTGCAATTGGGTATAACCCGGTGGCAGCTAATTACAAAAACATAAAAATACACAGTCTCTCAGTAACACAGAATATTAATACCAATAATAATAATAATAATAATAATAATAATAATAATAACAATAACAAGAATAAGGTAATATAACTAGCAAATTATATAATATAGCGTACTCGTGCGAGAACTCTCGCATGTTAAAACCAACCCTTTCCCTATCCATTTGTCTATCCTTTCAATTAAGAAGGAAAGTTGTTAATGAAACGTGTTTATTTTTACTTTCCCGTATACGTGCGTATGCACGGAGTGATATACGTAGTATAGGGAAAGTTATGTAATGCTGCGCGAAAAAATGGCCAATTTTCGGAGGAAAAAAATTAATTGCCCGGCCGTGAAAACGAATAAGTGGATAAAACCGGTTGCTAAATTAAGAAACAAAAATCCCCTAACACGTGGTGTGGTCAAAATCCATGATTTGTTGCTTCTTTATACTTAAAAATCGATTGACGGCATTCCGTCCGTCTGTCCGTCTGTGGTCAACGCTAGCGCCTAAACCGTTCGGTCTATTTTCTTCAAAATTGATATTCCCCAGTCGATCTGATTCTAGTCGAAGCTTTGTGATTTTGAAAAAGATTCTTTAAAATTTGGGGGTAATTTATATGAAGCCCCCGGGGATTTTCAACATTTTCTCAAAAACGGCTCCAAATTTTTTCTTTAAATTTCTTGTATGAATAGAGGAAAATACACTTTTTAACATGGCATAGGTCCGATTTTCACGTACAGCTCTGAATTTTCGAAAATTGTGAAAGTTTGAATTTTTTTCGGCGTCTTTCTCCAACTACAAAATTGAAGATAGAGATTTTTTCTTCAAATAAAATTTGTTCTGCATATTGAGTTCTTTAATAAAGGTCACGTAAATGTTTTTCACAATTTTGGTAGTTTTCGTGCAGTATTGCGTGCAATATGTGCAATTTTTAAAAATTACAAACACAAAATTTTCTCAAAAACGGCTCCAAATTTTTTCTTTAAACTTTGGTAGGGATAGTGGTAAATGTACTCTATCAATGACATAAAAGCCATTTTGGTCTATTGGTTGTTTTTTTTTAAATTACAAAAATGTAAATTTTTTCACATGTTTCTCACGTCGACAATATTTACATTAGTGGCGATTTTTTCACATTATTATATTTACGAGTACATGTGCTTTAAATAATGTCAAGTAAAGTTTCTCGAAAACACTACAGTTTTCTGTGAAAAGTAGCTCAAATTTCGGCATTTTCAGAAATGCTCAAACGTCATTTTCTCGTATATGGCTGCAATTTTTTTCTTGAAACTTTTGTAACGGATAGTGCTAATTACACTCATTAGTATAGCGTGAAGTTTATTTTGAGTTTTTTTGTTTTTTTTCAAAAATTATACACATGTAAATTTTTTGAAAGATCTCTCACAAATTTAATACGCACATTATCCGCAATTTGTAAAGATGATTATATTTGTGAGTGTAAGTGCTTCAAATAACTTCAAATAAAGTATTTTGAAAACTCAAAAATTTTCTGTGAAAATGAGCTTCAAATTTCGCATTTTTAATAGTGCTTAAACGCCATTTTCTCTTAAACGGCACATAATTTTTAAAAGAAAATTGCCATTTACGGCTAGGTTTTTGTGTTCTTTAATATTCTAAAATTAATGTTTCTGTTCTACCAATAGGAAACCGAAAAATTAAGAAAATGACAAAAAAATGTACTTTTGGCGACGATAGATGGTAGCTGGCAAGAAAGAGTATGTGGCAATTCCGAATAGCTAGCGAAGACCCAGGAAAATAGAAAACTAATACGGGAAAGTCTGTGCCATTCTGTTTCTGTTTTTTGACAAATAAATAAATAAAATAAATACGGTCATGCTTAATTTTTTCAAAATACGAATAGTTTTTCTTTAATTTTGTGACAAACGTAATAGGCCGCTGTAAATTTACTGCGCTTCGGACAGCTGGACGCGTCGTAAATTAGAATGTGCAATTTTGTATATTATTTCTTTCTTCGTTTATTACATTCGAACTTTGTTATAGACTCACACATTAATATTTTAGAAATTGTTTATTTTAAAATATTTGAAATAAGTAAAAAGAATTAATAGCCCTCAGAATAGCGACAATGCAGTGTCTGCAACAATGGAATTCACTTTGCGCTCGCGAATATCTGTGAATTAGTGTCATTGTTGTGACCTAATGGAGCTGTATGAAAAGGAGTTATAATTTTCTAATTTATGTTGATATTTGCAGGCAAATATTTAGTTTTGCACCAAATGCTGTACCATTTGTAGTGAGTAGAGAATTCGTTGCATGGTTTTAAAATACTCTTCCCTAATCATGGCCCAATGGAAGGCATTTCTATATTTCCAGGGTATCAGGCTTCTTTTTCCAATACAGGGTTACAAAACTTTTGCATTCTATTTTTGTCAAGTTGTAGAATTCACATAGTTCTGACAACTCTGCAATGGAAATAGTGAGTTCCAAGCGAAGATGTTAGTAGCGCATAAAGTGCAATATTACAGTACTACTTAGCTGTTTCCTCTAATACGGGAAAGTAAGTGCTGTTGAAGCACCACTAGTTTTAATGTATAAATGTAACTTCTAACGTACTTGCAGAATGTCAAACAAAAATATCAATGCAATTGATGTTGAAAACAAATTTTCAATAAAACTTTATTCAGCATTATAGAGAGATGTTCTCGGAACAATTCATACTTCTTTAAAAACAACTTTGAACAAATTATTCACTCCTCCTTGAGAGTTAGCTTTTCGCTTTCCTTTATAGACACAAACATAATAGAAAAGGTTTTTACTCTTCAGAAAGCAAAGCAAAGTACAGTAGTGTGTAAATACCGATCGAGCAAGTACATCCCTACTCTTTGCAATATTATTGATATATTATATATTTGACATTCCTTGATTTGTTATGAGGAACAGAGGGGTTTTTGGAGAGTCAGGGTGCCAGCTTGCTGGGGTGCGAAAATTGAAAAATTATTTGTGTATTAAAAAGTATTGGATTATTTTCAGCGTTCTTACGTACCTCAAGAAAAGCAATTCCGAGCCGAAAAATAAACTAATATTTTCACCTTTCACTAAATACAATTTGTTACCATTGGAAACAATTTAGTAGGCTTAGACTTCATTTCGGTACATGGGAATGTTACTCAAACGATGTTTGCATATTGAATATCTTAACGAACCGATGCCTTGAGTTTAATATCAAACGGTGATTTATTTACAATATGAGTTTGCAGCTGGGCGTTGATGTACATACTTCCAGACACCACCAACATTTAAATCGTTCCTTTGGACTGCGAACGTTGGCAGTTGTCGAGTGACTTCTCCTAATCTTTCTATAATTTTAAATTTACTTGCTTTTTTAAATTAATTAACGTAGTATTGTAGGCCAGCGCGATTTGATTTTTGTTTTTCATTTATTTCAAGCTATTTTACTTCAGCTAATTTAAAACTTTGTTCTTTGTGTAGTGCCATATACAAGTTTTCCCCTACTACCTCCGCGTACCCGTGCGAGAACTCTCACATGTTAGATCCATATCCTTATATTTTCATTTTAAGAGGGGAAGTAGTTAATGAAACGTGTTATTTGTTTAAAAATATATAAATGTAACTTGCATTGTACTAACACGATATCAATTAAAATAAAAAACAATGCAATTGATGTTTAAAATATATTTTCAATAAATATTTATTCAGTATCATGGAGAGTTTTCTTGGAACAATTCACAACACTTCCTTAAAGACAACATTTGAAGCAATCATTCAATATTCTTTGACAGCTAGCTTTTAGCTTCCCGTGAGTCACAAAAATATTAGAAAAGCTTTTTACTTTTGAGAAAGCTACATGCCTGAACCCGCTGACTTTAAAATTTCATCGAATGATAACGAAAATACTGGTAAAGGTAAAACACACAGTCTTCACTCTTCTTTGTGCACCCACATCCCTCCTCAATTAGGTACACAGCACTTACAGACACCGGTAAAACGTTAATTGATTGGTTTCACTACACGCAAAGAAACAATCTTCATAGGTATCAAGCAACTGTAATAGTACTTCTAGTTGTTGCTGGAGAAATATAGAGAAATATTGAATTAATGATTATGCAAATAAACCTCGTCAGACTGCACAAACTACAGTGTAACAGAAAGCGTAAATATTGTCGAATCTAAACCTTCTAAGCGTTTCGCCACAAGAATTGCTACCAGCAGGAAAGGCTGAAATATTGAGGTGGCCTTGATAGTGGAACCGAAAAGTTAATTGAATGAATCGGGAAATGTCTCATCTTGTAGATTATGGTGTGAAAACGTTTATTTGAGGCCTTTAGCATCAAAATTTTAGTTATTAAGGCCTTAAAACGCTTTGTTAGTAGTTATTTGACGAAAACTTTGGCAAGTGTTGCTGGTTGCATTGGACTTGAATAATTGGATGCGTTTTTTTAAAACAAATCCTTCATATTTTCAAAGTGAAAGTGCAATTCGTCAAGTCTCTGTGAAATTATCTTTCTTTAGAGCCCTCATTTATAAAGATTGATTGCATGTGAGAGCCGGAACGCAAAGGTATACTAATAAAATAATACAGGAGACGATTATAGAAATAATAATAATAATAATAAGGTAATATAACTAACAAATTATATACTAATTATAGTAATAATAATTGTAAAATAATAAAAATAATGGTTAAATAATGATAATATAAAATCTGACTGATTCATTAAACATTAAATTACATTAAGAGAAAAAAACTTCTATAATCTAACTCTGCACTGAGTACGTATATAATTAAGATTAGACTGCACTTCACTTCACTAAGACCTGAAAACATTTCCTTCATTATTTCTCTGCTACACACTGCACGGCATTATTACTGTGGTTGCCAACAGTGTCAATGAAAAAGGAGGACACCCGACAAGCCAAAGAAGGAGGGAGGAGTAGGATCTGGTTGTTGTGTTGTCAGCAATAATATAAAAATCTAATCTGTAGTTTGCTTGCCGATGCTATTACCTTTCCTATTACTCGAGTGTGAAAATTTCCAATTTTCAAAAGTTGCCAACCACGCTTCTTGGTGTCGTTATTCATCATTCAGCTACACACATACATTCGTACATGTATAGAAATAAGAGGGAGGGAGAGAGGGGGGGAGCGCGATGAGATCCCTGGTATTCAACAAAATATACGTGTGTACTATTCCCCTATATGTCATAAAGAGTTTTTACTGTTTGTTTTACGATAAATACACACTTGCTCTACAAAGAACACAGATTCTCTCCAAGTTCAGTGAAGGTCGTAGTGAACGAATTCTGAATGGCAACTAATATCAATGCGTTCCTCTTTTGGACTCTCTTCCCTTTGAAGTAGGGTTTCCAACAATGTTCGTGTAAATGGGAGCTCACTTGATAAACAAAAAATCCACACATTTCTTTTTATAAATATTTAATTTAGACTAACATCAGCTCTATTTCTTTCTTCTGTCCATTCGCGATTCAAATAAAAAGATTCGTTCATAAAATGCAGATGAAGATGGCGTAAGCGTCACTTTTTTATTTTAGTTACTAGACAGACACTATCATGCATTCGTGTGTCATCGTTCAGAAAAAGGATATTCATGTTTTCTATTCTAAATTAAACAATAAGCGATACAGCGTAGCATATATAATAAATGACCGCAAATGTTAAACTAATGGTGCTACAGCAGCACTTACTTTCCCGTATTAGAGGAAACAGCTAAGTAGTACTGTAATATTGCACTTAATGCGCTACTAACATCTTCGCTTGGAACTCACTATTTCCATTGCAGTGTTGTCAGAACTATGTGAATTCTACAACTTCACAAAAATAGAATGCAAAAGTTTTGTAACCCTGTATTGGAAAAAGAAGCCTGATACCCTGGAAATATAGAAATGCCTTCCATTGGGCCATGATTAGGGAAGAGTATTTTAAAACCATGCAACAAATTCTCTACTCACTACAAATGGTACAGCATTTGGTGCAAAACTAAATATTTGCCTGCAAATATCAACATAAATTAGAAAATTATAACTCCTTTTCATACAGCTCCATTAGGTCACAACAATGAAACTAATTCACAGATATTCGCGAGCGCAAAGTGAATTCCATTGTTGCAGACCCTGCATTGTCGCTATTCTGAGAGCTATTAATTCTTTTTAATAATTCTTTTAAAAGTCCAATAATTTGTAGGCAGACTCAAAATAACATATTTTTATTTTACAAATGTCCCAACGTTTCGAAGTTCAATTGCCTTCATCATCAGGGTCTATTAAAACAATATAATAAAATATAATACAGAACATTGTGATCTAATGTAGATGATATTTGTTAACAAAATCTATTGTTACAAAAACAAATTATAAAATATAAAATACAAAATACAATATTAGAAATTGTAATTCTTCAGGTTTTATTTCGTCACTAGACTCTCAAACAGCTACCATAATTAAAAAATGGATGTCTTAAGTACATCTTACGAGAAAACTAAAGCATCTCTCCAATTTTTAAGTGCTTGCAAAAAAGAATCAATAATACCAAATTTTATAAACAACCAAATTCCAAAATTTATTTTTAAAAGTTGTTCTAACACTAAGAAATTTCAAAGACAAGCAACAAAAATGAAAAGAAAACTTTTAAGTTTACATATTTCAGACACATATTATAAATTATATCATTTTAAAAAGCATTTATTATTTTTACAACAGCAAATGAAATTGAGAATTCCTTTGCAAACTTTATGTACTTTTTTCACTTCTCAAATATCCAGAATTAAAAAAGTATTTTATTTAGCGAGTCAAACAAAACAAAAAAAGTTTAAAAAATTATTTAAAAAACATCGACTAGAATCCAATACATATTTTTTACAAATAAATAATCAATTTGCAGAAAAGTTTATAAATTTGACAAAAAGTTTAATTCCAAATGAAGTAAAAGAAGTTTTATCATGGGGTCCTAAATTTTCCTTTCCTAGTACAGAAAGAGATAAGAAACAAATTATGATAGAGGCAATTTCTAATTTTGAATCGACATTATATAAAATTCCTTTAGAATTACGTGAATCAGCTCGTAATACAATGGTTAATGAACTTTCTAAATTTATTTTAACCCCTATTAGACTTTCTAAAATTCAACAAGCTATTATTCGAAAGAAAAAACAAACAGAAAAATTTTTAAAGGCTAATCCTAATCTATTTATTGTTCCTGCTGATAAAGGTGGCACCATAGTGGCAATAGACGCAATGGATTATATACATAAAGTTGAACAAAATTTTTTAAATAATGATAATTATTCCTTACTTAAAAAAGATCCATCGAGGATATTTTTAAATAAGATTCAGCAAATGATCAAAAGTTGGAAAATCAAGAAATTTATAGACCAAAAAACTTATAATCATATATATCCAACCACCCCTAATATATCTCGAGCATATGGATTTGTCAAAACACATAAAAATGGTTTTCCTGCTCGTCCAGTCGTCTCTAGTATAGATACTCCAGAATATTTATTTTCGAAATTCCTAAATTCAATAATTAAGACACATATGTCCAAAGATTATCAATTCATAGCAAAAAACTCAACACAAGTGGTTCAAGAACTAAAACTCATTAATATTTCTGCAGATGACAGGTTAATATCTCTAGATATTATTCAAATGTATCCAAGCATACCTCATGAACTTATTTTGAAATCTTTAACAAAAATTTTAAATAAATCAAGTTTAAAATTAGACCTACCTAATGAACAAATAATATTAGCGATAAAATTATTACTAAATAATATGTATTTAAAATTTAACAACAAAATTTATAAACAAAATACAGGAACTCCAATAGGAGGAAATATTAGTGCACTTTTAGCAGAAATGTCAATAAGAGAATTAGAAACTAATGTATTACCAAAATTACAATATAAATATTATACCCGATATGTTGATGATATTCTTATGATCATAGATAAAGATTCTACACAACTGTTTTAAATAAATTTAATGAATATCATCCTGCTATTTCATTTACAGCAGAAATAGAACAAGGAGATCAAATAAACTTTTTAGATGTTACTTTGATTCGATCTGGTAATAATATTATTACAAAATGGTACACCAAACCTACGTCAGCAGGAACTATTTTGAATTATCATTCTTCACATTCACCTCAAATTAAACGATCTATCATACACAATTTAGTTCATAGAGTTATAAAATTACGAGTCCTATCTTTTTTGATGAAGTATTGAAGAAAATGTTTTTATTATTACTAAGGAATAGTTATCCTTTAAAATACATTACACGTTTAATTTGTGCTAAATTAAGTAAAATGGCATATTCCCAGTCTATTACAAACATTTCACAAAATTGTCAATTTATTAATTTACCATTTATTCCATCAATCAGTTATAAACTTGAACAAAAATTTTTGGAACAATATAATATTAAAATACGAAATTCAGTTTTGAACAAGAATTTATTCATAAAACATATAAAAGATCCTATATCTAAATTGGAATCTAAAGGAGTAGTTTACTCCATAAAATGTTTACAATGTAATAGTTGTTATGTTGGGCAAACATGTAGAAAATTAAAAGAACGAATTCGAGAACATAAATATAATATTAGGCAGATAGAACAGAAACAAAATTCTTTAACTAAACATAGATTAGATAAAGATCATAACTTTGATTTTCTTAATCCTACAATTTTGAATAGAGATTCGAAATATTTGTCTCGACTTACTAAGGAAACTCTTTATATTAAGTTGCAGAAACATACGTTAAATACGATGACAGAGCGGAATTCCTTTACAAAAATTTATGACCCCTTAATCAATATTTTTCAAAAATAAAAAGAACTATTTCATATTTGTCTAACAAAATTCACTTGTTGCAATAGCATTTTTTAGTATTCTACCATTTGTTTTTATAAATATTTATGTTTATTTAGAACTCTGAAAAATTTACATAAAACTGCAAATCAATTTCATATTATTTACAATTTGAGGTGGCTTTGAATAAATATTTAATCGACTGTTTTCAATAAAGAAAGAAACAAACATAATTATTTAAACTAAAGTTTTATACGCAAATTCATGGATGCAGATTTCTTGTAAGTTGTATTTTGTATTTTATATTTTATAATTTGTTTTTGTAACAATAGATTTTGTTAACAAATATCATCTACATTAGATCACAATGTTCTGTATTATATTTTATTATATTGTTTTAATAGACCCTGATGATGAAGGCAATTGAACTTCGAAACGTTGGGACATTTGTAAAATAAAAATATGTTATTTTGAGTCTGCCTACAAATTATTGGACTTTTAAAAGAATTATTAACTTTAAAAAGGCAGTCTTTCACATATTTTAATATCTCTCTTTACATAAAGAAATTAATTCTTTTTACTTATTTCAAATATTTTAAAATAAACAATTTCTAAAATATTAATGTGTAAGTCTATAACAAACTTCGAATGTAAGAAACGAAGAAAGAAATAATATACAAAATTGCACATTCTAATTTACGACGCGTCCAGCTGTCCGAAGCGCAGTAAATTTACAGCGGCCTATTACGTTTGTCACAAAATTAAAGAAAAACTACTCGTATTTTGAAAAAATTAAGCATGACCGTATTTATTTTATTTATTTATTTGTCAAAAAACAGAAACAGAATGGCACAGACTTTCCCGTATTAGTTTTCTATTTTCCTGGGTCTTCGCTAGCTATTCGGAATTGCCACATACTCTTTCTTGCCAGCTACCATCTATCATCGCCAAAAGTACATTTTTTTGTCATTTTCTTAATTTTTCGGTTTCCTATTGGTAGAACAGAAACATTAATTTTAGAATATTAAAGAACACAAAAACCTAGCCGTAAATGGCAATTTTCTTTTAAAAATTATGTGCCTTTAAGAGAAAATGGCGTTTTAGCACTATTAAAAATGCGAAATTTGAAGCTCATTTTCACAGAAAATTTTTGAGTTTTCAAAATACTTTATTTGAAGTTATTTGAAGCACTTACACTCACAAATATAATCATCTTTACAAATTGCGGATAATGTGCGTATTAAATTTGTGAGAGATCTTTCAAAAAATTTACATGTGTATAATTTTTGAAAAAAAACAAAAAAACTCAAAATAAACTTCACGCTATACTAATGAGTGTAATTAGCACTATCCGTTACAAAAGTTTCAAGAAAAAAATTGCAGCCATATACGAGAAAATGACGTTTGAGCATTTCTGAAAATGCCGAAATTTGAGCTACTTTTCACAGAAAACTGTAGTGTTTTCGAGAAACTTTACTTGACATTATTTAAAGCACATGTACTCGTAAATATAATAATGTGAAAAAATCGCCACTAATGTAAATATTGTCGACGTGAGAAACATGTGAAAAAATTTACATTTTTGTAATTTAAAAAAAAAACAACCAATAGACCAAAATGGCTTTTATGTCATTGATAGAGTACATTTACCACTATCCCTACCAAAAGTTTAAAGAAAAAATTTGGAGCCGTTTTTGAGAAAATTTTGTTTTTGTAATTTTTTAAAATTGCACATATTGCACGCAATATTGCACGAAAACTACCAAAATTGTGAAAAACATTTACGTGACCTTTATTAAAGAACTCAATATGCAGAACAAATTTTATTTGAAGAAAAAATCTCTATCTTCAATTTTGTAGTTGGAGAAAGACGCCGAAAAAAATTCAAACTTTCACAATTTTCGAAAATTCAGAGCTGTACGTGAAAATCGGACCTATGCCATGTTAAAAAGTGTATTTTCCTCTATTCATACAAGAAATTTAAAGAAAAAATTTGGAGCCGTTTTTGAGAAAATGTTGAAAATCCCCGGGGGCTTCATATAAATTACCCCCAAATTTTAAAGAATCTTTTTCAAAATCACAAAGCTTCGACTAGAATCAGATCGACTGGGGAATATCAATTTTGAAGAAAATAGACCGAACGGTTTAGGCGCTAGCGTTGACCACAGACGGACAGACGGACGGAATGCCGTCAATCGATTTTTAAGTATAAAGATGCAATAAATCATGGATTTTGACCACACCACGAGATAGAGGATTTTTGTTTCTTAATTTAGCAACCGGTTTTATCCACTTATTCGTTTTCACGGCCCGGCAATTAATTTTTTCCGCCGAAAATTGGCCATTTTTTTCGCGCAGCATTACACAACTTTCCCTATACTACGTTTATCACTCCGTGTATACGTACGTATACGGGAAAGTAAAATTGACTAAAAGGAGGACATCTGAAATAAAAGGAAGATGAGAGGACAATTGACGCCAGTGGATGACTGTCCTCCAAAAAGGAGGACGGTTGGCAACACTATTTATTACTGTTGGGTGTAGGCCGACCTGAATGACTGAGGCGGCTAGAAAGTGTGCCGATTTAGCGCTTCGGCCTCAAGGGTCGCGGGTTCGAGTCCCGCATTGGGCATGGTTGGTTGTCTCTGGTGTTTCACGAATGTGTTGTCGCAGGCGGCCTTGTGAGTCTGCTGACCACAGACCGAGGAGCCCGCAAGTATGTCTAATATAAAAGTGTCATATGTGACCTCATGAAGGACATAGTGGGTGCCCGATGTGGATAGCCAAAATCGGTATCCCCAGCCGAAAGCTGAAAAAGCCTCCGGAAGAAAAAAAATGTTGTTGGGTATTGGACTGATACACAATGAAACTGTTCTCTCCACCATCAAATACGTTTATTGCTGCACATACCCAAATCATATATAAAGAATTAAGATACTATCCGTTTTCGGTCAGGGCTCTGAAGTAGGGACGTTCCCATCCCACCGATTCAATTCCGCAGTCCTTTCTTTTGCTTTCTGTGGAATCGGTATTCGATTTCCTTGCTTTCGATTCTTGCTGGAATTGATTCCAGCAAGAATCGAGAGCGAAATTCAGTCAAATGAATACCTTTGAGTTTTTTAAATTACGCATTTTGTCTGGTATACGGTGTAAGATATATAGGTGTGTCCACGCCCAGTCTAAAACTGAAGCTCGTGTGAGGTTAATTCTCACAGTTCTCACATATAAGCGCTGCGATCTTTGGGTCTCATTTGGACATGGTCGTGTAATGTGTAACAGCCACCGTTTCAGATGTCATCTTAAAATATATATCTTCCACCGTGACCCGAACCGATCGTGCGCGCCGTACGGATAAGCGAGAAACTAGCCTCAAACTGGTTTCAGAAAATTTGCCCCAAAGGCGGGTAGTTGACACACCTATATATCTTACACGGTGGTCTGGTGGAATATAAGTACTTCGTATTTTCCATTTTTTTGGGAATAAATTTTTACGACAAATATATTAACATTAGAGTAAGTCTAGGCTTCATTCCGAGACTAAAACAGACCTTTATTTTGTGAGAGTGTTATTTCAGATGTAATTGATCTTGATGGCTTCACTATCTTGTCGACAGAAATATTTTAAACATATATTTCAGATTTTGATCAACCTTGCACGTTTCTACAGGATCAGAACAATATTTTATTAGAGAAAAATGATAACTTCGTAAAATATTTGATTAATAATATAATTGATTAAAACCAATAGTTTTATTAGTTACATATTCTTATATCATGAAAATTCGGTTCTTTGAAATTCTGTACTTTCCTTGTGCTTTAATTTTGATATCGATGTATTCGTTCTATTCCCTTGTTCTTTTGCTACCATGAAAGTGTGTGTAAGTGTTGAAAATGTAAGAGAAGGTACTCTTTTGAATACGATTCCTTTGATAATCGATTCTTTTATCGTGAGTCCATTCTGGTTTCGAATACTGAATCCATTATTTTTTAGTAATCGAATGTCCCTATCCTCGGGTAAACTCTCCCTGACCACTTTGCAAATGTTCCAGCGGTCCAGGGTCTTTTAACTCCCATATAACATGACCATTACAGTGGCGCGCTCTTCTGTAGCACCTTTTTACAGGAACTAAAATATGAACTGCTGCCAATGATCCTTCAAACGTGTGTGGCTGTTGCGTAGCTGTCTTGCCTCGACTGGGAATAGAACCCGGGGCCGCATAGTGGAAAGCGATCACGATGATCAAGAGGCTAAATAACTAATGTTACTAATAATTTTTAATTTAAAAATTTGTGAAGTTACATTTGATTTTCAAAGCGCCAAATCTTGTTTATTTTCGGCCATAGGTATCGTGATAGTATACGCTCGACCAAGTTGAGAATGATGTTAACAAGAGCGCGCCACCGTCTGTGTTGACAGACGAAACGACAGAGACAGAGATATAAGGATACTCAATTCAAAATTAAAATGGGACCGTGCCAAACTATTGCGAAAAAAAGTGCGATTTATTTCGTCAAAATATAGTATCTTTCCAATGAATATTTTAACTGAATTTGGACATGTATGCACCTCATGTTGGAAGAAATAAAAGTTCATTTTTCTCTGTAAAACGATTCAAAATTTTGAAACTAATTCCTTCGATGAGCAGTAACATTCATATAAATTGTTTAATTTAACTTAAGTACTTTCTCAGAATATATACTAAATAACATTATTGTTTATGAAAGAAGTAACTGCCACCATAATGAAGAATATTGTAGATTGTTATGACAATAAAGTTAATGTTTTGGTACTTTATTGCATACCTAACAAACCGCTTAAAGCCCATGTAAAAAAGATTAATGAAGGATACAAAACATTTAAATTCAACGAATAAGTATTAAACATTCAGTATAAATAGATTTTTAATTACATTCTTGTACTAGAACGGTGAAAAATAAACAAGCAACTTAAAAGGAACGAAAATAAAACAGTTCGTGCAAATCTTTCATAATGTGTTTCTGAAGTTATATTTCAACGGCCTCTATGAAAGAGGCCATGGCTGATTCCGTAGAAGCAGTCTCAGAACTCGCTTCACTCTCCTGGCGACTTTCGTTAGCGAAACTGACTGTACAGATCCGTGTTTACACTGTTAGTTCTATGACGCGCCGCAATCGCATCCTTCATTCTTCGCGTTGTCGAGTTATACATAACGCGTTTGGGCCGGGATACTACTTAGGGGAAATGAACACACACTGATTTAATCAATGCACTCACCTAAGCATTTGGCGTGGCCTGAAGGAAGAGTGACGTGGGGCTTCCTCCAACTAGAGATGTCAAGACATGAGAGAGAGAGGGAGCCAGACAGACAGAAAGAGAGAGAGAGAGGCGGGCGCCTCAGGCTCAGAGTCGACAGATGTGTTGCGAGCTCTTTCCGCACCACTGCTACAGAATTTCCCCAATTTGCCTCTCCATTGAAACAAAATTCCCCAAATTCAAAACGGAAAATATTCTCCAAATTACGGACCAATGACATGAGCTGTTCCAGACGATTCCATTGGCTGTCCCCTTAAATTCAAATAATTCAAATTAACCAATCATCGTCCTCTAAACTGCTCGAAGCCGTATACCGTCGTCGTTTTTCTCATGTTTTTCTTTCTCTCTTCCTGTCGTTTATTTCTCTCTTTCTGATACACAACTAGTGGTGCTACAGAATGGCACCGACTTTCCGGTATTAGTTTTCTATTTCTTTGGGCATGAGCTAGCTATCCGGAATTGCAACACTCGTGCCAACTGCGATCTATCGGCGCCCAAATTACATTTTTTCGATATTTTCTTAAGTTTTTGGTTTCCTAATGGTATAACGTAAATATTAATTTTTTAGAATATTAAAGAACACAAAAACGTCGTTCTAAATGGCATTTTTCCTTTAAAAATTTGTAGTCGTTTAAGAGAAAATGGCGTTTAAGTACTACTAAAAATGCGAAATTTGAAGCTCATTTTCACAGAACATTTTTGAGTTTTCAAGAAACTTCATTGGAAGTCATTAGAAGCACATTAACTCGAAAATACAATAGTGTTTACAAATTGCTGGTAATGTGCATGTTAAAGATGTGAGAGATCTTTCAAAAAAATTACATTTGTGTAATTTTTTTAAAAAAATCCCAAAATGAATTTTCCGTCATATTAAAGAGTTCAATCAGCACTATCGGTTCCAAAACTTTGAAGGAAAAATTTGGAGCAATTTCTGAGAAAATGCAGTTTGAGTGTGTCTGAAAAAGCGGAATTTTGAGCTAGTTTTCACAGAAAACTGTAAAGTTTTCGAGAAACTTTACTTGACAGGATTTAAAGCACTTAAACTTGTAAAAATAATAATGTAAAGAAATCGCCACAGAGGTAATTATTACGGATGTGGGAAACAAGTCAAAAAAATTACATTTTTGCAATTTTTAAAAAAGGAAAGAATAGAACGATATGGAATTTATGTCATCTCGTAGGGTACATTTAGCTCTATCCCTACCAAAAGTTCAAAGAAAAAATTTGGAGCCGTTTTTTTTCAAAAAATCTTATTTTTGTATTTTTTTAAATTTCACAAATTATACACAATATTGCTCGAAAAGTACTGAAATTTACAAACAAATGTACATGACCCTAATGAAAAAACTCACTATTACGAACAAATTTTATTTGAAGGCAAAATCTATCTGCTATTTTGTAGTTGTAGGAAGACATCGAATAAAATTCTAACTTTTGTAATTTTCGAAAATTCAGAGTTAACCGTGAAAATCGGATCTATGCATCTTAATAAATACATTTTACTCTGTTATTACAAGAAATTTAAAGAAAAAATTTGGAGCTCTTTTTGAGAAAATTTTGAAAATGTCCGGGAAGCTTTATGTAAAGTACCCCCAAATTTTATAGAATATTTTTCAAAGTCTCAAGGCTTTGACTCGAACTAGATCGACCGGGTAATATCCATTTTGGAAGAAATGGTACTTATGGTTTAGGCGCTAGTAGTATTTACAGATGGACGGACGGATAGACAGACGGACGTTTTCCTTTCAATTGGTTTTTCGGTATCAAAAACAAACAAACCACAAATTAGGGGTTCTGGCTATACCACGTGTTAGGGAATTTTTTTCTTAATTTAGCAACTAAATTTATCCACTTTTTTGTTATCACGGCCCGGAATTTTTTTCTGGCGAAAATTCGCCATTTTTTTGCGCAGCATTACATAATTTTCCCTATACTACGTATATTACTCCGTGTATACGTACGTATACGGGAAAGTAAAAATAAGAGAGAATAACGTCCAACGTTTCTTTCTATTGATAATAATTAAGAGAATAATATTTGTCTCGACTCCGGATGAATATAATTTACCCAAAATATCTTCAAATATTTCCCCGTCCATTTGTGTTCCCCATTCTTTCCCCCCAACGAAAAAAAAATCATTTTGGGAACAAAATTCCCCTATCTGGCAACCCTGGCTCTAGCCCACTCAGCAGGTGCTCTCTTATCACGACAGCTATGACAGAAAATAAACACGTTTTCGCCCTTTGAATACCAAATGTAATTTCACAGATTTGTAACATAAAAGAAAATATAAATAAGTAACATTAGTTGTTTAAGAAAATAAAACTTAAATACTTGCTAACGTGACAGCTACGTGTCCGGGCGGATGCGTAGACACAACGCCTCGCTACAAACGTATGAATTTACGAACCTAAATAGCTAACATTACTTTTCCCCACTAACTAGAAATAATCATTAGAAGGATAGACACTTTTCATCCTTCTCAGATGGAGATGTTGTATGATTTGAATTGAAATTTGTTTCAAGTGCTTTTATTTAATTCAAAACCATTACTAGATATCTAGATATAAGGTTTATTCTATAATTGGGCTGATGTTGCCCGGTGGCAGAATACAGAAAAATAAAAGTACATTTACAATTACAAAACAATTAACAATAAAAACAATATATAAAAAATCGATATATAAAACAAACAAATTATCTTCGTCATTACTTAGACATGCAAATGCATTTACATACATATACATATACAACAAATGAAACTACATATATACTAACATTTAAGTAAATAAACTTACATATTACACCAACATTCATACATACAAACATACACGCTTACATACATATCATGCAAAGACATAGGAGCACTCGCTTACACACCATCCTGCACGTATTCACTCACAATCATATTGAGACAAATATGGATAAACATTTTTACCTACAACATAATAATAAACAATATTATAATAATTTTTACATTTCTAACACGTAAAACACTCGTCAACATAAATCAATAAAAACCAACTTTTGTCAGAATAGTCTATAAAAGACGCTTTAGATTAGCGAAATAAACAACGAAATGAAATCACTTCACTTCACTTCACTTCACGTTTTCACCCTATTGATTAATTTCCTATATTTTTTTCTAAAAACACGCGCTGAGCAAGGAAAGGGCTCAAAAACTGTTGCAGGAAAATCGTTCCAATCTATGATTGTTCTGTTTCCAAAAGAAGAATTTGCCGACGTCCGTTCTTTGAATTCTAGTTCTAATTTTATATTTATGATCAAATCTATTAAAATCATCTGGTTTATCTAGCCTTCCCCGTATTTCCTGCCATGCAGAGCCACCAGAGTAAGATTTGTACATTACGCAAGGTCGAGCCCTTTTCCTCCGATATTCTAACGAATCCCAATATGCAGGTATGAAAAATCCACGGTTTCGATGGGGATTGAACTCCACAATCTTGGGTACAACAATCCGATGCGCTGACCGTTATACCATCCGAATCCGCCTTTACCTTTATCCGTCGAATACCTTTAAATAAAATGACTACAACTTTTTGCAGGAAATATAAAAATGAGAAATTAACATTAAGTTCAATTTTAATGTTTTTCAAGCATTTTGGGGAAAATTGGTTTAGAAAAAATTGACCTAATTCGTATCGGTAGCCACATGGAAGAATCAACAATAAAGAGATGACTTTAAGCTGTTACCGTAAGCTAGCTGAAGGATATGCCAAAGCTTTTAGGGCCCAATTGACGCTTTGCTGCGAGTGTTCAGGTTGGCCGGAAAACGTCGCCCTTCTTCTTCTGCAATGAGCGTAAAAACACTAGTCTCTGCATCTCATTATTCCCAAACCACTTTATGCTACAATACATTATTTTCAGTTCGTTCGGAACTACGTTAAGGGATAATCCTCAAAAGTAAAATTTAGCAACTTTTTCACATGATTGCATGTATCTCTGAAAGATTTCAGAAACGTTTTAGAAATATAAGTCGATTTTAACATTTTAGAATCCAATGTTTCACAAGCACGAATGTATTCTACAACATTAATAGACCTACGGAAGGAGAATAATATTCATAGCATCATGCATACTACCTTTGATAAATTGAGAACAATTGAAAAATGCATGACACAGAAATGGAATAGCACATGGAAAGAATGTAAATCAAGTCAACTCCGCCGCCAAATTAGTAACTTTTATCATATTAAAACTTCTAAGAAGCTCAACCGAAGAGGACAAGTCGCACTGTCCAGAATAAGATCAGGCCACACAAAATTAACCCATCTCTACTTAATTATCAAAACACCCCCTGCACTTTGAGATACTTGTAACGCAAATTTAACAATATACCACATTATTGAAAACTGCCATAAATTCAGTTATCAAAGACAATTTACTAATCTAAATAAAGCTTTAGATACCCTACTGTATTCGACCGAATATCAAAACCAATTGATCAAGTTCTGTGAAAATTGTAATATCCTTAATGATATATAGTATTGTATAATTATGTTATGTATTATAATATATGATGCCATACAATGAAAGATTATATATATGCTATGACATTTTTGTTAATGTAATGCTAGATAAAATTATACTTGTATAAACAATGTAGTCGCTAATAACCTTAGTCGTTGATGCGACTAATAATAAAGAAATTAAAAAAAAGCACGAACGTGACATCATGTTTTCCTAATGCTTCAGGCTACCATACACGGAGGCAACGTTGAGGGAGACAATGCGACGAGCCACCCTGTCTCCCATCGGCGTCCCGCATCGCACCACCGAAGACACCAAGTTCATGGGCTACGACGTGCCCAAGGTGAGTTCACATTGCCTTTCCATTGCCTTCTCTGTTTCAATGTTTTTTCTTTATTTATCAATAGAGCCCTTGACAGCAAAAGTGGTGTAAGTAAAAAAAACATACTTTCCGGAAAATGACTGCAAATGAAAAACGCCATAAAACTATAGTGCTTAGAAATAAATGACCTAGAGTGTCATGAACGTGTTCAGGAGATATTCTTTTAATATTTATGTATTTTTTAGCTGAAACATTGCTTTTTAATTAATTAACTCTTTTGTTGACTTTCGCCACTTGTGCGTACACCGTGTCTGAAAACTATGACTTACATTCAAGTAATTGGCACGCACAATTTTTGTCTGTCATAGGAATATGATGGAAAAATAGGGCTTTGCCACAATTTTCAACCACGTGGGAGCAATTTTGAAGTTTGCGATTTTGACCTGTGCACATATCGCTAAAAGCGATTAAATGTTTTTTCGAGATGCTTCTTCTGTGATAAGTACAGGTAAACAACAAGCAATTTCTTGGAAGCCCCACGAAGCTGTTGTTTCGTCATACCAATGACTTACAACAGAATTGCATGCAGCGGTATGAGCAACTTGTTGGATACGTCTGCATTTTGCTGGCTTCTAGCTAAGAAATATCGAAGTTCGACTCATACCATTTTAGCCCGTGATGGAACAATGTTCAACCATCTACAAATGCATCTAACTCAAATCTTCCAAAATTTGACTTACACCACTCTCACCGGCCCAACTATATAATTCTACTATCAACTTATAAGTGTGCATAAGCAGACCTATAAATCAAATTAATATGATAAATTGTGTAAATTGATTTTAATACAATAATTTCCTGTTTTACCTTCCATATTACTTGTCATTCCGTTCAGTATATTACACTGTCGAAACAGTTTAGAGAACAATGTATATAACAATATTTTCCCTTAGGACTCGATGGTGATCACGTGTCTGTGGAGCATGCACATGGACAAGGACTTCTGGGGCGACCCAGAGGCCTTCCGACCTGAGCGCTTTCTGGACTACCAAGGGCAGCTGCTCAAGAAGGACCCCACGCTGCCCTTCGGTGCAGGTAGGGTACTCATTGAGAATCAAATGTATGAGAGTAATCCAGTGGCTGGAGACCTTTCTGGGCCAGCAGCTCGAAGTCAGTTAGATGAGCTAGGCTAGCTGATGGAATACTTAGGTTCCCCTCAGATTCCTATAGACGTTTTAGTGGCTGTAGAACTTCGGAAAACGTAAACGGCGAGCAGAACTACTTTCTCAAGTAGCACCCCACGCGGCCCTGAGACGCAGAAAGGTTACTCTTTGACATTCAGAGATCATCAGGCGTAGAATGTGCATGTGTGAATGGGGCCGTCTGCCCGAAGTCGGTATTGCCTGTCAATCCAAGCCCCAGTTTCCTTCGGGGGAGATTTTTGTGTATGTAGTTACCAGGAGTAGTTTGCTGTTGTCTTTTTGAATAAGGTACAGTTATAAAAATATTTTATTTTTTACCAATTAATCTGCATATAACTTACAGAAACAAGCAAAAATAAATCGAGAGTGATATCGTAAAAATTATATTGTATATAATAGTATTGAGAAATAAATCTTCAATAGACGGAGTATGGAGTACATTCTCTGCTAGATTATCTGCATGCCATGTTCACTGCTGAAGCTAGAAGATTCTGATGAAACTTGGCATTCGTTTGCCCATTCCACGCCCTCTATAAGACGTTTCTAGATAAATATTGTGCGTAAAAGGCGGCTCTTCTAATTATTCATTCCACGCAATTGCGAGGTTATCGGTTTGATCATTGACCCGTTTATTCAACGCACAGAGTATGACCTCATATTGCGTAGCCAAAATCTGGGAAATAGAAGTTCGCACAGGTTCATTTCCCCTACGAGTCACTCAAGAGCAAGTGAGGGCACAAATATTAACCAAGATCGAACTTTGGTTGAAACAAAGCCCATCTTTGTACAAGAGAACCGGCAGTTCGCCGTTCCTTGTCCCAAACCGAGCGATGCAGCAAATGTTCACGTTGTTGCCCATCTTTTTCGCGGTTCTCGAAATATTACTAATATTAAAAACGATGAGAGCAAATGTTTACCCATCGGCGGAGCGCGAGCTGCTGACGTTGGTGAAGCTGGCATTTTCCCTGGCATCGCTGCACAGGGAAGTGAACATTTAAAATGATTTCTATGCGTAAATATGAGATGGCCAAAACTGTTCTTTTAACAGTACAAAAACAGTTCCTCCTGTCTGTCATCCTCACATTGCTGACTGAATCCTGTCTTCCTCGCTAACATTGCTGACTGAATGCTATTTCTCCTGTCTATCTTGTTGATTAAATCGTTGACTGAATGCTACTTCTACTGTCTGCCGTGTTGACTGGATCGCTGACTTAATGCTATTTATCCTGTGTGCCTTGTTGATTGAATCCTGCCTGAATGCTATTTCTCCTGCCTTGTTGATTGAATCGTTAACTGGTTGCTATTTCTCCTGCCTGCCTCTTTGACTGAACAGCTGACTGAATGCCGATTCTTCTGTCTGCCTTGTTGACTGAATGGCTAATTGATTGCTGTTCCTCCTGTCTGCCTTGTTGATTGAATTACTAACTGGTTGCTATTTCTCCTGTCTGCCTTGTTTATTGAATGGCTGACTGAATGCCTTTTCTTCGGTCTGCCTTGTTGACTGAATGGCTAATTGATTGTTGTTCCTCCTGTCTGCCTTGTTGATTGAATGGCTGACTGAGTGCCGATTCTTCTGTCTGCCTTGTTGATTGAATCGCTGACTGAATGCCGATTCTTCTGTCTGCCTTGTTGATTGAATGGCTGTTCCTCCTGTCGCAGGGAAGCGGCTGTGCGCGGGCGAGACGTTCGCACGCCACTACCTGTTCCTGTTCTTCGCGGGGCTGATGCAGAACTTCCGCTTCCGGATGCCCGACGGCCAGAAGCCGCCGCCCATGGACGGCCACCGCCCGGGCATCATCGAGTCCATTCCGCCGTTTTGGATCGAGGTGCAGCCGCGCGACTAAACCTCCCCAAACCCCAACAAGGAAGTGTTCGTCTCTATAAACAGTATTGTTCTACGGCAAAGTGGCATATCTCTAGACGGGTTTTGCCGATTAGTTTTTCTGGGATCACTTGCACGTAGGGGCCTGAACGTTATAGACTAATACATTTTTATCGCATTAACTGGTAAAAATTATTATATTGATCATATTGTATCTAAAGAAGTTATTTTATAAAAAGAAGGGATAGTGTAACTACAAATATTAATTTTATTATTCATTCGCAGAAAATATTTTGTAAAAAATAAGAGTCAACAAGCAAATGTAAAATATTCCAGCCAATGGGAACTGCATTTATTTACCAGAACTAGAGAGATTGTGAAATATTGAATTTTCCACAAATCAGTGAAAAAATTGTTTCTCACAGTCGTCAGTTTGTTTCAATTACTCGTTGTATGTCAAAAATCGGGATATCGAATCGAATGCACCTTAATTATTAAAAATACAGAGTTCATCTCATGTTCTACAATGGGTAACGATGAAAATAGCTATGTTTAATCAATTTGTACGTCTAAACGACTTTTCGGCAAAAAGGAAACTTCATGACAACTGGCAGTGAAAATGCAATAATTTTTAATTGTATATAATATCATTATTTAATGTTACCCACATCCACTACCTGTGAATAATTTGTAATTTTGTATAATCTCTAAAATATACTTAATCTTTTAAATACACATTTCGCGTTGTAATTTAATTTATTGGTAAGTGTACAATTACAATTTTGAAAACACAATTTGATTCAAGTAAATAATACTAGATGGTCAAACACTTACTGTCTTACATCCTTGTATAATTGGTAACGGTTACGTAATATTATAATATTTCTTCCTCACATTCCACTTATTAATACTTCAACGATCATTTAAAAACTCAAACGTTATGGTTCTAAATTACGCAATGTGGCTAATATTTCGAAAAAAATGTATTTAAAAATTTAATATCCCTAATACTTTTTATTCCATTTACAGATTTAGACCTGTAACGCAAATAGTGCATTTCAACCATACAATCAATTAATTAATTTCGTTTTTTCACTTGCTCCCTGTCAGGCTTTGAAATAGCCATTAGATTTGGGAGGGGGGAAGTAGTAATATCGAATTTGCAAATACTGCCTAACGTTCACACATTTATTTCCTATAATAAAAATACCATTTGTCAGCCCATGCAAACGTTTAGAATCTGTTTAGAAACTCTAAAGATATCAAGCACTTCCAATATTTCACAATTTACAGAATTTACATAGATCAATTCATAATCAATAATATATAATAAACACAAGTAAAAAGTGCGATCATACAAAACATGCAAATCATTGGAACTGCAAAATTTAAAAGTAATTTCAGTTGTCAGACCGTAAAAAGTCAATTATTTTCATAGCTGTTTCCATGTAATAAAATTAAATATCTAATTCCGATAAGTAGATTGTATCTAGCAGAAACATTTCAACTTCAACATTGAATCTCTTTGTATTTTAATTTCTGATGCTATTCTATCTTTAAGGCAATATAAAATCTTAAAAATGGCTCGACATTTTTATTTTTTCTTTGCTCAAAAATACCTAAATACCCCCTAAAAATATAAATAGGTATTATTTTCTTTAAAACTTCGAAAATATCGAAAAATTGCCAATATTTTTAAAACCTGCCCTACACAATATTCAAGTTCCATATTATAGAACAATCAAATTCAAACAAAAATATCATCCAAATATACACTCGTTCTTGTAATGGTTACAGAACTCTTGAAATTTCGAGGAATGGCCACCACTCGCACTGCTTTTGTCACAATTGTAAAAGATGAGCTATGTCAGCGAAGAATTTCTGCGTGTATTTTCAAACTTTTTTCAAAAAGATTTAATTTTGTATTAAATGTGGACTCTGATAACGTAAAAGACGCTTAAAAGAATGGCACAAATACTGTTTTCGTTGATTTGTTTTAAATTATCGAAAATTGCAAAAGCAAATTTTTTCAGCGTCTTCCTACAACTATAATATTGAAGAAAAAGATTTCTTGAAATAACACCACGTACAATTTTTCAGAAAACATTAACAGTTTTCGCATAACTCGTTAAATGTAGGGAATTTTTGAAGAATTATTTTCTGAAAAAGGAGCTCCAAATTTTTCATTTTAATTCGCTCCTCGTGTCTTTCAAAGAACTTTAAAAAATTTGAGGTAGTCCCGTTTCCGGCAAACTGTGTATATTTTCCAAAATTGCAAAAACCACCAAAATCGCCAAACTACAATATTGATGACTGTTTTTTGTCTTGAATGATTGTTCTGAACTGTTTTGTCCTAAAACATGTGGCGCTGTAACAACTCATACAATCTCACACAACAATCTCGCACTCATACACTTATTTGTAACGACTCCCTAATAGTATATTTACTACATGAACCAGCAGAATTGTTTCCAACCTGCAAAATTGTTTCCCGTGAAAAGTTTGATACCTTTTAACATGGCGGAGAGTGCCTCTATTTTTTCAAAGATGGCGGCGCTATTGCTATTCGTGTATCTCTAACCCGTAACTTTCCTCCAGCATCTCCGTCGCTCGTACCGAAGATCGCGCGTGTGACCATTCTCCCGTCAATTTGTATCTAGAAATAGGAATTCTCTCCAGATTCACTCGCCCTTCAATTCGCTGTAAAATGTTATCAGGAAATTCCTTCCATTTCTGAAACCTCGTCAGAGCAAGGCGGGACCTTTTCCAATCCGTAAGCAATTTGAATTATTAACCCTCCAACGACTATTGCAGTGATCAACTTCTATATCGTCAATCAGAGTATCACTCTCCGTCCCAGACGCCTACTATCGAACAAAGTTTCTTGGCTGTCCGGGTTGAGCCGCGTCTTAGTCGATGGATCCGACATTTCGGCGATCTTGCTGTGGCCTTCAGAGCTAAACTACCCACAGTAGTTTAGCTCTGAAGGCCACAGCAAGATGGGCGAAACGTCAGATCCATCGACTGAGATGCGGCTCATCCCGGACAGCCCAGAATACAATGACTCCGGCCGCGGAAGCCTACGAACTCATACTATCGAACAAAGTTTGGCAAAGTTCTCTAAATATCCTTGGAATACGAGGACTTTACGCGGTTCTGTTTCCCTCGCTTCCAGGCCACGTGGTCTTGCTGTGCCGCGTAGGCGACAAAGGTGAGTATCTCCTCTCGGAGTGAGGTCGGCGCATGCTCCTGGCACTGAGGTGTTTTGAGAGAGCACCAGGCGCTGGCTAGACTATTAAGGCCACAGGGCGGTGACCTCTTATCACATAATAAAATCTGGGAAGTTCGAGCAATTGCATATTTTTGTTAATGGTTTCGGTATCAGGGGACCCCAAAACGTGTATTTCCGTTAAAACCTCTAAATCGATTTTCCGCAGCATTACGCAACTTTCCCTACATTACTTATATTACTCCATATATACGTATGTATACGGGAAAGTAAACAAATTTCGGTCAATTTTTGTCCAGAAACAACAAAATAAAAAATACAAACGTCCGAGGTACAAGACTTTCCTCTACATATTTTGCCTTTTCATACTACATAGTTTTCCGGACTCTAGTCATTAACCCATTGACTGATGAAGGCACAATGAAGCTTGTTAATCTAGGGGCCATATGCTAAAGAAAAATATGGTCTCTGGGTCCACACCATATCTTTTACTTTATTGGTGAAGTTATTTTCAGATGTTTCTAAAAATAGTTTTAAAAATTAAATTAAATGTCACATATGTAATTCACACATGAGGGACACCAGTGACCCTCGTGTCCCCGCACGTACAGAAAGCCACAATTTTTGAAAGAGTAAGTACTTCATAAAATTCAATGATATTCAGGACATTTCAAAGGAAAAACAAATATATAAATATTAAGTGCCTTTTAGTAAGAAAAGAAACTGTATTGAAGAAAAACTCTACAATACAAAATACATGGAACAAATTCTATTCAATACAATAATGCTGCTACAAGCGGTAATTTAGAACGTTAAGAGCATTCTATAATAAATTGTGCATTGCTCTATTGGAGAAAGTTGAAACTAAATCAATTTGAAGCCCGTCTCGGAAAGACACAGACCTTGAAATAAACACCAGCGTGAGACCCACCCGTGACCCTCATGGCCCTCACCGGGAGTACTGCTGGGGCCCACCAGTGGGCCTCACGGCGCCACAGTCAAACCGCGTGAGGCCCACCCGTGACCCCCACGGCAATCAGTGTGTCAATAGGCTACTCCTTGGAAGGGGGATGCGGCAGGCCTCCTCCGAATCTTCCGCGGTTCTTACCTCTTCGTCACTGAGCGACATTGCTCGTCCCCAGAGAGGTACACACTCAATCCTGAGTATGGAAAGGTCTCAATCTCTTGCTTTGCGTAAAGGCCGACATACGAGAAGGCCTCCGGAGGTTCTACAAGCACACTAAGGAAGATGATAGACAGACTGGCATTTCATCGTTGCCCAATTTGACGAGACCATGTCCTAATTTCTTTTGGAGGAGAGGATGGCAACAATCTAATGTGGTTCACAGGTCAGGCGAAACGACTTAGTTATCTAAGAGTTGTCAAAATCAGAGACTCTGATCTGTTCCTTGAAAGTTGCTCTGTTGTGTTCTTCAAAACTTCCAACATTTGAATATGTTCTTTCTTACCGAAGAAAGAGTTATATTGAAAATGTATCTTAGTAACATGATCCTATTTTAGAACAGGATTTATTTTCACCAATATATTCTCACTTAAATGTTTCTGTTAACGCCCGAAAATAAGAAAGTGTACCCCGGATAAGTTGGTAAAAAGCTCCAAATGAAACAAATGACATTTTAGTAGTTACACTATATCTCTAACATAAAAATAATATTTTTGAACGGTTTCTTAGCCCCTGTTCCACCACCCATACACCTCTACAGCTAAAAATGTTTTTTTTATTTTACTTTTTTTCGTCACCTTATTTCGTTTCACTATTTTATCTGATTGAAAAAATGAAAAAGAAGAAAATAATTTGTACTATCAGAAAAACATTTTTCAGTATTTTTTCAACGCCAGATTCAAAAGCAAAAAAGAAAATGAAAAACAATTTTATTTTCTTAAAACTCTGCAACAGTCAGCAAAAAATCTCAAAAGTTCCTCTTAAAGCACAAATTGTTGAGAAGTTTTGGCTCATAGAGGTGGGGGTTGTGGTACGGGAGATATGAGACCGTTAAAAAATTATTTTTGTGTTAGAGTTATAGTGTAACTATTCATATATCATTTGGTTTAGGGGATCTTTTTACCATTTTATCCGAGAGTAAGGTACGTCTACAAGAGGAAACCTTTTGTTCCCAGACCGAAAGAACTTAAACCGGTGTAGATGGTTCCCCTCTTATGTTGTCTGAAACACCGACAAGGGCCCATTGCCAAGGTTTTCGTTACCGGCGACCGCCGCCTATCCGTATCTCCCTCTCCCCTTTGCTTTCTGTATTACAGTGGATGTTTTGTGTAAGGTTATTTTTATTGAAAGAAATAGTTCCTGGTGAAGGATGCGAAAATTGTTAAAATAACCTTCTGTTTCCTCGAAGATTCCCTGCGTAGGATCTACTAACGTTATTAAATCAGGGTGTAAAAATAAGACTATAGCTAGAAGCATGACTTTTTTGAACCAACGATAAAATCAACAAAAAATAAATTTGAGCGATTTCGTGTTTCCCTGAAATAAATTGTAGGAACTCAGAGTACAATAACAAAATCGCGAATAAGCTCATTAAAAGCGAAATATTCGCAATATCCATTAAACATAGAACGTGAAGTGAACATGTGTTCGTGACAATCAGGAAAGTGACGTAGCCTATTTGAAAAAATATTGCGCATTTTGTCACGTGTGGTTTTTACACTAATGTCAAGGCTGCATGAATACAACGTTGAGTTCTCGAGCCCTTCGGCTCGAAAACCGACATCGTCTTGCACTTAAAAAGGTTAAAAAATTGAACCTTTGTACTGTACAAAACTTTGTTCTGTACAAAACTTTATTCTGTACAAAAATTGTAGTAGTAGTAGAAGTAGTGTAGTAGGAGTAGTCTCAGAAATATCATTTAATTTAATGTAGGTTAGTTTGTGTTCATAAAACTTAATTAAAAGAGTTTAATGTATTTGACACTTGTATTAACATTAAGTTCTTCTTCTTCGACGGTTTCTACCCCTAAGAGTTTGCCGTTTTCGATTTCCATATTTTTCGGTCATTCCATTGACCTTCTTCTAGTCCTTTTTCATTCATTACTTCCTGTATATACGCCTTCCAGGTCAAAACAGGTCTACCTCTTCTACGCCTTCTTTCAGGTATCCAGTTTAAAATTTGAATTGGCCATCTCTCATTTTGCATCCTCTGGGCATGTCCGTACCATTGAAGAGCTTTTCTAGTTTTCTGGTTATGGTTGTTTGAACCCCAGCTCTTTCCCATACCACTTCGTTTCTTATCTTGTCCAGCTTTGTTATCTGTAAAGATCTTCTCATAAAGTCGAGCTCTACTAACCGTATTCTGTCTCTACGGCGTTTTGTTAAAGGCCACATTTCTGCACCATATAATATAATATTTTCCACTACACTGTGGAATATTCTTCTCTTTGTGTCTTGTCGTAGTACTTTATTCCATATAAGGCTATGTAGACCTTTGATTGCATACTGCCCATTGCGAGTCTAGTGGTAATATCTTCATCAACTTTCCCACCGTCAGTAATTATAGTCCCCAGATATTTAAATTTTGATCAGTTAGTTATTTGGTCATCATCAATTTTTATATTAGAGGTATCTCCTCCAATGCATAAATATTCGGTCTTTTTAAGGTTAATTTGAAGTCCCCACTTTTCGTATTCTTCTTTAATTTCCTAAGCATAAACTCCATATCTTCCCGATCTGATGCCATAATGACCTGATCATCTGCAAAAAGTAGAGAATGTAAGCATCTATCATTTATGAGAACTCCCATTTGAGAGTATTTCTTGTACCAAGTTTCAATTTCATGTACCAACATTAAGTTTAATGCTTAAATTAAAGTCAACGTAATTGTAATTTAATGTAGAGGTTCTCCCGTTTCCCCTGCCTCTCTCATCATTCAAATGGTGTATTCATAATCACTAGTCCATCAAGATCATTCATTTTTCAAAGATATGACCATAAAGCTTTGATTATTGCATCCTAGTGTACATTAAATTTAATGTGGGCTTATGATAATTACTTTAATGACATTTGTATTAAAGTAATGCAGACATTTCTGACAGTGTAGGTACAGTGTTTGCCTTTTTTTATTCACATCTTTCTGAAAACCAACTCCTGATCTTTTGTTATTTCTCTGACCACAGTTAATAATCTGCTAACTCGTGAATACTAAATTCTGCAGGAAAACAACATTTAGTGCCGTTCTGTATTTATCTGGCAGTGTACAAAGTCAATGAACACTTCGGTATTCTCCATTTTGGGTCTGTATAAAAATATGCAGTAGGAGTTAACAACAGTTAACTACGTCTTGACAACGAACAAGTTCTTTTATTTCCCTAAAAATAGTTTCAAAAATCTAAACCAATACATCGGTACTAATCAAAACAAGAAACCTTGCATCTAAATGTGGTGCAAAAAGTGTTTGGATACAGAAACTGTTTGTTACAAAACAATGTTATTTCAATATGTTATCCGACTTTCCTTTAGATATAAATGATGTTCCACTTTCTGCTAATGCTCTCTTGATATCTTGTGGGTTTGCTATTTTTCTTTTTCAAATATTTGTTTCCAGAATGTTCCATAAATGTTCAATAGAATTTAGTGATGGAAAGCGGCGGGTGCAGTTGTTCAGGACCCAAGTTTTGTATTCACAGAGGTATGCTCATTGTCATGCTGAAAAAGTAGTCGTTTCTCAATTTCATTTTAACAGCACTAACCCACAAATTCGTCTTGAAAGTTGCAATGTACATGAATTGATTCATTACTACATTTATACACTGTAATTGCGCCACACCACTGCAACTCGTACGTTCTCACATGAGCACCAAACCAGCGTCGTGTTTCATAGTGGAAATTAAGACGTCAGTTAAGCTAGCAAAGCCATTTTCAAAAAACACATTTTCTCTATACCCAGAATTTTGTGCTATTTTTGTGCTTTCCAAATCCAAAAATTAATTTTTTTTGCTCCAACGGTTTTTCCAAAAATTGGTGGCTTTGCTGGCTTAATGTTAAGCTGGCAAAGCCAATTAGCCAAAACAAATTTTCTTTATATACAAAATATTGTGCTATTTTTGTGCTTTTCAAATATATAAACATAATTTTTTTTTGCTTTTACCGTTTTTCGAAAATTTACAAAGAACGAATTTTCGAAATCCCCGGAAGGCGCAACAACAACGCGTAAGAAAATTACTCATAGAAAAAAAACTATCCAGCAAAATTAGATTTCCTTGACACAAAAATAACCAGAAAACAATTTTCTATTCAACAATGCTGTTTCGAAATATTCAACATTTAATATTCCCTGAAAATAATAATACTTCTTTACTCTACTGTCAAGAAACAACACATTTTAAGACATACAATTCCTCATAAAAACTAAACTATTCAATATTTCGCAATGTCCATTCCCAACAAACAGAACCAAACATTGTTCTAAAAAAGAACCCACACACACACTGATTTTTTTGCTCTCACTGTTTTTTGCAAAATTCAGCAAAACCACTCATGTGTCTCCCGGAACAACGCACTCCCGCAGGATAAGAAAATCACTCATCAAGGCAAAACTCCAATTCAAAATCAAATTATCCTCACATAACATCAACCACAATACAATACACTATACAACAATATTGTTTTTACGTTTTTGATTTTCGATACTATCGATGAAAAAATTGTTTATCCTTTAACTGGGTACCGAAAAACACACCAATGGAGTCACATCAATCCTACTAAATACTAAACTACTCAACACTTCGCATTCTCCTTCCCCAACAATCAGAATCAAACTTCGTTCTAATAAACTACACTTACAATGATTTTTTTGCTCTCACCGTTTTTGGAAAAATTGAACAAAGTAACACGTTTGTGGCGCAAGATAGCGCGACTCCGCCAAAGAACAAAAACAATCTTCGAATGAAAAATATCATTCAAAATTAAAATGTCTTAACACGGAATCAACAACAATACAGTGCAATTTGCAAAAATATTGTTTTCAAATCTTTGACTTTCGATACTATCCATAAAAAAATCGAAATCATTACACTGAAAATCAAAAAAACGATGCATGGAGGCAAACAAATCCTAATAAATACTAATCAAGTCGTCAAATTGCATTGCTCTTCTCCAAGAATAATAATGAAACATTGTTCTAAGAAACTACACCAACAATGATTTTTTTGCTCTCACCAAATTTTGGAAAATTAAACTCAACCTCGTATGTGTGCCCCGGAATGGCGCGCACCTCGGCATAACAAAGACGACGGAAGGAGGCACACATGTCCTAATAAATACTAAACTACTCGTCAAATTCCATTGTCCTTTTCCAAGAATAACAGTTAAATATTGTTGTAATTAACTACACCAACAAAGATTTTTTTTCTCTCACCGTTTTTTGAAAAATTAAACGCAACCACGTAAATGTGCACAGAAATGACGTACCGTGCCCAATTACAAAGACACTATTCCAAGCCAAAATATACTTCAAAATTTAAGTACCTTTACAAAGCATCAACAACAATACAAAGCACTACGCAATAGTATTGTTTTTAAGATTTTGACTTCCGATACTATCCATAAAAAAATCTAAATCATTACACTGAAAATAAAAAAAACACGCATGCAGGCAAACAAATCCTAATAAATACTAAACTACTCGTCAAATTGCTTTGTCCTTTTCCAAAACTAACAATGAAATATTGTTCTAATAAACTACACCAACAATAGTTTTTTTGCTCTCACCAAATTTTGGAAAATTAAATTCAACCTCTTATGTGTGCCCCGGAATGGCGCGCACCTCGGGATAACAAAGACGACGGAAGGAGGCACACATGTCCTAATAAATACTAAACTACTCGTCAAATTGCATTGTCCTTTTCCAAGAATAATAATGAAATATTATTCTTGAGGGTTGCGACAAAAGTTACATTGGACAAACAGACCAGTACTTAAAGAATAGATTATACAAATATCAGTATGACATTAAAAAAGACATTCCATAGTGTGCTCTAGCACAACATGTCCATGAATCTAGACATATATTCAATTTTGAAGATACCAAGATCTTGGACAAAGAAAACAACTAAAAGATTATTTAAAGAGATGCTCTTCATTACCAAACATGAGACAGTCAACAAAAAAACTGACATTGATAAACTTAGCAGAACATATGTTAACATCATCAGATAATTCCTGCTTGCATAGTTCACCTTTACTCATTTTCACATGTATGTTATGTACAATTAGATTACATCATGGAAGTGGCAGATTCCATGATCCATGGACCTTTCTGTTTCTGTATATCGGGTTAGCTCCTTACTGATTATACATATTCCACATCTTCATTTTTCCTTTCTAGTGCTTTCCATTCCATCATAGCTGACTTGTTTGCAATTTTCTGATGGGTTACGATTAACTTCACACAATACTTTCAAACAATACAATAAAATTCAAATATAACAGGCAAATAATTAAAGCATAAAACAACTTTGTGTTGCTCGGCCAGTTTAATTGATGGAGTCTAGTCCCTTTCTTATATAATATGTGTGTATATTGTAATGATTTCATCTATGGCATAGAAACCCCGAAATTCCCCATAAACAGTTTTGAAGTAAATGTAAACATTTATTAGACTATAGTTAAGCGGCCAGCATGTACGTGAATCGATAGTGGCAAAACAAAAGAATGATGCGCTGCGGAAAGTCATATTTGATAATTTTGAAAACGCATACAGAAATAAAGTCTGACGAAATAGTGAATTAGATATGAAATAAATAAACATTTTGGTCTTTGTTTGGACGCGATCGGACGACGGGTTCACTTAAATTTTGAATGTGTAAATATGGAGAAAAGTTCACGTGACATGTCAAAATACAGTAACATAAATGACAAGATTTTATGAAGAAACCTGGATGTGGGCGACGAAAGGCGTTGCAAATCATAGTAATTTAAAATTAACGAAATTATGGAAGACCTAAAAGACTTTATAGAACGCGGAATTATTTATTTTGAAGAAATATTGTATGTTAATAATGTCAAAAACAATTGACGAAGCAGTGCATAATTTCGACGTAGAAATTCATTATTTTCGGCATGTTAAGCGTTAGAAAAGTATGTTTTGGATAAAACTCGGACATTGAGTATGAGCATTAATAAAGAAAAAATAGAGTCATGTTAAAATAACTAATATTTTGAATTTTAGAAAAATTCCATGAAGCAACAATGGAGATGCAAGAATGGAATTCGCCGGCATGTAATAGCACGAAGTTACATGGTGAATCGCCGCTAATTTCATGTCACTTTTGAGTCAGAGCTTGTGATGGCAACATCCAATTCATGTTAGGCGGTTTTGAGATTTTTATGCAAATCGAACTTAGAACCTTTTTATCGAGCAGTGCAGTGCTAATGGACATTGGATTTTATCGTAAGAATAGATATTGACGCGGCGAACACTTAAAAAGGAAGACGTTTATTTGATTTGTGCTTCAAAAAAATCGCAGTCGCGAGCAATTATAAATTTCGTGGAGGCTATGGTTTTCTGGTGGAAGTTGGCGGACGCAGAACTGGTGTGAGCTGATATGTCTGCGCGTGCAATTGGGCACGCAAACTGGTGACCGTGTTTGGGCAACGACGCCGTGCCGGCTGCAGTCGACAAAAGGAAGTGCCCACAGTTTTGTTTTGCGTAGTATTCCAAGTTAAAAAATTTCTGTACAAGATCAAGAATGTTTAGGCGAATTAATGTAAACTTTTGCAAATCAATTAAGAGAGATGCTGAGAAGTATTTTAAGGCATAATGCATGCGAGTTGTTGCTGAGCAAACTGATATAAAAAATAAATGTTTTTTATTATTATTAAAATTGGTCAACGTACGTACAAAAAGAAATTTAGATAAATATTTTGCAAAAGAAAGGAATTCCTGCATAAGTTAAATAGAAGTCAGTTGGTTTTGTTATTTGGATTTGAAGTGTTATTGTAGCCTATGTATTGTCGACGTTGCCAAGTGTATGTGTATGTATGAAATTTTACATTGTTGCATTTACATGTTGTATAGTGATCGGGTAAGGGCTTTACGAAAGCGAGAGAATTCCATGTTTTGAAAAGAAATAAATTAAAGGAGAACGGAATTTCGAAAGTTCTCCCTTTTCTTACAAAAGGATGTGTTATTATTTTAATTAATAGAAGCCTGGGTATGCTGTAGTATTACACGTAGTTTACAGGTAATTCCCGTAGGGGCCAGCCACGACCTACGATCAACAAAAATTTTCTGTAACCACGTGATAAATAAATCGCAGTGATTTTGGCGAGAGGGTAGGGAAAGGTTTAAGGTGAGACGGTAGGCCCTATCCCATCAATGTTAAAACGAGCAATTTTGTGAGCCATTTTCTCAGAAACTACTTAATAAATTTTAATGAATTTTGCACTACTTATTAAGTGATATATGAAGATATTACTGATCCTCAGTTAAGTTGTTATCTCTTTTCTGAAGCAATTTATAATTTTTTTTCCAAAAAATGAATTTTTTCCTGAAAAAAATGTGCCAAAAAAATCCTAACACATGGACTAGAGAAGTAATAATAACGATTGAGGATCCACATTGTTAGTATAACTTGGTTTATCATCAGTAAAAATGTCATGCAGATAGCTATAATAGTTTCGGAGATAATGGGGCAAACGTTTGAAAATTGTACCTTCTGAGAAAATGGCACTCAAAGTTTTCAGAGAAGCATATGTTAGGAAACCTTGGAATATTTTTCACTAGAGAGTAACTACAGGCAGCCTACATCATAATAACAGGTTTCACTATCTTTTAGACCAGCCTGAGTTTTTTCTTTTCTTCTTTCTTGCTTCCTTTGGCATTTGTTGGTCATCATATTTTGCCTTTTCAATGCGTAATCTGTCAGGTTCTCTACAAATATCAGCATGGGTTTTCCCATGTGACACACGTAATATTTTCATAATTTCTCATACGGCACAATTTCTATCGTTATTTATTATAACAGCTTCAGACACTCCCTAATCGTAAGGTTCTGATACCAACAAAAATATATTTTGGTATTCTTATACAAATGGTGTTCTTGAATGCCGTAGCCATCTTCTGAGAAGTTATGTCTTCACTGAGTTCTATTTTCAACGTCTATATTTACACTACGTTTTTTTTCCTTTTAGACTCACTAGGAAGAGTTTCACATGCATTCGGACTCATATTATCATTATTTTCGTGCTGCAAAGGATTTGATCTGATATGCTGATTTTCTTTGAAAATGCGTTGTTCAAAGATTCCTTTACATTTCAACATTATAGAACATATGAGACATTTATTTTAATTTTGTACCCTATAACACACTATAATTGATAATAAATTGAACTTTACTATGCAACAAACACATCAAGTCAGGCTTCTATACGTGCGGAAAAATTGTTAACTAAATAAATGCATTTACAAAAATTAGATTATCGCACAGACTGTTCTATCAGCACCTGCAGACAAAATTCCTTTACAAAAGTAAACAAAAACTAGCTTTCTGACAAAATTACAACCAGAGATATAAGAAGTTGTATGCGCGGAAGTACAGCAATTTTGCAGTCTGACAGTTGTCAGTGGAACCTTTAAAAATAAATTTCCTACACCTACAGACGGAATAAATCAATGAATTTGGTCTAGAAATGTTCATAAAAGAACATATTATTTAATTATGCAAAAAAGAAAATTGCATTTTTTTTAAAAAATCGGCCTACCGTCTCATCTTAAAGTAAATTTAGTAGAACTGGTTACAATATATATATATATATATATATATATATATATATATATATATATATATAAGGCCAAAAAGATATTTATACAGGATTGTTTTTTTCTGATAGCTAGTATTAACTCAATATGTGAAATGTAACTTATATCTGATTGCAACGACCATACACAAATATTTAACTCTGTTACTTAGCCAATAAGGTACCTGTATAATAATAATTATATTAATAATAACATATATATCTGTATGTGTATGTATATATATGTATATGTGTGTATATATATATATATATATGTATCTGTGTATGTATGTGTATATGTGTATATATCAGTATATCATTCGTATGCGTTGCACAGGGCCTGAATTCCACTGTACTCGATAGGCTGTCATGCTAAAATGTATGCAAGGACTGGATTCATACACTGAGTTTTCTACCACAAATTATATATAATGTAATAAACAATCCAACCAACAATTAATATATTAATCTTGGTACTATTGTATTATGTTCTGTAATGTGCACTTGGGACCAGACCACAGCAGTGATCCCATCTAGCTATACCAGTATTGCTCTTGGAATTGCCTTTGTGGACTTGCTAACAATAGTACCCCATTTATTCATGCAAAAGTTTTAATTTTTTAATTTTCTAAATTGTAAAATAAATTTTTTTATTTGGGAAAGGAAAAAGGGAAGGAAAAAACAGAAGGAAGGGTAAAAACAATAAACCACAGACTAATATGAATGTAATTCTGGTAGTGCTATTTTATACATTATTAACACAGATTTTATATATATATATATATATATATATATATATATATATAAATTGTTTAGTTTGTTGTGAACACAGGCGAATATTATCAGCCTTCTGCGTTGTTTGTAATTATATATTCAATGTTTAATGTTTATACATAGTTTTTTTAATTATAATTGTAATTATCACTGTGGAAATATTTTAATAACCGTGTGGTGAAAATTTGTCCAGCCCTGAAGATGGAGCTATAATAAACTCCGAAACGTCGGCAAACTGGAATATGGTATTATTTTTGGACCAAAACCCGTGAACCCGCAATGGAATTGTCTACAGAAAATGGTCATGAAATACAGCAGATAATGAAATATTATTGTAATTAACTACATAAACAAAGATTTTTTTTGCTCTCACCGTTTTTTGTAAAATTAAACGCAACCACGTAAATGTGCACAGGAATGGCCCACCGTGCCGAATAACAAAGACACTATTCCAAGCCAAAATATACTTCAAAATTTAAGTGCCTTTACAAAGCATCAACAACAATAGAAAGCACTACGCAATAGTATTGTTTTCAAGATTTTGACTTCATTACACTGAGAGTCTATGAACCCACGGATGAAAATCATTGTTGGTGCAGTTTATTAAAACGGTGTTTTATTCTTATTGTTGGAATAGGTCAATGCGATTAATGTTATAGTATGGTATTTATTACGAAATTTATTCTTTCATCCGTGTAATTCAGTAATTTTCTTACGCGTTGTTGTTGCGCCTTCCGGGGATTTCGAAAATTCGTTTTTTGTAAATTATCGAAAAACGGTAAAAGCAAAAAAATTAATGTTTATGTATTTGAAAAGCACAAAAATAGCACAATATTTTGTATATAAAGAAAATTTGTTTTGGCTAATTGGCTTTGCCAGCTTAACATTATGCCTGCAAAGCCACCTTTTTTTTGATAAAGAGTTGGAGCAAAAAAATTATTTTTTAGATTTGGAAAGCACAAAAACTGCACAAAATTCTGGGTATAGAGAAAATGTGTTTTTTGAACATGGCTTTGCTAGCTTAACGGACGTGGAATTAAGTTACTTGGCTCCAGCACTGTGGTGTTCCTTTCTTCGTAAAATGCGACGACCATCTCATTCAAAAGAAATAATTTACTCTAGTCTGAAAATACAACTTTTCTATAAATTCATACCCAAAATTTTTTATGATTTGCGACAAATGATAGATGTTTTGTCGATACGATTGTTCCGTGATATGGATCAAAACTTTTAAACATATTGGACTTTGTACATTACGTGTGAGTAGATCTTATTCGTTTTTTTTCTTTTAAAAAGAGGTGGAAATTAATTCGAAATCGTGGTAGTTGTTTAGAAATTCATTTTTTGGTGTTTTTTTTAATCCCTGGACTAAAATTAGCTATTGTGTGCGTATTGGCTTGATGCGAAGCAAGCACACATTCGTTTTCTAAACGAAAGTAGGTGGCAATTAATTCCACATTGTATCAATGAGTCAACAATTAATTATTAGACAATTTTTTCTATTCTGTTGCACCTAGCCGATCCGGGTCGCCGAGAGTGTTAAGGCAATAGTGCAGTTGCCATCTCGGACCGAAGTATCGTGGGTTCGAATCCCACTACGAGCATGGTTGTTTATGTTTCGTGATTGTGTGTGTTGTCTATGTGTGATGTGCTTGTATGTCCCCTGCGGTTGGCGTCAGGAAGGGCATCCGGCCGTAAAAAACTGTATAAAAAATCTCTATAAAAATGGAGAGTGGGAAAATAAATAAAAAAAATTTGCAGCGGTTTTTGATAAACAAAATTTTCCTAATTATCAAAAACAATTTACACAAAAACTACTAGTTTTTTTTCAAAAAATTGTATATGTCTTTATTTAAAGTGCTAATTTTGTACAACCGACTTTGTCTGAAGCAAAAATCTGTCTTCAATTTTGAAGTTTTGAAATTGTTTTTTTTTCAATTTTCGAAATATTGGGGATATCAACGAAAATTATATCTACATCATTCTTTTTCATTATTCAACAACAAAATTTAATAAAAATATTTGGAGTTTTCTTTGAAAACTATGGAAATGTCCAAGGGGCTTGATGTGTTGAAAACCAAAACCAATGCATTAAATTATTTTTAATAAGGTGCTGTTGCCATTTAAATACTCTGTTAAAAATTGTGTCGCTTCATAGCATGGAAAGTAAAAAGTGACAATCGTAGTCATGACTTTAAAAAGTTATTGATTGGTTTTATTAATTGTTTTTGCCATGTAAGATTGCAGACTTAATTTGTTAATTTAATAAGACACACGAATGCTTTGTAAAGTGTTTTAATTAGACACAATAAATTATATTTTGAAAAGAAGAGTCATAATTTATAAATGAGCTAACTGAAGAGAGGCGAACTCCAGCTAGTCGATTGGTCCATTACAAATTGAAAACCAATAAGTATTTTGGTTTAAGAAGACTGGCTGGGTTTTCTTCATGATGTAAAGTACCCCCCAAAGTTAAATATCGGTTTCAAATTGCAGGAGCCTCGACATCAGCCAAATCGATTGGGGAATATCAATTTTGAAGAAAATCGACTGAACGGTTTAGGGCGCTAGCGTTGACCCAAACGGTCAGCCAGCCAGCCAGCCAGACAGACAGACGGAAGTTTTGCTGTCAATCGATTTTTCAGTATCAGTTTATGGATTTTGGCTACACCAAGAGTTAGAAGATTTTTGTCTAAATTTAGTAAAAGGTTTTATCCACTTTTTCATTACTAGACCCCAACTTTAGGAGTTTTGCTGGCGAAAATTCGCCGTTTTCCGGCGCACGATAATGTAACTTTATATTCTTTCGAAGTATTCGTAAGGCGAGAAAGTAAAAATGAGCCTGCGCCCATTTAACGCCGATTACGTAGTAACGTGAAAAAGGCAAAAGAAGAAGAATATGTATTCTGTTGCGCTGATATTGCCTGTTCTACATTGCATGATTTTGCATACTTGCGCTTGTGTAATCTTGCATTCTTCCATGCACTCTCGATGCACTTTCAGCACTGGGGTCCTGACCTCATTTTATCTTTGTTGGCGAGGGATTGGTTGCACATTGGTGTTGCTGCAAGGCTGCTGGAATCAACTCGGTACGGAGAGAGACAGAGGGATTGATTGCATGTTGCTGTCGCTGCAGGACGGTGTAGGTCAATTCGGTACGGAGAGAGACAGTGTAAGACAAGAGAGGGAGAGGGAAGAGATAGGGCGAAATACACGAAGTCCACTCGACATTTGTATCGTTGACGTTAGTTCATGTCAATTAACGGAGGTTATCCACACAATGTTATTGGATTACTTAGCATGAAAAAATCTTTACGCTTTTAAGTTTCATAAATAAGATATTCCCGCCTTGATAACGAATGTTGTTACGAGTCACCGACTGGAGCAGCGTCATCGCGAAAGTCGTAAGTTTGATACCCGACGAATGTATTTTAGACACTCTTTACTATACGAAAGCGGAACAACAATCTCCACTCCCAGGCAAGTTGAATTAATTGTAAATTTTAAAACAAGAATATTAAAAAAAAACACTCCACTCACAAAAATACTAGGTAGTAGTAGGATCATGAATTATAAATCCAGTATTGCTAACACTCACAATTGGTTATTGATAGTAATTCTAAGAAACGACAATCTACATTATCTCTGTAAAACAAGATGGGAATAAATATTATCATTAATAAGAATAATATTATTATACCTGTATGTTTAATGCTACAGGGAATTACTTACATGTAAATATGATTGCTTGTCACTTTCCAAATTTGATGACAAAATCAAAAGCCAAAAAGAGGAGCTACATTTCATTTTTCACTTCCTCGCACTTACTTCGTTAGAAGAGAAAGTTATGTCATCGTGCGCCGGAAAACAGCGAATTTTCGTCATAAAAACTCTTTTTGCCGGGCATTGGTAACGAAAAAGTAGATGTATCCTCTTCCTGTATATAGCTAATTACTTCCTCAAGAACAAGGTGTACCTTGAATCCTTGTGTTAATGGGTCCTTGATTCCGAAAAATAGATTGACGATAAAACGCTTGTCTGTCAGCTTATGTTCAGGAACCTAAACCATTCAGCCAATTTTCTCCAACATTGATATTCCTCGATCAATCGGAACTAACTCGAAGTTTTAGGAGTTTCAAATGGATATTTTGATTTTAGAGAGTACATTACATGAGGGATCATCCATAAATTACGTAACGCTAAAGGGGGAGGGAGGAAGTCTGAGGCAGAGTTACGCTGCTTAACATAGAGATAGGGAAGTGCCTTACTAGGGGGAGGGGAAATGAAAATACTCGAAATTTGCGTTACCTAATTTATGGACGGGCTCTAAAGCAAGAAAAATATTTTCAAAATTTTCTCAAAAGACACAAAATATTTTGAATAAACTTTGTCCTCGTAAATGACGCATAAGTGAATGGTGCAGGTCTCGTGTTTGTTAAAATCCCTAATGTTTCAAAAATTGAAAAAATGCAATTTTTTTGAGCTGCAACAGTAATATTGAAGATAGAGATGTTATCCTTAATGAAATCTGTTCTTCAAAGACAGCTCTGGAAATAAGGTCATATTCAATTTTTCGAAAATATGACTAGTTTTCGAGCAATTTTGCTTGAAATGTAAACAACTTTAATTTTTTAAAACTGTTTTTCTCAAAAACTGCTCCAAGTTTTTTCTTCTAAATTTTTTCAGGGATAGAAGGGACGCTTAAAACAATGGCGCGGGTCTCATTTGAATTGAACTCTCTGAATTGTCGAAAATTGCGAATTTGGAATTAATGCGAAAGTATGTACTGTTGTAGTAACACTAGCTAAGAAATGGAATGTTGTTGCCAAGATTTGACAGTATATGAGATGAAATATTGTATAATTCTGACTCCGTATTCAGTAGACATTGATGCAATTCCTTTTTATTTTCAATAAAAATTAATTTATCTCAGCTGTCATATTTCTGGCGGGTTTTTTTCTTTTCATTATTCAGTATCTGCAGTATCTGCAGCTTCGTAGTAGCCAATCAAAGCCTAGGTGAGATTTATGAAAGCCGCACCTGTGATTGGTTGTTTCTGTGTTTCATCGGATCAAGTCTAGGTGAACGCCGCAGCGGTATTTAAAATAACGGGTCACTGAAGGAGCTCTTAGTTCTTCCTTTCAGTCATTCTCTTACTCACAGCTGAGAGATGGCCCTGCGATTTAGGGCAGGAGCGGAAACAGTTTTGCCCCCGCGGGCAGTCGTATTCCTTCCCTTGCCCCAGCGGGCACAGCCACTCTATATCCCAACTGAGGACAGGTAAAAAGCAGCTGATTTGAGAGCGGAAACGTCTCTGGCGGCTCGATTAGTGAGTAGACAAAAGATAGAAAAAGTTGAGATACCCGAGTGTTTTTTTTAATTTCAAACTGATTTAATTGAGGCATTGTATACGATAGTACGGAATGGTATATCGTTCGTGGGCTGCAATAGTGGCACAACTTTTTTAAAAAATCAGATGTTAAGGTAAATGAGTTTAAAGTTTCACTTTGCATTGAAATGCATTAATCTTGAATTCACACTTCTGCTATTTGTTGGCGGAATAGTGTACTGTAATAATACATGCCGCTGTTGCTGCTGGAATGTAGACGAATCTGCAATTCTGGAAAGTGCAATAAATCAAAATTAGTTTGTTTTTAGTTGTGCCACTATTGCAGTCCATGTGCGATATAAGAATTGATGCATAGTATATTGAAAGAACAGGAGAAACATATTTAATTGACAATACACTAACAGTTAATAAATAAAACGTAAATGAATACGTACGTAATAAAAGTTTGTCATATAGAACTACATAACATTTTAACACGTCTAAATATGATTAGGGGTTATCCATAAATTACGTAACGTTAAAGGGAGAGGGAGGAGGTCTGAGGCAGCGTTACGCTGCATTATATAGAGATAGGGAAGTGCATTAAAAAGGGAAGGGAGTATTGAAAATACTCGAAATTTGCGATACGTAATTTATGGACGGACCCTTATATAGAATTTTTTTACATTTTTATTACCTACGTGTTCATCTGCATTTGTAACAATAGTTTGATTTGTGCTAGGAAGGAGAGAAAATTTCAAACTGAAATGAGCCAGAGCATTTCCGTGATTTGCGTTTGTTTTTCTCAGAGAAGAAAATAATTGTTCGTAAACGTAAGTGGACCTAAATGTAGATTACGATGTTTATAAAAGATTTTAACAAAAGTAAAAAACGTTCATGAAGGAAATGTCTATAAAGTAGTAGTAGTAGTAAAGCGAGTATTCTACAGCTGTCGCCGTTTCTCGCTGCCTAATCTCCATTTCTTTCGATAAATTTCTATAAAAACTTAATAAATATGTTGCATGATGGAATCGATCCTTTAGATATCACAGCTGAGATCAATCAAGTTTCATTTAAAATCAAAGTATAGGAACTTAAATCTACTCAATACAGAGTTATTAAAGTCTACTCAATAAGGAGTAACAAACATTAACAATTTCGCCTTAAACATTGTCAAATGTTGTCAAAGAGATTTCGTTTCTTAAGAATGAAATCTTAGAATAACAATGTTGCTAAACTATTTTTTCGCTCTTCATTTTAATGACATCAACTTTAGAAAGCCACAAGCATTATGCAAAGATAAAAATATGTGTTATATTGTATGCAATAATATATCGCGTTATATTATATGCAATAATATATAATTTATCTTTTCATAATATAAATATATCATATTATCAGAGCATATTATCAAAGATAAAAACCTTCGTGGGATTAGTACATATAACTCCATGTAGGGGGTTGTTGTTTCGACTTCATATCTCTCATATTTTAGCGCCGTGACTACGTACGTTGGCTCTATCAGTCGGTCGAGAAGCAAGAACATGACTGCTCACGCAAGGACTCGATGCTGCTTCGGCTGGTTCCTTGTCGCCGACGGCCGTGTATCTGCCCGCCAGTTTGCTCCGCAGGCAAAAACTGTCGCCTTTGCCCTTGCCCGCCCTTTGCAATAGTACCCACTCGTGAGCAAGTCTATGGCAGTCTATGGCGGTTGTCAGCGCAAGGCATTAGGGTAAAAGCTCGATTTCTTTTGTTACAAAATGGAAAATACAGAGTTTACTCAGTTCCCAATAATAAAAATTAAAATATATGTTGCTCAAGATATATTTCAAGTTACAGTGAATCGGTAAATCAGTGGTATCAAGGTCTTCTACTGGTGGCTGTGGCACGCGTCGTGGCAGTGTAGCATGCCACGAGCTTCTGCCCAACTAGCGTCGGGGAAGGGAACTACTCGTATTATGAGTAGTAGTAACCTCGCCGTCTTACAGTAGGATGGTGTTGTCTTTGGTGGCGGGGTGATGAACTTTGAGGAGGGGGGGCGATTTCATCGTGGCACTTGTGCCACGGATTACCGCTCTTGGCATCGACCTTGACAACACTGCGGTAAATAAATCATTAAAATTAAATATACTACGTTGTTATTTCCCTAAGGTGGGCAGCGGTCTAGCGTCCTATGATCCCGGGTTTGATTCCCGGTCGGGGCAGAAATACATTTGTAGCATTCGAAGGGAATACGCCATGTTCGCAACATTTCTCTCTCACCCCCCAATCCTGAGAACTAAATTAGGCCCAAGGTTGGGGGACATCGTTAGCTAGCCGGCGAAGTCGAACAAAATGACAAATAGATATATACATAAGGTAATCATGTCTTTTCGTGTTAGAGACACTTTCACTGAAGGAGGCATATGTAAACGAAGTAGGTCGAAAGTCAGAATTGTCTTGTTAGTGGTAACTTACATTGGCACGCTCATGTAAGCAAATAAATGCAACAAATTTTCAACAGTGTTATCTATACTTTTCGCATTCTTCAGAAACATTGCATTTTCCCCCCTTCCGTTCCCATTTAAAATGTAGTTGGTATCGACACTTGTGCGACGTTTTTGGTCTTATTGAAAAAAAACTCGTCACATTTCTCAAGTAGACGTTCCAGTGAGAGCGATTCGTTTCTTTATTTTTTTGTAGTTTTTATTCTATTCGTAGAACCGCTTCATGTTATTTTCATGTAATCATCTTATTAAACCATTCCGCATTCACTTGATGCTGGTCCCCATCAGGAAGGTTCGTGAACGTTCATTGGTATCAACACGTGAACCAAGATGCTGGGATGACCAGAAGTGGTGGGGCAACGTACTCCACGTCCTGACTTAATTGTTTTCACTCAAAAGAAATTAAAAAAATGTACTAATCTCTAATCGAAATTTAACGCTAAAAGTTATTTGTGTTGCTTGAAGAAATGAATTCTGTTTATGAATTGGGGGAGAAGGGATTTTTTTTTCTTTTTGGGGGGGGAGTAATGAGGGCCCCTGGAGGAACTGCCCCAAGCCCCTGGTCTTCTTTGGGCACCCCTGCCAAGGTGTAGGGAGTGGGGAGGCCGTGGGAGATGGACAAGCAGGAGCAGCCATCTCGAGTGAAATCGCGCGGGTGCGGGGGAGGGGAGGGGCAGGCAGCGAGCGCCCTAGCCGTCCTCGCCAGTCGCGCCGTCGACGCCGCGACGCCCGGGAGGACAGTCACCGCCGCGGCGTCCTCGCTCTCTGACCGCGAGGAACCGTGATAACGGAGGTCGACGGTCACCGCTGCCGAATTCTCGCCGCCGGCCCGCCCCCCCCTCGCCTACGAAAGTGGCCGTTTGGAGGCAGTCCGCGCGCCGCCGTCTGCCGAGCCAGTTCAGTTCCCCGCGCCGCCATGCATCCGCTCCTGCTGGTGGCCGTCATCTGCCTGCTCGTGCTCTACCTCGTTAAGAATGCCAAGGCGCGACCCTCCAACTTCCCGCCAGGTAAGCCAAAACGACTTCTTTTTCCCATCAAAAGATATCGCCTGAACGGTTTACGCGCTATAAGTGCGATTTTTATAACTTTGCCCCCAAGGCCCGTCTTCACGATGGTAAATGTCACGGTATTTCGCGTCTTTCTCAGTCGTATCACTAGACATCGCATGATCGCGACCTTATCAAGCAGTGCTTGCGATCATGCGACTTCTAGCGACACGACCGAGAAATACGCGAAATACCGAGTGATATTCCATCGCGGCCGTAGGAGCTTAAGAGGTAAAGTTACAAAAATCGCACTATAGTGTTGACCACAGACGGACGTTTTGCCGTCAATCGAGTTTTCGGTATTAAGAAGCAACTAAACATGCATTTTTGCTACACCATGAGTTAGAGGATTTTGTTTCTAAATTTAGCAACACGTTTTATCCACTTCCTCGTTATCTGACCCTAGCTCTAAGAGTTTTTCTGGCGAAAATTCGCCGTTTTCCGGCGCACGATAATATAACTTTGTCTTCTTACGAAGTATTGTTAAGGCGAGAGAGTAAAAACGTTCGTTTTTACGGGGAGGGGTGGGTTCTCGTGAATGTAACGGAAACGAACGATTTGGCAGAAGGTTGATGAAAAACGAAGGTTCGCAGGATGCTTTTTTGAAAAGTGAGTTATATTACTAACTTAATAATTATTAATAGAAATAAATATTCAAATTAATAAACAAATGCGAAATTCTCCGATTTCCCGCGGTGAGTGAAAACTACTTCTTTCGACCAATAAAAAAAATAAGCGTTCGTTTTTACGAGGAGGAGAAGGTTCCTGTAACTGTAACGGAAGCGATAAAGATGCCAAAAGGCTGTTGAATAATGGAAGTTTGCAATACATTTTTAAGAATGGGTTATAATACAGTAAACCCCCGTTCGCACGAAGTCGTTTAAAACAAATTTTGCCGTAAGACGAACAAAACTTCGGTCCCGGCAAGGGATTACGGTAATGCGGATATTTGTAATACGCGAATAGCACGAATTTTTATAACACGAACACCGATTAATTCGGTCCCTTGGAATTCGTGTTAATGAGGGTTTACTTAATGATGGTAACTTAATGATTATTAACAAAAATTAATGTTCAAATTAATAAAAAAATAAAGTTGTATTCAATTTTAATTAAGCTACTTTTGAGGGCCGTAAATAGAAACAGGAAGTTCATCTCACAGAGGTGTTTACTGCTGTAAGAGTTAGAAGTAGTTACAAAGGGGAGGATAAAAAAACTAAAGTTTACGAACGTATTATTTGAATGTCGAGATCTCGGCTGTCCGGGTGAGGCCGCGTACCAGGCTGTGTAGCCGACGTTTCGACCATCTTTTTCGAGATCTTCATCAGGGTTGGTCTGACTACCTCTAAAAAGATGGTCGAAACGTCGGCTACCCAGTCTGTACTTCGGTTTTCCTTTCTTGGCGCACAGGGGTGTGTCAATAAAATGGAATATCTCACGGTACTTCGCGTCGCGTTGTGCCGCTAGGAATCGCATGATCGCCAGAACTGCTCGATACACTCGCGATCATGCGACTCCTAGCGGCATAACCTAGAACGACGCGAAATACTGTGAGATATTCCATTTTATTGACACACCCCCGTGCGCCGTGAAAGAAAAACCAAAGTATAGTACGCGGCTGCGGCGTCACCCGCACAGCCGAGATATTAACTCAAGCCGCAGAAGCCTAGGACATCACGTAATTTGAATGTCCCGCAATGGCTAGAGCAGGAGCCTCCAAACTCGTATCTTTATTCGACGCGTCAATCCTCAATGTTTTATTGGACCTGCGCAGTTTGATGGTCAAGCGCGAGGAATTGTGTTGTTGGAGCATTCAGGACAGTGGCGATTCTGAAGTGTATAGTAATATAAGAGATGACTGGGAGCGATGAGAAAATTGATTGATTGATTGAGTCGTCTTTCCGGGCGCGTCAACTACTTAGGTCATTAGTCCCGTAAGTGTAGTGCGTGTTTCTCTCTCTCTTTCTCTCTCTCTCTCTCGGGAGGTAGCGATGATCTTTTCTCCGCTGGATGGCGAGATCTGGCGCCGACCTACCGTCGACTAACGAGGTTTTCCCCTCAACCAGGTATCTCCCACCAGCGGGGCACCGCCCCTGCCGGGACAAGCTCTAAGCTCCCGACTGGTCTCCCGGCAAGTGGGGTAGTGTAGTGCATGTTCGTGTGTGTGTGAGTGTGTGTATGTATGTAAGAGGAGAGGATAGGACAAGGAAGAGGAAGGAAAGATCGCGCGCGGTCCGTGGCCCGTTTGTTAGGGTACTGCTCCGGCATTCGCCTGGTGTTGATCGCGATGAGAAAACCAGGGTGCCATCAGATGTAAGTAGGAGGGGCGGGAAGAAGGAATTGGGTTGGGACATCCCTGGTTTTCTAGATTATTAACAAGACCGCTGTTTTTTTTAATTAAATGCATTATGTACGTGGTCCCCTGGCCTGAAGTCCTGGCCTAGTTGTGTCCAATTGGACTTACCCCAGCTCACGTGCTCACAGACATAGTTTCGCCACAAGAAAGTGACGATGGGAGAAAACGCTTTCTTCTTGGGTCGGCTCTTCTCTCCTTGCCCTTTCTTATTACGAATACAGCTGCGAAGATATTTGAAAGCGAGACATCATCCGTTATGTGACAGACACAAAACAAAAATATTAGATTTCCACATTTCTAGGCTTACCCCTTAGCATGCGAATGTTTGAGTTGCTTCCGCAATCCGAGCCCATCGCTCTCCCAAGACTCGTCCCTTAAAGTTTTAATTTTTTTAGTTACATTTACATTTATTTGAACTGCAATTGCTATGACCTGTTAGCAGTTGATTAACAATAATTACAATAATAATAACAAGATAATAAAAAAGTACAATACAAAACGATACAATACAATACGACGCAGTAATCATACTATCGCTAATATTAAGTGTTATAACAATTATTTCAAATCTTCTATGATATACAACAATTATATGTTGGTGACAATAGAAGCGAGTAGAGTACGAACTATATACTATCTACTATATACTATATACTATCGCTAATATTAAGTGTTATAACAATTATTTCAAATCTTCTATGATATACAACAATTATATGTTGGTGACAATAGAAGCGAATAGAGTACGAGCTACATAGATATTGGCTAAATTAGATTGAAAAAAAGGCATTTATCACCTTCACTACACTTCACTGCACTACACTACACTACACTACACTACACTACCCTACACTACACTACACTGTTTTGCATTGGATTACACTAACCAGCACTTCACCACACTTCACATCACTTAGTTACTCATTTAACATCTATTACTCTCAGCTTGTTCTAACTTTTTTCTAAAATTACGTGCATTTAGAGGAAAGGCCTTGAAAGTTACTGCGGGTAAACTGTTCCAATCTCTAATAGCTCTGTTACAAAATGAGTATTTTCCAAGATCTGAATTTTGTTTCCTTGTTCGAATTTTGTGGATGTGATCGCTTCGGCCTCAATAATTTGGTTTTTCCAGTCTAACCTGAATTTCCTTCCATGCTGGCTGACCTACGTACGATTTATAAAGGGCACAAAGCCTCGCCCTTGTTCTTCTCGTTTCTAGAGGTTCCAATGACTTTTTTATTACGTTAGTTCTACAGGTAAAATTATTCACTTTCTTCTGTATTCTATCTAGGTTTTTCCGGCGCGACTTTCTGTACGGATAGTTGCACGAAGAAGTGCGAGAACAGTGATAAGTTGCCTCCCAAGACGTAGTATGTGATTTGCATACCCGAATGGCGTAGTGAGTCTACAAAAGAAAATGAAGTTTCCTACCTAATATTAAAACTGAAAATGATTTAAATTTTCATTTCTAACCAAGAAAAGGAGATGCTCATTAATTCGCGCTCAAAACCATTCGAAACATACGATATTAAAAACACTTTCCTAAACAGTCGATGTCTTAGTCAATTCTTTTTGTGTAGAAACACTACAGAAGCAGTAAATTGTTTATTACTTACAAAAGAAATGTATATATGTGCTCACACAGAAAAATAAGGGAGAAAGAAAAAAGCAGTCGAAATATGCAAATTGGGTGCTTTTTTTATTTCTCGCTTAATTTTTCTTTCTGAACAAATAAAATTTATATGTTTCGCTAGTGTTTCTATGCTTCTATAATGCAAATTTTTGCCTAGAAATCATTTTTTCAAACCAACTTTCGAGTGCTCATTGCGGCCCAACCATTCGGAATATCCACGTAGTTTATTAGACAAAATATGCTAAGAATTGTCTTAAGAACTTATTTTCGAAGTTTCGACGTTTCCTCCCCGGACACCTGTGTATATCTGAATTGCAATATTCTGTCTACAGGCCCGTACAAAGTGCCAGTGTTCGGCAACTACCTGCAGCTGCTGCTGGCGAACTACTGGTACCCGTACCGCGAGTTGGACCGGCTGGCGCGGCGCTACGGCTCCAAGGTGCTGGGGCTGCACTGGGGGGCGGTGCCCACGGTGGTGGCGTGCGACCAGCGCAGCATCCGACAGGCGCTCGCGCAGCCAGAGCTGCAGGGCCGCTTCGAGTCCATCGTCACCAAGACGCGCGCGCTAGACAAAACCCTCGGTCAGTGCAACCCACAACCATTTGTGTGTATTTGGCGCGACAGCCCATTACGGGTCTTGAGTGATGAGAATAAAAATGAGCTATTACTTCTTTCTCGAGTTTTCAAAGCAATTGCTTCAAACAGTGTGAATAAAAGACGTGAGTAATTGCTCTTATTTTGAGCAATTTCTCTATTGGTGACTAACTGTTCGGTCGAGGAGCAGTACTTTTTATCAGAATAAAATCGAGAGTTTAGTGATTAAAATATCGTGAATACAATATTGTAGTGTGCAGCATTTACTTCGAATTTTCGAAGCAACCTCTGTAGGTGACTCAAATCGTATTGAATGGTTACAAGAGAAGTTATACACGACCGCTGTCAGCTGATTCTAAGGTTTTAGGTAATGAATGGCTGAATGAATGAATGGATGGATGAATGAATCAATGAATGATGGTGGTAGATTTCCTACGATTTCGCGGACAACGCACGTCAACTATACCACTTAACCTAACACGGTCGACACCAGCAGGAACAAGTACGCGACGTGCATGGTAACGAAGGCAATCACAGTAGACGAAAATCGACCATTTGCAACAGATCAGTTAGTGAGCAATTATTCAGAGAGAGAAGTAAAGGCTCAGAGTTTCACGAAACTTTTTATTCATATGAAAAGAAGGAATTGCTTATGAAAAGTAGTATTTCCTACTTGTACTAGTGAGCAATTGCTCTGGATTTTTTGTCTGTCTTAGATAGAAGCAATAAGGATTCAAAATAAGGATTTGTCATTAGTATGTATTGTAATAAATTTGTTTATTACTTCAGCTCATGAGGTTTTGTATCACAGGATATTAATCGGATCTTGAAACAAAGCACTATAAGAATAAATAATAATGACTGTACAAAGAATATTGCAAATTTTGAGAAAACAATTTCAATGTTAATAAGTATATAATAATAACTCAGGCATAGAAACAATCTTATTTCAATAATACTCTTATGACAAATCCGTATTTTCAATCCGTAAGTAATACAAAAAATCTGAAAATGCTGAAGGATGGAAAGCAAGGTTCAGGAAAAAACTGCAACATTTTTGTGAATATTTGGAATATGTTTCGTATCTTCAAATACTAAGATCCCTTCCCTTCCCCGAACGCGCGATTGCTGGTGGATCGTTCCGTGACCTTGTGCGGAGGGCGGTTTCATTCCAAATATCCGTTAATCTCTAGCCGCAAAAAAAATCAAAATTACTAAAAAAAAATGCTTGTGTAACATGTGACAAAATGTGTATCATTAGATTCGTCTTTTTACGCTCGTCATGATTGACTGAAAATATGTATAGTTCCATTTGGAAAAACAAAGTGACCTCAAATATCTCGTGAAATACAAGTGATAAAATAGAAATGAATACACGTATCAATTATCCCCATTCCCGCATGCATTTCCGTGAAAACTGCATTGCGATAACTTCAACCGTTCAAAAGTTACAGGAGGTGCTAAAGTTACGTGACTAACCTTGTTTATTTAAACTTAAGATCTTTTCGACTGCGTAGCGATCATCTGCGATAACTGAAAAAGGTACAGGAATACAAGAAATATAAAATGAAATATTAATTATAGAAATTATTTACGAATTATGTAAAAAATGTTGACATAGTATGCCAGTTGCATAAGCAAAATGGGTCGTGTATACAGCAGTGCTAAAAAAAGCATTACCTCGTTCACAGTTGTAATCTGCAATATAATCCTGAAAATCCACAATTTTGACAATCGAGTGAGTCTCCCTCTTCCTCCGTCTCTCCCCCTCTCTCCGTCCCTCTGCGTCTCTCCCCCATTCTCCGTCTGTCTCTCCCCCTCTCTCCGTCTGTCTCTCCCCTCTCTCCGTCTCTCCTCCTCTCTTCGTCGGCCTCTCCCCCTCTCTCCGTCTCTCCTCCTCTCTCCGTCGGCCTCTCCCCCTCTCTCCGTCTCTCCTCCTCTCTCCGTCGGCCTCTCCCCCTCTCTCCGTCTCTCCTCCTCTCTCCGTCTCTCCCTCTCTCTCCGTCGGCCTCTCCCCCTCTCTCCGTCTCTCCTCCTCTCTCCGTCGGCCTCTCCCCCTCTCTCCGTCTCTCCTCCTCTCTCCGTCTCTCCCTCTCTCTCCGTCGGCCTCTCCCCCTCTCTCCGTCTCTCCCTCTCTCTCCGTCGGCCTCTCCCCCTCTCTCCGTCTGCCTCTCCCCCTCTCTCCGTCTCTCCCCCTCTCTTCATCTCTCCCCCTCTCTCCATCTCTCCCCCTCTCTCCGTCTCTCCCCCTCTCTCCGTCTCTCCGTCTCTCCGTCTCTCCGTCTCTCCCCCTCTCTCCGTCTCTCCCCCTCTCTCCGTCTCTCCCCCTCTCTCCGCCTCTCCCCCTCTCTCCGTCTCACCCCCTCCCTCCCCCTCTCTGCGTCTCTCCCTTTCTCGCCGTCCTTCGTCCTCTCTCTCCGTCTCTCTCCCTCCCTCTCCATCTCTCCTCTCATTCCGTCTCTCTCCCTCCTTCTCAGTCTCTCCTCTCATTCCGTCTCTATCTCTCCCTCTCCGTCTCTCTCCCCTTCTCTATATCTCTCTCTGTCTGTCCCTCTCATTCACATTTAGTTGCAGATGAGGCCTCGGGCCTCAAAATTTTAATTTTTAATGCCCTAGAACGCTTCGTTTACTAATTATTTAACAATATAGATTCGAAAACGCTACCGAGTGTAGCGGGTAGCATTTGACATGAATATTGAGTTTTTTTATTCTACAGCAACATGTAGCGCCATTTTCCCGATGTTTGAATAGTTATTCTGCTTCTCGGGGCGGAAATGAATCCAACAAAAGATAATTAAAATTGAATCAACCGTTCTTGAGTTATAAATGATGTAACTAACCCGCCTTTGTTTTATTAAGATAAATGGAAAGTTCTTTATTTTTTGTCGTTAAGTACCGCCGCAGGATTTTGGCATTGGCAACCACCCGGTTTTTTTCCTTAACGTCATTTTCACTTGCTAGACTTGCGAAAACCATTCAAACCTCCAGATCAAAGTTCAAACACAAAAAAGCATGTCAATTTTGAAAGCATTCGTTTAGAGCATTTGGCGAGGTCTAAGTGGGGCCTTGAGTAACCTCCTTTCGGAGGAACCCACCGTGACTCTTGGAGATTCTTTCCGGATCACGATCGTTGGGCTACTTGAAAGAAGCCTCAAACAGAAGTCACGTGACTGGACCATCGGTCATACGATGTTGAAATTATTTATCGCTGGTTACGTACAATTCCGATAGCACGCGTAAACAAGCAGCTTTCACATTTCAGCTGTGTCGACCTAACATCTTTCCCCTTATACTCGTACATACATTACTTCCTTCCCTGCATGTGCAAGCGAGTGTTGTATACAAATTAATGTAGAACCGTAGCTTTTGTTGTTGCCTAGCGTTCAGTATTGCTTATAACACGAGGACACTCAGTTGGTTTAGAAAGAATGTGGAATAGTGTGAAAGATCTACAAGCCGACATCAAAGAATTTCGTGTACAAACACTCCAGAGTCGGTAAACAACTTGTAAAGGATGAGACATATAGATTACAGACTGAACAAATGCTGACTAATAATAACGAACAGATACGATAAAAACTTCGATGGTAATAATACTCTCCTTTATTTCTTATCGATGAGAGGATTATTGGGGAAAATAAATATATAAAACTTCACATTCGCTATAAATCCTGTAGAATGAAGTTCAAATAACCGAGTTTTTTTGTAGTTATTATTATAGTTTTCGGTATATAGAGATGGTGTATTAATACAGGGGATACAAGGTAAACCAACCAAATACTGTCTTCGTAATACCTACGTCTACGTAATACTACGTAACACTGCAAATACTGTCTTCGTAATACCTACGTCTACATACGATTATCTTTACAAAGTAGTTCATTATGGAGAGTTTACACTGTACTGAATTGTATTACTTGCGTTGCAATTTTGATTCGTACTATCAATACTAGTGAAATTATTCTGACTTTTCACTTTCCCGCCTTACTTTATACGAAGAGAAAGTATTGTCACCTTGGGTTGGAAAATGACAGTGAATGAAAGTGAATTTTCGACAGAAAAACTCGTATTGCCCTGGTTACAAAAAAGTGGATAGATCTTGTTTCTCGTAAATTAATTCCTCTAACACTTTGTGGGAATCTATATTTTGTGTGTCCTTGATACCGAAAAATCGATTGACGTCAAAACTTATCTTTCTGTCATTGTCACTCCCTGTCACTGTCTCTCTGTCACTGATACTGTCTGTTGCTGTATGTCACGGTCTGTCACTGACACCGTCTGTCACTGTCACTATCTGCCACTGTCTGTCCTCCCGTCCTCTTTCTGCCTGTGGTCGACGCTAGCATCAAAACCATATAGCCGATATTCCAACGTTGATATTCCTCGATCGATTCCAAAGAACTCTGAAACGTATATTTCGATTTTTGCATGAAGCCTCGTTGAAATCCCTGATTTTTCGAAAATTGTAGAACTTCTTTTCGAAATCTTCCTACAACTACAATATTGAAGATACAGATCTTTCCCCTAATATTTGTTCTTCAAAGACATCTTGAAATAACATTATGTACAACTCTTCAAAAATATTAGTTTTCACCTCAATTTGCTTGAAGTTAAGGCAACTTCAACAATCTTTTTTAAAACTAGTGGTGCTACAGAATGGCACAGACTTTCCCGTATTAGTTATCTATTTCCTTGGTGTACAATTTGAAATCGTTTTCGTGCAGTGTTGCGTGCAATGTGTGCAAATTTAAAAAATTACAAAAACAAGATTTTCTCAAAAACGGCTCCAAATTTTTTCTTTAAACTTTTGGTAGGGATAGTGGTAAACGTACTCAATAAGATGACATAAAATCCATATTGTTCTATAGGTTTTTTTTCAAAAATTACAAAAATGTAACTTTTTTCACGTGTTTCTCACGTCGATAATATTTACATTAGCGGCGATTTTTTCACATTATTATATTTACGAGTACATGTGCTTTAAATAATGTCAAGTAAAGATCCTCGGAAACACAACCGTCTCCTGTAAAAAGTAGTTCAAAATTTAGCATTTTCAGAAACGCTCAAACGCCATTTCCTCATATATGGCTGCAAATTTTTTCTTCAAACTTTTGTAACGGATAGTGCTAATTACACTCGTTAGTGTAGTTAGTGTAGTACACTCGTTACTCTAATAACACTCGTTAGTGTAGCGTTAAGTTTATTTTGAGTTATTTTTTTGTTTTTTCAAAAATTACATAATTGTAATTTTTTTGAAAGATCTCTCACATCTTTAATATGCACATTACCAGCAATTTGTAAACATTATTATACTTGTTAGTCTAAGTGCTTCAAATAACTTCAAATAAAGTATTTTGAAAACTCAAACATTTTCTGTGAAAATATGCTTCAAATTTCGCATTTTTAGTAGTGCTAAAACGCAATTTTCTTCAAAGCGGCACATAATTTTTAAAAGAAAATTGCCATTTACGGCTAGGTTTTTGTGTTCTTTAATATTCTACAATTATTGTTTCCGTTCTACCAATAGGAAACCGAAAAAATAACAAAATGACAAAAAAATGTACTTTTGGCGGTGATAGATGACAGCTGGCAAGAAAGAGTTTGTGGCAATTCCGAATAGCTAGCAAAGACCCAAGGAAATAGAAAACTAATACGGGAAAGTCTGTGCCGTTCAGTTGCACCACTAGTTTTTTTTATCCTCGTATGTATAAAAGGATGGTAAAAAGTTGTGCATGCCCCATTTCTGGCGAACTCTGTAATTTGGAAAACTGCAAAAATTTTAAATTGCAAGACTACAATTTTGACGATAGATATTTTTGTCTTAAATAAATTCATGGTCAATGTACAATTCATTGCAAAATGTCCAAAAAGGTCATGTACAATCATTTGAAAAAATAACAAATATTTTATGCGCAATTTCTGCTTGACGTTAGCTCAAATTATAAAAAAAGCCACTCCTTTACGCCAAATCCGCTTCTGATCCATGACAATTCCGCTCCAAATTCTATCTTCAATTTTTTTCCGCGTAATAGAATCGGGGACGCTTAAAAGAATGGCTGCGGTCTCATTTTCATTAAACACTCTGAAGTTTCGAACATTGATAAATTTAGAAATAATTCGAGAAATTTTGTGATGTTGTCCTCCACTAGTTTAATAATATTCCAGCATCTGTTTTAAAAAAAATGTGAGAATACTTTTTCAAATCTACGAAATAAGCGACGTTAACCTATTTCATAATATTAATATCAATTAGCTGTACCTGTGCGATTACACCGTACCGAAGGAAGGTCTGTAGGAAAGTTAGGACGGAAAATTCTGCTTATCTAGGAACATATGTTTTATATTTACCAAGATCTTTCAGGCTGGTAAATACACACATACAGTTTTCGTGCAGATTGCACGTACAGAAAAAGTTCAGACCAGACTGGAAGATTTCTGTCTGAAAATATTTGAGCATGTTCACAATTTTTCATGGAGACTGCATACAGTTTGACTCAAGTGCTTCTAGCGGCAAATTCATTCATTAGCGGTTTTGTTTACCCGACGCGACAGTAATCCGCTATTTCGATTTTGTTGTTATGTATGTCAAAGTGAGATTGTGTGATGTGATATTGTGATCAACTACCTCTTTCCTCATTTCCGCCTCCCTGTTTTGCTCCTCAATGCTCTTCATGGTTAGTTAATACTTTATCAAGGTCATAGCAAGGACGTATACAGAAATACCGCCACTGAAAATACTCGGACGACGCAATTCAGTTGTTTCCCTGTAGACCCCCCAGCAGCGTCTTAGACCATGTAGTAGTAAGTCTTTTGACATTTTATTTTCACGTATCAGTACGTATAAGCGAAGTAATATACGTAGTATAGGGAAAATTATGTAATGTTGCGCGAAAAAACGGCGAATTTTTGGCAGAAAAAATTCGTTGCCGAGCCGTGATAACGAAAAAGTGGATAAATCCAGTTGCTAAATTGAGAAGAAAAAAAATCCCCCAAACATAGTGTAGGGGGATAATCACCTAAACCATACGTACGATTTTTTTTTCAAATTGAAGAAACCTGTCCATCTGGCTCTAGTCAAAGCTCTGATATTTTGAAAAACTTTCTTCAAAATTTGGGGGTACTTTACATGAAGCCCCCGGCAAATTTTCAAAATTTTCTCAAAAACGACTCCAAATATTTTCTTTAAATATCTTTTAAGAACAGAGTAAATTACTCATATTAAGGTGGCATAGGTCTTAATTTCACCGTTAACTCTGAATTTTCGAGAATTGCAAAAGTTTGAAATTTCTTCGGCCTCTTCCTTCAACAAAATTAAGGATAAGGATTTTTCCTTCAAGTAAATGTTGTTCTCCATAGTCAGTTCTTTCATTAAGGTCATATACATTCTTTGAACATTTTAGAAGTTCTCGCTCAATATTCGGTGCAATATGTGCAATTTTAAAAAATTACAAAAACAAGATTTTCTCAAACGGCTCCAAATTATTTCTTTAAACTTTTGGTAAGGGTAGTGCCATGTACTTTACCGTCTGTCATGTACTCTACTCTCTGTACCGTCTCATGTACTCTATGAGACGACATAAACGTCATGTTGCTCTATTCTTTTGTTTTTTCAAAAAATACAAAAAACAATATTTTTTGTCTTGTCTCTCGCGTCGTTAATATGGGCTTTAGCGGCGATTTGTTGACATTATTATATTAATGAGTACATTTTTAAAAAAATATTGTTAAGTAAAATTTGTCGGAAACTACACCGTTTTGTATGAAAACTAGCTAAAATTTCCGCATTTTGAGAATCGCTCAAACACAATTTTCTCATAAATCGCTCCAATTTTTTTTTCAAACTTTTGAAATGAATAATGCTAATTACACTTTTTAATGTGAGGTGAAGTTCATTTTCAGGTATTTTTTTTCATTTTTTTTATAAATTACACAAAAGTAATTTTTTTGAAAGATCTCTCACACCGTTAATCTGCACATTTCAAGCAATTTGTAAACACTATAGTATTTATGAGTGAATGTGCTTCAAATGGATTTAAAGGAATTTTTCCGAAAACTAAAAAAATATTCTGTGAAAAAGAGCTTCAAATTTCGTATTTTTAGTGACGATGAAACGCCATTTTCTTAAAAATGGCTCCAACTTTTTCAAAGAAAATTGACGTTTAGGAGGAGGTTTTACTGTTCTTTAATAATCTTCAAATAATATTACCGTTCTACCATTAGTAAATCGAAAAATTAATAAAATGTCAAAAAATGTACTTTGGGCAGCGATAGATGGTAGCTGGCAAATCCGAATAGCTCGCCGAGACCAAAGGAAATAGATAACTAATACGTGAAAGTCTCTGCCATTCTGTATCACCAATAGTTCTTAATAAAGTTGCGATCTATTCAATGTATAGTTTCCTCCACTCCCAATTTTTTTTACCTCATTTGTGTAAAATCGTTCACTTGTAGCCGATTAGGAGGGACATCAAAATCGCAGCTATACTGTTTTTCGTGTAGTCTGTTGACTGGGAGTCTTATGCGTGTTTATTTCACGTTTACTTCTTTTTTCTTAATGAAATCGTTGTTGAAATCTTCGTTGCACTATGATCCGATTAAGTATTAAAGTTAATAGGCTGAGTTTCCCTCAGAATGGGCATTGCTGATGTCTCTGCAGTGTTACTGAATCCGAGATCGTAGTATTGAATGCCACACGGTGTCAGATTATATCAACACTAGCTACCTAGCGGATTCGATGATATAACGGTCAGCGTATCTGGTTGTTGTACCCAAGATGCGGGTTCAAACGCGATCGAAACCGTGGAAGGGTGAAAAAATCCTTCATACGTCTTCCTTCGGAGGGAAAGTAAAGCCGGCTGTCCCAAAGTTGGGAAACTCGCAGTATAATCACGAATCTAGCAATCGACCCTCTGACTGTGCGGGTGACTATTTCCAAGCCCGTCAGCTGCTACGGTCGGTGGTTCCGTAAGTGTACTGAATGTTTGATTGTTCTGGGAGGTGGAGTTCCTCCCCTGGTAGATCTTTCCTTCTTCTTCCATATCCTATCCTCTCCCTTTACACTCACTACGCACTTACATGCACTACACTAAGCATGTCAGGAGCTTATTGCTTATTCGTGCTGGGGCGAAGCTCCGATAGGGGAGATTCTTGGAGGAGGAAATCTCAGTAGGCTGGCTCCGAATCTCACCATCAGCGGGAGCAGGGAAATTGCCACCTCCAGATATTACTATTATTATTATTGTTGTTATTATTATTATTATTGTTATTATTATTATTATTATTATTATTATTATTATTATTATTATTATTATTATGAGCCCGTTACAATCCCTTAAGGGCTAGAGCCTCCTGGTTTCCCAGGGAAGTTCTACAAAAGCTTGTGCCCGTGCAGTTTGTTTGAGTACAACCATGCAAATGAATACATTTCACACGCATTATGCTGGTATTGGTTACTACTAATTAAATAATTGTCATGTAATTTGGCTGTTAGTTCAATCTGTTTTTTAATATTGATATTGTTTCCACAACACTTCACTGGTTTCACTTTTCTTCATTTCCACGATTCAGCTTGTTTGAAGGGACCTCCAGATATAAAAGCCACAATCACTACACTAAAGGGAATAATGACCATAGCAGTGGACGTGCACGGAACCATCAACCAATCAATCCCATGAAATCGAAGTACGCACTTTCTCAGTTGCGGGCACTGAGTTGCCGCCCGGCGTGGCACGGCGGTCGCAAGCGAGCACGTATGTGCCGTGTGTGACGAGCAGTCATTACTCATTACAGCAGTCCAAGCGGCCGTTTCAGTTTTTGCCCCCAGCGCCGCCCGACCGCCTTTCTCTTCGCGCGCTGCGTTTCGCCGCCGTCACTCGCGCTCTAAAAGCGGCTTCTGCGAGCGGCGATCGCACTTTCTCCGCGCGTTTGGGCTCTGGTTCGCTTGCCACCGACTCCTCCTTCCGTTCGGGGAATTCCTCTTCAGAAGAGGATAAAATTGATCGTGATATGTGTGGATGGGCTAGTGTTCTTCCTCTAGCTCGCAAAGCCTAACGGTAAAAATAATAAATATACAGGGTGTCCAGGGAGGAAACGTCGAAACTTCGACAATAAGCTCTTAAGACAATTCTAAGCATATTTTGTCTAATAAACTACGTGGATATTCCCAATGGTTGGGCTGCAATGAGCACTCAAAATTTGGTTCGAAAAAATTATTTCTAGGCAAAAATTTGCATTATGGAAGCATAGAAACACTCCAGAAACATATAAGTTGTTTATTATTTGCAAAAGAAATGAATAAATTTGTTAAGAAAGAAACATTAAGCGAGAAATAAAAAAGCATCCAATTTACACAATTCGACTGCTTTTTTATTTCTCGCTTAATTTTTCGGTCTGAGCAAATATATTCAATTCTTTTGTAAATAATAAACAATTTACATGTTTCTGGAGTAGTTCTATGCTTCCATAATGCAAATTTTTGCCTAGAAATAATTTTTTCGAACCAAATTTTGAGTGCTCATTGCGGCTCAACCACTCGGAATATCCACGTAGTTTATTAGACAAATATGCTTAGAATTGTCTTAAGAGCTTATTGTCGAAGTTTCGACGTTTCCTCCCAGGACACCCGTATGTGTATGAATGGGTGAAAACCATTGAAGTAAAATTGACATTTTATAAATTCTAAGAAAAACGTGTTTATATTAGGCTATTTTGCAGCACCAATGTAATTTCATGGTCTTAATAAACAATTGAAATGGCGTGGGTTTAATGATGACCCAAAGCACTAAGACTTTACAGTGATATTGATTTAAATAAACATTTTATCAGAACTTATAAAATGTCACTTATGTCATTCTGGTTTTTACCCATTAATATAAGACATTCTTTTCTATTCTAGAAGCATATTTTAATTCAAATTCCATAAAAAAATAAAATTTTCAAATGATAAAAAAAACGAATGAAAATGTAATGATAATCATGCTTATGGGTAATAGTTAAAATGCTTGAAATATTCGTACTTAAACAAAAATGAATAATGGAAGGGATTTATGTCAATAGATCAACACTGGGCTGCGTTTTTCAGGTACCATCCGGACAAAACATGAACTCTGAGTGGAATTTATCGCATCTTAAAGAGCATGAAGGACGTTAAAAATTCAACAAAACAATTAGATTCCAAAAAATAGCAATTTTGGCGCTTTTCATAATTTATTTCCATTATTAGACATAATGATGTATTTAAAAGAGAAATTTAAAACAAAATCGTAAAGTTTCCTTAAGACCTCCAGAAGAAAATTCGAAAAACGAATTACATTAGGTGAAAACACTATAAAATAGCCGTTTTTAGTGAAAAGGAGCCCGACTTTTTTTTCTAAAAGGGCCAGTTTTCCGGAGAACGTTAACTTCCTTATGATCCTCTGCTGGAGCGGTCAAAGGGGTAGCACTGTCCCCACCATTCACGTCGTATCCATTTAGTTCAGTGTGCTTCCCACGTCAGGGTGAACAATTTTGACCTTTTGAACGATGGGTCAACATTTAACATTATTTATTTTTCAATGATAAAACTTACAAACATCAGACTAAAACGTTGATACATACGTTGAAAACAAATATTTTTCTATACCTAGTGATTTGATTGCTTTTGTAAAGCAATATTTTTATTAGAATTTTATGCCATGACAGCTCTAAAGTGACGGAGAATATTTTCATATTATTAATTTTCTCATGAGAAAACTATTCGGCTCCATGTTAAAATTTAAAATAGTTAAATACTAGAGAGAACCCGTGCGATTAAATCGCACGGTTAGTCAAATAACCAAACTGTTTTCTGCTCAAATTCTTTTTTTGTATTCCAGCATTATAAACGATCTAACCTCACTAAGATCACTAACCTCTCATATTTCAAGATTTCTATTCAATGTAGAAAATCACGTTCACGTGCTTACACAACCTACACTAAATTGAAACAAACAAAAATGCTTGAGATTGCAACATTCACTTGTTTCCCGCCACCGTCCGAGTGTAATTTTCTTCCGATAGATCGCGCAGCAATCAGATATTACAGATCCCGAATTACTACTTTTTTTAATATTTAGGTTTTTTTTAACGGCCTTTTTCAATACGAATGTCCCATGTGCAGGTGAAAAGAAACACGATTTTTCAATCCATTGCTTCTTTATACAGATCGGTTTCGTAAGTCGCCCAATTTATTGAAAAGACCAAACAGCCCTTTGAGAAATAATATATAAGATTTCTATGTTTCAGTATATAAGTTAATTATATTACAATTACTTTGTATGAGAGTATAAAATTGCAGTGAAATTTCAGTAAAAGATCACCTGGATATTATTTTAATTAGTATTTTAATGTTTAGTTTGTAACGAAATGAGGGGGCTTGCTCTATTATCAAACACCTGTTCAACCCCAAGTTGGGCTGCCAATGTAACGAAATGGGGGGGGGGGGTCCTGCTCTGCCAAGCTATTACTACTACACTCTTTCACTGCTACTCTATCAACTTATTCTAGCAACCTTGCAGTCTGTCACATAAATTTATTTAGTGGATGGTGACCTGTTCCGTACGGAACCCCAAACATAGCCTCCGCTGTAGTGCCACTAGGATGTCGACTGTTACTACTCAAATGAAAATGCCAGTGTGAGAGAATGACGAACGGTAGGCAGTTATGCCTCCCTTCATTTATTAGCCAAAGAATTTAAGTTCTCTCTTCAGTTTCTCTTATTTTTTTCAACTGAACGATATTCCGTTGCATTTTTTAAGATTCCGAAAATAAACACACATAAACATAAATATATGAAATACACAACACGAAAATGAACACAAAGAAAATGCATAATACGAAATATAAACACCAAAATAATCATTCATACTTAAAATAATTGCTCATTCATTCCTGGACACGAACGTTCCCTTCGTTTGATTATGATGGCCATCCATCGAAATTCTTATATCCTACGACAGATCTTGGCCTTGAACAATTTAATCTTTCTTTTTTAAAAACCAAAGAAATGATTTACAACTTCCCTGTTTGAAAAATACGCCCCTTTCCGTCAGCATCTGCGTTCACCAACTATCAAACACCGGATATCACCGTCCCCTGCATGCTGCTTGGCTCTCGTTAGTCTATTCATGCTACCAACGCCGCCACTGCACCATTAATACACCGACGTGTTGTACAGATCATGTCGCTGCCTCTGACTAACACGCGAAACCGACTGGTGACGTACTGCGCACTCGCATCACGAAAACTTCACGAATATTTTTAGTAATGTTCCTTTCGCGGCAATAGAATATGCAAGCACTCATGTTTCACGAATATTGCTGCAATCTCTTTATATGACGTAAATACAACATCACGTCTCCTTCCTAAAGCTCCGAAATAATTTTAAATTATTTACTTCGTCGCACAATACAGTAACTCGCTATTAGGAAATTTGTTCACAGTAAATTGAAAGTTTACTAATATTTGCTCAGGAATAATTCCATTCGCAACTTAAGTTCTTTACACGAAATATTTTCATAAAAATACACTATAAACTTCAACAACATAAAAAATATCGCAGCCACGAACACGCAGTCTGCTTGCAATCAATACCTCTCGTCGTCTCCTGAAGGGCATTGTTGTCTGGGAGTCCAGCTTGAACAAAGCAAGATCGCTGCCATTATTGTTCTTGTCTGATTATTTGCGAAATAATCATATTTCACCCGTTTCGAGTTTTCCTGTCATGTTATTGCATTCTAAATTCTTCTAAAATTCTTATTGTCTTTATTTTAGTCTTTAAACCGACGTTCTGCGTCGTATTATGCCGAAACATTTTATTTTACAACTTAGTATTCCTTGTCATTACCAAGTATTCTCGTCAATTGTTTCTGCTTCAACGCCGAGTTATGAATTCTGAAAAACCTCTTATTTTCTTCTCCCGTGTCCTAAATTTTCGGTATTACATTCATAATTTTCTCAAAATTTTCCTCTGTAGCCTTGTAATTTCCGGCTTAATTTAGTTCTTCCGTTTTGCCGTAATCTTGAAAAAACATTAATTTTACCCCGATTCCGTCACAAGTTGTAACACTCGCTTGTTTACTTGAAGTTTTCTGTCGAACATGCATTTTCTAAAATTTCCTAAAACAACGCAACTCGTGGTCCTATTTTATTGAAATAAGTTTTAAATTTCTCCTCTGAATTTGCGCCGACGAATCCTTCGGGCGTTTCCGTGGTGCAATAGTAATATTTACATGCGACACTGCCGTCGCTTGTTTATCCTATGCTATGTTTACAATAACTATTCACAGTTTTCTATGTTCAGTTCAACTTTACTAGGCCCTTTTTTATCAAAATGTCTCAAATAGCCGTAAATGATCCCAGATCATTACAAGTTCATTGTTAATATTTCAAGTATTTATATAATTTAAAATATCAATCATCCTGTGTCTAATTTTCTTGATGGTGTATTTTAAATGTCTAACTGCTCCCGCACAAACCATAAAGCCTTTGTTATTCGTACAAAATGACGTGAAAATTCATTTACGTAAAATTTGTTACAAGCACACTTAATGTATTCAGAATCGAAACTGTTTATGAAAGCTGTAACTACAAAGCAGCGTGTTGCAGTAATTTTCAGATCTATCCTTTTAGTTATTGGTTCAATTAATAATAAAGTGGCATGCATGGGAAGTGGTCGTCCTTGAGAGTGACAAAAAAACCTTCTGGAGGTACAAAGAGGAATATGGTTACCCTCTCTCTTCCAACACAATGCTTACAACTGTTTGCATTGTAAGTTTCAGTGGGAATTCTAATCTAGACGGTCCTGGTGACGCCGCGTCGCAAAAATCTTGTCCTGATGACGCTGAGGTGCCGACGATCAGATCAGATTAGATCATGACTCTGGCCGCGGAAGCCTACAGTGGAAATTGTGAGACTATTTGTATTTAAAAAGTTTTTGTCTTTTTTATCACATTTAAGTAAATCAGTTTCGAAAACCACACAAAGGAATACCATTTCGATATTTTGAATTTTAAATTATCTAATGCGCTTGTAACAGTTTTCAAAAATATTAAAAGATACACTCGTCATGCGGTTGGCAAAGAGGAAACATTCAAATCGTTCATAGGATTTGACAGGCGTAAATCTTAAGTAAAGGACTTCACATTTCAATGGAGTGGATATGGCACTGAACACACATTATTTTCATGATTCTGGGAAGTAAATTATATGCATTTTTTCTTGTTACATTTGAAATCCATATACAATTATTAAACGGTTCCAAAAAAATCTGTTTCATGGTTTACCTCGCAAAAATCTTAATGTTTCAGATTTTGCATGAAGACATAACGAAAATCCTCAGCCAATGTGTTTCGTATTTTCCCGTTTTTTTTCTGGTGGCATTTTCAGAACAATAAAACAACGCGGAGAGAAAAATCTCACATCACAATAATGGAAAAGAAACACATTCCTTTAATTTGAAAAACGCCTGAGGATGGAGGAGGAACTGCGTGAGAAACTTCGTAAAGCTCCTCATTGAATGTAGTGCAGTAAAAATACGAATGTATTTTGGAGTATCATTAAAACAGGTGGAAAAAGTCTACGTGTCTGGTACTTAGTTCCCCTAGGTCTCCACGAGAATATCTTACGTGTCCTTATGCTTGGATACTTTACGTATAAATAGATAGTTCTAAATTGTTCCCCATCTCGATCAGGTTTTTCGTCCAGTTTCCCTTGACCCATTGAGAAAATGCTGACACGACCCTTGTTTTTCTTTTGGAGAAAAACAATAAATGCGAGTGTGCGCGCGATTTGTTGAGGCCTCTTTTTGCTTGTTCCGGGAGCAGTAGGATCGGATCGATATGCTGTCAGCATTAATATAAAAATCAAATCTGTTGTTTGCTTGCTGATGCTAGTGCCTTTTCTATAGTTGCACACCACGCTTCTTGGTACCGTTACTCATCATTCAGCTACACACATACATATACAGAAATGAGAGAGAGGAGAGGGAGCGCGAGATGGTGAGAGAGGGAGCGTGAGAGGGAGAGAGAGGGAGCGCGATAAGATCTTTGTTGTTCAAAAAAATGTACGTATGTACTATTCCACCATATGTCATATAGCGTTTTTTACTGTGTTTTACGATGAATACACACTCGCTCTACATAAAACACAGTTTCTCTTCAAGTTCAGTGAAGGTCTTGGAGGACGGATTCGAATGGTAACTAATCGTTCCTCTTTTAGACTCGCTTCCCTCTGTAATAGGATTGCCAATAATGTTCGCATAATAGGGAGGGCATTTGAAAAGAAAAAAAAACCATCAACACATTTCTTTTTATAAATATTTTATTTATATTAACACCAACTCTATTTCTTTATTCTCTCCACTTGCGATTCAATTGAAAAAATTCGTTTACAAAATGCAGATGAAGATGGTCTGAGCGCCTCATTTATTTTACTCGCTAGACATGCATACGTGTGCCAGCGTTCAGAAAAAAAGATTTTTCATGTTTTCTATTATAAATTAAACAATAAACGGTTCAACGTAGCAGATGTTTGTCATGCGATAAAATAAATGACAACAAATGTTAAAATTTTACTAAAAGGAGGACATTTAACACACAAAGAAGGACGAGAGAACAACTGGCCTCAATGCAGGACTGTCCTTCCAAATGGAGGACGGTTGGCAACCCTACTCTGAAATGTAATTTCTCTGTATTTGAAACAAGGGCATGACCGCGCGGTCATTTGGTGTACGCACTTTCGCCGCATGCGATACGCAGTTCCCTGATATTCAGCGCGATTGCGTATGCAGGATCGACCTTTCATTCGTTCGAACTAGTGATAAATAGAAACCGGAAAATTAAGTAGTATTAAACGTCGAAATATGTACAAAAATTAGTAGTTAAAACAGTAAGAATATGTAATAAATATGTAAAATCGGATATAATATATAATATTAAAATTCTCTAATTAAAAGCCATTTACATAGCAAGAAATTACATTTAGAAAAACTGTTCACTTTACATAATACAACTTTCTCGTCAGTAGTAAAAGCTATATATATTGGAATCCAGGACCGTCGTTTAGCAGCCGGATTAATCGCAATAGAAGCCATCGCACAAACTGGCCAGATCTACGACCAGGAAACATACACTGTAGGATTTTCATCGAAGTGTTACACGTCGGCGATCGCAAATTTTTCTCGTAAATTATGGTTACAGATCACAAAATGCTGTGTCAATGATATTTTGGACACCGATATTTCCCCAATAAAGTAGGAAAAATACTGATTTAAAACTAGTGGTGCTACAGAATGGCACAGACTTTCCCGTTTAGTTTTCTATTTCCTTGGGTCTTCGCTAGCTATTCGGAATTGCCACAAACTCTTTCTTGCCGGCTGTCATCTTCACCACCAAAAGTACATTTTTTTGTCATTTTCTTAATCTTTCGGTTTCCTATTGGTAGAACAAAAACATTAATTTTAGAATATTAAAGAACACAAAAAACTAGTCATAAATGGAAATTTTCTTTTAAAAATTATGTGCCATTTAAGAGAAAATGGCGTTTTAGCGCTACTAAAAGTGCGAAATTTGAAACTCATTTTCACAGAAAATGTTTGAGTTTTCAAAATACTCTATTTGAAGTTATTTGAAGCACTTACACTCACAAATATAATAATGTTTACAAATTGCTGGTAATGTGCATATTAAAGATGTGAGACAGCTTTCACAACAATTGCAATTATATAATTTTTGAAAAAACAAGAAAAAATAACTCAAAATAAACTTTACGCTATACTAAAGAATGTAATTCGCACTATCCGTTACAAAAGTTTCAAGAAAAAAATTGCACCCATATATGAAAAAATGGCGTTTGAGCGTTTCTGAAAATGCGAAATTTGAGCTACTTTTCACAGAAAACGGTTGTGTTTTCGAGAAACTTTACTTGACATTATTTAAAGCACATGTACTCGTAAATATAATAATGTGAAAAAATCGCCACTAATGTAAATATTGTCGACGTGAGAAACATGTGAAAAAATTTACATTTTTGTATTTTTTGAAAAAACAACGTATAGAGAAGTATGGCTTTTATGTCATCTGATGGAGTACATTTACCACTATCCCTACCAAAAGTTTAAAGAAAAAATTTGGAGCCGTTTTGAGAAAATCTTGTTTTTGTAATTTTTTAAAATTGCACATATTGCAAGCAATATTGCACGAAAACTACTAAAATTTTGAGAAACATTTACATGACCTTTATGAAAGAACTTAATATGCAGAACAAATTTTATTTGAAGAAAAAATCTCTATCTTCAATGTTGTAGTTGGAGAAAGACGCTGAAAAAAATTCACTTTCACAATTTTCGAAAATTCAGAGTTATTCGTGAAAATCGGACCTATGCCATGTTAATAAGTGTATTTTTCTCTCTTCATACAAGAAATTTAAAGAAAAAATTTGGAGCAGTTTTCGAGAAAATTTTGAAAATCCCCGGGGGGGCTTCATATAAAGTACCTCCAAATTTTGAAGGATCTTTTTCAAAATCTCAAAGCTTCGACTCGAATCAGATCGACCGAGGAATATCCATTTTGGAAGAAATCGTACGTATGGTTTAGGCGCTAGCAGTGTTCACAGACGGACAGACGGACGGACGGACAGAGAGACGGACGTTGTCCTTTCAATTGGTTTTTCAGTATCAAGGACCTAGAAAACAGGGTTTCTGGCTACACTACGTGTTAGGGGATTTTTTTTTCTTAATTTAGCAACTGGTTTTATCCACTTACTCGTTTTCACGGCCCGGCAATTAATTTTATTCCGCCGAAAATTGGCCATTTTTTCGCGCAGCATTACATAACTTTCGCTATACTACGTATATCACTCCGTGTATACGTGCGTATATGGGAAAGTAAAAAATGCTTCTTTTCATAAAAAAATATAGAATTAAATTGAAGAAAATTTATTGTGAAAACAGCAAAATATGTAATATAGTACTAAATATGTAAATATATGTAACGAAAAAATTTGATATTGTGTTAGGTGGGCGATGATTTGCCAACATTACAATTTTGAGGTTGGTGAGTAGAAAGACAAAAAATATGTAATTACATAAAAATCCTGTCTCTAGTGATAAACCTCTTACTGGAAAATCTGCCTGGGGGATCTATTAACGCCCTAGCAGTGAAGTTAAACTCATACGGTTCAAAAAGGAGGAGGTGTTGTGAGTTAAAAATGAGATTCGTACGGATTAAATTGAACGTTTCCGCAGTTGAGTTAAACACAAGGTCTGTACAGGTTAACAGGAACCTTCGTAATTGGATTAATCTGCGAGACCTGTTCAGGTTAAATTGAAATTCTGTGAACTTCAACCAGGTTCGATGTACAGAAGGCCCATGCGGGATTATCAGGGTGTCTGTGGACATCTTTCCAGGTGGATTAATCACAACATCCTGATGGGTTCCACTAGCACGGTTCATGAAAGTGTATATTGTGAAGGTTCTATTTTTTTGTTTTACTGAATAAGTTAAAAAAATAGAATCATTGATTTTATTTGTAAAGGCCGATGATTCAACGGCATACACCGCTGATCTGAAAAGTGGCAACTTACCGTTTAATTATATTGACAAAAACAATTTCAAATTTTCAAAATAAAATAAGAATATTTATTAACAATAACTGAAAATTAAACAATAATAAATAAAAAGAACTTTACACAAATATCTGGAGAGGAAAAAAACAAGTCTAATCTTAACAGTTCTTTGATTGTTCGTGTTCACAAATATTCACCTTCCTGCCCACATCCACAAGTCAGTAAAACATCGTCCGTATTGCAAATCTTCACGTTTCTCCAATACATACATTCCTTACCGGTACTTAAACCTTTCTTATGAAAATATACCACGTCTCACATTACATATAGTATTTCAATCATCCATCAGTCCATAAATCATTCCTTTCAGTGAGGCATTCACTTTCCATCTGGTTGTTGATTTTCCTCTGCTTGAGCAATATATCTGTTGCCTTGGTGTTGGACACATCAGCCCCAGGGGGCCGTGCCCACACAAGAATATCTTCTGTATATGTATATACTCTATGCCATATTGACTCGTTACAATATATTATGGGTAAAGACTGGATATGGCTAATTCGAGATTTAAATTAAATAACCTTTAATCTGGACAACGCATTGATTATAACGCATCGTTATGGGAAACTACTCCTTAGAATAACAAGTCTCCTCACACCAGTGACGGATTCAGAGGGTGCATGGTGGCCATGAACCCCCGCCCCCAAAGAGGCCTAGGGTTTTCGTTTATTACCTTCTTTTGTATGGCACAATTGATTTAAATATTTATTTACATTACAATTATGTAATTATTTAAACAATAACACACTACAATAATATAATAGTCATATATACACTACAATAATAATACACAATATAATAAATATGTTTATTATTTAACAAAAATCGATGACGTCCCCCTCCAAAATAACGGGCTAGATCCGCCCTTTCCTCACACACGTACAATCACATTATTTGGGCTGTGCTATTGAGGCTGGTAATATTGCAACTAGCCCTGTCGCTAACACCAATAGCCAAGTGAAGTTCGAAGTGTTGACGTGCGTGTTCACCGTCATTCATGCAGATTTATCCACACCGTCTGGTCGTGTTGTGTAGAAGAGAAAGTGTGCTGGTTGTCATGTTACGCACTGGACTGCCGCAACTCTTGTGAAGCTTCGTTATTGTAACCGTTCAGAAAAAGAATGGAAGAGGAATGTTCTGTCAGTTGAAATAAATACATAGTCACTGAATCAAAAAAGGGTCTCATGAAATTCTATTTTGGCAATCTTGGGTTAATTTATGAACAATCCTCTGGACAAAACAAATAGAATTCGCCTTACGTACAAATCCGGGCAAGCGAACAGAATCTTCTATTCGTTAGAGGATTATCTTAATGTAATCTTACGAAGCATTTTGCTGGAATTACCTCTATTATATTCACGATGCACTGCCATTTCAGAGCGGGCAGTTATGTTTGTCGCGAAATTACTCACAAAATACTAATATTTTCAAAAATTGTAACCTGACCTCATTTGAAAATGGTTTTTATGAACACATTTCATTAAGAAGGAAACTGTATCTTCACATAGAATCTTCACAACGAACGTAGGCATTTATTTTCTTTAAAACATTTTTTTAAAAACTGCATAAAATGTTGTGATTAAATTTATACTTTAGATATAGTATTAGATAGTATAAAGGTCGCTTAAGAGAATGGTGCAGGTCTCATGTTCGTTAAAATGCCTGATTTTGCAAAAAAATTTAAAAAATTAAAAACTTTTCGGCCTCTTCCTACAACTACAATTATAAAGATACAATCGCTTTTCTTAATGAAATATTCTCATCAAAAACAGGTCTTCAGATAAGATCATTTTTCGAAAATACGGATATTTTTTGTGTAATTTGGCGACAAACGTAGTCGCCCGTTCCGAATTTAGTACTATGCTTCGTGAATGTAATTCCTGTCCGTTCGATGCTTCGTAACTTAGAATTTGTAAATTAGTTCATATTTCTTTGTTTGTTTCTTGCATTCAAGCTTTATATAATTACAAATTAATCGTTCAGAAATTATTTAGAACTATCAGAACCTATTTGAAATACATGACAAAAATTGCTAGCGGTCGGGGAATATCAGATTAGATTGTAACAATGGCTCTGTAAATGAGCTCCGTCTTATTGTTGAGAAATGATTTACCTGTATGAAAAGCAGTTAAAATTGTCAAATTTGTGTTGACATTTGCTTGACAATATTTTGTTTTGGTACCAAATGTACTATGATTTCTAATGAGTTTTACAAAAAAATGACGACTGAGATTTGTTAATTCAGAGAGAAATTGATGTATAAAAAGTATTACATAACTATTACCAAAGGCGAGAAAGTACGTGCCGTTTACGCAGACCTAGTTTATTTTGTGTGCCTATGAAATTATTCGTTCAAGTCTTTGTTGATAAGATGATTACTTGTCGACAAGAGTGCATCTGGCAACAACCCTATTTTTGGCGTTCTTTGCACAGGCGTGTTCTTCACGGATGGCACGTACTGGGCGGAGCAGCGGCGCTTCGCGCTGCGTCATTTGAGGGACTTTGGCTTCGGGCGGCGCTCGCCGGCGCTGGAGGCGGAGGCCCAAGGAGAGCTCGAGCACCTGGTCAAGCTGCTGCGCGGGGAGACCAGCGCGCCACACGACAAGTGAGTGCTCTGTGCCACGGCTCTCTTCCACGCCCCGACCGGCTGAGGCTTGGTCATTATAGTATAGGCGGAGGCCCAAGGAGAGCTCGAGCACCTGGTAAAGCTGCTGCGCGGGGAGACCAGCGCGCCACACGACAAGGGAGTGCTCTGTGCCACGGCTCTCTTCCACGCCCCGACCGGCTGAGGCTTGGTCATTATAGTATAGGCGGAGGCCCAAGGAGAGCTCGAGCACCTGGTGAAGCTGCTGCGCGGGGAGACCAGCGCGCCACACGACAAGTGAGTGCTCTGTGCCACGGCTCTCTTCCACGCCCCGACCGGCTGAGGCTTGGTCATTATAGTATAGGCGGAGGCCCAAGGAGAGCTCGAGCACCTGGTGAAGCTGCTGCGCGGGGAGACCAGCGCGCCACACGACAAGTGAGTGCTCTGTGCCACGGCTCTCTTCCACGCCCCGACCGGCTGAGGCTTGGTCATTATAGTATAGGCGGAGGCCCAAGGAGAGCTCGAGCACCTGGTGAAGCTGCTGCGCGGGGAGACCAGCGCGCCACACGACAAGTGAGTGCTCTGTGCCACGGCTCTCTTCCACGCCCCGACCGGCTGAGGCTTGGTCATTATAGTATAGGCGGAGGCCCAAGAAGAGCTCGAGCACCTGGTGAAGCTGCTGCGCGGGGAGACCAGCGCGCCACACGACAAGTGAGTGCTCTGTGCCACGGCTCTCTTCCACGCCCCGACCGGCTGAGGCTTGGTCATTATAGTATAGGCGGAGGCCCAAGGAGAGCTCGAGCACCTGGTGAAGCTGCTGCGCGGGGAGACCAGCGCGCCACACGACAAGTGAGTGCTCTGTGCCACGGCTCTCTTCCACGCCCCGACCGGCTGAGGCTTGGTCATTATTGTATAGGCGGAGGCCCAAGGAGAGCTCGAGCACCTGGTGAAGCTGCTGCGCGGGGAGACCAGCGCGCCACACGACAAGTGAGTGCTCTGTGCCACGGCTCTCTTCCACGCCCCGACCGGCTGAGGCTTGGTCATTATAGTATAGGCGGAGGCCCAAGGAGAGCTCGAGCACCTGGTGAAGCTGCTGCGCGGGGAGACCAGCGCGCCACACGACAAGTGAGTGCTCTGTGCCACGGCTCTCTTCCACGCCCCGACCGGCTGAGGCTTGGTCATTATAGTATAGGCGGAGGCCCAAGGAGAGCTCGAGCACCTGGTGAAGCTGCTGCGCGGGGAGACCAGCGCGCCACACGACAAGTGAGTGCTCTATGCCACGGCTCTCTTCCACGCCCCGACCGGCTGAGGCTTGGTCATTATAGTATAGGCGGAGGCCCAAGGAGAGCTCGAGCACCTAGTGAAGCTGCTGCGCGGGGAGACCAGCGCGCCACACGACAAGTGAGTGCTCTGTGCCACGGCTCTCTTCCACGCCCCGACCGGCTGAGGCTTGGTCATTATAGTATAGGCGGAGGCCCAAGGAGAGCTCGAGCACCTGGTGAAGCTGCTGCGCGGGGAGACCAGCGCGCCACACGACAAGTGAGTGCTCTGTGCCACGGCTCTCTTCCCCGCCCCGACCGGCTTGGGTGGCTCAGGGCATCATTTGATGTCGCTGCATGCCTTTGACCAGAAGGTTCTAGGATTCCACTGCCGCCGGTGACAGGATTTTCGACACTAGCTTGTCAGCTAGTGTTCAGTCGCTGTCTGGAGGAGAATTCTAGCAGCCAGCTGCTCTGATTGGTAGTTTTGTGGTTTCTACGATCAACACCGCGCAAATGCCGGAGCAGTACCCTAAATAAAGAATCACGGACAGCGTGCAATCATTTCTTCCTCTTCCTCGTCCTCTCGTTATCCTTTGGCTTGTCTGTGTGGAATAGGAGCTAGCGACGTGAGCATGAGAACGGTACGGTTCTTCTGTGTAATTTTATGACTCTGGGTGATGTGGAACGATAGGACACACGCAGTCAACTCTCGTTAAACCTTATTCTTCGTGATCAGCGATAAGGTCTGCCGACGACAAACGTGGAGGGTCTCTACATCTAGTTGAAATGAATTTGTAAAGGAAAAGAAGCTGCTCACTGTTCCAAAAACCCATGACGTGACTAGCGAGATATCGGGATAGATGAGACTCAAGGGACTTTGGCTAATTCTACCCGATTTAAAAATATGTGTATGTACTATTTATAAACTTTGTCAAGGCTCTGTTACGCATCGTGCATTTCTTTTAATGTTGATAAGTAGATTTCGGATTTTTAGGCAAATACCTTTTTCTACGGTTTTTTACGGTCACTGGAAATTAATAATGATAATTAATAACTAATTTCATGATTTTACGATGTCACAATATCATGCCGGGTCCTACGGACAAAAAAATATTAAATAATTAGACATCATAGGATAACGCTGCTCCATACAAAATAACTTAATAGCATCAGCAAAAGGCTGAGGAATCCCCATAATACGAACCTCCGGAGTTCCTTACCACGACTTGGTGGCTGTTTATTAATTTCGATTTGTTGGTCGATCCTATTAGATTATCCCTATCACTCTTTACACTATCCAGCTCCAGAGCCATTTCGCGACCAATGAAAATCTTCCGCACCTAATCCATATGAATTCTTAGTTCAACATGCGTTTAATATATATATATATATATATATATATATATATATATATATATATGCATACACTCCTTAACAACATACCTTTAATATACATTTGCTTTAGAGATTCGCGAATATATAGACTTATTGTAAATTGCTCATAATAATTATTTGTGGATAAAATTTGAAAATATGTTAATTAAACCTACACTAAATTCTGTGGATTCAATCCGACTCGATTCAATCCGATCCGATTCGTTCCAATTCTATCCAATCTGAATCGATCATATCCAATCTGATTCGATCATATTCAATCCGATTCGATCCTATCCTATCCAATTCTATTTGATCCTATCCTGTCCAATTTTATTTGATCCTATCCTATCCAATCCGATTTCATCCTATCCTATTCAATCCGATTTCATCCTATTCTATCCAATCCGATTTGATCCTATCCTATCCAATCAGATTTGATCCTATCCTATTCAATCCGATTTGATCCTATCCTATTCAATCCGATTTGATCTTATCCTGTTCAATCCGATTTGATCCTATCCTATCCAATCCGATTTGATCCTATCCTATCTAATCCGATTTGATCCTATCCTATCCAATCCGATTTCATCCTATCCTATCCAATATGATTTGATACTATCCTGTCAAATCCGATTTGATCCTATCCTATCCAATACGATTTGATCCTATCCAATTCGATTCGAACGAATCCGATTCCACCTGACGTACTCCTCTTGGATCTACCTGTATTCGATGCTTCCAGGGAGGTGTACTCGCAGGGGCGCGCGCTGTTCCCCGACGTGCTGTACCCGGGCTTCATCAACTCGATCCTGGTGCCGCTGGCGGGCGCGCGCCTGCCGCGCGACCGCGACCCCGCGCTGCGCGCCACGGGCCGCGCCGTCATGCTGTTCCAGTCCGCCTTCGACACCACCGGCGGCTTCCTGGGCATCCTGCCCTGGCTGCGCCACCTCTTTCCCTACCTCACGGGACACCAGAACAACCAGCGCAGCGCCGCGCACCTCCACGGAGTGTTTAGGGTATGTGGAACCACATTTACATCTATTACTCTCAGCTTGTTCTAACTTTTTTTCTAAAATTACGTGCATTTAGAGGAAAGGCCTTGAAAGTTGCTGCGGGTAAACTGTTCCAATCTCTAATCGTTCTCTTACAAAATGAGAATTTCTCAAGATCTGAATTTTGTTTGCTTGTTCGAATTCGCTTCGGCCTAAATAATTTGTTTTTTCCAGTCTAACCTGAATTTCCTTCCATGCTGACTGAACTACGTACGATTTAAAAAGTGCACAAAGCCTCATCCTTGTTCTTCTCGTTTCTAGTGGTTCTCATTATTTTTTTATTTCGTTAGTGCTATAGGTAAACTTATTCGCTTTCCTCTGTATTCTATCTAGGTTTTTCCGGTGCGACTTCGTCAGCTGTATTGTATCGTTTTGTATTGTACTTTTTTTGTTATCTTGTTATTATTATTGTAATTATTGTTAATCAACTGCCACCGGGTGATACCCAATTGCAGTTCAAATAAATGTTTTTTTTTTCGGCGCTGCCTGTAAGCACAGAACGTTTCGCCCAGCTGGGCGCTCTTTGATCAACCTTCCCGTCTGTTATGAGAGTTCCATGGTAATGCAGTGAATTATGGGGTGCAAATAAGAATTTCGCGCGTCCCACGCGCGTGTTATCTGGATAGTCAATTGATGTGAAAAGTCAGAATGTGTCATTTTCTCTTTACTTTTTCTTTGGAACTTCAAGGATGTCTTGAAGTGATTTGAAAATACTTCAGCCTTCGTTTTGTGTAATTTGCTCATGATGTTGCCTTTTAAGCAAATTTGCTTCTCACGAAACGTTTTCCCTCTTCATTGTAAGAGTTTCAAAAATTTGTTAAAACATGTTCCTTTCCTTAACAGTAAGCTGTTAAGTTAACAAAAAATTGGATATTGTATTAGGAGGGCAAACATTTGCCAAGATTACAATTTTGCGAACGGTAAGTAGGAAGACAAACAATATGTAATTACATAATCCTGTCTCTAGTCATCAGAAACAGGATTGGACGCAGTGGGTTTGCGAAAGATCTGGCAAGAGGAACGACCCGCACTTCAATGTGAATATCACATGACCCGAGCTCAGGAAAATCCATGGCCCCCTAGAAACCTTCTTCTTTGAGCTTCCGACTTCTTGTCGACAACACCTGTGAATGACGGTATGGCTGATGAACGATACGAGAACGTATGCTGAATGGAGATCGTGTGCCATATAAACCACCGCCTATCGTTTGTTCATTTCAAGAATTGACAGTACAGGCTGAGGTGAAACGTGCAAACTACTCTTGTCACTGGAGTGCCTGTGACCAAGAGGTCATAGGTTCAAGTCCCGACGATGGCAGGAAGTTCGACAACTTTTCTAGGTCCAATTCAGTCGGAGTCTAAACGAAGCTTATTGTTTTCAATACGTGGTGACAAGTCATTTTCAGACCACCACTTCCCCTTCTTTTTACTTCATCATAGAGCGTTTATTTAAAAAAAACATTACCGTAATACTTAGTGATATGTAAACGTCAGCAAACAACTCATTTTTTACTTTCCCGTATACGTACGTATACACGGAGTGATATACGTAGTATAGGGAAAGTTATGTAATGCTGCGCGAAAAAATGGCCAATTTTCGGCGGAAAAAAATTAATTGCCGGGCTGTGAAAACGAATAAGTGGATATAACCAGTGGCTAAATTAAGAAAAAAAAATCCTCTATCTCGTGGTGTGGTCAAAATCCATGATTTGTTGCTTCTTTATACTTAAAAATCGATTGACGGCATTCCGTCCGTCTGTCCGTCTGTGGTCAACACTAGCGCCTAAACCGTTCGGTCGATTTTCTTCAAAATTGATATTCCCCAGTCGATCTGATTCTAGTCGAAGTTTTGTGATTTTGAAAAAGATTCTTTAAAATTTGGGGGTACTTTATATGAAGCCCCCCGGGGATTCTCAACATTTTCTCAAAAACGGCTCCAAATTTTTTCTTTAAATTTCTTGTATGAATAGAGGAAAATACACTTTTTAACATGGCATAGGTCCGATTTTCACGTACAGCTCTGAATTTTCGAAAATTGTGAAAGTTTGAATTTTTTTCGGCGTCTTTCTCCAACTACAAAATTGAAGATAGAGATTTTTTCTTCAAATAAAATTTGTTCTGCATATTGAGTTCTTTAATAAAGGTCATGTAAATATTTTTCACAATTTTGGTAGTTTTCGTGCAATATGTGCAATTTTAAAAAATTACAAAAACAAAATTTTCTCAAAAACGGCTCCAAATTTTTTCTTTAAACTTTTGGTAGGGATAGTGGTAAATGTACTCTATCAATGACATAAAAGCCATTTTGGTCTATTGGTGGTTTTTTTTAAAAATTACAAAAATGTAAATTTTTTTACTTGTCTCTCACGGCGTTAATATTTACATTATCGGCGATTTTTTTACATTATTATATTTACGAGTATATATGCTTTAAATAATGTCAAGTAAAGTTTCTCGAAAACACTACCGTTTTCTGTGAAAAGTAGCTCAAATTTCGGCATTTTCAGAAATGCTCAAACGTCATTTTCTCGTATATGGCTGCAATTTTTTTCTTGAAACTTTTGTAACGGATAGTGCTAATTATACTCATTAGTATAGCGTGAAGTTTATTTTGAGTTTTTTGTTTTTTTTTTAAATTATATAAATGTAAATTTTTTGAAAGATCTCTCATATCTTTAATATGCACATTATCCGCAATTTGTAAAGATGATTATATTTGTGAGTGTAAGTGCTTCAAATAACTTCAAATAAAGTATTTTGAAAACTCAAAAATTTTCTGTGAAAATGAGCTTCAAATTTCGCATTTTTAGTAGTGCTAAAACGCCATTTTCTCTTAAACGGCACATAATTTTTAAAAGAAAATTGCCATTTACGGCTAGGTTTTTGTGTTCTTTAATATTCTAAAATTAATGTTTCTGTTCTACCAATAGGAAACCGAAAAATTAAGAAAATGACAAAAAATGTACTTTTGGCGATGATAGATGGTAGCTGGCAAGAAAGAGTATGTGGCAATTCCGAATAGCTAGCGAAGACCCAGGAAAATAGAAAACTAATACGGGAAAGTCTGTGCCATTCTGTTTTTGTTTTTTGACAAATAAATAAATAAAATAAATACGGTCATGCTTAATTTTTTCAAAATACGAGTAGTTTTTCTTTAATTTTGTGACAAACGTAATAGGCCGCTGTAAATTTACTGCGCTTCGGACAGGTAGATGCGTCGTAAATTAGAATGTGCAATTTTGTATATTATTTCTTTCTTCGTTTCTTACATTCGAACTTTGTTATAGACTTACACATTAATATTTTAGAAATTGTTTATTTTGAAATATTTGAAATAAGTAAAAAGAATTAATAGCTCTCAGAATAGCGACAATGCAGGGTCTGCAACAATGGAATTCACTTTGCGCTCGCGAATATCTGTGAATTAGTGTCATTGTTGTGACCTAATGGAGCTGTATGAAAAGGAGTTATAATTGTCTAATTTATGTTAATATTTGCAGGCAAATATTTAGTTTTGCACCAAATGCTGTACCATTTGTAGTGAGTAGAGAATTTGTTGCATGGTTTTAAAATACTCTTCCCTAATCATGGCCCAATGGATGGCATTTCTATATTTCCAGGGTATCAGGCTTCTTTTTCCAATACAGGGTTACAAAACTTTTGCATTCTATTTTTGTGAAGTTGTAGAATTCACATAGTTCTGACAACACTACAATGGAAATAGTGAGTTTCAAGCGAAGATGTTAATAGCGCATAAAGTGCAATATTACAGTACTACTTAGCTGTTTCCTCTAATACGGGAAAGTAAGTGCTGTTGTAGCTCCACTAGTTTAGTTTAGGTAGAAAGCAAACCGATAGCTATAAGGCAGACCTGCACAGCATTTTGCACTTTCACTGACGTCTGGAGCTGCGCGCGGGCAACTCGGGGGCAAATGAGAAAATCGATGAAAGGTGGGGATGAGACCCAATCGAGGAGTGGGGACCACCAATCAGAATGCGCAATTCGAAAAAAAGCGCGTAAATTTAAAGAGCAATCGGCAAGAACATGACGGTCATATACAGTTGAAGTAATATTGCCTTTTGTATTATATTGCAAATGTTTGTTCTCGGTATTTGACAGGGCAAAATATGCTACTACAACGAATTATACATATTAGATTTCGACACCAAGTATTATAATTGCTTGTAGGGCTGATAATGTAATTCGCTTTGCTACGATGTAATCACAAATTTAGTTTTGTGCTAAACACAAAATTTTGATACTGAGTCTGTTTGATTTAGGATGGAGTGTAATTCTTTATCCACCAGTATCACACTTAAAGATCTTGTGTCGATTGTTTCTAATAAATTGCCAAAACTATCGTCTTTCCATAGCGTACGATTACTTATGCAAACGATTAGAAAGCATTACAAAATTATACTTTGTAAGCATATTCCAAAATCAAAACTTTATTGGATGCTACAACAATGTATACTAATGTATAATACACACTAAAATAAATGCCTAGAACCGTTGCAGCCATTTTTAAAGTATATTGAAAGACCAGGTGTTTTAAAGGTGGGACAATGGTTTTTATTTGTTTTACTGCATCCCAGCAATCGAAAAAATCTGAAAAAAATGCACAACAATTTGTGTCTTAAGAGGAACCTTTGAAATTTTTTTCAAACCTGTTCCAGGCTTCTAAGACACAGTAAAAAATATTTCTTGATTTTTGTTCGAAAATATTTTTTGTGTTTGAATTTGGGCCAGAGAAAATATTGAAAAATGTTTTTCTGATAGTTAAAATTGTGTTCTTATTTATCATATTTTTTTCAGTCTGATAAAATAGTGTTAAGTTCTCGAAAAAAATTGAAATTATAAAACAGGTTTTTGGCTGTATAGGGGTGTGGGTGGTGGGATGGGGGCTAAGAAACCTTTCAAAAATATTATTTTTATGTTAGAATTATAGTGTAACCACTCATATGTAATTTGGTTGAGTGGAACTTTTTACCATCTTATCGGGGGGGACCCTTTCTGTGTATGACACGGTATAAGTTTCCGGAATCGCTCGTCTTACGTTTTGAATTAATAGAGAGAAATAGAACCCTGTGCATCTATTTAATTTTAAACATCAATGCCTGTTATCAATTCTCAAATAACCTAATAGCTTGCAGCACATAATAAAACATTGAATCGCATGGCCTATATATTAACCTTAAAGTAAATGATCTTTTGTACAGGATATCATCGGCGACCACAAGACGTCTTTCACGGATGCTCACATGCGTGATTTCTGTGATGTTTACCTGAAGGAAATGGAGAAACTGAGGGAGGAAGGAATATTGGACAAGACAACTTTCTCTGGTGAGAATTTAATTTAATTTAACATTGGCACACGTACAACTGAACCATAATTAATATCATTTGGTTGTCGTTTAACTCATTCATTTCTTTCTCAGTATTAATTTATAGTACTACGGTTCCTTACGTTTTTTTTTGTATCAGGACTATTGTAACAACTCGTTCTTTTATTTCCATGGAACTTTATTTGTGATTTGAAATATTTTTCTCTGCCGTGAAATCACAACGAAATTAGTGGTCTCTAGAATGACACAAACTTCCTCATACTGGTATTCAGTTCTTGTTACTTCTTTAGACTAGACAATATTTTCGGGTTTGTCTCACCTTCTTCCCAGCTACCATCTATTGGCCCCCAAAAGGATTTTTTTTCACATTTTCTCAAATTTTCGCTACCCTATTAGTAGAATGGAAATATTAATTTATAGAATATTATAATGAAGTCTAAATTGATTCTAAATGCAAATTTTCATTTGACGAATTTGAAGCAGTTTTTGAGAAAATGTCGTTTGAACATTCGAAAAACGGACAATTTTAAGCCCATTTTTCAAAGAAAACTTTTAAATTTTCGAGAAACTTGTAAGAAATGATTTGAAGCACATGTTCTCACAAATCCAAGAATATTTAAAGGAAGTCTGTAATATAAAATTTTAACGTGAGAGATATTTTTTAAAAAAGGTTAGTAATAGCTGATGCGGTCAGACGCAATTAAACTTTTCTTTGTTACATTCACAGATTTATCTGAACACTTCAGTATCGTCTTACTTTTAGCACTAGTGCTAAAAATTGAACTTTTAGCATGCTACGAATGACCTGAAAGAACCACTTTTAATACGAAGTGGCTACCTAAAAAATAGTGTGGCTACCTAAAAAATATGTTTGTGCAATTTTTGAAAAATCATAAGAATACATCCAAGTGGCGTTTGTGTCATATTATTCAGTCCATTTTGTAAATATTGTGCATTGAGAAAAACTTGTTTTAACATTTCCCATACTTCATTCATCTTTCCGTGAAAAGTATTAATATTTTTAAAAACGTACTTAAAGGAGTAATAGTGAAGAACAAATTTTTATTTGAAGAACAATATATCTAAACTCCAATAACATATAAGGAAGTCCAAACAGTTTCAAACATTTACAATTTTCGATAATTGAGAGATAGAAGTGAAAGTCGGCTCCGTGTCATATGAATACTTATACTTATAAGTGTGCTTAAGTACCCGTAAGTGTACTTAACTCTGATTAACTCTCTGTATTTTGAAAATTGTAAAATATTAGCATCGCAAAGTTTAATATTGCCGATAAAGATCTTTATTAAATCGAATTGTTCTAAAAAATTATATATTTAAATAAGACCGTGCACTATTTGCTTAAAAAACAGTTTTGTTCACCTAATTTTTTACTTGAAGTAAAGGCAATTTATTTTTAAAATTCTCAAAAACCGCTCCATTTTTCATTTCAATTTTGCCCTCGAAAAAATCAAATGACACTTAAAAATTGTGTCAGTCCCATGTTTGGCGAGATCTCTGTACTTTCAAACATTGCAAACAAAAAACACAACGTATTTCATTTAGCTTCTTAAATTCAAAACTTACATTATGTTATATGAACCTATAATACGTTATACTAATTGTGGGGTGTGTGATGGAATCGCAGAGGATCAGCTGCTGCTGTCGATGATCGACTTCTTCTTCCCCGCGGCCACCGCCATCTCGACGACCATGGTGTTCGCCCTCGTCTTCCTCATGCACAACCCCCAAGTGGCAGAGCGAGTGCAGGAAGAGCTGGACAGCGTGGTCGGCCGCTCCAGGCTGCCGCACCTCGACGACCGAGTCTCGTAAGCATCCTGAGAAAACTACCCATTACAAACATTCCTTTCGGGTTATATAGAGGGTCCGGGAAGGAAATGTTGAAAATAAACTCTTAAGACAGTTTTTTAGCATATTTTGTCTAATAAACTTCATGGATATTCTGAATGGCTGAGCCGCAATAAGCACTCACAAAGTGCTTTGAAAACATGATTTCCAGGCACAAATTTGCATTGCAGAAGCAGAGAAACGCTCCAGAAACATGTAAATTGTTTATTATTTACAAAAGAAATGAATATATTTGTTCAGAAAGAAAATTAACACAACTAAAAAAGCAGTCAAATTGTGTAAATTGGGTGCTCTTTTATTTCTGGGTTAATTTTTCTTTATGAACAAATATGTTCATTTGATTTCTAATTAGTAAACAATTTACATGTTTCTAGAGTGTTTCTGTGCTTCTGCAATGCAAATTTGTACCTAGAAAGCAATTTTTTAAGCCAACTTTTGAGTGCTTATTGCGGCTCAGCCATTCAGAATATTCAAGTAGTTTATTAGTCAAATTTACTTAAAATTGTCATAATAGCGTAGTTTCTAATTTTCGACGTCTCTTCCTCGGACATTCTGTATATCTAGTAACCATTGACCACTAAAACAAATTGTTGAATAATTGCTCTATATCGTTAAGAATTGAATTTCAAACATTGGAGAAGAAAAATATGTAATATAAATATTAAAAAAATTCATTGACCTACCCCCACGATTCTCTACATTATAAAAATATGTAAGTTCGTTGTCCGATATACCTCCGAGATAGCTTCAAAGTGTTTCAAAGTCTCTCTTAACGAGCATAATTATTAGTGATGATTACTAAAATAATAAAATGATTGATAGAAATCAAGTAGCAATTCCTCTTCCAATCAATTGCAAATTGGAAAGGTCCATTGACTCGCTTTGAATTTCTCTACCAGGGAATAGATGTTAATCCACTCTTTTACAGGATTTGAAAGAATTGTAAAATTATTATTTTGATAAACTAAACTATTCCTAACGATTCCTCAGTAAAAACTATTTCGAATCTCCATCTGCTCCCGCTGAACAAAGCATTTCCATCTGGCTGGCGAAAGAAAATATTTCGCGGAGCGATTCTGTCTTCGTCAATGTTTAATTGTTGATTAACAACCTGTCAAAATAATCGTCTACCAGCCTCAAATCAGTTACTCACGTCTATACAAAAGCACACAACAGATCTTATATCACTTGAAAATTATTTCAGGGAAATCTGAAGCGGGCATTTTTTTAACAGAAAATGCATTGCGAAGAGAGGACATCATCAGGAAAACAAAACAAGATCTCAATGCGGCAGAAACGTAGAATGTTTCCCCTTCGTATTTGTTGGAAACCCGAAATTTGTTGGAAAATGAGAATTATGAGCCACCGGTCACTTTTCAATCTCTTGCCAAATAACTCCGTGTCACGGCTAATTTCCAGTCACTTTCATCCCGATAGATCTCTCTCCGTCATTAAAATTTACATAACGTCTTGAGTTCAATAATATTTATTAGTGGTATCTCTATATAAGGAATATGCTGTATGTGAGAGGAGGAGGAATTTTTTCTTAGTTTCTTATTACCTAAAGGACAATGTAAAGACAAGATAATATGAAGAGAAAAAAATATCTGTTCTGGTTCAAATAGCAAAAGATCAAAATTTAAACAATCCTGGAGTTCACTTCTGTATTCCAAATTAGTAAAACAAAATCGTGAGAAATCGTGACATTTTCGGATATTTACATAATGCGTTGCGTTCACTCTGTGACGTATGTAGAGTACCACAGGTAGTCTTGCCGTAAGACTACATTTGCCGTGAGACTACGAACAACTGGTGCCACTCAGCCTTCTACTTTTGTGAAAGTGAATAAAAAATATTATTCATTACGCAAAGAGCGACCACGGAATTCGTTACAAAATGTTCGGCACACCTAGGCAATCAGCACACAAGTGCAATCAGTGTTGATGGATTCCGAGGGCTTCCCTCTCCCCCCCAACAAACCAACACTTTTTTTTCAATTTTTAATCAATTTATTCCAAAACATTTCTATATCTATAGCATCACAGCCAAGAGAGTATTCTCATTACGACGGTTTGCTGTAGACGCCAATTTTTTACGGTTCTGCGATCACTATAAATGAAGCAGCGACCTCCGCATTGAATATAGATTTAATCTTTCAAAGATGGTAGGTGTTAAATTCAAACTTTCTTGCAATGTTCACGAACAGTTTTTTTTATCGTGATCTCTGTTTTTATTTAACGTCTCCATTTTCATGGCCATTTTGAAAATCTAAACGCTCGTTGTGTCGTTGCAGTCACGTAAATAAATAACAAGGAAACTAACAAAATTCATTTTTAGTAATGATAATTCACTCATCAAAATAAAATTTTAGCTGAGCCGGCTAGTAGCTGGCTATCAAACGTCTTTATTTGCATTTAAAAATCAAAATTAAACTTCATGATCACCTTTAATTGATGGTAGATCATTAAAGATTAATAACTTTAATCCTATGTGATTTAAAATTTCTTTAGGACCTCTGATTGTCGGCTGCGATGTGATAAGTCGTGTGCAATATTGTAAGCGTATTCCCGCCGGCGACGAAAAATTGCGCCTCGTAGTGACAATTCTTTCGACCAGAGACAGCCAGACTCCTGGCTCCGTAAAGGAGAAATCTTCTCAGTGCCTAAGCGACGACCTTCTGGAAACAGCGAAGATTTTGACTGCACGACAGTTTCATAATTACGCCCGCATGGCTGCTTAAGTGACACACTAACTTACGTAAACATTACCGAGCAAAAAGAAAATTTGAGGATTTTAATGTGGACAATTCATTTCATCGTAATTCAGCGTTTTCATCATTCAGTGTTTTCATTCCATCAGAGACGCATAGAAGCCTCTCACTCGTCTTTTTGGCACAATAATGTTGCTTCGGTAATTTCAAACCTTCGGCGATTTCCATTTTGTTTTCGCCTAAACGGCAACATCATGGGCAACAAGCCCCACCTCGAAGGCAATGTGGAACTGCTGTTTGTGCTCGTGAATGAGCGGTGACGCTGCGTGCGCAGGCTGCCGTACACGGAGGCCACGCTGCGCGAGACGATGCGCAGAGCCACCCTGACGCCCATCAGCATCCCGCACCGCGCCACCGAGGACACCACCTTCATGGGCTACGACGTGCCCAAGGTAAGGCAATTCCACGCACTACGAATAGCAATAGGAGTTCGTCGTCTCGGTTGATTAATTAATTAGTGTTTGCGGTTGCGTCAACGGCCAAGGTCATTACTCTCGTAAGTGCAGTGCATGGTTTTATTGCGGAAGGTGGCGGTGATCTCCCGCCGGGGAGATGGCTCAACTGATGTCACTGCATCAACTGATGTCACATCAACTGAGGTCACTGCAGTACCGCTGATCGGGAGGTTCTAGGTTCCCTGCCTAGAGTCCCGACAGTGGCAAGGTTTTCGACACTAGCTTGTTAGCTAGGTCGCATTCAGTCGGTGTCTGGAGGAGAATTCTAGCGGCCGGCTGCTCTGATCGGTAGTTTTCCGTGGTTTCTTCGATCAATATCAGGCGAATGCCGGAGCAGTACCCTCAGAAACGGGCCACGGACCGCGCGCGATCTTTCCTTCCTCTTTCTTCTCTTATCATCACCCCCCACACACTCTTACACTAACATGCACTACACTACCACACATGCCGGGAGACAAGTCGGGAGCTGAGAGCTTGTCCCGGTTGGGGCGGTGCTCGGCTGGTGGGAGATACCTGGTTGTGGGGGGGGGACTCACTAGTCGACGGATCTCGCCATCTAGTGAGGAAAGACCACCACCACCTCCCGATGAAAAATATGCACTACACTTTCGGGACTAATGACCGCAGACGTTGACGCTCCCGGAATCACAAACAATCAATCAATGAATCAATCAATTCTCCCGCTGACTGGCGAGACCCGGCTACACCTAACCTACACTTCTGCTTGCGGGTTTTTTCTAAATCAGGCATCTCCCTCGCCATCAGAGACCGAGGAGCGAGCGACCGGTTCGTGAAGGCCAACTCGAGGCCCTTGGCCTTCACCTCTCCCAAAAGTTTCGTAGAGATCTGGCACATGCAAGAAAAAATTGTCGATAATAATTGGTGTGGTCTGGGACAAAATTCGTCAGCTCCACGATAACACATTTAGGTTGTGGAGTTTCTCAATCTTTTAGTTATCGAAATACCCTTGACTTCGATCTTCAGATCTGTGTATCCATGAAATACTGACATTTCTATTAGATACAAATTATTGCCTGCTATCAGAGTGAAAGAAACATCTACAAGCTTGTTCTACGTAACACTGTATTACAAGGGAGCTTGGCCAGTAAATAAACTTAGCTCCGTCATAGATTATATCTTTCTCCTTCGCAAATACAATTTTCAAGATAACTTTTATTGTGCACCGATGATACTAAAATCATTGCGTCTTTCTTTCATATGTATCTCGGTAATTGCGCCACCCGGTTCCTAGTGGAGTAATGATGTGGTAGGTGGGGTACCAGTATTTAATCCCAGATTATTGTCAGGCGAGGCTTATACAGTCGACTCCGGTTGTGGTGAACTTCTGGGGACTAACATTTTTGGTTTACTATGGCAGAGATTCACTATATCCGATAGTGTCAAAATTAAATAGAATTTCCCCCCAATGATTCATTTTATTAATTTACAGCAAAATTCATTAACAGCACGAACGGAAAATTTCAATTCCTCTAGTTGTATATAAAGAAATCAATTATTTTCAATTGTTTGCTTCGTATATTTTTCATTAGATGCTTTTCCATAGTTCTTGCTCTCCATACTTGATTCCGCCTTGTTCTCTGTCTCTGTCGTAATGCAGTGTTGATACTTTTCAATGCCTCTTGCGCAGTTGAAACACCGCGGTGCACCGTCCCGAACTCCGAAGTCCCTTTTATGCGACTAATAACATACGAGATGGTTAATTTCCAGGACGTTGCATTTCCTACGTTTACTATAGCTGAGGATCATGTTCACTATAACCGAATCTTCTTTATGCTTAATGGCAATTTAAGTGAAATTGGACCAGGGACTTTAGTTCACTACAACCGAGGAATCACTAAATCAGAGTTCACTATAACCGGAGTCGACTGCACTTTCATCTTCGGTTTGTTCAGTGGTTTCAGTGCATTCGTGAGTTTATTGTACAGTGAGTAAAGGAGAAAATTTGCCACTAATTGTTTTCTATAGTTTATTTTATAATGAGGCTACAAATCGGTACATCACGAGCGTACCGTTGTGTGCGACCAACCAACATGAACGAATATCTCGCGTGAGACCTTCACTTTTGTGTTTCACTTCCAAACGTAAAGTCAGTACTATTGTATTTTCCTGGGACTTCCTGTAATTAATAAGACGGGTTTCCACGCTAAACACAGTTTCCCTGTCGTGATCCATTTCAGAGCTCTTGTTAGCGTGACCCTCAATTGTTTCAACACAGACAAACACGGGTATACGCACTCGGCGCGACGCGACGAGGTAGGCTCGGCAAACGACAGCACCGCAGAGGTACAGAACAGTTCGTCCCCGAGGAAACTATGCGTTGTTGTGTCAATTGACTGTCCAATCAGTGGTCTAGAAAATAATTATTTATTACTGGAGATGAGCGAACGCTCCTTGACATAAATAATAAAAAAGTGCAAAAATGAAAATTTGAAAAAGCAATACATGTAAATATTAAAAAAGATAAATAATACAAATAAACAAACAAGAATGAAATAAAATAAAAACGCAAATAGGCAAGTATAAAGAAATAAATTAAATATGTCCATCTCTATTCCGTACTCAACTCTTCACTTCGCTTAACTTCATTTCACTTCACAGCATCTGCCTTCAGTAACCAGTAATTTATTCAATAACGGTACATTGAACTTTGCCCGGACTTTTGTTGCCTTTAACCGCATTTCAATGCACATCACGTCCTGGACGTTTATGGCATGTCAAATATTTTTTTCTTTGCCTTATTTCCGTGGAAAATGTAAGATAAGCATGATTTTATCTACAATGACTAAAATTGTGCATTTTGCATGTTATAGAAAGTCATATTTTGACTTTTTTTCACTTTTGGTCATTTTCCGTTAATTATTCATATTATGGTCATATTTTTTCATGAATTTTTGTATTTGTTTGTCATTTTTATTCCATTTTCGCATACTTGCTTCAGTCGTCTCAAAGATATTTTTTTCATATCTTCTAATTGTTACCTAATTTGTGACAATTGTTTGTTGTATACAATTGTCTGTATTTCCTATAAACGTATGTGTGTGCGAATTAGCAGGGTAAGATATATAGACGGAGAAAAGGCGTAGAAAGCACCGGATGCGAAGGAAGTGTAGTTTAGTTTTGTCAGGTTTTGTGCCAAGGTCAACCGCTTCTATAAAATTTAAATAATAAATTTAGCAAGAGGAGTTGTCTTCACGGTGTGCCAAAGGTGAAGGTGTGAATTTGCTAGATTTTAAAAGTATAGTCGACTCCGGTTATAGTGAACCCTCGGTTATAGTGAACGTAAGTCACTGGTCCCGTTTCACTTACATTGCAAATAAACATAAAAAGATTCGGTTATAGCGAACATAAACCTCGGCTATAGTGAACGTAGGAAATGCATCGTCCTGGAAATTAATTCCCTCCTGGATAAGAGTATATCGAATCAGTGCCACAAATTCCAACACTAGGAACCTTGAAAAAAAAAGATGGTCGGCCAAAGGTCATAAACGAAGCAGCCTCCCCTGAGGCGCACCGGGAATGGGCACCTTACGCTCGAGTCGGTCGGCGAGCGAGTTTTCTCGGACACATTTCTACTCCTTCACTTGTTATATGACATTTAGGCGTTCGCTGCCGCAGGAAAACACCAAACAGTGCATAGAACTGAGTGAGGTTATAACATTTAGCAGTAAAAGATGCGATAAACTACCAGTTTTTTAATTGTTTTCTTGAATTTTCTCTTAAAACGGAAATTAAAAAGAAAAAACTTGTATGGAAGATATTCTTATTTGTACGAAACCCGCTCGTAATGAGTAATATAAAAATAAAAATTTGAAGCAAGAAACTTGAAAAGGTATTTTGAAAGAATTGAATTAATTTACTACTTTTCTTAATTGGTGTTTATGAAAGAATTTATTAATTGTGAATTTTTTATGAATTATTTGATCATTCATTATCTATTCATTATTCAACCAACAAATATAGTAAACCAGAGCGGGGTAGAGATTACGGAGCTCAAGAAAATTTGCTGATGTACTATTTCTCCCTTATACGTCACATAATATTGTTTTTTGTTGCTATTTTTTACATTAAATAATGATTTGTATGTAATGCAGTTGTGTGTTTTTCTCTAGGTAATTCGAACTCGTTAAACGAATGATTTACGATTATTGTAACAAAACAAGGATTTCACGAGTTAAAATTACATAAGAGCATTTAATAAAACAAGAAATGGGACTCTCAGATGATCTCATAGCTAACTAGTGGTGCTACAGAATGGCACAGACTTTCCCGTATTAGTTTTCTATTTTCCTGGGTCTTCGCTAGCCATTCGGAATTGCCACATACTCTTTCTTGCCAGCTACCATCTATCATCGCCAAAAGTACATTTTTTGTCATTTTCTTAATTTTTCGGTTTCCTATTGGTAGAACAGAAACATTAATTTTAGAATATTAAAGAACACAAAAACCTAGCCGTAAATGGCAATTTTCTTTTAAAAATTATGTGCCGTTTAAGAGAAAATGGCGTTTTAGCACTATTAAAAATGCGAAATTTGAAGCTCATTTTCACAGAAAATTTTTGAGTTTTCAAAATACTTTATTTGAAGTTATTTGAAGCACTTACACTCACAAATATAATCATCTTTACAAATTGCGGATAATGTGCATATTAAAGATGTGAGAGATCTTTCAAAAAATTTACATTTATATAATTTTTGAAAAAAACAAAAAAAAACTCAAAATAAACTTCACGCTATACTAATGAGTATAATTAGCACTATCCGTTACAAAAGTTTCAAGAAAAAAATTGCAGCCATATACGAGAAAATGACGTTTGAGCATTTCTGAAAATGCCGAAATTTGAGCTACGTTTCACAGAAAACGGTAGTGTTTTCGAGAAACTTTACTTGACATTATTTAAAGCATATATACTCGTAAATATAATAATGTAAAAAAATCGCCGATAATGTAAATATTAACGACGTGAGAGACAAGTAAAAAAATTTATATTTTTGTAATTTTTGAAAAAACCAACCTATAGAACAAAATGGCTTTGATGTCATTGATAGAATACATTTACCACTATTTATACCAAAAGTTTAAAGAAAAAATTTGGAGCTGTTTTTTAGAAAATCTTGTTTTTGTCATTTTTTAAAATTGCACATATTGCACGCAATACTGCACGAAAACTACCAAAATTGTGAAAAACATTTACATGACCTTTATTAAAGAACTAAATATGCAGAACAAATTTTATTTGAAGAAAAAATCTCTATCTTCAATTTTGTAGTTGGAGAAAGACGCCGAAACAATTCAAACTTTCACAATTTTCGAAAATTCAGAGCTGTACGTGAAAATCGGACCTATGCCATGTTAAGAAGTGTGTTTTCCTCTATTCATACAAGAAATTTAAAGAAAAAATTTGGAGCCGTTTTTGAGAAAATGTTGAAAATCCCCGGGGGGCTTTATATAAAGTACCCCCAAATTTTAAAGAATCTTTTTCAAAATCACAAAGCTTCGACTAGAATCAGATCGACTGGGGAATATCAATTTTGAAGAAAATCGACCGAACGGTTTAGGCGCTAGCGTTGACCACAGACGGACAGACGGACGGAATGCCTTCAATCGTATAAAGAAGCAACAAAACATGGATTTTGACCACACCACGAGATAGAGGATTTTTTTTCTTAATTTAGTAACTGGTTTTATCCACTTATTCGTTTTCACAGCCCGGCAATTAATTTTTTTCCGCCGAAAATTGGCCATTTTTTCGCGCAGCATTACATAACTTTCCCTATACTGCGTATATCACTCCGGTATACGTACGTATACGGGAAAGTAAAAATGCTGCCATCACTCTCGGCTTGTGGCCCATAAAGGCATTTCGAGACATCGAATAACCTCTTTGTAGTGTGTGGACGCAGCCTCGCCGGCCTCTTTCCTCATTTCTCGTCACACATTTCCCGTAACGCATTCCTCGGTGTAGTCTGTTGCGGGCCTTACTGATGATCTTATGCCACTGTGTTTCACTGCGTAAACAAAGGCCATGTCCTGCGTGGGCTACAACTGGCGGCGGCGACGCGCGATTGCTTGCTTGAGTTTCTATCTTGATGTTACTTGATATTCCGCGGGGTAAAGCGTGTTGAGTTCTACGAAGGCGACAGGAAGCACGCAACTGCCACAGCCTGGGGATATGTATCCGTCGTGCCGCGCTGTAAAGTGATCAGTTTCATTAGCTGCTTACGCTATGCCGCTACCTCGTATGTTATTAGGCGAGTAAGGGCCTTACTAGACTGAGACGGTGTTCCATCAATGCAAGAGGCATTGAAGGGTGTCAAGCCCGCATTACGATACTTAGACGCAGAGGACAATGCAGAAACAAGTATGGAGAGAACACGACCTCTCGAGAAGGATCTAGAGATATTACTAAAGAAAATATACGAAGAAAAGAATTGAAAATAATTAATTTTTTAAAGACAAACAAATATATTTAAATTTTCATTTCGTGCTGTTAATGTATTGTATAAAATTAATCATTATGGAGAAATTCTAATTCATGTGGACATCGTCGGATATAGTGAACCTGAATATAGTTAACCAAAAATGTTAGTCCACAGAAATTCACTATAACCGGAGTCAACTGTATATGTTCAATATAATAGTTATTTAAACAGCGGAAAAATTTTGAAAGTTTCGAAAATGGAACCAGAACATTTTTGCTTATTAATGGTCACATTTTCATATTTTTAGGTCATAAATATTTCATACATTTGCATATCCACAAACATCCGGTCTCTACACATCATTGTACTCCACACGTACGTTCTTAAGAAATCTCGAAAACATAACTGGCATCCTTCTGGGAAGGGTCGCCAGCACCTCTGTAAGTAGATTGTGCCAGTCAACAATCGTCCTATGAAAAAAAGATGAATTTTCCTACATCAGTTCTTTGTTTTCTGCAATGCTCCATTTACGAGTAGTTCCCCTCCATCGTGTTAGTCCTTGGCTGATCTGTGGCTACGGCTGATCGCATGTAATTACGCGAAAAAAATCACAAACACGACTGTTCGAAATCTCGCCAAGCCGCGTCGCGTCGCTATACTTCGGTTTTTCTTTCTTGGCGCACGGGGGTATGTCAAGAAAATGGAATATCTCACTTTCGCGTCGTTCTCCGTTGTGCCGCCAGGAATCGCATGATCGCCAGCACTCCTCGATAGTCGCGACCATGCGACTCCTAGCGGCACAACAGAGAACAACTCGAAATATCGTGAAATATTCCATTTTTTGACATACCCCCGTGTGCCAAGAAGGAAAAACCAAAGTACAGGTACATGCTCATTTTTATATAAGAGTACATCGCGCCAGAAAAGTCCCTCCGCACTGAGACGAATGAGAATCTCAATTCCAAATTGCATTTATGTTGGTAGCAACCAGATCACTGGGAAACAAGTGAAGAGAACAACACGTCAGCATCTATTACGATTGTTTTGAGTACGCATTTTTAGGTTTCAAGCTGCAGCTCGAGCTACCAACATAATTTCTGTTGCAAGCACTCACACCAGTGGGGTGTCACTGCGGAGAGACTTTCCTGGTGGGCTATACGATTTTGTGATTGCAGCGGGCTTCGTGCCATGTGTGTTTCTACCATACGTGATCGAGTTTCAATTTGTATGTTTATTGCAGGATTCCATGATAATTACCTGCCTGTGGAGCATGCACATGGACAAGGACTTCTGGGGCGACCCAGAGGCCTTCCGACCTGAGCGCTTTCTGGACGACCAAGGGCAGCTGCTCAAGAAGGACCCCACGTTGCCCTTCGGCGCAGGTAAGAAACTTTTGATAATGTGAGGTGTATCAGAGTAACCTAATGCGTGAAGGTTTGTTTCTGGGCGAGTAGAACCAGTTATTCAAGGAGGAGCCCAACTCTGGACTTTCGGTTTTACATCACTTTCTTCCCTGCTGCCGTCTATTTTCACCTAAAGGACTTTTTTTTCTCATTTTATCGATTTTTCGGTTCCCTCCCTGAAACATAAATTTAACATGAATTAGGGAATATTATAAAAGAGAACGACCTCGTCTTCTATGCTAATTTTCGTGGAAAAATTCGGAACCCTATTTGGAAAGTGTCGTTTGGGCTTTTCTGAAAATGCGGAATTTTAAGTTCATTTTCACAGAAAACTTTTGAACTTTTTCGAGAAACTTGATTTAAAATAATTTAAAGCACTTCTACTGATAAATACAATAATTTATTTAAAAGAAACATCCGTAATCTTAAATTAATGACGTGAAATATATTTAAAAAATTACATTTGTGTAATTTTGAAAAAATCAAAAGAATAAATCAAAAATGGTGTTAATGTCATCTTATTCAGGACATTTAGCACTATCCATATTTTTTATTTTTTTATTTATTTGGTCCAAAAACAGTAAAAACTATATATGACGTGTGGGTAAAGAGATTATCTGAGCACAATTTCTTGAGGCCCAGAATAAAAAAAATGAAAAACTAGAAACAAGAATTTAGAAAATAATTATTATTTTAGAAAAATAAAAATTTGAAAAATGTTTGTTCCTGAGTTACGGAAAATCAATTTCAGCGGTAAATGAACTGCTGATTTGATTTTTCTGAATTGCTAACAAAATAGTAGTGAACATCAGTTCTACTCCCAACACTACAAGCAAAAGGAGTGCTCAACAAAACGTGCGTACAGTGAAGCTACATTTACGTCCAGAAGCAAAACAAGGGGCCATCTCAGCATTTGCTCAATGGATCAGGGAAACTGGACAAAAACCTGATCGAGATGGGGGTCATTGACTCGGAAGCTGAAGTACATTACTTGTTACAGGCGTATTAAATATTTTAAAAAATATATACAATACAAACGTAAACTAATTCATTACATATCATTTTTTTGTTACAATAAACATTATTTTTCTTTTTGACGATAAGAATAGTCTTTTAACTTAAATTTATGTACCGACTTTAATTGTTTAATGTCATCTGGCAATGCGTTGTAAAGTAACGTACATGTATTGTATGTTGATTTTTTGTACTGAGCTGTTGATACTGACACTTGACGCACGTGATTTCTACGGCGTGTGTTGTAACTATAAATATCAATATGGCGTGAATGGCATGAAAATATGTTCCCTCCATTAAGTAGGTCATTTTTGACAAATATTACAGATTCGTAAATAAATAGACAAGGGAATGGTTAGATTCCAAGCTCAATGAAAAGAGGCTTGCAGGGATCACGTGGAAGGCATTTTTTCATTATTCGAATAATTTTCTTTTGCAATCTGAAGGTCTGAGTACTACAGGATGATCTTCCCCAGAATATTATGCCATGTCTCAGGCGGGAATGTACATTTGCAAAATAAACACAACGAGCTGCATGAAGGCTGACAGAATTTGAAAGAATTCTGAATGCGTTATCCATACTCAAAGTTGAAAGAAAATTAAGAGATGTTTTTGAGAAAATGTCATTCAAGCATTTCTGAAAATGCGGAATTTTGAGCTTGTTTACATAGAAAAGTTTTGAAATGTCGACGAACTTTATAAGACATAATTTGAAGCACATGTATTCACAAATGCAATAATCTATCCAGACAGATGGACGGACTTTACGAAAAAGCAATTTTTCAGTATTAGGGGATCCCAAATCATGTATTTCCGTTAAAATCCCTAAATAGATTTCCTGTATCATTGCATATCATTCTCTATGCTATGTTGGATATTACTCCGTGTACGTACATATACAAGAATGTAAAAATGAAAGAAATTTATTTATACTTGATACATCACGGAACATGCTATTGTTAAGCATTGTCACGTATTGCCTCCAGCGGCATAATATAAAGAACTTCACCGAGAAGATCATTTATTTACTTACCTATTTACTTAACGAGAAAACCAGTTAAAAACTATTCCAGATGGTTAGAAGGGAGCTTCAGCATATAATGCTACTTAAAAAAGAGTAACCTGCGCATGACTATGAATAATTTATCACTGAAGTAATTTTGTTTAAAGAAACCTGGATTAGTTTTATAATGAGTTACCAAAATATATAGTTCGCTTTAGGGAAACCTCAGAAATATCAGAAATTTCGAAACGCAAGTGAAACATTTCTAATGGGTGAGTCGAAAATTGTACTGCTGAACAGTTTAGTTGGCTGTTCTGTAAAGCTCTTCAACCTTAGGTGAGACACACTTCAACAAGCAAATACATATGGTGTGTTTGCTGAGTGTACTTTCAGGACATCGACCATTATGTCGTGGCTCTGTGTCAATTTACATGTTGGTAAAAATTGCTAGTTGCGCTAACGTCTCACATAGTTGAGAAGAGATGGCAAACATGTTGCTCTGTGGAATTGTAAACATCGATTATTCCCAGCCCTCGACTTGATTTCGCAAATGAACTAAAACTGACTAGAAGAAATGTCAGCTCTGCTACAGTGGCGACTCATGGCTCTGAAGTTCGGCGAAGAGCTAGTCGGGAAATATAAATTCATACATGCTTTTCTTAATCCTATAAAAAAAGTTCCATTTATTATAGACAGTCGTGTGAAAATCCGGCTTTATTTAAATGATAAAATTCAGTTGAAGTTCATGCAACGTTTCAGAGATCTGTTCGTCTCCATCTTCAGGTACAATTTCTTTGACTAAAATTAAATTTATTTCATAAATATTGAAATGAAATCAATCATTATGAAAGAAGGCACCATGTAAATGGAACTTTTCTTTACGCAATTATGACAAACAATCAATAAAAACTTAAAGCTTTTCTTAATAATTGAAATCGTTTATTTCTAAAAAGTGCATTCTATTTCTATTTAGAAGTGCATTCTGAATTTCAAATTCCTCAAAGATACACCGCGTCACCTGTGTATCATTTGTATTTATCTTTTCGTCTACCTGAACATAATTTAATCAGACGTTGCCAATCAAATGATTCTGTTTGTAGAAAATCATTGATGTAGTCTGAAATGCATTCAATTAATTCTTTTTATATGCTCTGCCGTGGATATGCAAGTATCGAGTTACATTCAACATTCATTTTCTGCTTCAAATTTTGCTTTTATTACTAAAAATCAAGGATGTCCATCATAACAATATCTGTAAAATTGAAGAGGAACTGTATAACGGGTATTCCTCAAACCATTACCGCTTTAAACCAAGGTTGTAGTTTTTTCCTGAATGTTTTACTATTGTTTCAGAATTCAGTAGGGCGCCTTCAACTTAAAACTCCATCTTAGTCTTTCCAACGCGAAAATGAATTTCTAACAGAATGCACATCATACCATATGTGGAATTATAAATTTTAACACTAAGAACTTAACCAAATTTTTGTTATTATGTTAAATCAATCTTTGTGCATGTAAAAATATGCTATGTATGATCTAATTTTTTGTTGATGTACTGAGGTCGCTAATGATCACGATGTTGAAACGCGAGTAAGTAAACAAATAAAATAAAAAATAACAGAATTCTGTCTCCCGTCTTTCGCATATTCGTACAATATTGCATGCCTTCGAAGCATAGGTATACGATTTTTCACTTCAGTTGTAATCAAGAGATTGTGTGCTTTTTAAATCAAGTTGCTGAACTGTGGTTTCTTCTCAGAAGCACATAACTATGTGTGCTGAAAGTTTCACTAAATATTACTCTCTATTTCTCTCTCATCCTTTCTCACTCTTTTTTTCTCTTTCTTTCTTTCTCTCTCTTTCTTTCTCTTTCTTTCTTTCTCTCTCTCTTTCTTTCTTTCTCTCTCTCTCATTCTCTTTATTTCTCTCAGTCTCTCTCCCTTTTTCTCTCTCTTTCTCTCTCTCTGAACAAGCAGTCGTCTTGATCATAGTAAATAAAAAGTACTACGACCAAAGCGTTTACCTATGTAATAGAATGCTTATCATTCTAACTAAAGCCAACAATCGTGTATTTTCAAAATGCGCATGACGACGTTTTTTCTTCTCGCAGGAAAGTCACTGAGCCATGCAAACGGTGTTGCTTGAATATTGCGTTGTTTATGTTGGAAACAACAAATTGTGTGCGCATCATACGCAACCCATCGAATCTTCCCCAGCCGTAGCAATTTAATTGCTGGACTTCCGCCCTTCGTGCCCCATGCAAGTGCCTGTGTGGTTTGTAGATGAAGTTGTTTTAACGTTGCCCCCTTCAATTAAACGAGAGAGTATGCCTCGTGCATTATGCACTTCCTCCGGCCACAAGTAATCGATTGTGTCTTGCGTAAGAAATCGATCGAGCCCTTTTGCACGTGTTCCAACCAAAGAGATGCCTACCTTAGAAATAGGGTTGCACAAATACTCCTCTGCAATCCGAAAGCCAGGCAAGAAACTGCATTGCAAACGCAGCTAAATGAACAGTTCTTTACTCGTGTGAAGAAAGAATGCCTTGCAAAAGTAAATGTGTGAATGATACTTATATTTCTACTGTTTCAAGTAACGTCTTGAACGTCCCTTAAATGGAATTGCTGGAAGGGGACTCTAGGAGATTGCTTGTCTTGCAAATACATTTCTGAATCCTATTTTTCTTGACGAAAAACGAGCGTTTCCATTCTTCCAAACATAAATGTTTGCAATTGTTCCACCAGATTCGGGCAATACCTCTACCTTCATAAGCACATTGAACGGTGTTCCTCCTGCGTGCGTTGCTAACATCGCCTATTGAATCCTGTACCTCCTGCCTGTCGTACTAACATTGCTGACTGGATACGTATCTCATGTCTGCCTTGCTAATATCACTGAATGGGTACCTCCTGTCTACCTTCCTAATATCGCTGAATGAATGCGTACAACTTGTCTGCCGTTCTAACATTGCTGAATGAATGCGTACCTGCCTCCAGACTGCCTTGTTAACAGCACCGATTGAATTCTGTATCTCCTGCTTGTAAAAACATTCCTGACAGGATACGTACTTCATGTCTGCCTTGCAAATATTGCTGAATGAATGTGTAACTCTTGCCTGGCGTGCTAACATTGCTCACTAAATGCATACCTACTTCTTGCTGACATTCCTGACAATGTTATTCCTACTGTATGCCTTGTTTATTAAATCGTTGATTGAATGCTGTTACTCCTGTCTGCCTTGTTGACTGAAACGCTGCCTGAATGCTACTTCTCTGTCTGCCTTCTTGATTGAATCGCTGACTGAAACCTATTTCTTCTGTCTGCCTTGAATCGCTAACTGAATGTTGTTCCTCCTGTCTGCCTTGTTGATTGAATCGCTGACTGAATGCTATTTCACCTGTCTGCCTTGTTCTTTGAATCGCTGCATGAATGCTACTCCTCCTGTCTGCCTTGTTGATTGAATCATTGACTAAATGCTACTTCTACTGTCTGCCTTGTTGACTGGATCTTGCCTAAATGCTATTTCTCCTGACTTGTTGATTGAATCACTAACTGGTTGCTATTTCTTCTGCCTGCCTTGTTGACTGAATCGCTACCTGAATACTATTTCTCCTATCTAACTTGTTGATTGATTCGCTGACTTAATATTTCTCCTGTCTGCCTTGTTGATTGAATCGCTGACTGACTGCCGATTCTTCTGTCTGCGTTGTTGACTGAATGGCTGATTGACTGCTGTTCCTTCCATCTGTCTTGTTGATTTATTGAATGGCTAATTGATTGCTGTCCGCCTGTCCGCCTTGTTGATTGAATCACTAACTGGTTGCTATTTCTTCTGCCTGCCTTCTTGACTGAATCGCTACCTGAATACCATTTCTCCCATCTAACTTGTTGATTGAATCGCTGACTTAATATTTCTCCTGACTGTCTTGTTGATTGAATCATTATCTGGTTGCTATTTCTCCTAACTGCCTTGATTGAATCGCTGCCTTGATTGAATCGCTGCCTGAATGCCGATTCTTCTGTCTGCCTTGTTGATTGAATGGCTTATTGCTGTTCCTCCTGTCGCAGGGAAGCGGCTGTGCGCGGGCGAGACGTTCGCGCGCCACTACCTGTTCCTGTTCTTCGCGGGGCTGATGCAGAACTTCCGCTTCCGGATGCGCGACGGCCAGAAGCCGCCGCCCATGGACGGCCACCGCCCGGGCATCATCGAGTCCATCCCGCCGTTTTGGATCGAGGTGCAGCCGCGCGACTAGCCAATCATCTCTTCATCGACGCTGTTCTATTTGCTGCCTTGACACGCGTAATTGGAGATCCCGCTATCTCTATATCATATCGATGCTTTTATCATAAACACCTTTCTTCATAAGATATCGATATTTGATTATTCTTGTATTAAAAAACATAAAATCAGCAATAATATAGGGTCTATTAAAATATTTTACGAAATATTATGACGTAATAGATTAATATTAATGAAGTCAATTTTACGGTCATCAAAAAGTTTTATTGCTTGCGAAGAAAGTCTAATTGTGACTAACTACTCTTTTGAGAAATGATCAGAAGTTGTAAGCCTTTTGTGTAGATAAAGGTCCTTACTCGATGAATTGTCACCAACACAGTTGTTTTTTTTAAAAAAAAAGCTATGTAGATGGAGCATTGACAAAGAGGTAACGGTATGAAACTGATCAGTATCCAATGACGTGTCGAATCGGGTTTGAATCGGAACTTCATTTCGTGTAATGCATGACTTGTTCCATTTCAATCGAATATCCCACATCTCATTCATAGTTCCTTACTTCGCAGACCATCATCCGATATTAGTGACAAATTTGTGGTCCGCGATAATTTATATGTTCACCCTGAAGGAACTCTTTCTCATTTTTTATAATTCAACATAGTTGCACGAGTGTCAGCAGAGCTATTACTTAATCGAAACCCCGAACTAGAAAAGAAGATACGGGTCAAGATACAGTACAAGTCAATGTAGACGGGTAAAACGTTATTCGTCAGCTAGAGCTACTTGAATGTGTAGTTTCATTGTAATAATTAATCATTTAAGTAAAAGTTAGCATTAGTGTGTATGAGACCTACTTAACTTGGTTTACAAGATCATCATTCTCAAGACAAGCATGAGTAATTGGGTGATTTAACATTGGAATATGCAATATGAAAAGGCACTTTGCTAGGTCCGCTTGTTTTAACGTGTGATCTGAATTAAGACGAAACGTGTGGAATGCTTTGAGAGTAATGTGATTCAACTTTCTGTGAAAGTTTTGTAAGATAGCGAAGTGAGATTTCTAGAGATAGCAATATCAGAGACGAGTCAGTAGCAATTACATTTATATTAAAAATATAGTAATCAAATAATATTTTAAAATGTTATTTACCTTGTTTTAAATAAAATATATAATCACAGTAATAGTTGTTTATAAAATCCAAAAATGTCCTTCAATGTTTATGTCCTCAACTTTTATTTCTACTAAATATATTTTGTTTTCAATTTTAATTTTCAGAAATCTTGGAATTTGAAATTACAAGCAGATTCATTTAAACTAGTGGTCCTACAGAATGGCACCGACTTTCCCGTATTAGTTTTCTATTCCCTTTTGTCTCCGCTAGCTATTCGGACTTCACACATTCAATTGCCAGATGTCATCTACATCAGCCCAAAGTACATTTTTTGACATTTTATTAATTTTCGGTTTCCTAATAGTAGAACGAAAATATTATTTTAAAAATATTAAAGAACAATAAAACCTCGTCCTAAAAGACAATTCTCTTTTAAAAATTTGTAGCCACACAAAGTCCTTACAGGCGCACCGATCAATGATGTGCCTTGATCGCGGAGCGATCTTAACCGATTGATGATCGATGAGAGTCGTAGATCTCAACCTCACTCGGTGCACGCACACAGCGTCACTCTCACGTGACCGCAATCACACCTGGTACCCAAGGTCCCCACAGGCGCATCAACACATGACTTGCCTCGCGAGCCCTGCTCGCCGCTGCATCGCCCTGGGGCAAATTTGTGCTTCAGCACAGGGTTCTCACTCTTTCTTCAGAACCCACCCACTGACTTTGTACACTCCCTTCTATACCCGTGCCTCACGTGACCTCTTACGTCACGCGGCCTCCCCCGCTCTCTTCTGCTTGCACGCGGTCCCGGCACACAGTTTTGTTCACTCTGTGCCCCGATGTTTTGTTCACCCTTTGCCACGCGCTTGCTGTAGGGAAAGCCTTTCCCTCCCTCCTGTGGCGAGGCGATTTCCTGTTGCTAATCCCATTCCGCCCGTTCCAAAATAGCTACCACGAGAATCGCTTGCTAATACGTTACGCATTAATGTGTTCTTTTAACCTTTGAATGATTTACATATCTGTTGAGTGCATTGAGCATTACAATTGCCGCAGTAATGAGAGTAAATTTCTTATGTTAGGAGCTTAAAAATTGGGTCTTTCTGGTGAGAAAGTGTGGTTTTAAGATTGTTGGGTGTGCTAACTAAAGTATTTGTTAAATTATTAAGTTATAAAAATTATAAAAACTACTCGTATTTTCAAAAAATTAAGCATTATCTTATTTGAAGATGTATTTTGGATAAATAAATTTCATTGAGAAAACCAGCTGCCATCTACCGCCGCCCAAAGTACATTTATTTGACATTTTCTGATTTTTTCGGTTTCCTAATGGTAGAACGGAAATATTAATTTTAAAATATTAAAAAACAAAAAAACTCGTCCTAAATGACAATTTTCTTTTAAAAAATTGTAACTGTTTTCAAGCAAAAGGCGTTTAAGCGCAAATAAAAATGCGAAATTTGAAGCTCTTTTTCACAGAAAATTTTTGACATTTTGAGATACTTTTGTTTTTTCGTGTTTTGGCGTTGCTATTTGGAGAGTATGCCAGGAACTAAATCAACGCCATCAAATTAGATGTAGGTGGCGTTGATTAAACTCCAATACTAGAGTCCCTAGATTCAAAGAGTAGCGCATTCCACCAACCCCGCCACTTTATATCCAGTTGTCAGAAAAATTTGGAAATGTGTGGTAGTGTTGATGTTGAGAACCTTGAGTCTATCTCAAATCAATATTAATATTCTTGAAAATCTCAATTACGTCACCAATGGTTATCATTTCTGTTTAACTTCTGAATTCTGCTTGATGGGGCTATCGGGTGGGAGGATATTAAATGGCGGTGGTTGCGCTACTCTCTGTATCGAGGGACTCTATCCAATACCAATACCGACGGAGAGAAAGAGAGACGACGACGACGACGAAGAAGTCAAAGAAGACGAAGACAACGAAGAAGAAGGCGAAAAAGACTAAGAAGACGACAAAAAAGGCTAAGACGAAGAAGAAGAAGAAGAAGAAAGAGAACAGAAATCAAACAACCGAAGGTAGTTCAAAGCGTCCGCGACGTCACATTCAGTTAGTAATAAAAATAATGCAATTTAAAATTACTTCAAATTATGTCAAAGACAAAATACTACCCACGAAAAAGCAATAATCTAAAAATACAGTAAAAGAGAACGATATATAAAACTAGCTGATTATCCGGTGTTACATCGATATTTATTTCTCACAGTCATAAGTAGGACCCTGAAGTTCATGTAATCGTATTTGCATATATTCTCACAGGCATGTGACGGTTCAAACAGACACGTCAGAAAATCAACAATTTCGATATATATTTTTAATAAGGAAAATAAGACATATTTGCAGAGACAAATGACTGTTCCTGAGCATAGTGACATTTATTTATTACGCGGGAGTTGAACTAGTGAAATCTAATCAAACCGGTATAAATAAATAAGACACATTTTGGAATGACAAGAAACAAATGTATATTAGGTTTTGCGGAATAAATTCAAAACTAGTGGTGCTAAAGAATGGCACAGACTTTCCCGTAATAGTTTTCTATTTCCTTGGGTCTTCGCTAGCTATTCGGAATTGCCACATACTCGTTCTTGCCAGCTGCCATCTATCACCGCACAAACTACATTTTTTTGTAATTTTCTTAATTTTTCGGTTTCCTATAGATAGAACGGAAATATTATTTTAGAATATTAAAGAACACAAAATCCTAGTCCTAAACGGCAATTTTCTTTTAAAAATTATGTGCCTTTTTGTAGAAAATTGCGTTTTAGCGCTACTAAAAACGCGAAATTTGTTGCTCATTTTCACAGAAAAATTTTGAGTTTTCAAAATACTTTATTTGAAGTTATTTAAAGCACTAACACTCATAAATATAATAATCTTTACATTTTGCAGGTAATGTGCATATTAAAGATGTGAGAGATCTTTAAAAAAATTGCATTTGTGTAATTTTTGAAGAAACATAAAACTAACTCAAAATAAACTTTACGTCATATTAAAGACTTTAATTAGCACTATCCGTTACAAAAGTTTCAAAAATAAATTTAGAGCCATATATGAGAAAAAGGCGTTTGAGCGTTTCTGAAAATGCGGAATTTTGAGCTACTTTTCACAGAAAACGGTTGTGTTTTCCAGAAACTTTATAATAGTGTAAAAAAATCGCCGCTAATATAAATATTAACGACGTGAGAGACAAGTGAAAAAAATTTCATTTTTCCAATTTTTGAAAACAAAACAAAAGAATAGAGCAATATGGCGTTTTTGTCACCTCATAAAATACATTAGGTATCATACCTATCAAAAGTTTAAAAAGAAAAAATTTGGAACCGCGTTTGAGAAAATCTTGTTATTGTAATTTTTTAAAATGGCACAGATTGCACGATATATTGCGCGAAAACTACTATAATTTTCAAAAAAATGCACATCACTTTAATGAAAGCACTCACTTTGGACAACAAATTTTATTTAAAACAAAAATCTCCATCTTCAATTTTGTAGTTCCACAAAGACGCCGAAAAAATTTTAAATTTGCAATTTTCGAAAATTCAGAGTTAACCGTGAAAATCGGACCTATGTCACCTTAAGTGTATTTTAAACTATTCTTACAAGAAACTGAAAGAAAAATTTGGAGCCGTTTTTGAGAAAATTTTGAAAATGTCTGGGGGGCTTCATACAAAATACCCCCAAATTTTGAAGAATCTTTTTCAAAATCTCAAAGTTTTGATTAGAACCAGATCGACCGGGGAATAACCATTTTGGAAGAAATCGTACGCATGGTTTAGGCGCTAGCAGTGTTCACAGACGGACAGACGGACGTTTTCCTTTCAATTGGTTTTTCGGTATCAAGGACCTAGAAAACAGGGTTTCTGGCTACACCACGTGTTAGGGGATTTCTTTCTTAATTTAGCATCTGGTTTTATCCACTTTTTCGTTTTCACGGCCCGGCAATTAATTTTTTTCCGCCAAAAATTGGCCATTTTTTCGCGCAGCATTACATAACATTCCCTATACTACATATATAACTCCGTGTATACGTATGTATAAGGGAAAGTAATAATATATCTTTAATCGCGAGACAAGTGAACGTAACAAAAACCATAAGTAAGTAAATCTATTTTGAAAGGCTGACTGTTAAGATATTCAAACATATGTGAATTACGGGAAAAATACATAGTTAGTTTACATATAGAGCATAATCAAGTGCAGGGGAAAACTAACATTTTTTATAGTTTCAGACATTATATTTGTGTCTGTTTTGAATTTATGAAATTTATTGTAATCACCAATATTGAAAATACAGTCGTGAACCTGAAATGAAAATATCAGCTTTCTATCTTTCATAGATTTTCATAAATGATTTTTATGATAAAATGAAACTTACGGGAATTTTCCTTTCACGTTTGGTGACTATGCAAAAACCCTGACCAGTCATCAACACATGGATTTGGATTTAGCCATTATGTGTCTCCTAAAGGGAGCGGTTAGATCCCGGGTTTCCAGTCGGTCACCCAACAAGGAACTTCCGATGTCTCGAATTCGCTTAACCTTCGTGCTTCACGTAGTAAACGAATACGGCTAGCGATGCCGGTATCGCGGTCGTAGCCTTTCAGTAGAACATCCCAGCATTCGCCTGAAAGACTGTGGGAAACTAAAAAATCCCCGGTCAGGATTGGCCGGCACAGGGCTTCAACCCGGGCCTCCTGAATATAAAATCGGGAGAGATGGTTCAGTGCGACCACCTGATGTCACTGCAATCCCTCTGACCGGGAGGTCCTAGGTTCGAATCCCGACGGCGGCAGGATTTTCGACACTTGCTTGTAAGCTAGGTCGAATTCAGTCGCTGTCTGGAGGAGAATTCTAGCGGCCGGCTGCTCTGATCGGTAATTTTCCGTGGTTTCTCCAATCAACACCAGGCGAATGCTAGAGCAGTACCCTAACAAACTGGCCACAGACCACGCACGATCTTTCCTACACTAACATGCACTACACTACCACACATGCCGGGAGACCGGTTGGGAGCTTACAGCTTGTCCCGGCTGCATATAAGCAAACTGCACATGTATTCGGCACCGGGCTTCCCTGATTGGCCAGAAGGCGAGGAGCGCGAAGCCGCGCGAAATTCGTTTACGTTCTCTTACTACAAGTGTTGTAGGTTCGTTTTAAGCGCAGTTTTGTCGCTTTTTAAACTGCACAAATGCTTTTCATTTTATTACTATTTATACCAGGAGCGGAACCAGCCGATCATTTTTTGGGGGAGGGCATCATTGATTTTAGTTAAATAATAAACATGTTATTATAAGTATTCATTGACTCAGACTGATCAAGGATTTTATTCTGTTCATGTCTCAACGTTTTTAATCCGCCATTAAAAAATGTTTAGTTAGAGGGGAGGGTAAATGTAGCAAAAAAAAGGAGGCTTAAGGGATTCATAGAACTGAAAGTTTTCTCAGTATTATTTCCAATTTTGAGTAGAATTAAATTAAAATGAACGTAGGTAGCAAATTGAAAATTTTATTAAAATATCTACTGCACCTCGCATTTTTACATTATTATTGTATATTATAATCTTGTTGAAGGTAATTTGATTTATTTCAGGAGGATAAATAAGTTGTAATAGAAAGGGTTGTAGGTATTTAAATTTTTCAATGGTTTTTGCCAACAACTCATTTTTAAAAGTTTTTCGATAGCATCTGAATGAATTTGAACACATTTATTAAGGACATTTTTATAATGGTTTTAGTGCTTGAAATCTTTAAAATCTGCACATGTGCATAAAAACAGGCAACTATATTCGATTGGTCATGTATTTCATGCTATTGAAATGAATTAATTACATTACATAGTGAACACAACCAAAAAGAAAAAATAGCAAAAAGGGAGTAATGTAAATACGATACACAATAACTATGAGACTTCACTTTAGCCTGACCTAGGCCCTAGGTATGATCGTGTCAGTAGCACACAGTTCTTTCTGTTGAATTTGTGCAACCACTGGCATAATCGTCTTCACAAATATCTTCAATATATTCAAGAAGGGTCTGGTGATATTTGTATGATTCTGTAATACTCATTCCCATTTTAAAATATTGAAGGAGTGCTCCCCTGATCAGCTGGTAGGAACCTCTGTTTCAACAGTTCTTACATTGTGGTTATGAATTTTCTTTATTGTTATAACCCCACACAATCCTATCTGAAAATAAAAATTAATTATTTTAAATGGTTATTAGGCTTTTGTTTAATTTTTAAAATTAAAATCAGTGTAATTACATATTGTAAATTACAGTAATTTAACAGCATTCTCAAGTTTTTGATTATACCTTAAAAGAAGCCACAGAAGGTGTGTTATTAAAATGTTAATATTTAATTATTAATTGTTTAATGAATAGATGTATACATTTAACATTTAACCATTTTTTTCATTTTTATTGATTTATACTAAATTTTGGATATTTACTTACGTTTTCTAACTTAAGTATTTATATTTATTCCACAATTGCTAAGTAGGATTTTTTAAAGGAAAATTTGTTTATCGATATTTTTATTTGTGTACGTTAATTTTGTACTTCTTTTGATGTTTAGTTTGCTAGACAAAAAAGATAAAGTTTTGTACACTCAATTTTCTTGCACTGGACAGAAAAAATAGCAGGAATGGTATTCGGGGATATATTAATGATCAGTCGAACTCCCTGTTTCATTCTTTGTTTAGCTCCTAGAGTAAGTTGATACACCGGATGTTTGCAATCTGAAACGCCTGATTGCGCGTCACAACGTGGGAGACATTTCTACGAATACAGTGGTCCTAAACCTATTCGCACACGGGGTTTGATTCCGAGAATACTGTGTGCCTATACTTGGGATTGTATTTCTTGGAGAGAAAGGGCTTGTCTTCATGATGGAATATCTCAAGGCATTTCGCATGTTTCTAGGTCGTGCCGCTAGATGTCGCATGATCAGAATCACTGCTCGATATGGTCGCGATCGTGGACGACCGAGAAAGACGAGAAATGACTTGATATGTTCCATCGTGAAGACAGGCCCTCACGCACCATGAAATAAAAACCCTAGCATAAACTACCAAACCAAGTTTCAGAAAAACTAAATTGAAGTCCTCTAGGGGACGATGCAAATAATGACAGTCACAAATAACCCGAATTTTTAATGAATTATTTCTCTCATAGTTCCTTGGAGAATCGCGGACATCAGTTTTAGAACAACTTATTATAACTCGAAATTAATGTTCACGTGCTCACTAACACTGTGTGGCAATGTTTTGTTTTAAGGCTGTATCAAAACGTCTGTAAACAAATTTAAAATCAATATAAATATACAAATTGAAAACCCTACATATCTTAATAAAGGCATCTTTTCTTCTTGAACATAAGATGTATTTCTATCAATTTACAAACAAACAAATCACTTTCCTGAAGGTTTTGATGATCTGACATTCCATTTCGTTTGGGTGATCTTCGGACACTTCTCTACCCAAATGTCTTCAATCGAACATATTGCGGTTCTTATCACAGTTTCTTCTTCATTATCCATTAAAATTTCATAGCTGTAATTCGCTTGGAAAGAAATGTGATTTAGTTCCCTAGTTCGCATTTATACAAAACCAAAATATAAGTTTAGGTACTTACAGACAAAACACGTTGGATTGTTAAGATAGTTCCCATAATGGTAAAAACTAATATAACAGCTGTCAGAGAAATACGCCCGAAAACGCAGAGTCGATCGCTTTGCCAACGAACTCAGTAGCCAAGTCATGTGCACATCCGCTCGCTGTGGCTTGCTCCGTAGAAATAGATACGAATTTCGCGCGGTTTCGCACTCCTCGATCGCTAGCCAATCAGGGAAGCTCGGTGCCGAATACATGTGCAGTTTGCTTATATGCGTCCCGGCTGGGGCGGTGCCCCGCTGGTGGGAGATACTTGGTTGAGGGAGAAACCCCGGTAGTAGACGGTAGGTCGGCGCCAGATTTCCACATCCAGCGGAGAAAAGATCATCGTTACCTCCCGAGAGAGAAAAGCACGCACTACACTTACGGGACTAATGACCTAAGTAGTTGACGCGCCTGGAAACACCAATCAATCAATCTGAATATGAAGTAAGCGCGCTATGCCCTGAGTCACTTCGCTCGGTCATCAAAACAAGAATTCTAAAATGTAAACACCGGAACAACAAGAAAGCATCTCAACATGTCGCTGGCGCCAGACTATAACAGAGCTCATATGAGTTAATCCTTTATAAGTTATTTTAACTATGCTGAAAACAAAACCACCATTTTCAAGTACTAGGCAATATGGTTTACAAAGTGAATTTGCAAGTGACTTGATTTCTATGATGGTCGATTTCTGATTTGTAAAGCGTATGAAAGAAATGTAGGTGGCCCAAAGATGTTTTGAGTAGTTCAGCGAATAAACCGTACAAAGCAGAGTTTAATCCATTTACAGCCAACGTTGGAAGAACGCAACATCAATTATTTAATTTTTTTAGAGTCTCTCTGAAATGAAACTCCAAATACTTTACTCTGGTTTCTTCTTTACTCCTCATTCTGTTGTGCTGTACTTTCTTTATGCAGTTCTTTCACCATATAAGTTTATTTTAAGGAATTATTTAGTGTAACATTTTCAACCGAATAGCGTCGTATATTTCTAATTAGCTTTAAGAGCTCTTTTTTGAAAAATTCATATGATGATTTTACTTCAGTGTAACGTTATAGTGTTTATTGAAAGACTAATTTCGAAAATTCAACGATCAAACTCATTGTTGCGTCATTACATCGAAGCCAATTTCCCTGTTGCGTTTTCGCAATGATCGTGTCAGTGATTTTTCAGAGAAGCAGGTCTCGACTCGCATTGGCGCAAGTCATCATACGGCGCTCTCGTAGAAGACGTGTAATATTACTGTTTCTTCAGTTCTTCCGTGATTTTTGCTTTTTTCGAGCCAAATAAGTTCGTTTTTTCCCTTACAGGTTATTTATGTCGTTGTGGAATAGTTGTGGACCATGGTACGTTTCTTTTCGGAAGTAAGGAAAATATATTTTTCGATTATTTTTTTTAATATAACTCGGAATTTTCGCTATCGTTAGAATTCAGATCGTGTGAAAGCTTTGACAGTAGAAGAACTTACTGCAATTCTAGAAGAATCTGATTCATCTGATTCGGAAAATGAAAATATTGATATTATTTATATACCACCAGAAGTGCCATCGTTGACTGATGAAGAAGATATAGATGACAATTTGCTTACTGAGGACGTTTTGGAAAAAGACATCGCATGGACGTTCGAAATTCATAGAAAGGAAAACTGTAAGGTAAATAATTCTAAAACATCGAAAAACTCCATGAAACCAAATTGGAATAAAACTGAATATACTATTTATTCGGTCTTCCCTTCAACAGTTGAGTCAGCATGTTTACAAGATATGGTGTTCAGTATGGTGAAATGTCACCTTCTGAAATATTTTCATGGTTTGTGGATAATACTCTCTTGAAAATGATGGCAGATTTTCAAGAAAATATGCTAATTCAAACAATCGTCACAATTTTGTTTGCTCAGAAACAGAGTTGAAAAAGTTTCTAGGCATTTTGTTCCTGTCTGGATATAATAGTTTCACCCAACAAGATATGTTTTGGTCGACAGACGAAGACAAAGGCGTGGGCCTAGTAAAGAAAGCAATGAGCCGAAACAGATTTAGAGAGGTCAAGAGACAACTCTTCTCTAGACAAAAGCGATAAATTTTCAGTTACGTCCACTCATCGAATATCTGAATAAAAAATTTATTCAGTTTGGCATTTTTTTCTCATTTTGCAATTGATGAACAGATGGTTCCATATTTTGGGAGGCCTTGTAACATGCCACGAGCTACTCTGCGCAACTTGCGTCGGAAAAAGGAACGATTAGGAACCCCGCCGTCTTACAATAGTTATGGCGTCTGGTGACGGGATAATGAACTGCGTGAAGGGGCAATTTCGTCGTGGCACTCGTGCCACGGACTCCCGCTCGTGGCTTCGACCTTGACAACACTGGCGTAGAAGAATCGTATCCATTATTAGATCGGTTAGTGGCTTCTATAAAGGAAATGTTTGTTAAATTTCCCACAAGAGCCCACTTCCACCTGCACCCAACGAGCTTGAGCGAGATTTCTATCTCGTTGCCTGCACCAGTGCTTACTCGAAGGGGAACGTAGCCCGATGCGGCCTTGTATTACGCTCAGCACATACAATATGTTAGAGAAGTGGTCAGCTTCTTGAATTCAAATAAAGTTGCGTGTATTGAGTCTGCAAAAATTATTTTCTCGAGCAATAAATTGAATGATAATCTTGTCTTTATATCTGCCCATTTTTTCACTTTACCCAAAGCAATCGCATCACTACGAGCAGTGAGTATTCACTTGGATGAATAACTTTCAGTTTTTGAAGAAACTAAAACCAATCAAACTGGTATTCCTGGAAGTGTAGGTCAAATCATTAAAGAAAAAGTTACGAATATAGTTTCCCTGTATCTGAGAGTAATTCAGAGACCGTCTGCTCTCCATGAGCGTCACACTACTCTGTTGCCTACTCTCAGAAATAGAGCCCGGATTTTTATGTAATGTGATATACCAAAATATATAATATTTTGTTAATAATATTGGTTGTAAGTGGGGTGGACAAAAGGGTATGCAAATGGCGATATACAGCCTTAGCAACGCCGGCGCAGTGGTTGGCAAGGTCAACAAACTGCATTCAGGCCTTGAAGAGATGGGGGCGCTGGCTAGATAGACAAATAAAATAATGTGTGATTGGTCTGAAAAGGAATGACTGTCGACGGCGTGGCTACTTGGTTTGATAAGAGATGAATGGATTGGCTAAGGGAGAATAGATTGTCAAATTTTGTAGTTTTGTTTTAAAAAAGAGGAACGAAGGACGGATACCGAAGCGTTGAGGGCGAAAGAACAGGGAGAACTGGACATTCTGATAGTGGTCGTCGAGTAGTAAAGATCGCTCGCGAGATCAACATTAGTGAAGTAGGACTTGTAAGCTTCGAGTGAGACTCAATAGTTTTCCGGAATCTGGAAGTTGATGTGCAACGAGAAGTTCGATTAGGACTTTGAAAGTTTTATATATATTGCGGTTTTGGACTTTAATATTTTACCACTAGTTGGAGGAGACTAAGAACTCTGAATAGCAATTAAGAACCGGTAGATATTCTAGTGAGTGAGGGCTGGATGCGTCGGCAACGTCGCAAGATTAGAAGAGAGAAGCGGAACTTGGGATCGCCTACATTCAAGTGAGAAGAGACTGCGGGGCGTCGGCGACCAAGACGGTAAATAATTACTGCAGTACAAAAGATATATATCTTAAAACGAGGTCATGACCTAAGGACAAGACAATTGTTAATAGTGTAAATAAATTGTTGAATTTTTTTCTTTTGGAAATGAAAAGATTTTCATTTAGTCAATCAAAATTGTTAAATAGTTAGAAATCGATAATTATTCCCTTTCAGATTCCTCGCCATACTGTACAGTTGGCAGATCAAGTAATCGGCTATCGAGGCGATAGCGATTATCCATAACGGGACCCATTGACCCAGCTAGCCGGACATTTATACATTTGTTGAAATTAGCTGTGGAAGCATTGGTCATTTTTAATTAACGTAACCTGTTCCTGGCGCCCAAAATTCTAATATAAATTCGGAACGGGTCACGATTATAACCATCTTAGAGGAATGATGCCAACGATCTCGTAAGAGTCTATGACGAGACGTTGTTGGTACATTTCAGTAATTACATATTTTTGTCTTATACTTGCCGTTCTTAAAAGTTTCATCTTGACGAATTGTCGCCGTCCAAACACATATCAAAGTTTTTCATTACATATTTTTACGTATTTGGTACTATATTACTTATTTTACATGTTTCGCTAGTTTCTCAACATTTTTTTTATTTTAGCCACTTTTGTATTTTAGCCATATTTGTATGAAAAAAAAGATTTTCAAAAAAATCAGTACTTTTTCTTACTTTTTACTACGTGCTACTGTGTACATTACTCGAGGTACGCTTCGTGACGGCTCAGTCGAATATTCTGACAGTCCTACGTGCCTGCTTCAGTTATCTCAGTGGCAGGATGTGCGCGTCAGCGAAAGATCATTCTCACCTTTAGGTGTGAAAAGTATCATTGACGTCGCGTTTGGTGACCTTTAACCTCAATTTCCAAGAAACAGTGGTGATCGCCGTTGTGTAACACTTCGATGAGAATATTCCATGCCGCAGTGATTGTTTGCTGGACGTAGATTTCATCAGTTTGTACGAAGGTTTCTATTGCGTCAAGTCTGGCTGCTAAACTACATTCCTGGATAACAATTTGTCAAGGTTTTACTACTGATGGGAAAGTTGTATGGTGCAGGTGGACATCAACGTGTGTATTCCAAATGATTTTTGAAACGTTGGCGTTGTTTTTAAAATTTGTATAGAATTTTTTTTATAAATGTAAGTTTTTATTATGTAAATGAGTTTTATAATTAGAGTATTTTAAATATTACATATTATGTCCGATTTTACTTATTTATTACATATTCTTACTGTTTTCATTCCATATTTATGTACATATTTTGACGTTTCATTCTACATATTTTTCCGGTCTCTACTCAGAACTGTGTCCATTGGCGAGAAAAGATCTCGTTACGAACTCGCGAGAGCATAGCTCTTACGTGTACACGCACCTTTAACACCAATTCCACGGGACCGACTATAGATGTTCGTAATACAAAACTTCGTGTTACTGAATATTATTATGCATAGGGCCCGGATGTTTATGACCTAAAAATGTTAGACGTAAGCAAATATTTACGGCCTAAAAATATGAAAATATGACCTTAAATATGGCTTTAAATTGTTTTCGTTGCATTTTTGAAACCTTCCAAATTGTGTCGCTGTTCAAATGACCATTTTATTGGAAATATACTTTAAAAATATACTACATTCACAATTCACTCCTTCCCCTTTGGCACCCCATGAAGACAATTCTACCTGCTAAAGTTATTTATGAAAGCGTTGAACTTGATTGCTTGCTGAACGCTTGACAAAACTAAACCAAGTCTTCCGTCGCATCTCCTGCTTTTAAGGCTTTCTTTTCCTCCTATGTAACTTACCCTCCTAATTCACATACATAAACATTTACATGTATTGCAAATAATACATATACATTACTATTGTATATAATTGTTGTCTGAAACAACAATTATATACAATCATATAATAAGTAAAAGACTTGTAATATAAGTAATAAATTATATAATAATTAGAAGACTGAAAAATCTCTTTGAGACGATTGCAAGCAAATATGTGACAATGGAATCTTAACCTTTCTTTATGAAAACGATAGAAGAAAAAATATAAAAAAGAGTTAATTTTACAATTTGGCAATTTATTTAAAGTATTGATATAATATATAAAACTGTTCTTTGGCTCGACAGCCTGCTACGGGCCTTAGCTGACCAGCGGTGACCCAGCCTCTCGGCCATGGGATAAGGAGTTCGTGTGGTTAGCACGAGGGCATCCCTTTACCGTACATACTGGTCTTCTTAACCTTAGGATGGGTTTTCTCATCGTCACACAGCAATTGATACTGAGATATTTGTAAGAAAGCGCCCAATTATAATTTACCCGGCCGGGAATCGAACCCGGGGTTGCGCCGTGGAAAGCGTGTACGCCAACCAACGAACCACAGAGGACGTGATATAAAACTCTACAAAAAGGATATACGTGAGTACAAGTATTTTACGAGTATTTTGTATTAATAATTTATATTTGTTTATTGTTTTTAGTTATAAAGTGGGGAATGTTTGGGAGCTGAAATTACCAATAAGAAAAATGTAAACTTTCTTTAGTTGGAAAATGAGCAAGGTAGACCGAAAATTTCCAAATAGGGGGCAAGACAATGCAGGGCTAGCTTGGCGGGGCAGGAATTCAATGGGAGAGAATAGGCCCCACCGCAGGGTATGAATAAATGGAATTCCTCTTCCTAGCTAAACATTTACTGTAATAAATGCCTTCAGCTAGTTGTAGATAAAAACATGCTTAACTTACATTTTCCACGGAAATAACATTAAGAAAAAATATGACATATCATTGAACATCCGATCCCTAATTATGTTCGTAAAAATCCGTATACTGTTTCCTTGTTGGGTCCCAAATTTTACTCGTGTTACGACAACTGCCTATTAATCGAGTATATGCTACCGAAGGTTTACTGTATTAGTGCATTTTCGTTCTTTCTCGAGTTTTCTGTTTTTCATTTGTAACTTTTTAGAGTGCGAATCCTAGAGTTCTAAGATCACTTCGCGGAGCCGCAGAGGTCACCTAGTTCACGTGCGAACCGCTCGCTGCTTTCCAGCACAACTTCAACCTGCTAATATGTTTTTTCGTGTTCGTCGAGGTCCAAGTCCGTGTAAGTCACGCGACTCTCTTTAAACAATATGCGGTTTTGAAACCAACATGTTTTTGTCGGCAAATTCCGTGGTATTGGGAAGAATACGTGTTCAAACCAAGTTTTGCTTATGTGGCCGATAGAAAATATGTATTTTAATTAAGAGAATTCTAAATAATGTTAAACTCGTTTTTTATAAATAGAAAACCCAAAGGAATGATATGATATCACTTACTAAAACTAGTGGTGCTGATATCACTTACTAAAACCAGTGGTGCCGAAACAGCACATACTTTCTCGCACTTTGTAACGGTTACCTAACTATTATATCTCAATCTCTGTTCATATTAACACATCTCCGTCATAATTTTTTGTAAAAATCATTACATTAGGTGCGAAAACTAATTGTTTTCAAGAAAATATCAACATCTATTCGACTATTAAAACTGCGTTTCATACAGCTATGTCATGCCAGCAGTGAGACGGAATTCATAGAAAATCCAACTGCATACTCGAGGTGCGGAATGCCGTTTTCGCACTTCATTAAAATTGTATTTTTGGAATGTTAATTTGTTTGCAATTTCCGAAAATATAGAGAGTTTACCGAAAAAGCGACCAGACCCAATTTTTTGTCCAATATACTTATATATATATATATATATATATATATATATAGAGAGAGAGAGAGAGAGAGAGAGAGAGAGAGAGATCTTCTGCGACTAATTTCTGGTTAAATATGTATTACTCTGGCAACACTCTCACATATTTCTTAAATTAAACGCAAATTAGATTACACGAATTGTTCGTTTCTACGTTCAGCTATATATATCTTATTGTAGGGAGATTATGGTGAAATTCGATTTCAATATTGGAAAGACCAAATGATAGTTTATAAAGTTTATAATTGTTCTTCTTTCTTGGATTTCACTAAGGTAACGGGGGGTAACATTGTCATATATTTGTTTCTTTAAAAGTTCTTTGTTGCATCAATCTTCACAATCATTATATTGAAAATTTAATCCTTCACAAAGGTACAATGTTTCTTCAAAATATTGAAGTTACATCTTCCATAATTTGAAAGATTTTATTACTTCTTTAAAACAAGCAAAGTGGTAATGTTACCCCGCAGGGATCAAACGTTGCCACCTCTAGTTATCAATCAAACATTGCCACCTTTATTTATCTCTCACAGATTTAAACAATGCCCAAGTATCTGGCAATGTTTAAATGTGTGAGAGCTGGATAGAGAATAGAAACGCATAAATATGCATCAGAACATTATTATTATTATTTAGTTTTGACAGTTCATATTCTCTACAAATGGATAAATACTGCTTTGAAAACTTAGTCTAAAATAAGTTTTATTAACTGTTTTACATTGTGATAAAATGCGAAAGGGCAAAAGTGCTTTCTTATTTTTACATTTAGTCTTGGTAGCTCAGCAACAATATCGTATTTTGGCATAACACACTCATCCACGAAATTTAAAGTGGTCCTGCTAATTCCATACAGTTCAGTAGCTTTTTCCTAGTCAATTTTCCATTATTTACTTTTTCCATTGCATATTGCATTTTAACTTCATCATAGGTTTGTAAACCTTAGATATTTGATTTTTTATTTGTCTACGAGGCAAAGTAACAGTGCAAGTATAGCGACAACAAAAAAGTAATTTCGTATCAAATGTAATTAATCAATGTTTACATTATTATATATTAGTCATATGTTTTAGAAAAGATATATAAACTCACAAATGTCAATTGCTTTAATCTAAGAATTCACACTCAAGGGAAATAAATGTAGGGACAAGAAAGCCAGTATGGAAATGTCACCCTGAAAGTAGCATATCCTATTAATACATTTTGTCTTGTTTATAATGAATAATTATTAAGTCACGACATAGCATGCTTAGGACATGACATATTTACTTATGTACATCGTTTATTTCATCTCAATTAATCGAAAATTAAGGCAGTTTCGAATATGAGATTTGGCTGCATCACAACCCACCATACATATTTACGGACATTTTAGGTTATAACTGTAACCCAATGCAACTAACGATTGTAGGCCTATATAATGTTTCTAAGAGAGGTAGCTAATTATGGAAACTCAGCCAGCAAATAAATTTACGACACAGACTTCGCTACTTAACTTGTTTGAAGTTGTGGCAATGTTTCACGGCAATGTTACCCGTTACATTATACTTACAGTTTTTAGTTGTATTGCAACCACCAACCCGGACGGCTTAGTATGTTTGCCGTCAGAGAACTGAGGTTGGCCCCAAGCAATTCGTCGACACGAACTGGATGGCGCAACAGGCACGAACTCGTTTGAGACAGGAGCTGTCCGTTTGCACTGTTTGTTGTAATTCGGCCAGGCGTCTGACGTTTCGCGAGTGGCCCGAATTTGGAGCTAGCGGCCTGTTGACTGCACTGGTTGAAGTAGAGAGGAAGTGCCGGTCCTAGGACGGAAACGGGGTAAATGCAACCTGCACTACCCCCTTCCGCCCCAGGACCGACACAACAAACAACCGGCGCCACGAGATAAACCCCCTGTGACGTCACAAGGCCGTTAATTCTTATTGCACTGTTTTCATAATTTTTTTTCCCCTGTCACCGCCTTGTAGGGTTTCCTTGTTTTGTTTTTTTTTATTTAGCATATCCCACCGTTCCGTTGCAGACGCTAGAGGGGGACGGGGAGCGAGCGCCGCGATAGAGGCCTCCTCCTCCTCCTCCTCCTCCCCTCCCCGAGGCGCCTGCCTTGGGCGGGCGTGCGCGCGCAGCCGCCGTGCCGCGCACCACGACACCCGCCTACGAGCCACCTCCAGAGACGATGTCGCCGTAGCTCAGAGCCAGCGTGCTCGCCCCGCCCGCTTCCGCTGGCGCGCCAGCGGAAGCGGGACTCGGGCCTGGTTCGAGCCACCTTCGGGCGGCGCGTTTTTGAGGAACGGCGACGCCGACCCCCGCGCTTCCACGCTTCGACGACAGAGCGCACACGCGCTACCAACCTTCGCCGACAGAGCGCGCCGCACGCGCGATGTCAACCTTCGCCACCAGGGCGCAGCACACGCGCTTCGCCGGTAGAGTGCGCGCGATGCAACGGCCTTGTGACGTCGCCGCGACCTTGTGACGACACAACGGCCTTGTGACGTCACAGGGGGTTTATCTCGTGGCGCCGGTTGTTTGTTGTGTCGGTCCTGGGGCGGAAGGGGGTAGTGCAGGTTGCATTTACCCCGTTTCCGTCCTAGGACCGGCACTTCCTCTCTACTGGTTGATGAACGACACCCTGGTAGGCGAAGCAGGAGCAGCAGACTCGTTCGTAGACTGTCTGCCAAGTGGAGCGAGTATTGATACCCTCGTCCGTAGTATTCACAGATGATTCAATAATAGTCATTTCCGCACGGTTGTAGGTTGATGCCTAAGTTTGTGAGTTGCATTTTGTGTCTGTCCATCTGTTAGTTCTGCTAAAAGTTCTGAGAAGTAGTAGTGAATATTGGCCGTAGTAGTTTGAGTTGTTCTCTTAGTAGTCTGTTGTCTCTCGCGTGGGAGCGAAGCTGCCTCATTTATTGTTGGGAGTGTTTTTGAGTCCGTGGAGGGGAGCGTCACGTGACATTGGCAGCGAGCGTATAGAATCCGGGGAGACTCAAGGTGCCCGCGATGGCTGCTTGCTATTTGCTGGTATTGTCTTCGAGACTGGAGGGAGGAACATTGGTAGCATGTGGTCGGGCGGTGAGACCTGAGGTGCTCGCAATGGCGGCTTGCCTTTGTAGCATTCGAAAGTTTGGTTCTCACGTGTTACGCGGCGCTGATAACTTCCCGATGAAAAGATGTTGCGCAACCCGCCATCCGTCCGTCCCTTGAGCACATAGTAGTCAAGTCAAGTAATTGTCGAAACAAACCAGAAAATGCAATATTACACGCAGATGAGACCTGGGTCCAATGGACCCCGATTGCGGCTGAAAAAATATAACTTTTTTAAATTTATTTTTCGGTAACGCTTTTGTAAAATGGTTGCGGGAACAAATAAAAAACACTGTAGTAAAAAAAAGTCACAAAAAACTTTCCTAATACCTTGGATAGTATTCACGAAAAATATTGAAAATTTCGCTTCTGGGTCCAATGGACCTCGGTTACCCGGATAAGAGTTAAGAGAAGGAGAGGGTGTGGCCACGCCGCCGGTGCGTTCGCAATGTCTTTATCGGTGAGATGTCTTAAATAGAGCTGTATTGACGAGGGAGGCAGGTAGAAATTTATTGGAATTGTTTTGTATACATTTGGAGCTGGCTACGTGGTGAAAGGCAAGAGGTGTGAAAGATTAATTTGTGAACGTGTAACAAAAGATCTAATGTAAGAAACGAACAAAGAATTATGAAATAAAATACGAATTCTAACATGTTAGTACGTAGCATCCAACTGCTTCTACGTAGTCTACGACAACAATTACGAAGATATTTTTTCTTAATGAAATATGTTCATCAAAGCCAGGTCTTCAAATAATATTCTGTTGAACTTTTCGAAAATGTAAGAATTTTGTTTGTAATTTAGCGTCAAACTTAGTCACCTGATTCGAATTTCTCGCGCTTCGTGAACGTAATTTGAGAAGCTTGGAGGCAATTGTACGTAAGTTAGAATTTGTACATTATTAGATATTTCTTTGTTCGTTTCTTACATTCGAGATTTTGTTATACGTTTACAAATTCTTTGATGGGCTATCCTATCATAAGAGTACAAGGCCAAAAACCTTATTGTACACTAGAACGGAAAACCCGTTTCAGTTCGTACTTTGAATATTATTTGTAATGTGAAGAAAAATAGTGGTTTAGAATAGGATTTGAGTTGTACAATTTTTACCAGACAAATATATCGAGCTGATGATGACAAAAAGGTACCTATCTCGATTATTGCCAAAAAGTGCCTTGTACTCATATGACCGCCCATCAAAGAATTAACCTTTTAGAAATTGTTTAAATCCTATTTGATAATCCATATTTTTTGTCCGTGTTGCAAGCAATGTATTTGTATTTTTCAATGCATTGACGTATTTTCTTTCAAACGATTCGCAAAACTTAATTTCAAATGACCCAATTAGGTTTTCTCTCTTAAACATACGATATAAATGTAACATGAAAGAAAAATTGAAACAATTCAGTACCATAAATTACCATTGCACCGTGCCTTGGGCAACAATGCAGCGAAGGATATTTGAGAAGTTAATTGTTGAACGGCAACAAGATAAGATAAGAGGGTTTTATTTACTTCTAGGAATTCCGTCTCATTATTGGGACATTATTTAGCTGCATGAAACGGAGTTTTAATTATCAAATTTGAGTTGATATTTGCTTGAAAATATTTAGTTTTCGCACCTAATATTCTACGGTTTGTAATGAGTTTTACAAAAAATGATGACAGATGTAATTCAGTCATAAATTGCGGTAAAAATAGTATTAGGCAACCGTTACTAAGGGCGGGAAAGTACTAATAGCTGTTTTACCACAACTAGCTTCAGTTGAAGGAAGACGCCGAAAAAATTTTGTAATTTTCGAAAAATCAGAATTTTTAACGAACATGAGACCTGCACATTTTTCTTAAGTGTCTATTACGCTATCCGACGACAAAAGGGCATCCCCCCGATAAGATGGGACACCCACCCCCTCAACCAAATTACATATTAGTTACACTATAATTCTAACATCAAAATAATATTTTTGAAAGGTTTCTTAGCCCCCGTCCCACCACCCACACCCCTCAACAGCCAAAAAAGTGTTTTTTAAATTTGAATTTTTTTCGTCAACTTAACACTATTTTATCTGACTGGAAAAAATATGATCAATAAGAAAACAATTTGAACTATCTATGTATAAGAAAACTATATGAAATGTACAATTAAGATTAAAATAAATGCACAGAACTGCTGCAGTCATTTCAATGTATATTTAAAGTGCAAGTGTTTTAAAGGCGGGAAACTGCAGCCCAGCAATCGAAAAAATCTGAAAAAAATGCACAACAATTTTTGTTTCAAGAAAAACTTCTGACATTTTTTTCGAGCCTATTTCAGACTTTTAAGACACAGCAAAAAATATTTATATTTTTTTTAAATATTTGTGTTTGAATTTGGGCCTGAGTAAATATTGAAAAATATTTTTCTGATAGTTCAAATTGTTTTCTTATTGATTGTATTTTTCTAGTCAGATAAAATAGTGTTAAGTTGACGAAACAAACTGAAATTAAAAAACACGTTTTTGGCTGGAGAGGGGTGTGGGTTGTGGCACGGGGGCTAAGAAACCTTTCAAAAATATTATTTTTGTTACAATTATAGTGTAACTACTCTTATGTAATTTGGTTGAGCGGAACTTTTTACCATCTTATCGGGGGGACCCTTTAATCAAGTAATTTGGAGCCATTTTTTTGAAAATTTTGAAAATGTCTCAGACCCTTAATGCAAAGTTTCCCCATAAATTAAAAAATCGGTTTCAAATTTAAGGGACCGAGACATCACCCAGATCAATTGAGAAAAATTAGTTTTGGAGAAAATCGGTTGAACTAGCGTTTTTCACAGACGGAGAGACAGACAGGCAAGTGTCTGTCAGTCAATCGATAAAAGAACCACAAAACATGGATTCTGGATGCACCACGTGTTAGGGAATTTTTTTTCAAAATTTCGGAATTGGCTTTATCCACTTTTTTTATACTCGGGCTCTGTAATAAGAGTTGCTCTGTCGAAAATTCGCCGTTTTTCCCCCCCGCATCTCTCCATAACGTCCTCTCCACTGTGTAAGCCCTAGCCAGAAATTAAAACAGTTTCTTACGTATTTTTATTAAATATCTTCAATTTGATGGCATTTACGTTCCTGGAAAGCAATTTACTAAATTGGCGATTATTCTGTGCAAAATCATCGGAAAATACTGTTCTAAACTGTCAATTGAAACTATGAAATGAAACCCCCAAACCTGTGATGTTATGACGATTATATCTGGGCAGTTTCACAGAACACACTGGCCAATGTACTGATAATTTCCAACTCCAAAATTACTTATTCCCTCCCTCTCTGGTCTGTCCGTATATCTGTCGAACTCTTCGTGTGTCTGCATGTCTATGGTCAACGTTACTGCCAACCGAGATCGTTTGGCCAAACTCTAGGCCCTGAGTGTTTGAACCGGATATATTTTTTTACTTTACATGAAGTCTCAACAGTTTCTCAAAAATGGTTCCAAATTTATTTAATCTTGTCCTCGTATATCGTAAAGGACGCTTAAAATTTGTGTAATTTTTCCGTAATTTTTCGAAAATTGGTAAAGTTCAATTTTTATCGGCGTGTTTCTAAAACTACAATTTTGAATATAAAGATTTGTTCATAATAAAATGTGTATTTCAAAGACAGATCTAGAAATAGGTACAATTTTTCGAATACATTGATAGTTTGTAGACACTTTTCAAACAATTTTCAACAATTATTTTCTCAAAAGCTGCTCAAAATTCTTTCTTTAAATTTTCTTCTTGTATGCATCAAAGTATGCTTCTTGTATGTACAAAAATCTGGTGTTGGTCATTTTGGAACTAATGCATTTTCGACAAACTTCTTTTTAAAAATTGCAAAAAATTAACATTTCAAAAGTACAATGTCGATAACAGAGATATTTTTGTTGAATGGAATCTGTTTTAGTTCTTTGAAAGAGGTCGTGAAATATTTTTTAAAATATTAGTAGTTTAGCGTAATTTTGCAGTTTTGCCTATCCGGTGACCGAGATCGCTAAGCGAGTAGTGCCATGGTGACCTTGGACCGAAGGATGGTGGGTTCGAATCCCGCCTCGGGGATGGTTGTGTGTGTTTCGTGAGCGTGGTGTAGTGTAAGAGGGGCGTTCACAAAGTTCGTACCTTTGGGTAGAAAGAAAAAAGATAGAAATATCACCTTTTGCAAATTTATTAGTCCTTTTCAACGTACGATTCCTGCAGGTTTACACATTTCTCACAGCGATGTATAACTTGTCTTTTGCCATTATTATAGAAGTCCTGCGTTTGGCCCTTTAAAACATTTTCCATCGCAAAAATCACATGATCATCACTGGCTAAACGTTGTCCACGCAGCGACTCTTTCAACCTTCTAAAAAGAAAGAAATCGCTCGGTGCCAAATCGGGCAAATAAAGCGGATGCGGTAGAATTTCGTAGCGTAGATGCGAACAATGGGCGACAGTTGTTTGAGCAGTGTGAGCAGGGACGTTTTCATGCAGCAGTCGCACAGCTCTTGCAATCATTCCTCGCCTTTTCCGCTTGATCTTTCACGCAGTTTTGTCAATTTTTCTTAGTAATGCTCCGAAGTAATTTTCTGGCTTTTTCTGGCGGAATCTTTTAGGATTACACTGCGACAATTCCAAAAAACAGACAACATCACCTTCCCAGACGAGGACTGCATCTTTGCTTTCTTTGGTGGAGGCGACTCTGCGTGTTTCCACTGTTTACTCATTTATTTTGTTTGTGGGTCGTAATGGTGAACCCAGCATTCGTGCATTGTGATAAGAAGGCTGAAAAACTCGTCTTGGTCTTTGCACATTTGCAACATCGCCACTGCGGATGTCACGCGCTGCTCCCTTTGAATGGGTGTCAGCAAACGAGGGACCCATCTGGCCGACACTTTCGTCACGTGCAGTACATTATGCAAGATGTTGTGCGCTGATCTTTGGTTAATGTTAACCTCTCTAGCAATTGTTTTAATGGTTATTCACCTATCAGATAACACCAAATTTTCCACCAGTTGGATGATCCGTGGTTCCTCCAGCAAAGACGGTCTGCCGCTTCGTGGTGCGTCTTCCAGCTCTTTGTGCCCACATCGAAACAACCATTTCCACTTCTTTACTGTCTCAAATGCTGGAGCATTATCACCATACACCTTCACCATTTCCTCATGCATTTACTTGCCCGATTTACCTTGCAAATGCAAATGACGAATCACGGCACGCGTGAAGACATTACTTAGCAAGGCAGGCACCTTGATTGTTTACGCTACGGCGATGCTATCAAGCAGCCCAACAGAGAAGCAAATGCACAGACAACAGAAGAAGAAATTACCCTTCCAGTGCATGCACACCCATTCGAATTTTCACATTATTTCTGGTTAAAGTTACGAACTTTACGAACGCCCTAGGTATGCGTAATGTGCTGGTGTGTCCCTTGTGGTTGGCGTCAGGAAGGGCATCCTGCCGTAGAACATTAAATCCGTGTAAAAATGGTGTGTACGAAAATTAATAAAATTGAGCCCACACTCAGTAGCGCCGACCCCGTATAACGGGAAAAGGCAGAAGAAGAAGAAGGAAAAGAAGGAGAAGGACAAGAAAGGGAAGAAGAAGAAGAAGAAGAAGAAGAAGAAGAAGAATAAACGTAATTTTGCAAATTCTAATTTCCCGCACTTTTGCTTGCAGTTATTACGTTGTAATTCACAGAGGTAACGCCACGACAAGGCAGTTCGAAAATTTTCAGAATGGTTTATTTCACTCTCAAATTCACAGAGAACTGCTAATAGAACCAATAAAATCTTGTATCAAAATTCAGTCTGAATTTTTTTCAGTAAATTACCAAATTCACCTCCTACAAAAGAGTTCAATTTAGGATTAAATTATAGTAATAATCGAATTCATGATAGAATTCCCAAGGATATTTTTCATCCTCCTTAAAAATTTAATTTTCTGTTTAAATTTCCATTATTATTAAATGAATTAAAAATGTATTATGCACCTGATCTATATTTACCAACTTTAAATCAAGGTAAACATAACTTATGGAAACTGCTGGAATCTTGCCTCAATATTATTATTTATTGTTATATTATTAAAAATATTAATTTTCAACACCCTCAAAAATTCGTCTAAGAATTCAACACGAAGAAAATAAAATTAAACTAGTGGTGCTACAACAGCTCATACTTTCCGCGTTATTGGAAACAGCTACGTGGTACTGAAATATTGCACTTTCTGCGCTACTAACATCTTAGCTATTATTTGAAAACGTCCAATTCAACCAAGAAGCGAACAACACAATTTCCATCGCAGTGTTGTCAGAACTATGAGATTCTACAACTGCATAAAAATAGAATACAAAAGTGTGTAAACTTGTATTGGAAAAAGAAGCAACATATCTCGGATAATGTAGAAATGCATTTCTTAGGGCCATGATTAGAGAAGAGTATTCTAAAACCATGCGAAAATACTCTACTCACTACAAATGGTACTGCATTTGGTGCGAAAACTAAATATTTTCATGCAAATATCAACATAAATTTGACAATTATAACTCTTTTCATACAGCTACATCAAGTCACAACAATGACACGTAATTCACAGAAGTTCGCGAGCGCGAAATGGAATACCATTGTTGCATTCCCTGCATTGTCGATGTTCTCTGCGAGTTAGTAACTTTTTATTTCAAATACTTCAAAATAAATAATTTTTAAAAGATTAATGTATATAACAAAAGGTCGAATGTAAGAAACGAACAAAGAAATAATATATAAAAGTGCACATTCTAATTTACGACGCATCCAGCTGTCTGAAGCTAGTAAATTTGCAGCGGGGTATTATGTTTGTCATGAAATTATAGAAAAACTACTCTTCTTTTCAAAAAAATTAAGCATGACCTTACTTGAAGATGAAGTTTTGATAAATACATTTCATTGAAAAAGTGTATTTTCGCAATTGTAGTTGTAAGAAGACACCGAAAACGAAGCGCAGTGAATTCCGAGCGGGCTGTTACGTTTGTCACAAAATAATTGAAAAACTACTCATATTTTCAAAACGTTCAACTTGACATTATTTGAAGATCTGTTTTTGATGAGCATATTTCATTAGGAAAAACATTTGTATTTTCACAATTTTATTAGTAGAAAGATGCCGAATATTTTTTTAATTTTTTAACATTTTTGCAAAATCAGGCATTTCAACGAACATAAAACCAGCACCGTCCTCTTACGCTTTCTTTATCCTATCTCAGTTCCCATTTTAATCAAAAACGTTGTGCTGTTTTTAAGAAAAAATGGTTTAAAGAAAATAAAAAAAAATATGTTTGACACAAATTTTTGCAGAAAATACTTATGATATAAAAATATTGAACAAGACCTTATTTGAAAACCTGTATTTTATGAAACATTTGAATTAAAATAATAATTGTATCTTCATAATTGGCTGAACGGCTTAGTCGCTAGAGTTGCTCACAGACAGACGGACCGACGGACAGATGTTTTGCTTTCAACTGGTTTTTCGGTATCAAGGACCCACAAAACGGGGATTCTGGTTGCACCATGGGTTAGATTTTTTTTCTTGATTTATCATCTGTATTTATCCATTTTTCGTTACCAGGGCCCTTTAATAAGAGTTTTTCTGTCGAAAATCGTCCGTTTTTACGCGCAGTTTACATAACTTTCCTTATACCATACGTGTGTATAGTATATGGGAAAGTAAAAAAATTCTCACAAAAACTCTCATTGTTGGCCGGTTCTGTAGGTATGTGGAACGGGATTTTGAATTGTCGAATTTATGTTATTGTAATAACTTTAAATGAATTAATTTTTCGCACCTTAAGAGCAATGATAAGTAATGAGTTTTACAAGTTATGGTCGAGATGTGTTAATATGGACAGAAATTGCGGTATAACATACGCAACCGTTTCTGATGCGAGAAAGCACGTGGTATTGTGACACCACTAGTTCCAATTCCAGGTACTGCTACTTATTAGTGTGTTGGTTTACATGTGATTTATTAAAAAAAACTGCATTTGCAAATATAATTTCCATAAATGGAAATCATAGCATTGTCGTAGTGACAAGAGACGGCGCAGTGGCGTAGGAACTGTATGTGTTATTACGCGAATATCGCATAATTTCGCGACGTCCTAGCCAGCAAGTAGAAATAAATAAAACATGGTATTTATTGTGATGTGCAAATGACAATTACATGTTAGAATAGCACGAAATTTAGAGAACTTTAATAACATGAAGTGACGTCAATAGATCCACAAATAATCCACGTGCTTTGTCACAACGCCTACGATAAGGCTAGTTAGCAGTATATGGGCAAGGTCGAAAGTGCCTTCGCAGTTTCATCGACCCATGGCCCAGTGAGACATGAGTAGAGACCGGAAAAATATGTAGTATAAAACGTGAAAATATGTCCATAAATATGTAATGAAAATTGTAAGAATATATAATAAATATGTAAAATCGAAATAATGTGTAATATTAAAATACACTAATAATAAAATACATTTACGTTATACGAAATTAAATTTATAAAATCTTCTCACTTCACATCTTACAACTTTCTCGTCAGTGGTTAATCGCTTCATCTATTGTAATCCAGGACCGTTGTTTAGCAGCTGGACTAATTGCAATAGAAGCCATCGCACAAACTGGCGAGACCTACGACCAGCAAACTTTTACTGTAGCACTTTCATCGATTTTACACGTCAGTGATCGCAAATTTTTCTCGGAAATTAAGGTTACAGATCACAAAATGCGTTGTCAATGATGCTTTGGACACCCAGATTTCCCAAAGAATGTAGGGAAAATCCTGATATTTAAAAAAAATACATCTTTTCATAAAAAATATGGAATTAAATAAAAGAAAATTGATAAAATAAGAAAATATATTGTGAAAACAGCAAAATATGTAAAATATGTGATATAGTACTAAATATGTAACTATATATAAATATGTAAAAATATGTAAATATGTAATTATGTATGTGTTAGGAGGGCAATGATTCGCTAAGATTACAATTTTGAGAACGGTAAGTAGAAAGGCAAAAGATATGTAATTACATAAAAATCCTGTCTGTAGACATGAGCTAACTGGAGCGAAAGCCTTACGCGACCTAATGGATTGCGGGTGTGACACAAGCAAACAGCCATAGTCATTTTGCCCACCTCCAGCAGAACATTCGATTTAATGAAAGTGGCCATGTCCTTGGGGGGCACCAGACAGCCGCCGGATCGGCAAGTCAGAGGGAGGAGCGGAGTAAACAAGGGAATTCTCGCTAACCAGATGGCAAACGTTTTCTGCGAATTTACTGAGCACAATGTTACTGCGCGGGGAACCAGTAGTGGTGCGGAAGCCAAGTGCTGCGCAGTCGCCCGTTGGATCTCCCCGTCGTCGCCGCCGCCGCCATGCTGTTGCCGCTGTTGCTGCTGGTGCTGACCGCCGTGCTAGCGGTGGTGCTGTACAGGCAGGCCTATGACCGCCCGCCCAACTTCCCGCCTGGTAAGGAGCAGTGGCGTAGCTAGGTGGGGGCAGGGGTGCCGGTCCGCCCTGGGTGACATCATTTTAGGGGTGACACCAATTAGAAAATTTTATAATTGGAATTTTAAAATAATAAAATAAAATGTAATAATTGGAATTATAAAATTGCTTATTATTATTATTATTATTATTATTATTATTATTATAATTTTATTGATTTATTTAAAAATCATATTTTTATAAAAACATGCACTCTTTAATTAGTTACACTTCCTTTTAGATTATTGACGAAGAAATTAAATTTCAGTTATTCTGAATTAAATGCGTTTTTTAAGTATATTATAAATAAATGTCATGTGCATATATATTCTTATTAAATAATGTATAAACTATTCATTAATAGTTTTTATATTTAATTTATGGGGGGGAAGATACCATTAGATTTGCCCCGGGTGACACCAACTGAAGCTACGCCACTGGTAAGGAGTTACGTGTCAGCAAGACCTCGCTTATGTGAGAGCTACCTTGGATGGATTGGAGATTCGTAGTCTTTGTTGGCATTAGATTTTGGAGTAGTACGTTGCCCGTCAGCTTCGTATCTTCGAATTGACTGTAGTCGAAGTTCTTATTCTTCGATTGTAATTATGTATTAATTCTTACAACTTCAAAGTATCCATGCATGATGAATATTGACACAATGTTTTCAAAATAATAGTATTTCTATTTGTTCATATTTTAATTTTCGCGACATTTATCTAACTTCCTGTCACTGAACCAACAAGTTCAGTATTGAGCCATTCCACGTCAAATCGCACAAGAGTTGACACGACTTTTTTTAAAATGTACGATATTTTTTTCTTAAATCTGGACATCAAAAAAAGAGACACGTATTTTTTTATTTGCCTGAAAATTGATTATTTGTGTAGTTATGCCTATATTAAATTTTGGAATTTACAGGTACTTCACAAAATAAGATCAATTGTTGCTCCGAATGTACTGACTACAAAAGTTTCTGGTTTGTTTCATTTAAAACTTTGAAATGTATATTTTATTCCTCTGAAAATAAATTTTCAAAAAACATTTTTTTCATTTAAAAACATTATTTTTTTCAAAAAAAGTAAAATTTATATATAAACTCGATGAGATAAAAATTTGAAAAAAATATAGGCGTGTTCCTTGTTCAATTTTCTATGAAATATAATAAGAAAAAAGTGGTCACTTCGCACATACAGTTTTGAAAAAATAAATTGTAAGATTGAGGGCGCCCTCTGTCTCTGCCCATGCACTAATGAATTGTGTTCGGTCAGTCTTTGATGCTAGGGCTGAAGAACTAAAAAAAGAATGACCGTCTGTCTGATTAGGGTTTCAAGTGTTATTAGTATTTTAGATGTTCACTCTGCCTCCAAAATGTATGACATTGTGTCATACATATTTTTGTGGGTAACATCGTGGGTGACTTGCGGGTCATCTATGTTCTTATGGGTGAGAGCGAAACGAATTGAAATACGAGCCATTCCACGTCAAATCGCACAAGAATTTACTCGATTATTTTTTAAATGTATGCAATTTAAAAAAATAAATTACACGAATATATGGCATTCATTCCGGACGGACATCGAAAAAAAGAGACACGTCTTTTTTTATTTACCTGATAATTGATTATTTTTGTAGTTATGCCTATATTAAATTTTGGAATTTACGCGTACTGTGCAAAATATGATTGATTGATACTCCGAATGTACTTAAAACTTTTTAAAAAAATTCCTGATTTGTTTCGTTTAATATTTTGATTTGTGTATTTTATTCCTCTGTAAATTACTTTCTCAAAAAATAAATAGTTCTTAAAAAATTGTAACTTTTTAAAAAAAATAATATTTCTATATGAACTCCCTCAGATAAAAATTTCAAAAAAATATAGGCGTATTTCCTGTTAACTTTTCTACAAAACACAACAAGAAAAAAAGTGGGCACTCAACACGTACAGATAAACAAATCTATTGTAAGTATGCGGGCGCGTGGTTCCTGCCCCTGCACTGACGAATTGTGTTCGATCAGTCTTTGATACACGTGACGACGAAAAATAAAAAGAATGGCCGTCTGACTGATTAGGGTTTCAAGAAACAATAGTAATTCACATGTTCAGTCTTTCTACAGAAGGGATGGGTGACAGCAAAACGAATTCTGCTTCTGTTTTTCCTCGTGTCAGCGAAACGAATTTTACTGCATCCTTTTGCGTCCTAAGGATGGGGTGCCCTCTTGGCCTTGCTCGTGAAATACAATCAACCCTTTGTCAAGGGACATCAGTAAGATTTTCTCAACATCAGTCACAATACGCACCTCCTGAAGACAAGTCCAGTGAATATAGTGAATCCGTCATTTAATTATTTTTAAATTTATAAATTATTTATAAATATAATAATATTATTTATATGAATTAATATACATAAATATTATTATTTATAAATTCAATAGTGAAGTTTGACGACCTAAAGAGTATTAAATTACTGCTTCATCCAAAGATACCGACGGCCAGTAACGCCAGAAACGAGTCTATTGCAGCAATCTATTATACGCTGGTTCGTAAAATATTAATATCTTTTAAAGATACTGAGATCCCATTTTGAATTTTTCTGGACATATCATCAATACTCTAGTGCGTTTATAAATATATATTTTTTAAATTTTTATCTCATCGAGTTTACAAAAATATTTAATATACAATATTTCAATTTTGTTTTAAAAATTGAAAATTCAGGAAATTAAATATTTTTCAAAATCTTAAAAATTAAACATGTTTTTAAGTTTAAGGAATTTGAACGGAATTTCTATAATTAATGTATTCAAGTATATGATATTTTTAAGTTAGTGATGCGCGTCATTTTTACCAAATTCCATTATACAATATTTCCGAAAATAATAAAGTTAGAAAAAAATAAAAATACACGTGTTAACTTATTTGATCCATATAGCAAATAGAAAAAATTAGAAAAGATTTAAAAATATGAAAGTCAAATTTTGGTCTTTTTTGTGCGATTTGACGTGGAATAGCTGTTTCATATTTCACTGTCCTTTTATTTTTCCCCCTTTACTTCCCTCTCCTTTTATTATTTCAAACTTGTTGTTATTATTATTATTATTAATATTATTTGCATATCGTCCATTTCTGATCACACTACCACACGTTCTCTTGCAAGGCTGGAGAGAGATTAACGTATGTCATTATGGGGATCAGCATTTTGCCGCCAGAATTTCTTGGAAAGACAAGGTTGTTCAGCCTTCAGTTATGAATTATAAGGTGATAGGATGACGTTGAGGGGTGAGGAGACAATCACAAAGACAACTATACCTATGCAGGGCTCAAACCTGCAGCGTCTTCGGCGCAGACGGCCGCTGACGCAAACGCCAGCGCCACGGGCCCGACACATTATTATTATTGTTGCTCCATATCACGACTACAGATGTTATGAGTCGGCTGCGTATAAAATCTACTCCAGGTTGCAACCAGCTACCTAAGGAGCAGATCTAGCAACTGTCGGTGTCTCTACAATACTTTGCGCAAAATGTGAGCTGTGCCAAATAAAGCAATTTCTTGCACTTCCCAGTCTTTTGAATGACCTGGAAGTTTAGCCAAGTTCTTACACAAATTTTGCGGAACAAATCCCAGTGCTCTGACAACTATCGGTACGACCTGTGCTTTTGCGCCCCACATTCGGCTGATCTCGATTTCCAAACTCTTGTATTTAAGACGTTTCTCTGCCTCCTTGGTTACGACATTTTGATCGCAAGGCACAGCAACATCCACAAGTAGACAGGATTTTTTCTCAAAATCCCAGATAACATTATCCGGTTTCTTTGCTGCTATCGTGCAATCCGATTGAATTTGTTGGTCGTACAATATTGTACACAATCCAACCGATGTCACCGGTTTTGGTGAGTGTTCGTACCCCTTGGGGCATGTGTTTGGAATTTCGAGGGCGGTACAGATCTGCCAGTGGAGGTAACTACACACCCTATCGTGTCTTTTTAAGTATTCGGTCTTTGCTAGAATTGGACAAGCTGAGACAATACGATCAATGGTTTCTACTTGCTCCTGGCAAATTCGGCATTTCTCATCTTGGGAAATTTTGAGAACCGCTTTATCATACTGTGTTCTCAACGCCTGATCTTGAGCAGCTACTGGAACGGCTTCCGATTCTGGCTTCATTCTTCCCCTTTTAAGCCACATAAATGATTGATCATTATTGATCTGCATCTTGTCCGTTCTTTTTAGATATTGTCCATGGAGGGGTTTGTCCCTCCACGACTTCTTTAACATTTTTTGTGTCTCACATTTCATGTTTAGTAGTACCAGAAGTTCAGTGTCTGTGTTATTTGACGTGTCTTGCATAGTTTTCTTCTCAATGCTTTTGGCTACACTAACAATGCCTCTGTTTCCCATTCTTTGGGCAGATTTCATGACCTGCCTCATTAGAGGGTCATCTCGATGACTGACTACATATTTTCCCATTCCAACTATTGCATTGTGCCAGGAGGCTTCAATTTGTCTGAGGCCTCTTCCTCCTTCCTTACGTGACACATAAAATCTATGTACATCAGCTCGAGGGTGGGCGACATGATGCATTGTTAGCAGTTTTCTGGTTTTTCGATCCATGATGCGGATTTCTTGCTCAGTCCAGTCCACTAGTCCAAAACTGTATACGGCCACAGGTACCGCCAAACTACCTATTGTAGATATTTTATTCCTGGAATTCAGAGCGGACTGCAGGACCAGTCTCACTCTCCTAAAATAGTCCCTACGAATTCTCTCTTTCATGGTGTCGTTCGAGATGGTTTCACATTCTTCAATGCCCAGATATTTGTAAGTTTTACCTGGCTCAAGATTTGGAATCACAGTATGCGTATCAATTTCAATGTTCTCGGACGTTGTCAGTTTCCCTCTTTTTAAATTGATTTTTGCACATTTGTCAAGACCAAACTTCATGCAGATGTCATTGCTAAAGTCATTCACGACAGACAGCATTTGGGAGAGAATCGCTTCATTCTTAGCAAACACTTTCAGATCATCCATGTAAAACAAATGTGATACTGGCCTTTCATCACCATGGAGCTTGTAACCAAAGTCAGCTTGCGACAACTGTCTAGATAGTGGGATCAAACTAATGCAAAACAGCAGAGGGGATAGTGAATCTCCTTGAAAAATACCCCTGTTTATCTGAAAACTTCTGGTTTCTACTGCTTCCTTTCTGCTTTGTATTAGTAACCTGGTACCCCACGACTTCATGCTAGCCTTGCAAAATTCAATAAGTCTAGGATGAAATCGATAGATCTCCAGGGACTTCAAAATCCAATCGTGTGGTACACTATCAAAGGCTTTTTGGTAGTCAATCCAAGCCATGCTCAAATTACGTTTTCGTTTCTTTACATCATTCAAGATGACTTTATTCAGTAGCAAGATTTCCTTACAGCCATAAGAACCTTTACGACATCCTTTTTGTTCATCTGGCATTAGATGATTCTTCTCTTGATGTCTGTACATTTTGTCAGCTCTGGCTGAAGTTATAACTTTGTACAGTACTGGCAGACAAGTGATTGGCCTGTAGTTCTTCGCCAAAGAGCTGTCTCCCTCTTTGGGTAGCAGATACGTGATGCTGCGTGTGAGCCATTCCGGGAGTTCCTTTGGATTTTCTAAAATTTTATTAATAACCTTTGCTAGATGCGGACGTAATGCTGTTAGTTTCTTAATCCAATAAATCTGGATCTTATCAATCCCGGGGGACTTCCAGTTTCCCATGTTCTTAATTGCTTAGAAGAGGTCCTTTCCATTGGTGAACATCTTCCACTGTTTCCACAAGTTCACTTGCAGCATCAACTTCAGTTTGAATCCAAGATGCGTCTTTGTTGTAGGATTCCCTCCCAGATTCCTGCCCAAAATGCCTCGACGTCATCTTTTGAAGGAGTGACAGCTTTGCCATTCGGTTTTTGAGTCAGATTTTGATAGAATCTTTTCGCGTCTGTTTCAAACAACCGGTTCTGTACACGAAAATCTATTCTTCGTTCGTAACGTCTAATTCTTTGAGCCCATGCTTGAATTTTCTCTTTTCTCAACTACCATTAGCCTGCTGGTGTCATTTTCAATTCGGTATATTTGATCAACATTAAATATCTTTCGTTGAACTTTAGTGGTGTGCGTTGATTTAGATGTCTCGGCTAAGAGTGACATTTCACGCCGAGTATGGGCTATACATTTCATAATTCTCTTCGTCCATGGGGGTACTGGGCTGTTTACTCTGATTTGCTGTCGGCCGTCTGTGTTCTTGGCTGACCCCAGAATTATCTGAGATACCAAATATCTAGTTGCATACACGATGTGATTGATATCAGTAATATTTAGATCTCTACCTGGGGTCTGTACCACCTCATTTAAGACAGAATTTGCATTCTCTATCACTCTCTTAGCTTTGGCATTTTCGTATATTCTCCTCAACGGTGCACGAGATTCAAATAGAAGTTAACGAACTCTATCTCGCGTCGGAGGATATTTCGCATCATGTCCTTCTCGTGTAATTCATTGCCAGATGAATTTTCACCACTGATGTGTGTTTCATTGGAAAATGATGAGCCTTCAACAGGACCATCGCTTTCAAGTTCTACATTTTCATCATGTGGGTAGTTAGATCGAAGACCACACTCCGCATTTCTCTGAATGTCAGGAAATTGTTCTGTTGTAAATTTTCCACTGCTGATTATGTATCGACGTTGACTGGCAAGTTTCTTTTAGTCCAGGATGTGTCTCATATCTGAGTTCTGCTCTCTCCATACTCTGAAAACTTCTATTTCTGAGCCCCCATTTGTCGTTTTTGCGTAGTAAAAGCACCACATCACCTCCTTCAATTCATCCCTTTTCCACCTCTGACGATGGCTTCGAGCTACTGCCGGCTCTGGGTCCCTAGGACTAACATCCGTGAGATTGCCAGAAGTCGACAAGGTGACATTAGCTCGGTTTCTGAGCAGGTATGGGACATTGGTAGAACAAGGCACGTTAAGATTCATTGCTTTTCTTGTTCTATCCATTTTGCTCATAGGTTTGAATTGAAGATTCGCAGGACACAAGTTTGAGTTCACAGATCACCCTTAACCCTTGAGTTGTTTCCTGCCATCCGTTACTGCGACCCACTGTGGCCTCGGGGCACCCCCCCGCAGGGCCCAGCAAGGGGTCCCTCCGATCGCTAGTCGGCATTACTACACCCTACGGGATTTTCACTGACTGCGGAAGGCAGCCTCCTTCGCTGGCTAATTGAAGGTTCTACTCCAGACCTGCACAGCATTTTGCACTTTCACTGACCTCAGGAGCTGCGTGCGGGCAACTCGGGTGCAAATGAGAAAATCGATGAAGGGTGGGGATGAGACCTAATCTAGGAGTGGGGACCACCAATTAGAATGCGCAATTCGAAAGATAGCGCGTAAATTTAAAGAGCAATCGGCAAGAGCATGACGGTCATATACATTTCAAGTAATATTGTCTTTTGTATTATATTGCAAATGTTTGTTCTCGGTATATGACAGGGCGAAATATGAAACTACAACGAATTATACATATTAGATTTCGACACCAAGTATTATAATTGCTTGTAGGGCTTATAATGTAATTCGCTTTGCTAGGATGTAATCACAAATTTAGTGTTGTGCTAAACACAAAATTTTGATACTGAATTGTTTTTGTTTGATGACAGCAATAAACTATTTTATGTTAACTATGTTTAAATGAATACGACGGTTCTCTCAAAGCAAAACATATTGTTCTAAAAAAATCATGATTATTTTCTGTTCTAATTTCTGACAAGAGTGTAGAGTCGTTTACGAGATCGTATAAAAATATAAAGCCCTTTGCATTCTATTTAACCAATACCCAAGATTATCTTATGATTGTCCGTAACATATCGTCACAGAAGTTTGCTCATTGATCTCTTTTATTCAGTTTCATAATGGGGAAAAATGGTCACAAATGTGCTATTAAACATTACCCTTCTTGGAATTGCCACATATTCTATTTTTATGTCAATCCTGATGTGAGAGATGCTCTCATGATTTTGTTCATTTTTCTATGATTTGGAAATTATAACATTCCTGGTGAACAATCAATTATTAAGTTGCAATTTTGTGTTAGAATTAAATAATTTTTTTCTTATATATATACATATATATATACATATATATATATATATATATATATATATATATATATTAACGCTATTGCTTTAAAATAATGCTTAAGAGTCACAATGAGCATGTTATTTTCTTTAAAAAAATTAGAAAATGAAAATGCATACAGTGGTGGATACAAAGGTGGATATACAGTAGTGCACAGAACGTAAACAGTGAATTATGACCCTGGTAACTTCAAATACTAGACATAATCCATTTAAATGAATGGGCATTTAATTTTGAAGCATGGATCATTATTAGACGCCCAGGCCTTCAATCTACGCGCCGCGTCGTGCTACGTCAGACTTCTCCCCTCCCCGCAAAGCTTCCTATTCCCCACTACTTGCACTTTCGGCGCTGCCACGGGCAGACGATCGGCTCGCAACAGCAGAATGTTCGCGGGAGTAGGCGTTGTGCAGGTCTGATCTACTCTAATCAGTGGCCTGGTGTGCCAATCCAGTTTCTCTCCTATACCCTCCATGGGCCGGTAACAGGAAGTCCAAAGGTTCATGACCCTTCCCTCTCTACTTACTTCCCACTCTCCTCAAAATGGAGTACCTCTTCCTCTGACCCGTCACCTTCAACCTATTCAGCAAGGGAGGCCCTACCGGTAGCTAGGCTACCACTTACATAGCTCTCAGGCTCATGGACGTACTCAAGCTCCACCACCAACTCCAAGGTCGTGTACTCCCTAGGTGGAGTTGTTGTTGTTGTTGTTATTATTATTATCATTATCATTATTATTTACTTTTCCGAGATTATTAATGTGTAAGAACGAGGATATTTCTGCCCTCAGATTTGCAGTCGAGATTGACATTGCAGATTAGAAAGGCCTTGGATGACATAAGACATCTTGAACATGCCTAGTAAATTAACCTTACAAACATTCTATCGCCACAATGTAATATACATGAAGTTTTCTGTGCTTACTTTTCCGTTGTTACATGATCTATTTTTATTTTTCCATTATTACATCATATCACATACAGAGACACTTTCGTGTAACAGACTGCAATGAGGAACGAAAATGTGTCCGATGTATCTGCTAACAAGAAGTCTGAAGTCCACAAAACTAGTGTTGATACATCAACACATACTTTCTCGCAATATTACAATGTCATCGTTGTCTACGACGGGACGCCTATATATGTTTCATTAATTTCAAACAGAAATTTCGCGAAAACTACTAACTTTCACAAAAATTGTACACGACATTTTTTTAAAGAGCTAATTTTGCACAACAGACTTTGAGGCAAAAATCTGTATCTTAAATTTTGTAGTTTTGAATTTTTTTGCAGTTTTCGAAAAAACGAGCAATATCCCAAAATGAGACTAGCACCATATTTTTCAACGTCCCTCATTACATAAATGGAGAACATTTAAATAAAAACAATTTGCAGCTGTTTCTGAGAAAAAATCGTAAATTTCAAGCGCAAATTACACATGCATAAATTACTCATTTTTTCAAAAAAAATGTACATGACCTTTCTTAAAAAGCTAATTTTGTACAAACAGAATTTGTCTGAGGTAAAAGTCTTTATCTTCAATTTGGTAGTTTAATTTTTTTTTCAATTTTCGAAAAATCGGGGATGTTAACGAAAATGAGACCTGCGAGATTCTCTTAAACGTCCTTCGCACTATTCAAAAATTAAATTTAATCAAAGAATTTTGAGCCATTTTTTTAGTTTTGAAAATGTCACACGGGTTTTGTGTTAAGTACCCCTAAAATTAAAATATTGGTTTCAAATTCCTAGGGCCGCGACATCAGCCAGAACGATTACATTTCAATATATCGATTTTGTAGAAATCGACTGAACGGTTTAGCCGTTTGCGTTGTTCACAGACGGACAGACATGTTTTGCCGTCATTCGATTTTCCGATATGAAGGATTCAAAAAAATGGATTCTGCCTACACCACGTATTAGAGGAATTAGTTTTCTATATTTATCATCTGAATTTATCCATTTTTTCTTTACCAGGGCCCGACAATGAAGAGTTTTTGTATCGAAATTTCGCCGGTTTCCGGCACACGATTATAATGCTTTCATTTCTTACGTTAGTAAGTGCGAGAAAGTAATAAATCGTCAAACACGTCCTTAAAATATTCGAAATTGTTGTGTAACTACATAATCAGATAGTACATACTAGGGCATTATCAAGCTAACGTACTCCTGAACCATTGAGGACACACTCACCTTTAATAATGCTCGCACCTTTAAGGATTTCCGGAACCTTTCTAGGATTTTCGAATCCTTTTGAAGGATTTCCGAGTTCTTTGGAGGATTTCCGAATTCTTTGGAGGATTTCCGAATCCTTTAGAGGCTTTCTGAAATCTTTGGAGGATTCCCGAAACCTTGGAGGGTTTTCGAAACCTTTGGAATTTATTCGAAACCTTTGTAGGATTTCCGAAATCTTTGAAGAATTTCCGAAATCTTTGGAGAATTTCCGAAATCTTTAGAGGATTTTCGAAATCTTTGGAGGATTTCCGAAACCTTTGAAGGATTTCTGGAACCTTTGGAGGATTTCCGCAATCTTTGGAGGATTTCCGCAATCTTTGGAGGATTGCCGGAATCTTTGGAGGATTTCCGGAACCTTTGGAGGATTTCCGGAACCTTCGGAGGATTTCCGGAACCTTTGGAGGATTTCCGGAACCTTTGGAGGATTTCCGCAATCTTTGAAGTATTTCCGCAATCTTTGGAGGCTTTCCGCAATCTTTGAAGTATTTCCGCAATCTTTGGAGGATTTCGGAAATCTTTGAGGGTTTCCGTAACTTTTAAAGGATTTCCGAAACGTTTAGATGATTGTTCCTCTCTGCAGTTCCTTCATTTTAATTTCGGCACGTGCTCGGTGTATGTTGCAGGCCCGCCGCGGCTGCCGGTGTGGGGCAGCTACTGGCTGCTCCTGCTGCAGGACGCGTGCTGGCTGTACCGCTCCGCGTGGGCCATGGCGGACCGCTACGCCTCCAAGGTGATCGGCTTCTACCTGGGCGCCTTCCCCACCGTGGTGGTGCACGGGCCGGAGCTCACCCGCGAGATGTTCAACCGCGCGGAGTTCGCCGGCCGCCCCGACACCGTGCTCACCCGCGTGCGAGCCTTCGGCAAGCGGAGAGGTCAGCCTAACACCTGAACCAAGTTTCTAAGTACTTCGACAGATTTTAAGAAATTAAGCCTTTAGGGCATGGTGGATGATCTTGGCTGAGCGGGTGACGCCGCGTCGAAGGCAACGTCAACAGCACAGCCTTCGACGCGGCGTCACCCGGACAGCCAAGATCATCCACATGACCGGCCGCGGAAGCCTACGACCTCAGGGCTTGGTGATATCCTTCCTATTACTACTTTTTAGCCAGAAGAAGAATACATTTTTGGAATTGAAAATTATTTGATTCAGTATAAAATTCCTGCTACATTCTATCCATACTATATAGTTGTTTATACACTTTTGTAGAGCTTTTGGTTCATAATGTTTGTATTTTGGGAAATTTGTTTTTTTTTACTGATCCCGATCCCAATTCCATTTGTCTATTCAGTTCGTGGACTGTAATAGTGGTACAACTCAAAAATTGAGGTGTTGAGAGAAATGAGTATAAAGTTTCACCATGTATTGAAATGCATCATTCTTCCATTCACGCTTCTATCATTTGTTAGTTGAATACTGTACTGTAAGATAGGCTGGTGTTGCTGCTGGAAGGTAGACCAATCTGTAATTCTGGAGACTGCAATAACTGACCATTTGAATTTTTTTAATTGTGCCGCTATTGTAGCTCAGGAGCGATATTTCCCGCGAAATGCTTAGTTTTAGACTATTGAGAACAACGTACTCAAAAACAACTTTTTTGTCATTAAAGGTCGCATCATCATCTAGATCATTAGCGACCACTCTTGGATTTAACGTTATGGTATGAGGATGAAATGATATGGTGATGATACAGAGTGAAAGGAGGAATATACTGGTGTCCGGGGAGGAGACGTCGAAATTTCGAAAATAAGCTCTTAAGACAATTTTAAGCATATTTTGTCTAATAAACTACGTGGATATTCCGAATGGTTGAGACGCAATTAGCATTCAAAAGTTGATTTGAAATTATGCTTTCTAGGCAAAAATTTGCAATGCAGAAACATATAAACACTCCAAAACAGCTAAATTGTTTATAATTTACAAAGGAAATGAAATATTTTTCTCATGAACAAATACATTTATTTCTTTTGTAAATAATAAACAATTTACATGTTTCTGGAGTGTTTGTATACTTCTACAATGCAAATTTTTGCCTAGAGAGCATAATTTCAAATCAACTTTTTGATGCTAATTGCGGCTCAGCCATTATATCTACGTAGTTCATTAGACAAAATATGCTTAAAATTGTCTCAAGAGATTATTTTCGAAGTTTCGACGTTTCCTCCCCGGACACCCTATATACAACCATGCCCGAGGCGGGGCTCAAACCCGCGACCTCTCGGTCCGAGATTACTACGGCACTACTGCCTTAGCGATATCGGCCACGGGGCCTTGTACGTGCGCGAATGGACGTGAAGTGGCGCGCGCGTGCGCAGGGCTGTTCTTCACGGACGGCGCGTACTGGGCGGAGCAGCGGCGCTTCGCGCTGCGCCACCTGCGCGACTTCGGCTTCGGGCGGCGCATGGCGTGCGCCGAGGAGACGCTGCGCGAGGAGGTGGAGGAGCTGCTGGCGCTCGTGCGCGGCGAGTGCAACGACGAGGTCAGCGCCTGCACCAAAGCGTTGCCTCCAACACCAATTACGCCAAATCAACATCACCACTAACATCAAATCGCCAAACCTTCATCACCAAATGTCCACCATCACTAAATCTCTACTACCACCACCAAATCTCTACTATCACTTAATCTCTACCACCACCATCATCACCACCACCAGCAACATAACAACCACCAAATCCCCACCACCATCACCACCACCACCAAATCTCCACCATCGCCAAATCTCTACCACCATCACCAAATCTCTACCATCGCCAAATCCTCACCATCATTACCCAATCCCCACCACCATCACCAAATCTCTATCATCATCACAAATCTCTACCACCATCACCAAATCTCTACCATCACTAAACCTCCACCACCATCACAAAATATCCACCGCCATCACCAAATCTCTACCACATTACTAAATCTGTACCATCACCAAATCTCCACCATCACTAAATATCCATCTCCATCACAAAATCTCTACCACATCACAAAATCTTTACCATCGTCACCAAATTTCGACCATCATCTCCAAATCCCTACCACCATCACAAAATCTCTACCATCACCAAATAATCACCACCATCACTAAATCTCCACCACCATCAAATCTTCGTCTTTACTGCTATCACCAAATCACCATCATCGCGAAACCTCTACCATCGCCAAGATGGAGATTTCAATCACCATCACCAAATCACTACCTTTATCAAATCAGTACTTTCATTAAATCATCAAAAGACTACATTCCATACACCATTTCCTTTTTTTGAATCAGTATCAATCAATACATCTCATAACTTCATTGAACTCTTCTTACACTTCTCACAGCAGGTGTATTCTTGGATTTGTTACTGTACGTAACAATTTTTGAGGACGTTTCGGATTCAATTTCCTCTTAACCACAGAACTCAGGATTTAATACTTTAATTCGGGTTTAATTTCCTCTTAACCATAGGACTCTTCACGATATAACACATTAATTCGGATTTAATTTCGTCTTAGCCACAGGACTCCTCAGGATATAAAGCTTTAATTGGGATTTAATTTCCTCTTAACCACAGCACTCCTCAGGAATTTCACTTCATTTCCACCCTAGCTTAAACTCGACTCTGAATGCGCGTGGGCGCGGTGTGTGGCAGGCGGTGGCGTCGAACGGGTGCGTGCTGCTGCCGGACGCGCTGCACGTGCCGTTCGTGAGCCTGCTCTGGTCCATGTTCGCCGGGCGGCGCTTCACGCGCGCCGAGCACGCGCGGGTGCGCGCCGTCTCCAAGGCGGCCGCCACCTTCGTGCGCAACGTCGACCCCATGGGCGGCGCCGTCTCGCAGACGCCCTGGCTGCGCCACCTCGCGCCCAAGGCCACGGGCTTCCACGGCGTCAAGACGGCCGGCGCCGTGCTCACCGACCTCGTCAAGGTATGCACGTTTATACCATCCGCTCGTTGTTTTGGGTGCTCAAAAACCTCGTCAAGGTATGCACGTTTATTCCATTCGCTCGTTGTTTTGGGTGCTCAAAAACATCGTCAAGGTATGCACGTTTATTCCATCCGCTCGTTGTTTTGGGTGCTCAAAAACCTCGTCAAGGTATGCACGTTTATTCCATTCGCTCGTTGTTTTGGGTGCTCAAAAACCTCGTCAAGGTATGCACGTTTATTCCATCCGCTCGTTGTTTTGAGTGCTCAAAAACCTCGTCAAGGTATGCACTATTCCATCCGCTCGTTGTTTTGAGTGCTCAAAAACCTCGTCAAGGTATGCACGTTTATTCCATTCGCTCGTTGTTTTGGTTGCTCAAAAACATCGTCAAGGTATGCACGTTTATTCCATCCGCTCGTTGTTTTGGGTGCTCAAAAACCTCGTCAAGGTATGCACGTTTATTCCATTCGCTCGTTGTTTTGGGTGCTCAAAAACCTCGTCAAGGTATACACGTTTATTCCATCCGCTCGTTGTTTTGAGTGCTCAAAAACATCGTCAAGGTATGCACGTTTATTCCATTCGCTCGTTGTTTTTGGTTGCTCAAAAACCTCGTCAAGGTATGCACGTTTATTCCATTCGCTCGTTGTTTGGGTGCTCAAAAACCTCGTCAAGGTATGCACGTTTATTCCATCCGCTCGTTGCTTTGGGTGCTCAAAAACCTCGTCAAGGTATGCACGTTTATTCCATCCGCTCGTTGTTTTGGGTGCTCAAAAACCTCGTCAAGGTATGCACGTTTATTCCATTCGCTCGTTGTTTTTGGTTGCTCAAAAACCTCGTCAAGGTATGCACGTTTATTCCATTCGCTCGTTGTTTTGGGTGCTCAAAAACCTCGTCAAGGTATGCACGTTTATTCCATCCGCTCGTTGTTTTGGGTGCTCAAAAACCTCGTCAAGGTATGCACGTTTATTCCATCCGCTCGTTGTTTTGGGTGCTCAAAAACCTCGTCAAGGTATGCACGTTTATTCCATTGGCTTGTTATTTTGCGTGCTCAAAAACCTCGTCAAGGTATGCACGTTTATTCCATTCGCTCGTTGTTTTGGGTGCTCAAAAACCTCGTCAAGGTATGCACGTTTATTCCATTCGCTCGTTGTTTTGGGTGCTCAAAAACATCGTCAAGGTATGCACGTTTATTCCATTCGCTCGTTGTTTTGGGTGCTCAAAAACATCGTCAAGGTATGCACGTTTATTCCATCCGCTCGTTGTTTTGGGTGCTCAAAAACCTCGTCAAGGTATGCACGTTTATTCCATTCGCTCGTTGTTTTGGGTGCTCAAAAACCTCGTCAAGGTATACACGTTTATTCCATCCGCTCGTTGTTTTGAGTGCTCAAAAACATCGTCAAGGTATGCACGTTTATTCCATTCGCTCGTTGTTTTTGGTTGCTCAAAAACCTCGTCAAGGTATGCACGTTTATTCCATTCGCTCGTTGTTTTGGGTGCTCAAAAACCTCGTCAAGGTATGCACGTTTATTCCATTGGCTTGTTATTTTGCGTGCTCAAAAACCTCGTCAAGGTATGCACGTTTATTCCATTCGCTCGTTGTTTTGGGTGCTCAAAAACCTCGTCAAGGTATGCACGTTTATTCCATTCGCTCGTTGTTTTGGGTGCTCAAAAACCTCGTCAAGGTATGCACGTTTATTCCATTCGCTCGTTGTTTTGGGTGCTCAAAAACATCGTCAAGGTATGCACGTTTATTCCATCCGCTCGTTGTTTTGGGTGCTCAAAAACCTCGTCAAGGTATGCACGTTTATTCCATCCGCTCGTTGTTTTGGGTGCTCAAAAACCTCGTCAAGGTATGCACGTTTATTCCATCCGCTCGTTGTTTTGGGTGCTCAAAAACCTCGTCAAGGTATGCACGTTTATTCCATCCGCTCGTTGTTTTGGGTGCTCAAAAACCTCGTCAAGGTATGCACGTTTATTCCATTGGCTTGTTATTTTGCGTGCTCACGGACCTCGTCGAGGTAGGCACATCTATTCCAATGGCTCGTTGTTTAGGGTGCTCACCGACCTCATCAAGGAATGGACGTGTATTCCATTGGCTCGTTGTTTTGCGTGCTCACAGCCCTCGTCAAGGTACACACGTCCATTCCATTGGTTCGTTGTTTTACTGCTCACAGACCTCGTCAAAGTATGCACGTCTATTCCATTGCCTCCTTGTTTTCCGTGCTCACCGACCTCGGCGAATTATGCGCATTGGCTCGTTGTATTGTGTTTTTGCAGACCTCGTCAATGTACTCACTAATGACGGCGGCACATGGACGGCAAAACATCAGTGTTGCCAAATATCGATGTTTGGCAACATCGATACTTTTAATTCAAAATTAAAAGATGGATTGATTTCGGGCGCGTCAATGGCTAAGGTCGTTTGTCCCGTAAGTGTGGTGCATTTTCTTCGCCGGCGATGGAGGTGATTTTCCCAGCTGCATGGCGAAGTCCAACGTTGATCTACCGTCAACTAGCGGGGTTTCCCCAACCGGGTGTCTCCCACCAGCGAGGCATCGCCTCTAGCTCTAAGTTCTGACTGGTCTCTCGGCGTGGGTGGAAGAGTAGTAGTGCGTGTATGTGTGTGTGTTTGCACACAGAGTAGGGGACGAGAATGAGAAGGAAAGATCGCGCGGTGCCCATGGATTGTTTGTTTGGCTAATGCTTCTGGCCACTAGAATTCTCATCCACCCACTGAACTGTAGCCAGGTAACCAGTCCAAAATCGGCCATCATCGGGTTTCGGATCCTAGGTCTTCCCGGGCAGAGACGCTGCAACAACTTCCATCTGTGAGCCAACTTCCATCCAATTTCATTTATTCCTTCTGTCATTTTCCATCCACATCTGTTACATACTTGCAACGTAGGTAAATTCGTTTGGATAGTAACTCAATAATTTTGTTTATTCTCTTTCGTCCTTGATGTTCAGATATAAAATTACCGTCAATGTTGTACCTTGTTTCATATTTAATCATTAGAACAGGAAATAATTGTTTTAGAAAAATTTCGCATTTTTTATTGTAACTCTAATTGATTTCTTTTATTTGTAATGTTTTATTTTGTATTTTGCATTTTTCTTAGCAAACATTATAATTTATAACATTATAATATTCTTCCCATAATTTGTAACATTATAATATTCTTCCCAAACCAGCATTGTCGTAATCTTTCAGATGGCTCTGATGTGAGCAAACCAATGTAAATGCATCTCTTGCCTTATTTGTGCCCAGGGTGCTCTGGACGAGCACGTCAAGGACTTCAACATGGACGAGGCGCCGCGGGACTTCATTGACCATTACCTGACGCAGATCACGCGGGACAAGGCGGACGGCGTCGAGTGCGACAGCACCTTTTGCGGTGAGCTACTGTAAAGAAGTGATTACACGTGGCATTTCAGAAATGCTTCTGCTACACACTTTCTGACAAACACACTGGGAGATCATCGAAGTTTTGAAATTATCAAAAGGCAGGCAAGGCCCTATTGGAATCCAGAATTTAAAAATCATAAAATATTGAAGAATGAGACACTGATATCGTCTGATATCGAAAACATGTTTTATTTTAAAAGGTGAAAGATATTTTTCGATAGCTTGGCTATGATACCAGACAACATCAGTGTCTCATTCTTTATTGAAAAAAGGTATCCACATCACTAGGGCCCGGATAATTATGTAATTACATATTTCCGTATGTTATCTCTATCAAGTCAAAACCACAATATATTTACGTTTCATGTCGATTAGGGCCTAAAACCGATGACTTTTTAGTACATATATTTACATATTTTACCCGAAAGTACATATATTTACATATTTTTCACAAAAGTACGTATTTTTAAATATTTCTTAATATTTTCGTTTTTCTGCATTCTTTTTGTATAATTCTTCATTTATCCTACATGTTTTTGATAAGGAATAACCAAGACAAACAATTCAGCATTGTCAAACAATTTTTCGGCAGTCTCCTCTCCAAATTGGCTCTATTGCATTGCGTAAAAATGTTGATATTGCAGCACGCAGGATCCTACAAAAGGGCAAGGTGTTGCACTCCAAAGCTTCCAGTGTGTAGATTTCAGCGCGAGTAAAGCAGAGAACAAAATATTACTCAGAAATAAATTTTGTATATGAAAAATGGTACGTCTAGCAAGCGATAACTCGCGCCCACAACGTATTTTTCAGAGGTCTCTCTTGACCTTAATGCCCTTCGCCAAACATTACACGCACCAACGCAGCTCAGAAAGCGCCATTGACAGTTTTCTTTCCCCGTTTGTTGCAATGGAGCCTAAACCCTTGTTTGTAAAGTATCTCTGTGAGGTGAAAATCTAAAGTAAAATCATGATGTGGCACTACAGCTTTTGGATAAGAAAATGACAGAAAATAAATCACGGCGATTGGCTTAAATCTTGTGGTAACGCAGAGAGAGAATTTCACAATTTGCCATAGGCAAAGTTTGGTTTATCTTTTCAGAGAAGTCAAGCAATAGCGTCTTGGGTAAGAACATTATTAAAGAAAGCTGAATTTGTGCTAAGAGTCAATTGATTAAATATCAACCAGCATTGTTTTTATTCCCTAATCCGTGAATAGCATTGAACAGTGACATGTTGGGACAAAGTTTGAACATACACCAGTAACTTCATGCGATGTGGAACACTTGGTCGGTACAAGGCCTTCGAACAGATAATAGGAAAAATTTCATCCCTATAGAGTATCTGAGTAAACTCCTCGTGTGCATCATTGCGGATGAGCCGTTCCGTCTCTCACGGGTAGACTACTGCCCGTGCACTAGTGGAGACAAACGAGGTGTCATTCGACGCGTCTCAGCGTCCTAATGGGGAACTGATAATTTGTTTCCAGAAATGGCTATAAAATTCTAAGAAATTTCCAAAAACGTGTTTTTTCGTGTTTTGGCGCTGTGATCTTGGTAAGTATGCCGGGAACTAAATCAACGCCACCTAACTAGATGTAGGTGGTGTTGATTAAACTCCAGTACAATACCGACGAAGAGAAAGACTGAGAAACGAGGACAACTAAGAAGAAGAAAACGACGAAGAAGAAGGAGACGACGTAGAAGGAGGAGGAGGAGGAGGAGGAGACAACGACGAAGGAGGAGGAGACGACGAAGAAGGAGGAGGAGGAGACGACGAAGAAGGAAACGACGACGAAGAAGAAGACAACAAAGAAGATGAAGACGAGGAAGACGAAAAAAGAAGAAAAAAAACAAGTCAAAACAACCGAAAGTAATTTAAAGTATCGGTGACGTCACATTCAGCTATTTTCTAAGTATTTGAAACAAATATTTGTTTCTCATATTTTACGGAGACCATAGTAAATACAGAATTGTGAGTAGAATTATGTTTTAATTTTGTTCTTTACGAGTATATTAAGTCTACACAGATCAACATTTAAGCAAAAGTATTTTATTAAAACGAATTGATATAATAATTAAAGTGTTAGCACATTTTGCTCGGCGCGGACAAGTTCCTGCGACTTCCGCCCACCTGGGCACTCTTTGGAGTGCTTCCCGCTAAATTATGGGAGTTCCATGCTAGACCAGGGTGTCATGGGGGCGCCAATTCCAAAATTCGCGCGTCCCACTTAAAAAAAAAAATCCATCATCAATCAATTAATCAATCAATGAAATGGAATGAAGACATTAATTAAATCATTGTTTCCCCGCGCCTTGAAGCATGTGACAGCTCTTCCGCCACCCTGCCAGGTTGCAATCAGCTACCCTCGCCGCCGACACCGGTGACGTCACTACATCACCACCGTCACCGCCGCCACCAACACCATCGCGCCGTCGCGCCCGTATCTCTCCCCCCGCCTACGTCCGCCCCCCGCCGCCAGCTAGCCGGCTGCCCGCCCCTCTGCGCCCTGCCCGGGGTCGAACCCGGGGCACGGCAGAGCATGTGCGGCCAGCGGGCGACACAGCTGGTGGAGTGTGAGCCAAGCGGATGGAGCTATGGTGGACCGGGAGCATGAAGCATCCACGGCGGTGAAGGGCATTTTTCACGATTTCTGCATTGAGACCCTCTACTGGACAGCGGTGTGATTTGTAGGAGCGGTGGTGCTGTGACAGTGGTGTGGTTCGACAACCCGGCCATGTGTGCCTCGTAACCTTTCAATGTTACATTCATTTGGTTTTTGCTTGCTGTGTTAGTCAGGTAGCATCGCTTGGTCAGTGTGTGCCTTTAATTTTGTGTTTCGCAACACTGCAAGAGTTTTGTGAAATTGTTAAAGTTTTGTGAAATTATTATTAAAGTTTTTTTGTATTCTTTGACAAAAGTGTTACATATTTCTTACTTTTTAGTACATATTTCTCCACATTTTAGTACATATATATGTACATATTTTCCTATTTTTTAGTACATAATTATCCGGGCCCTACACATCACCAACAGTTATACTAATCATAAAATATTATTTACGTGATCTTTCGCACCGCTACTGGCCTCTGGCGGAATATATTAGAACCAGAGATCTCGGTTGTCCGGGTGACGCCGCGTGCCAGGCTGTGTAGCCGACGTTGCGACCATCATTTCGCGGTCATCAACCACGCATCACAACCGAGATCTCAACTCTGGCCGCGGAAGCCTAAGACTTCAATCAACTATATTCGAACCAATCTGCTCTTAGCGATAGGGGACAATAGTGATTGTGGTACATCTAATAACAAATTATGTAAATGTTTTTCCACGTTTATGTTGTATTAATCTTTACCAAACTTTGCAAGGCCAATGCGTCAATCCTGAAGAGCCTGTAAATATTTCGGGTCTATTTATACACTACTGTTTGTGGTATCGATATCGGTTACATGTCGTTTGTTTATATAGATGTAACTGGCAATCCGAGGAGTCAGAGGCTTATGGACAGCTGCCTTACCACATAATGTATTGACCATATAAAAGTTGAAATTTCTTTTACGCGTGATAGTGCATCGCGCCTAAGGTAAGATATGGTACAGCATGTGACAAGACGCCAAGTATACGAAAATGCGGACGGAATTTTGAAACTGTGTCGCGTCCTTACAAAGCAAAGCGAGTCATTTCGCTCTTTCTCCAGGGTAATGGCTGTAGTACTAGAAAGGTTTACGCTACAAAACGCCGAACTCACTGTATCTGGCAGTGTGCAACTTGAAAGTTTCGCCGCTATGAGGCGCGTTATTACTCTCCGCTCGACGGATTTCGTAGGATATCACTCGGTATATCGTATCGTGACGCATGTGAATGAGATCGGAAAGCGGTTTTGATCAATCTGTGTTAATCTCCAAAAATAACACCCGTCCGATTAAGTTTCTTTATATTTCTTAAGGAAAGAAGTTTCTTTTCCGTTTATAGACATATTCTATCAAACTACGTTTTTTAAAATTTTTAGTTTAGTTTGTTAAATAAGTTAATAATTTTTGGTTTAGTGTGTTAAATAAGTTCCTTGATAACTCGAATTTTCTTGCTTTCTTTATTTATCTTACTGGAGCATTTGAATGTTGGTAATATCTCTGTTCTTTCTAAACATTCGAATGTTAATTTTTTTCGTAATCATTTTCACTGTGTCATGGTTTCTCCGTATTACGAAAATTAATTTGAAATACGCTAAGAAAATCCTACACGATGAGTTGTTAAATGATTTTTAAATGCACAAAGGGAATTGAAATTGTATAGTTGGCAAATGACCTGTACATTAGAACTTTATTATGATCTTCGGTAACTAAGCGCTCTCGGACATTCTGGAGACAGCTCATTGGTGTTTATAATAAGATTTGAATTATTTTGGTGTTCTTTATATCCAGTTCGTTTCCAAGAGTATTTAATAATCATTTTATAAATTTCATCTAAGGACAATTTTGAAACATTGTATTCGTATGGTACGATATGTTAAATCATTACATTACTACTAACGAATGACAAGAAGGATAAATTCAGTCTCTCTGTCATTCGTAAAAAGTTTGTGAATGTTTCCAATTGTATCTCGGTTAACTCTTCTAGGGAACTCGCCGAAACTGACAGTACTGTTAGTGAAGAAACGTTTGGTAATGAAAATAATTATTTTATTCAGGACCACCAAGATATTCACACCATTTCTAGCGTCTTGCTCACAAAATGAGAACCTTAAAATTTTGTGGTAATTTTTTGAAAATTCCAAAATCTAGAAGGAACGTTTTTTCAGAAACATTAAGAGGTGCAATTGCTTTGTGTAATGCAGAAACTCTTAAAAACACTGTTTGAAGCCTACTACGTTGACTTGTGTGACATTGTATCTAAGTGGTGTATCATTTAGGTGCAAAGAACAACGTGCGCAGCAAAAAAGTCGACTTCGCACTTTCATATTCTTCTGAAAATACACTTGGACTTTATGCTTCAGAGCTGGAGTGCTTCAGAAGAAAAGTATTTTTCTTTCCTTGTTAGCTTTAACATTTCAAGCTACCATTCCTTCTTTGCTGAAGATATTCTCACTTCACTCAGGCACTTCAGACTTTCACACTTATGTTCGCAAAATGAGCGTATACCAATTGTGTCCCGTTTCCCAACATGACATAACTCCATTACATACCGTTCGGTCTTCCTCGTGGAAACAAGGCCGAGCTCGCCCTAGTATCCTTCCAAGATCACTCTTTCGCTTTCTTAGAGAACAAAAGCTTTATATTTAAAAGGTGTTTATTTATTTATTTGGTCAAAAAACAAAAAAACTGTATATGACGTATGGGGGAAGAGATTATCTGTGCACATTTTCTTGAGGCCCAGAACAAAAAAAAAAGGTATAAAAGATGTATCGTCCTTTTATTCTAGTGGCCTGATAGAGTAAGGAAAGCTTATTATTTTAGAATTCATCTAAATCTAATGTTCTTAATTTGTTGAAACGGATTTCTACATACGCCGTGGCTGCTGTAGGGAGAAGGGGAAAAGAGGCGTGGTCCCCCCTTAAAACATGCAGAATAAAAATAAATCAATTTTAGTTATATTCCACAAACAGTTCGAAAATTCAACCACATTCACCACTGTTAGAGGTTTTCTCTCGGTGCGAAAACATCTAAATATTTGCGATAGTCATGAATGGAATCTTAGATAAATTGCTTCCTGTCTTCTCCCTCCTGTTCCCAAAACACCGACCGGGATGCAATCGAGCTACACCATCGCAGGTACTCTAAAATGAAAGGAGGTAAACTATACTCGGGTTTTTATTTCTTGGCGCGTGGGAGCCTGTCTTCACAATGGAATATCACACGGCATTTCGCGTTTTTCTTGATCGTGCCGCTAGATTTCGCATGATCGCGACCGTATCGAACAGTGCTGGCGTTCATGCGAGATCTAGCGGCACGACCGGGAAAGACGCGAAATGTCGTGAGATATTCCTTCATGAAGACAGGCCATCACGCGCCAAGAAATAAAAACTCAAGTATAGGAAGTGGATGTGACGAAATCCTGACCGTGGGTTGCAATGGGGAGATTCATCTCAAAGGCTCTCATATTGCATTCAAAACTTTTTCCACTCACCAAGTGTGAGAATGTTTTCTTAGAACTCGCCTATTTCATATGTGAAATAATTTCTTACTTCATTCCCCCGATACACTCGTATTCTCTTCTCCATTAACTCATTTCATTCTCCTTCATACCATATAAGATACTTATTTAATTCCATTGTTACATACACTTCCAACTAAGACTGAACTGGGACTGACTTTGGGACATTGTATATGTTATCTTATTCTGTTCATTTTGGAAACCCATAACCACATAAAATTTAATATCCTCTGAAACCTTGAGGATTTTTAATTATGAATTTCTGTATTTGATGAATATCATTTTCTGAAGCAAGAAGTCAAAAGAAATAAGAATGCCTGTATTGATTCATCTCAGTTGCATTTCCCATTCTCTAATATCTTTTTGTTTCTCTTCGTAAACTTACTCACCTTTTTCCCCCTTCATTCTCTTCTCATCCTTCCCTTCTATTTCCTTATATCCTCCCTCCTTGCTTTCTCCTCTTCTCTTTCTCTTTTCCATTTTCTCCTTCACTCCTTCACCCCTTCTTTATCCCCCTCCTCTTGACTTTCTCCTCTCCTCCCCCTCCACTTCTTCCACCTCTCATTCTCTACCACTTTTCATTCTCTACTTCTCCTCCTCCTACCCCCCCTCACTTGTCCTATGCTTCTTTTTCTCTTCTTCCTCTTCTTTTTGCCTTTTCTTTTTCACTTCTCAACATTTTCATTTACATTGAAATAACATTTCTGTTCCTGTCCATTTCTCCTCTTCCCTTTTTTCTGTTCGTCTCTTCATCTCCTTTTCCTCTCCACTTCTTTGTTTTTTCCCCTTCTTCCCCTCTTCTCTTTTTCTCCTTCCGTCTTTTCGCTTCCTCTTCTTCGCCTTCTCCTCTTATCTTTCCCTCTTTCCTTCCTTTGCCTTCTCCTCATTTTCTCTTCTGCTCCTCCTGATGTGTGCGCGTGTGCGTGCGTGCAGAGGAGCAGCTGCAGGTGATGGGCGCGGACATGCTGCTGGCCGCCGCCACCACCACCACGGGCACCATCACCTTCGCGCTGCACTGGCTGGCGCGCCGCCCGGCGCTGCAGCGCCGCTGCCAGGAGCAGCTCGACGCCGCCGTGGGCCGCGCGCGCCTCCCGTCGCTCGACGACAGGGCCAGGTGAGAGCGCATGCGCGTACATGCGCACACTCTGCAATTGGCACGATGCACAAACATTAAAACACATTAAAGCACACGCAGAAAAATTAATCTTTGCGTTCTACCATTAGGAAACCGAAAAATTGAGGAAAACAATATACTTTGAGCGGCGATAGATGGAAGCTGGTTTTCTCAATGAAATGTATTTATCAAAACTACATCTTCAAATAAGGCCATGCTCAATTTTTTGAAAATGTGAGCAGTTTTTCTATAATTTCGTGACACACATAATAGCCCGCTGCAAATTTACTACCCTTCAGACAGCCGGATGTGTCGTAAATTAGAATTTGCAATTTTGTATATTATTTCTTTGTTCGTTTTTACATTCGACCTATTGTTATACATTTACACATTAATCTTTTAGAAATTATTTAATTTGAAATGTTTGAAATAGAAATTGGACGGTATTATGCATCGACCGGTTATGCGACATCATACAAGTTTTGAGATAATCGTGTTCAAAGGTTACATTTTCAACCCTAAAAAAGGGTAATTTAATTATTTCATTCATTGAAGCGCCAAACTACACAAACATAAGTGGAATATCTGGCGCTTACCTGCATAATGTGAATTTCAGAACAGCAGATTCGAAGATCTAGATCTATAGCCGATCGTTGAGAAACGTAAAATCCCTGTTGTGACTGATGGCGTTTACATTTTTCATTAATATTATAAGGCTATTTTTACAGATTGGGCGCAAAATTTTGCGTACACTTAGAACATGGTCCATGCATGATGCATACTGATGGCGTCCATACCTCATTTTTTTCAAAAATGGCGCTTAGCTGGTTGATGCATAATATCATCCAATTACAATTACAAATAAAAGAACAAACAAAATAAACAAAAAAGTATCATAGGTAATACCACGAGTGCTTTCGAAATTGTCGATTAATCCCCGACTCGCGAACCGAGGAGGGGATTTATCTGCGAATTTCCAAAGCACAAGTGGTACTTAATAGGACTATTCCACGAGTGAAATTACGTCCAACAGAGTTCCAAAATGCGCCAAATATTGAAAATAACTGAAAGCGATGTTAAAATCAATGAGGTTATGTTGCAGTACGTACGCGGTTTATTGGACATCGACATTACGACCGATATATACCGCCTTCTGCATGCCTCAATAAAATGCCCTTAAAATGTTTTTAAAATGCCTTAAAAAAGCAAAAATTACGTTAAAAAATTGATCAAAACCACTTCAGATGAACAAGACAAGCTGTTGGAAATGTTACTGATTTAACTGAGGCTTTTTCCTTTTGTTGCAGTGAACTCAGCTTTCAAACTTTTAATTTGGAACGTTCTTTAAAAGAAATCTCTGCCTTTATTTATCGCAAAATCGGCCCAACTGACAATGGTGCCGATAGGCGTCGCAGGAAACTTAGATTATATAGTACTCACAACAGTTGGCATTACAATATACGAGCGAAGAAATCGAATAGGATACTGAGTAATTCTGTAGTCAACATTTGTTGCATTTGGTAAATAATTTTCGACGCAAATACCAAGAAAATGATATTAAAATCGATTAAATCAACGAAAATGCATTAAAATGACGTAAAAAGGTAAAAAAAGAAAAAAGAAAAAGACTTATTACTCGAAATCGACGAAAAATAACATATTAAAGTGGATCATTTCGTTTTGTCATAACAAAATTAATTTATATGGCAATTTTCTAAAGTGAACACAAAAAATGACATTTCCTTAAAATCCGCCCCTATTTAAAATAATTATTAGGCCTACATTTCTACATTTGCACTTACAATGCTACTATTACACTCGCCACTTAATTTACTATTTTCACTCGCCAATTACTCGAATGGCCTTCCTCCCTGTGAAGTTTTCAGTATCCGCTCTGGAGAAAATTGCTAATAATCACCCTAGAGAACGGAATGTAGCATTCATTACCAGCTCATCAATAGAACTAGGAATAGTGTGCGTGACTTGTGTTTTCCCTCGCAGCCTGCCGTTTGTGGAAGCAGTGCTGCGCGAGACTCTACGTAGGAACACCATGCTGCCCCTTGCCATGCCCCACCTCACCGTGGAGGACACCAAACTCGACGGATACGACATCCCCAAGGTGACTTAACTGCGCACGATAAAAGAGGTATCAACCACAATTGTAGGCTTTAAAAATGTTACTTTGCGGAAAATTCAGCCATACACGTGTTTCGAGAATTTTTCCCCATCATCAGTGGCTCCAAATAACACAGATTAAACACACATTAAGTATACATAGTGATCAGTCCTAGGATGCCGCCATTTTGTGAACCTCTGAAAGTTCTTCTGCTTCTGCTTGTTCTCGTTCTTGTACGTCTGTATCTCATTCGTATTGTTTGTACCGTTGGTCTCGTTCTTTTGAATATCTGCGATCTTTTTTGTTCTTTTCGTTATTCTCATTAGAGTGCCATATCCCTAAAGGGATGTTGGAAATAGTTAAGAAAATCGATTCTTGACTTTTCTGGGCAAATATAGAATGATAAATGATGTGAGATTTTGCAGCCTGTATCTATCACGGTTCAAGGTGAAAACATTCATGCTTTCATTCGCTTGCATTCACGCTTTTATATCTGAAAGGTTGTGGGTTCGAATTCGGCGAAGGGTACGAAAGTCTTAACTATTGACTGTTAAGGCGTACAAAGCAAAGGCAAGCCACCACAAATTCCATATTAACGAGTGTATAGCATCAGATCAAAATCATAATTCATTTCTATTTAGCTTGCAGAGCATTTTTAATCACTATTAAAGTTTCTGAACATAAACTTTAGACATGTCGAATCAAAGATTTCTAAGTTCACTTAAATAATGGATGAAATGTCACACCAGGAAATATTAAATTATCACACCAGGAAATATTAAATACTGTGACATGGCCACTTCGAAAACGCGTTATGTTTTATTAACGTTTCTCTTATTATACTTAAAAGTCATACGTTAAAATATTTTCATTTTATATTTCCCATTTAACTCATCATTTATCGTTTCAAAATTGCTCAGGAAAACCGTGAATTTGTTTTCTTGTCTTGTCGCCAATGTTCTCGTGGAAAACAAAGAATAGTTATTTATGCACTATGGGAGTTTTAAGGGTTCTAAAGATCGAGCGGTGACAAAGAGCACGAGGGCTTTTGGTCGCTTGACGTTAACGCCCGTGATTATTTTATTTTTTGCCTAATTGTAGTGATTCATATTTATTAATTTACTAGTTGTTACCTTGACTCGGTGTGTCTTTTCATATTTCCCTCCCATAACTTCCTCCATAAGAGAATATGTATCATTCAACTGTCCGTATCGGAGGCATTAATAACCAATAACGTATCACTAAAAAAATAAAATTATAAGTGCACTCGTATTTCTAGAACACCCTGATCTTCGCCAACGTGAGTTCCGCCCACATGGACAAGGACTACTGGGGCGACCCGGAGGAGTTCAGACCGGACCGCTTCCTGGACGAGAAGGGCCAGCTGCTCAGGAGAGACCCCACCATGCCCTTCGGCGCAGGTTCGTGCACTAGGAAATAGTGATGCGACTTCGACAAGAAAACATCGACGTTGCCAAACATCGATGTTCAAAATCAAAATTAATCAATACATAGACCAAAAACTATCGATGTTTTTAAACATCGATATTTTAAAGTTGGTTTAGTAACCTCTATCATTAAATTCGTGCACAACGAAAGTTAATTTGATAATGGTCGTGTTTATTAATTTGTAATTCAAATTTAACTGTAAACAAACTTTATACAACGTCTCTTCATGTGCGAAAAACAGGAAAGACGAAGGAAATACCAGACCAACAGGATCATCTCGAGTAAAGGATGGTAGTCTGCCCAATGAACATAGAACACACCACGTTCGTTTCGATCGAATATTGGTACCATCATTTATTATTTCTTATTTTAATTTTTAGAAAATTTTGATTATGGGCATCTTTCATCTACGAACAAAATATTGAAAACGTAAAAAAATCGAATCCAAAACATCGATGTTCAAAAAACATCGCTTTCAACACATCGATAATTTTATAGAAACATCGATGTTTCGAAAACATCGACATCAATGTCGCATGCCTAGTAGAAAAGCGTCAGGTGTAGTGCCGTACTTTGTACGCACCTCGGACTACCTGCTGGAATATGACTGCGTGGTCGTGTTCCGCACCTGCTTTTACGACCCAGGCGTCCGTTGAAGCCTACGAGTTTCGGGCTCTTCGAGCAGGCGCGCCCCATGGGCGATGCTAGCGCCTGGTGACAAGGACGGATTTACGCCTAGGCACAGGAGGCACATGCCTACGGCGGCAAAATTTTAAGGGGCAAAACGTGTGGACCAAAATGGAGTAAATTGTGACTAAAGATCCTCTTCGCGTGCTGTTTTTATTCTTTTTTATTGATATTATATGTGTTTTTGAAAATAATTGTATACTCCAAATTAATTTATTAATAAGCTGATAACACCTTCTGCTATATGACTTATGATAAGCCAAAATGAGCTATGTTTACATTTTCAAGTCATGGCAAAATTTTAATGGCGACAAAAATCGTCTCCTGTATTATTTCAGTAGTATACCTTTGGGTTCCGGCTCTCACACGCAACCAATCTTTATAAATGTGGACTCTAAAGAAAGAGAATTTAACGGAGACTTGACGAATTCCATTTTGACTTTAAAAATGTGGACGATTTCTTACAACAAACGCACCGAAATATTCATGTAAAATGCAACCCGCATCACACGTCAACATACATCGGCAAATAACTCACAAACAAAGCGTTTTAGAGCCTTAAAAAGTAAACTTTTGAGGCCAAAGGCCTCAAAGAAACGTTTTTTACATCATAATCTACAAGATGAGACATTCTCCGATCCATGCAATTAACTTTTCGGTTCCACGCTTCAATATTATAAAGGCCACCTCAATATTTGATTCCTTCCTGCTGGTGGCAATTTTTGTGGTGACACGCTTAGAAGGCTTAGATTCGACAATTTATTTACGCTTTCTGTTAACACCGTAGTTTGTTCAGTCTGACGAGGTTTATTTGCATAATCATTAATTCAAGATTTGCTCTCCAGCAACAACTAGAAGTACTATTATAGTTGCTTGATACCTATACCTATGAAGATTGTTTCTTATGCGTGTAGTGAAACTATTCAATTGACGTTGTTTCATGGTCTATAAGTGCTGTGTACTAAATTGTGGAAGGATGTGGGTGTTCAGTGAAGAGTGAAGACAGTGTTTGTGTTTTACCCGTACCAATATTTTCGTTATCATTCGATGAAATGAAGTCAACGGGTTCAGACACGTAGCTTTCTCAAAAGTGAAAAGCTAATATTTTTGTGACTATCACGAAAAAATAAAACCTAATTGACAAAGAATATTGAATAATTACTTCAAATGTCTTTAAGTAAGTGTTGGGAATTGTTCCAAGCAAATCCTCCATGATATTGAATAAATATTTATTGAAAATTTATTTTACACATAATTGCATTGTTTTTTATTTTTATTTGTAATTGTGTTAGTACATTGCAAGTTACCTTTACAGATACAAATAAAAGTATAGTAGTATAGATAGTAGTAAGTAGTATAGATACAAATAAACACGTTTCGTTAACTACTTTCCTTCTTAGAATGAAAATAGGATAGGGATGAGTGTGGGGTTGTGGATTAAAATGAAGTAAATTAAAGCCTCTTTTTCGTAACGTGCGGTTTTTTATTCTTTTTTTTCATTTGTATTCTATGAGTTTTTGAAAATGACAATATACTTGCAAATTAATTTAAGACTGATAACAACTTCTGCTATATGACTTGTGATAATCCAAAATGAGCGATGTTTACATTTTCAGGTCATGCAATTAAGATTTAATTACAATAATCGAAAAGAAGTCTTCATGCTATATCGATTTCAGATATCTTAATTGGAATTCTTAATACTTATGATTCTAGGTTGTAGTCAGCTAGATAAGCGGAATTACCGCCAGATTTGGCGGTTTTTCAGTGTAGTCAGCGGGGGAATAGTTTTAGCGGTTAGCGGGATATTTAGTTATAAGTATGTGACTAATTTTTAAACATAAATTATACTTGTTATTATATAAAATACTTTTACCTGGATTATTTGAAGGAAAAAAAGGCGGCAATTTTTCGCGTGCCTACAGGGGCGACAAGTTGTTAATTCGCCTCTGCCTGGGGGTCACTCACACTTTCTTTCTCAGAAGTCGTCTTCGGTCATTACATCCTTAGAAAATAGGGAGTATTAATACTGCGTCAGGTGCAATGGGTAAAATTTTTATTCTACAATCGTCAATCTTAAATGCAAACACATTTTTCGGTTGAGTCGATCCAATATGTTTCATATACTTCATTATTTTTTGATACTGACGTAGTATAGCGGTGAAAGTTTTGGACACAACCTGAAACACAACCTGCAAATAACGTAGAATGCTTTCCTAGAGCCTACCTAAGGTATAGCAGAAGGCTATGTTTAATCTATGGTGTTTACAACACATTTCTTTTTCATAAAACGAGACGCTAACGCTTGTTAGAGGCCAGAATCTAAGATGGACACGTTTTGCGTGGAGAGCCCTGAATGTTTTTCGAATACTCTGCTATTAGATGCGTATTGTATTTCTCTTTTGCTTTTACCATGGTCAGCCCTGAATGCTTATTGAAGATGTTTTGAGTTTGATCGAATTCAGTCGCTGGAGAATTCTAGAGGCCAGCTGCTCTGATCGGTAATTTTCCGTGGTTTCTCCGATCAACTCCAGGCGAATGCCGGAGCAGTACCTTAACAAACGGGCCTCCGACCGCATGCGATCTTCCTTCCCCTTCCTTGTCCTATCCTCACCCCTCACACACTTGACTTACATACGCTACACTACCACATATGCAGGGAAACAACTCCGGAGCTTAAAGCTTGTCCCGGCTGAGGTGGTGACCCGCTGATACCTGTGAGATACTTGTACCTGGTTGGGGGGGAGAATCCCGCAAGCGGACATGTAGGTCAGCACCGGATCTCGCCATCCAGCTAAGGAAATCAACGCCACATTCCTTGACAAAACATGCACTACACTTACGGGAGTAATAGCCTGTATTTCGCATCGTTCTCGATTGTGCCGCTAAGAGTCGCATGATCGTCAGCACTGATCGATACCGTCGCGATCATGCGACACCCAGCGGCACGTCAGGCTTTATGCTCATTTCGATTTTGCTGTGTTCATAAGGAAAATTCCGCGTTTGCGCAGTTCCGACTCCTCATTCGGCATCTGGCAACACTGCCTCCAAGACACGCGTTTCGAGTTTCCAGGTCGGGAAATTTCGTCCCCAAAACGGGGATTTTTTTCGGCATGAGGAAAAATGGGAAACAGATATGGAGGGAGAAATGGTTGGGAACTTTTTGGGGAAATTTTTTCATGCGGAGTCGAGATAGAAATATTCTCTCAATTGTTATGAATAAAAAAAGAACACAAGGTATGATTCTCTCTCATTTTTATGAATCAGAAAGAGACAAATAAACGACAGGTATAGAGAAAGAAAAACGAAAATATATTGCGATTTTCCTTATTCTGCGTGTGATCTGCTGTTTCGCTGCTGTCCAATCGGGAGCTTAAATGTCGCTACAGTGACGTCACTATGCTGACTAAGTTCCCGATTGGACGAAACCTTCACCACAACTGGCAACCCTGGTTGCTGCCCGCAGGCAAGCGGCTGTGCCCGGGGGAGACGTTCTCGCGGCAGAGCATGTTCGTGGTGCTGGCGGCGCTGCTGCAGAACTTCTGGTTCGAGCTGGTCAGCGACAAGATCACGCCCGACTGCTGCCTGCCGGGCCTCACGCTCACGCCCAAGGACACCTGGATGCGCGCCACGCCCCGAGCGTAGGCCCTGCAACGCTCACGTGTTTCGATACCTCCGCGCGAGTGGTGTTGGAAGATTTTCTTTTTTTCGAATCACGGCTGTTAGCACACACATACCTTCTTGGCCATTGAGTGTACAGTAATCCCTCGACATCCGCGAATTCGCTATTCGCGAGTTCCGGACATTTTGCGATTAGAGAAATGCTACCAGTTTTAACAATCGCGAGTACGCCTCTTGGTCGTACATTTTTGAAAGCGAGCACATTCAATGTCCTTTATCAGCGTCATTTGGGAATCGAACTTGAAACTTGACAGACACCGGAGCTCGAAGTATCACGTCCTGCAAAAATCTCAAATTTGGAATGTCGGTTCACATTAATAGAAAACAATTGTAAAATAATTCAATTCAGTTGCATCAAATTAAAGGTAGGGGTTTTGGCCTCGCGAACAGAAAAGTCATTCAGGATTTGTACATCTCTCATTGCAATGATTTCATTGAAGAGCAGCTTCGGGAAATAATCAGCAAAGAAAACCCCCTCGAACGTAATGATGAACTAACGGAAGCGAAACTGCGTCCTGGAGAGAAATAGAAGCAGAAACTCTTCCACGTTTGGATATTAGAATGAGGAGGGTAATGAAACCAAAAATAAACAAATCCTATATCCAATCACTTTCAACTTTGAAATAAGTTTCAAATATTGTTTTATTTCTTATCTTTGGTATGTTAATAGTGAATTCTGTTTGTAGTAGTGCCTATTCAGTTCTACTGCAATTGTTTATTATTTTTTTAAAAGAGTTTTTCGATGTCCAGGAACCTAACCCAAGTTTTTTCATCAAAAGATAGACTCAGCATTCGCGGATTTGACATTCGCGATGCTTTTCAGGAACCTAACCCTCGAGAATGCTGAGGGATTACTGTATCTGCAGAAATCCTCCGTTAAGTTTTATTCGCAGCCAATTGTTTGAAGGCGGTATCTCATTTGCGAAACAGTAGAATGTTTGAATCTTCTTCTTTTTTTGTTGCAATTTTTCAAATTGAAATCGTTATGGAGATTTTTGTTTATTGAAACTATTCGACTTTTTAAAAGCTCGATGTACTTTTCATAAAATTTGTACCATTAAGATCAAATTAGATGGATTCGATGCTAAATACAAGTCTAGGGATTTGATGCCCCCTGGTCGATTCAATATTCTTAAAGAGATAGTTTTTTATTATAATGCATATTTTGTAGCTGTTAATTTGCATTGCTTTTTCTGAAGCATCAATGTTTCCGCTAAATAATTTATTTGAAAATAAAATATTTAATAGTTCTAAAACACAGGACACTAAGAACTGCTTTATGATTTTGTTCTACATTAACTGACTCAATGAAACCATTACAATTAATTCAAATTGAAAAATAATATTAACTGCCAGTTTTAGAGAGATCAGGCGACAAAAACACAATCGAAGGATCAGACCTTGAAACAATTTTTTCATGAGTTAAAAAAATTCTAAATTATTCAAAAATTATTATTTTTTTCTTGCAACACTACTCGCATGCTCAAATCGTTGGGTGTACTCGCATGCTCAAATCCAGGCATAGACTCTTTGGACGCTCGTACAATACTTAAAAACAATACATGAAATCCCAAAAGTACGATGTTGATCCGCGTGGACTGAAAGAAATATAGACTGATTTTTTTATCGTGACTTTTTTCAGCAAAATCGAGAGAATTAACTTTGATCTCGTTCAAAAAGAGTTTATTTCTGATTTCTAAAATCAAGAAAAAGGTTGTTCTTAATATTTGAACAACAAAATTAAACAAACCACTTTGTATATGATTTATAGAGATGAAATTAAAATTCCAGATTTGCTGAAGATTTCATTGAAACCCTTGTACAAAAAGTCCTCACCCTTAATTACCTTCAAGAATATCAAATACAAGGCTTTTAATATCGTTCCAAACAACTAAGTGGAACAATACTTTGGAACAATATCAAGCTTATGTACGAGAATTCAAAGATTCCCATCTTATCACGATTTGTAACAGAATAAGTACAATTTTAAGACGAATGAACATAATGTGTCATGAAATAATCTTTTAGTTAAATAATGACTGTTTTATTACATCAAATAAGTATTATAAAAACAAATTAACTAAACAATTAAAATAAAATAAATAGTATAAATAATAATTTTAATAGTGTAAATGTAATAAAAGTAACACCTATTCATCATATGTAGTCAAAAGAATGACAGTGTATTTCATTTCTATTATAATGATCGAATATTTGTTGAAAAGAATCGACAAGTTGTCAATCTAGACATAGACAATCTCGAAGAAACCTGTCTCCGAATGTTTCGAGGGAAGGTTTGTCCAGTCGGCTGGTGTACTCCCGTCGAGATGTGGTGTGCAGTGTCGATCTTTATTTTTGCAGTGTTATTGTAGATGTGATTTTCTCTTGTAAAATCTATTTTTCTTTCCTGTACAAATTATTAGTGGTGAATGTCTAAGCATGAAAATTTGTTGTATTTGATTATTCTGAGTAATCTTCAGAACCCTGAGATAACAGTTCATTTTCTCTCACTTCATCCTGATTGATTTACAAATATATGTATTCCTAGGTCGCTTGAAAGAAATATTCTTGTGAAATATAATATCTACAATTTTCAAGGCAAAGTCGCTGTTACTACTCACGCTCTGCATATGCAAATATATCCATGTCAGAAAACATCAATGTAAAGGCAACCATATAGAGCTTCGAATGATGTAATGGGAGAGCTGCTAAACTGCGGATATGATACAAAATTCTGTTTCTATTCTCTCGCTGAATCTCTGCAAAAACACAATGGATCCCTCTTGTTAGAAGATTTATATGAAAGTATCAGTGATCATTGAATAGTTACAAGGTTTACCTCTTTTGCGAGCGGGGAAAAGCAGTTTTGCACTTATTTCGTTTAGTAAAACAGACGCTACATTTTTTAACACTCCACTTCATTGGGAAGACGCGGCGACCTCTTAGAATCGTTGCCATCTGTCTCGAGTTTGAATCCAATTGTCACGGCACGTTAGTACACACGCTCTCATGCTTACTTCCCTATGACGAGAGTACGACTGCTAGGAAATTACTGTTGGGAAGTTTTGAATTTTATTAACAATGCTTTGGCCGTGTCTTCTGGTGAATTGTGGCAATTCCTAGAAATAATATTAGGGAGATTTTGCACCCTCGAACGTTAAACGTTCAATTACAAATATTTTCCCTAAAAAAACATATTTTCGAAATTTTATCTAGAGTCTGCAAAAGCAAAAGGATTTTGAAGAAGTTAAATTTCGCTGTTCATCGTTTTACAATTATTTAACCTATTCAATTGATTTCGAGTTCAATTCGCCGCCTTGTGTGTTTACACGCACTATACCTTACTATTCCTTACGAAGGTCGGAGAGCGAGATAATTCGCGTTGCCCTTCGTGTCACGCGCTTCGGAGCCGATAGCAGCCGGTGAGTGATGTCCATCTCCACCTCACAACGCAGCTCGCCGGCAAACCGGGAAGCAACTCGGTTTAGCAGCCCTGCAGCTACGCAATATCCTGCAGTAGTACACATTTGTCTTTCAAAGTGTTCATGTCAGTGAGAGTCTATTAGCCTACGTGTTCTCATTTAAAACTCTTCCCAGTAAACGTATCAATTTCTATCATTTATAATGAAGCGTTTTGAAAGTAGTTGTGCTGAACAAAAGAAAGTTAAGGAAGGAGACGAAAATATTAAGAGAATCCCGAAACTAATTTATTATTTCAACTACGCGATCAACAAAAAGGATAATACTGCATATGATAATGTACCGATAAATCACATTCCTGGCACATCAACTTCGAGTTCACCGAACAGCAACTTACAGAAACAAGCAGAAGTAACAAATAGTGCGCTAGAATGTAAAAGGTTTATGACGTACAATCAAGATTATGTTCAAGAACAGGTGACAGACTGTGTTCAGGAAATACGTAAGTACCATTATTTCGGAAAATAATCACTTTTCATCGGACCCCAGTCTTTGGTCACATACTGATGGCATCTTATGGGATTATTGGGTAGAAAAAGGACCTTCCGTTTGTCAAAATAAAGAAAATAATTTTGATAAATCGGCCCGTATGTATCAAACTGGAAAAATATGGAAGAAAGACGACTTACTCAAGCAATGTTCTCGCGACAATTGCGAAACAAAGAAATTGTCCAGAGAGAATAGCTCATATATTCACCTGCGAATGGGGAAAGTTTATTGTTTTGCGTGCAAATTATTTTCTCACTCCAAATTTCCATTTAGTGGATATGGATTTAATGACTGGAAATATGCTCCGAAAGCTGCATCAGAAAATGATAATAGTCAAGAACATAGAAATTGCATGGTGGCTTATCGTGTCTTTTTAAGTATTTGGTCTTTGCTAGAATTGGACAAGCTGGGACGATATGATTAATTGTTCTGTTTGTTCCTGGCAAATGCGGCCTTTATCATCTTAGGAAAATTTTGAGAACTTCTTTATCATAATGTGTTTTCAACGCCTGATCTTGGGCAGCTATTAGAACTGCTTCCGATTCTGGCTTCATCCACTCCCTTTTAAGCTACATGAATGATTGATCTGCACCTCGTCCATTCTTTTTAAACTTTGCCCATGGAGTGGTTTGTCTCTTCTTAATTTCTTCATCATTTTTTGCCCCACATTTCAGCGCGAGTATAACAAAGAACAAAATACTGCTCGGAAAGGAAGTTGGTATATGAAAATGATATCTAGCAGGCGATAACTCGCGCCCACGACGCATTTTCCAGAGATCTCCCTTGACCTTAAGGCTAAATGTACCGACACTAGTTCAATTTGTCGCCACCACGTGGCAGCACCAAGTTTAGTGAATTTTACTTTACCGATAACGTCTGAACAAATGGTCCGATTTTCGATCTGTAAACGGCATTTGACTCCTGTTTATAATAGAATTTACGCTACGAAGCCCTTTTCCCAAAAAAACTAGCAGAAACTCGATTTTTAAAATTTTTCTCGTACTTCCGGGAACAATTTCAAAAATGTGGGCTTATAGCGCGATGGCGACACGCTTCCAGAATCCAACGCCGTGTCAAACATGCAAATCGGATAAATAGGAGCGACGGTAAGTGAAATTTCGAAAAACACCTCACCCCACTCCCCCTTCCCCTTCCACGCCGCCGGGACATTGTTGGCCGGCGGCGCGGTCAAGCCGGCACGGGCGAGCCGGGCGGCGGCCGCCGCGGCGCGGCGACGGGCAAGAAGGCTGAACTTTCGGGGGCAGCAGGCCAGACACCCCGTCACTTCGTTGATGCTTCCGTCACTTCGCATCTCAAGATATTTTTTCCCCACATATGAAACTAGTGATGCTGTAATAGGGGTAAACGGTCTTGTATCATCTTTAATAGTAGTATAAAACTATTACCTTATTCACATATTCCATCTTCCTTCGAATACCATCATAAGAATGTCTGAGGTATCACTCAAAACACCGATCCCGCTTTGGTGCTGATTTCAAAAAGAAAAAATCGAACTAATTGCGTAAATATCACCCATATTCCATCTCCTCACATCGTATTTTAGATATATTGTACTTCTAAGATCTTCCATTACCATTTCACAACCGGAAAAAACAAGCGGAGATAACGCAAGAGCTGTTTTATCCTACGATTCGATTTATCATTTCAAAACGGCGTTTGTCACCTTGATAGAATTCACCCGGTTAATCCTTTTCCCAGTAAAATATCCGAATCGAATTTTTAAAATGTTTTTATACTTGCGGACATATTTGAAAAAGTGGTAAAATAGCGCGCTGGCGAGATGCACCCTGAATCTAACGCCATATCATACACTGAAATCGGATAAATAGACTTCTCTAGTCATGTAAAAAAATGATCTTCAGTAACGTCAAAATTCTGTTTCGCGGTACTGCTTGTCGATCTCATGGCTAAAGTACGGGTCTAATGTAATTACATATGTTTTGTCTACTGTTCTCATTTTGTAATTTAGGCAAACTGTTGCAATCCTAACAAAATATTTAAATTTTTCGTTACAAATTTTGTACTGTATTACGTATTTTACATATTTTGCTGATCATTTAATATCTGCTTAACAGTATATTTATTATTTGCTAATTATTAAGGTATTTTCACAAATTACCAAATTTTCTTGAAATTATTTTCGGAAATATATTTAATTAATTTTGAAAAATAGTTTTTATTTAAATGTGTTTATATTTTTGCAATGAGCATATTTTGCAAATATGCTCATTTTTGCAATTAGCATATTTTGTCTAATACTAATTCAGAATTGCTGACATTCCTATGTGCTGCACGTAAATATTTCGAACAGAGTGCTTCAAAGATTCTCTGTTCGTGTCTGCGTTTTCTACGTGCATCTCTTTGTTTTCATTGCTGATAGAAAGAAATAAAAAAAAACAGTAGGCAGAAAAAGTAGTTACTTTTAAATTCGATATAATTAATATTTTATTAATGGAATTTCAAATTGTGAACATTTATTTTACTTTATCTCTCTTCTCAATCTTCATACGAAGAGAAAGTTATATCGTGCGCAGGAAAACTCTCAAAGCCGAGTCCTGATAATGAAAATGTGGATAAATCGTGTTGTTGTATAGTAAATTACTTCCTGTAACTCGTGGTGTAGCCAGAATCCATGTTTTGTGGGTCCTTAATACCGAAAAATTGATTGACGGAAAAACGTCCATCAGTGTCTCTGGTGTATGTGAACAACACTAGCGTTTACACTGCGTACAAAATTTTCCAAACTGGAAAAAACAACAACAAAAAACAGCTGTCGATCTACTGTCATTCGAAGCTCTGCAATTTTCAAAAACGTGCGTTACTTTTTGGAGATACATTACACGAACCCCCCCCCCGGATATTTTAAAAATTTGCTCAAATATGGCTCCAAATTTTTTCTTTATATTTCTCGTAAAAATTGAATAAAATACACATGGCTTAGGTCCGATTTCACTGATAACTGAATTTTCGAAAATTACAAAAGATTGAATTTTTTCGGCGTTTCCTACAACTACAATATTGACGATAGAGACTTTTCCTTTCTAAGAAATTTGTTGTACATAATTAGTTCTTTCATTAAGATCATGAATTTTTTTAAAAATAATTTTTGTAGTTATGGCGCAATTTTGTGTGCAATATATGCAACTTTAAAAGATAACAAAGCAAGATTTTTTCAAAATCGGCTCCATTTTTTCCCTTTAAACTATTGGTAGGGATATTGCGAAATGTACTTTAAGAGATGACATAAACGCTATTTTGCTCTATTCTTTTGTTTTTGCGAAAATAACACAAATGAAACTTTTTGAATAGCCTGTCACGTCGTTTATATTTACATTATCGGCGATTTGTTCACATTATTAGATTTATGAGCACATGTACTTTAAATTATATCATTTAAAGTTTTTCGAAAACTAAAAATTTTTTTTGGAAATGAACTCGAAATTTCGCATTTTCAGAAACGCTCAAACGCCAATTTTTTCTGAAAAGGTTCCAAATTTTTTGTTCAAAGTTTTTGTACGTATAGTGCGAAATGCACTGTCTAAGGAAATAAAAAAGTTTTGTTGTATTATTTTGTTGTTTTTCTTCAAAATTTACACAAATGTATTTTTTAAATATTTCGCATGCCTTGTGTGCACATTTGCAGCGATTTGTAAACATTATTGCATTTGTGAATGGAAGAGCTTAAAATATCTTAAAATAAATTTAAAAAAAAACTCTCAAGATTCTTGTGAAAAAGGGCTTCATATTTCACATTGCCACAGACGCTTAAACACCCTTTTCTGAAAAACGGTATCAAGTTTATGAATGAAAATTGTCGTAAAGGACAAGGTTTCAGTCTTCTTTAAAAGCAATATTTTGAATCTACAATTAGGAAACCGAATAATTGAGAAAACCTAAAAAAATAAGTTGGGTGCATTAAATGGCAGGTGGCAAGATGGGGCAAGGCCATAAATCTAGCCCATGCCAACAAAATAGTAAATTTTACTACGACAAAGTCCGAATAGCTGGCTGAGACTATAGGAAATTGAAAACTAATACGGGAAAGTCTGTGCCATTCTGTAGCACCACCAGTTACTTTCTCGTGTTAGTTACTCAAAGTTATGTAATGCTGCGGAAAATCTATTTCGAGATATTAACGGAAGTACTCGTTTTGGGGTCCCCTGAGTGATACCGAAAGGGTGTATGTGTGTTTTGACTTTTTAACGTCCGTTCGTCCGTCCATCTGTCTGTGTCTGCCTGTCTGGGCGTATGTGAACACCACTAGTGCCTAAACTATGTGTAGAATTTTTGCTCAACTGAATAAACCCCTGTCGATCTGGTCTGAGTCGAAGTTCTGCGATTTTTAAAAACATTCATTAATTTTTGGAGATACTTTTTATTAAGCCCCAGGGACATTTTCAACATTTTCTCAAAAATGTCAACCAGGATAGGTGGCTCAGTGCATCAACTGATGTCACTGCAATGCCTCTGACCGAGAGGTGCTAGGTTCGAGTCCCGACGGTGGCAGGATTTTTCAACATTAGCTTGTCAGTTAGATGTAGAATTCAACCGATGTCTGGAGGAAAATTCTAGCGACCGGCTGCTCTGATTGGAAGTTTTCCGTAGTTTCTCCGATCAACATCAAACGAATGCCGGAGCAATACCCTAACAAACGGACCTCGCGCGATATTTCCTTCCTCTTCCTTGTCCTATCTTCACACACACACACACACACACACAAACTAACTTGCACAACACTACCATATATGCTGGGAGACCAGTGGGAGGATTGGAACTTGTCCCGGCTGTGGGCCGTGCACTGCTGGTGGGAGATACCTTGTTAAGAAAGAACCCGGCAAGCCGACAGGTAAATCGGTCGGTGATTTAGAGCTTGTCCCGGCTGGGGTGGTGCCCCGCTGGTGGCAGATACCTGGTTGGGAAGCCCCGCTAGTGGACGGAAGGTCAGCGCCGGATCTCGCCATCGGCATAGCGGGCAACATCTCTTCCACCTCACGATGAAATAAACATGCATTGCACTTACGGGACTAATGACCAAAGCAGTTGACGCGCCCAAAATCACTAACAATCAATCAAAAATTACTCCAAATACTTTCCTTAAATTAATTGTAAGAATAAAGTAAAATACACTCAAGGTGGCATAGCTCTTATGTCTATTATATTGCTGACTGATTTTGGGAAAATTGCAAAAGTTCGATTTTTTTTTCGGCGTCTTCCTACAACTACAAAATTGAAGATAGAGATTTTCCCTTAAAATTATATTTGTTCTCCATACTTAGTTCTTTCACTAAGGTCATGCACATTTTTTTGAAATTTTTAGTAGTTTTCGCGCAATATTGAGGGCAATTTGTGCAATTTTTAAAAATTACAAGAACAAGATTTTCTCAAAATCGACTTCAACTTTTTTCCTTAAACTTTTGGAAAGGATAGTACCTAATGTACTCTGTGATGACATAAACGCAATATTGCTCTATTCCTTTGTTTTTTCAAAACTTACAAAAATGTAATTCTTTGACTAGCCTTTCATTTAGTAAATATTTTCTTTAACGGCGATTTGTTCATATTAGGGAACTTTTGCCACCTCGAACGTTAAGTACTATCGATCTTTTGCGCATGCGCAGATGCACCAAAGTGATGCGAAACTTGCACTGCGAATGAGCAGAAGATCGATAGTACGTAACGTTCGAGGGTGCAAAACTCCCTACTATTACATTTACGAGTACATGTGCTTTACATTATGTCTTAAAAGTTCCTCGACAACTCAGATGTTTTCTGTGAAAATGAACTGAAACTTCCGAATTTGCACAAATGTTCAAACGCCATTTTCTCAAATTGCTTCTTCAAACTTTTCGTACGAATGCTATTTGCATTCTTTAAGTTAACATAAAATTAATTTGGCTGTATTTTTTTGATTTTTCAAAAAATAAATAAATGTATTTTTAAGTGTCTCTCACGCCATTAATATTCACTTTTCCAGAAATTTTATACATTATTACATTTGTGAGTAGAAGTGCTTTAAATGTCACCAAATGAAGTTGTTCGAAAACTCGAAAGATTCTTGTGAAAATTCCGAAGCTTCCATTTTCGCATTTACAGTAACGCTTAAACGCCATTTTCTTAAGAGCGGCTCCAAATTTATCAATGAAAATTCCTATATAGGACGAAGTTTTACTCTTCTTTAATATCCTAAAAGTAATATTTCGTATCTACCATTAAGAAGCTGAAAAATGAGAAAAGTTCAAAAAATGTATTTTGGGCGGCGATAGATGTCAGCAAGATGTTAGAAGATGAGGAAAGATGGTAAAACTGGCCCAGACCAAAGATATTAGATTACGATTAGAAAGTATGTGCAATTTGTCCTAAAGTACGAAAACGTTTTAAAAATTCGATTCGGTTATTTTACTGGAAAAAGGATTAACCAGGTGAATTCTATCAATGTGAAAAACGCCGTTTTGAAATGATAAATCGAACCGTAGGATAAAAGAGCTCTTGCGTTATCTCCGCTTCTTTTTCCCGGTAGTGAAATGGTAATGGAAGATCTTAGAAGTACAATATATCTAAAATACGATGTGAGGAGATGGAATATGGATGATATTTACGCAATTAGTTCGATTTTTTCTTTTTGAAATCAGCACCAAAGCGGGATCGGTGTTTTGAGTGATACCTCAGACATTCTTATGATGGTATTCGAAGGAAGATGGAATATGTGAATAAGGTAATAGTTTTATACTACTATTAAAGATGATACGAGACCGTTTACCCCTATTACAGCATCACTAGTTTCATATGTGGGGAAAAAATATCTTGAGATGCGAAGTGACGGAAGCATCAACGAAGTGACGGGGTGTCTGGCCTGCTGCCCCCAAAAGTTCAGCCTTCTTGCCCGTCGCCGCGCCGCGGCGGCCGCCGCCCGGCTCGCCCGTGCCGGCTTGACCGCGCCGCCGGCCAACAATGTCCCGGCGGCGTGGAATGGGAAGGGGGAGTGGGGTGAGGTGTTTTTCGAAATTTCACTTACCGTCGCTCCTATTTATCCGATTTGCATGTTTGACACGGCGTTGGATTCTGGAAGCGTGTCGCCATCGCGCTATAAGCCCACATTTTTGAAATTGTTCCCGGAAGTACGAGAAAAATTTTAAAAATCGAGTTTCTGCTAGTTTTTTTGGGAAAAGGGCTTCGTAGCGTAAATTCTATTATAAACAGGAGTCAAATGCCGTTTACAGATCGAAAATCGGACCATTTGTTCAGACGTTATCGGTAAAGTAAATTCCTTCTGATAGTGCTGCGATCTATTGAATTTTCCTACAAGTTTTATTCGGTATATTTAGCCTACCGAATAAAACTTGTAGGAAAATTCAATAGATCGCAGCACTATCAGAAGGAATTTACTTTACCGATAACGTCTGAACAAATGGTCCGATTTTCGATCTGTAAACGGCATTTGACTCCTTTTTGTAATAGAATTTACGCTACGAAGCCCCTTTTTCCAAAAAAACTTGCAGAAACTCGATTTTGAATTTTTTTCTCGTACTTCCGGGAACAATTTGAAAAATGTGGGCTTATAGCGCGATGGCGACAAGCTTCCAGAACCCAACGCCGTGTCAATCAAGCAAATCGGATGAATAGGAGCGTCGTAAAGTCAAATTTGGAAAAACACCTCACACCCCTCCCCCTTCCACGCCGCGCCGTCGCGCCATCCGCCCGTGCGCCCACGCGCTCCCTGCGCGGCCACCGGCAGGGAGTCTCTGGGCAGGCCAGGCTTGTTTATCTCAGCGCGGCTGCCGCGCGCGAGGCTGGCAAGCCAGGCAGTCATGCTTTCGTCATTTTCCATCTCAATATATTTTTTCCCCATAAATGAAACTAGTGATGCTATAACAAAGGTAAACGGTATCATATCATATTTAATAGCAATTAGTTCTTGTTTCATTTTGATAGTAGTATAGATAGATAATTTGAATAGTAGTATAACACTATCTTGTTCACATACTCCCGTCTTCCTGCAAATATGATCAAAAAATTGTTTGAAGTATTACTCAAAACATCGATTACCGTTTGGAACCGATTTCAAAAAGAAAATGGAATATTAGTGATATTCACACAATTAATTCCACCTCCTCACATATTATTTTAGATATCTGTTACTTCTGAGATCTTCCATTATCTTTCCACTGTTGAAAGAATGAGCAGAGATTACGCACGAACTCTTTTATCCTACGACTCGATTTTTACTTTCCCGTATACGTACGTATATACGGAATTGTTTACGTAGTATAGGGAAAGTTATTTAATGCTGCGCGAAAAAACGGCGGATTTTCGGAAGAAAAAAATTCATTGCAGGGCCCTGATAACGAAAAGGAAATAATTCTAGTTGCTAAATTAAGAAAAAATCCCCTAACACGTGGTGTAGCCAGAATCCCTCTTTTGTGGGTCCTTGATACCGAAAAACCAATTGAAAGCAAAACGTTTGTCTGTCTGCCCGTCCGTCTGTGAACACTACTAGCGCCTAAACCATATGTATGTTTTTTGTTGTTGTTGTTTTTTTTTTTTCAAAATGAAGAAGCCCCTGTCAATCTGACTCTAGTCAAAGCTTTGAGATTTTGAAAAGGAATCTATAAAATATAGCGGTACTTTGCATGAAACCCCCCGAACATTTTCGAAATTTTCTCAAAAACGGCTCCAAATCTTTTCTTTAAATTTCTTGTAAGAATAGAGTAAAACACGCTAATTAAGGTGGAATCGGTCATAATTTCACGATTAATTCTGAATTTTCGAAAATTCTAAAAGTTTCAACTTTTTCGGCCTCTTCCTACAACTACAAAATTGCAGATAGAGATTTTTCCTTCAAATAAAATTTGTTCACCAAAGCGAGTTCTTTCATTACGATCATGTACACTTTTTTGAAAATTTTAGTATTTTCGCGCAATATTGCTTGCAACATGTGCAATTTGAAAAAAATTATAAAAAACAGATTCTCTCAAAAATTGTTCCAAATTTTTTCTTTGAACTTTTGGTAGGGATAGTGCACAATGTAGTTTATGATATTACATAAACGCCATATTGCTCTATTATTTTTTATTTGCAAAATTCACAAAAATATTTGCTTAACTTGTCTCTCACGTAGGTAATATTTACATTGGCGGCGATTTGTTTACATTCTTACATTTATGAGTAAATGTGTTTTAAATGATGTCATACAAAGTTTCTCGAATACTGATTTGTTTTCTATGAAAACTAGCTCGAAATTCGGCATTTTCAGTAACGCTCAAACACCATTTTCTTATAAATGGCTCCAAATTTTTTCTCCATGTTTTCGAAAGTATAGTGCAAATTGCACTCTTTAATATGGCGTGAAGTTTATTTTGGGGTATTTTTTTGGTTTTTCAAAAGTTTCACAAATTTAATTTTTGTGAAAGATCTCTCACACCTCTAATATGCACATTACCAGCAATTTGTAAACACTATTGTATTTGTGAGTCAATGTGTTTCAAATGACTTCAAAGGAAGTTTTTTGGAAACTCAAAAATTTTCTGTGAAAAAGAGCTTCAAATTTCGCATTTTTAATAGCACTTAAACGCCATTTTCTTAAAAACGGCTCCTAATTTTTCAAAGAAACTTCCCATTCAGAGCGAGGTTTTACTGTTCTTTAATATTCTAAAATTGATATTTCCGTTCTACCATCAGGAATTCGAAAACTTAAGAAAATATCAAAAAATGTACTTTGGGCGACGATAGATGGCAGCTGGTGCGACAGTGTAGCAATTCCGAATAGCTAGCTCAAACCAAAGGAAGTAGAAAACTAATATGGGAAAGTCTGTGCCATTCTGTAGCACCACTAGTTGATCTCAAAACGGCTTGTCTCCTTGATAGAAGTCACCTGGTTAATCCCATTTTCCAAGTAAAGTAGCTGAAGATAATTTTTAAAAATTTTTTCGAACTTTCGGACAAATTTGAAAAAGTGGTGCAACAGAATTTCACCTACTTACTCGTAGTAAAGTATTCTAATTTCCTTGTTCTATGCCAGCTTTACCATCTTGCCCCATCTTCTTCTCAGCTGTTATATATCGCCACCCATAATACATTTCTTAAAGTTTTCTCATTATTCGGTTTCCTAGTAGTAGATTCGTAATATTACTTTTAGAATATTAATGAAGAGTAAAACATCCTCCTATATGACAATTTGCATTAATAAACTTGGAGCCGCTGTTAAGAAAATGGCGTGTAAGCGTTATTGTAAATGCGAAAATTGAAGCTCTTTTTTACAGGAATATTCCGAGTTGCTGGTGGGAGGTACCTGGTTAGGAAAGAACCCTGCAAGCCGACAGGTAGATAGGTCGGTGATTTAGAGCTTGTTCCGGCTGGGGTGGTGCCCCGCTGGTGGCAGATACCTGGTTGGGGAAAAACTAGTAGACGGAAGGTCAGCGCCGGATCTCGCCATCCAGCGGGGAACATCACCTCCACCTCCCGATTAAATAAACACGCCCTACACTTGCGGTACAAAAGACCTCCGTAGTTGACGTGCCCGAAGTCACTACCAATCAATCAAAAATGACTCCAAATGTTTTCCTTAAATTAATTGTAAGAATAAACTAAAATATACTTATAAAGGTGGCATAGATCTCATTTTCATTATTGACTCTAATTTTTGGAAAATTGCAAAAATCCGAATTTTTTTCGGCGTCTTCCTACAACTGCAAATTTGAAGATAGAAATTTTTCCTTAAAGTGATATTTGTTCTCCATACTTAGTTCTTTCAATAAGGTCATGTACATTTTTTTAAACTTTTAGTTTTCGCGCAATATTGCATGCAATATATGCAATTTTTAAAAAAACTACAAAAACAAAATTTTCTCAAAAAACCGCTCCAATTTTTTTCTTTGATAAGGATAGTGCCTAATGCACTCTATGAGATGACATAAACGCCATATTGCTCTATTCTTTTGTTTTTTCAAAAATTACAAAAATGTAATTCTTTGACTAGCTTTTCATTTTGTAAATATTTTCATTAATGGCGTTTTGTTCACATTATTACATTTAGGAGTATATGTGCTTTACATTATGTCTTAAAAATTCCTCAACAACAGATGTTTTCTGTGAAAACGAACTGAAAATCCCGAATTTGCACAAATGCTTAAACACCATTTTCTCAAATTGAGTTTGCTCTAGTTTCATTTGTGGGGAAAAAATACATTGAGATGCGAAGTGAGGAAAGCATAACGCCTTGCCTTGCCTTGCCTGCCCGTCCGCCGCAGGCCCTCGGGATTAGCAATGCCGGTGGTCTCCGTTCTCCGCGTTGAGCCAGCGGCCCCTCTTCCACTAGGCGGATGACGGGGGCGGTGTGGAAGGCGGAGTGGGGGGAGGTGTTTTTCGAAATTTGACTTTACGTCGCTCCTATTTATCCGATTTGCATGTTTGATACGGCGTTGGATTCTGGAAGCTTGTCGCCATCGCGCTATAAGCCCACATTTTTGAAATCGTTCTCGGAAGTACGAGAAAAATTTTAGAAAATGGTTTCTGCTAGTTTTTTTTTGGAAAAAGGGCTTCGTAGCGTAAATTCTATTACAAAAAGGAGTCAAATGCCGTTTACAGATCGAAAATCGGACCATTTGTTCAGACGTTATCGGTAAAGTAATTTTGAGTAATTTTGGTGCTGCCACGTGGTGGCGGAAAATTGAACTAATGTCGGTACATTTAGCCTTAATGCCCTTCGCCAAAAATTGCACGCACCGCCGCTGCACAGAAAGCTCCATTGAAAGTTTTCTTTCTCCGTTTGTTACACGCGAACCTAAACCTTTGTTTGTAAAATATCTCTGTGAAGTAAAAATTTGAAGTAAAATCACGATGTGGCACTGCAGTTTTTGGATAAGAAAAGGACAGAAAATAATTCACGGCGATTGGCTTAAACCTTGTGGTAACGCAGACTGGGAATTTGCCAAAGGCAAAGTTTGGTGTATCTTTTCAGAGAAGTCTCGCAATAGCGCCTTGGGTAAGAACATCATTAAAGAAAGCAGAATTTGTGCTAAGAGTCAATTGATTAAATATCAACCAGACTTGTTTTTATTCCCTAATCCATGACTAGCATTGAACAGTGACATGTTGGGAGAAAGTTTAAATATACACCAGTAACTTCACGCGATGTGGAACACTTGGTGCAAGGCCTTCGAACGGATAATAGGAAAAGTTTCATTTCTACGTATTTGAAACCAATATTTGTTTCTCATTGTTACAGAGATCATTGTAAATAACAGACTTATGAGGAGTATTATGTTTTAATTTTGGATAATTATGAGGAGTTTTATTACTTACTATCATAGAGAATCCAAACCCCCAGCAATCATCCCAGGTGGAGAGAACACATGAGCTAATATCCAGTTGCAGACCACATATTTGCATAGTTGTTTCCCCAAGTAAGAAGGAATTTTAAGGGACCATTAACTAAAATACGGATTTCTGTTATTCCAGATTTAATGAAACCATATTACAATAATTACATTTTGTACAGTTATGGTTTATTTTGTAATAACTTAAAAGTACTTCCAAAAATACTTCTTTTTATTTTTTATATTTAAAATTGCTAGTAAAATTATAAAGGGGTGGAGCTCATATTTGATTATGTTTGGAATTTCATTTGTGTGCATGTTCTTTGTTAAATCTGAGACAATTCCAACCAATTTTGCTCATTCCTAGCCTTGGTTTCACAAAGTTCTAACTGACTATACCATGATTTTGAGGAACAAAGCTTCAAAGTTACAATTTCCTGAAATATGAACATTTTGTTACTTATACTTACAAATTTGTTGTTACAATATCTTGAAGGAGTGAACTTATATTTGCCTATGTTCATTGCTTATTCACACCCCTTATTAATGTAATTTTGAATATTTAATTTTGCGGTTAGAACTGTGTCATTCCATTATGGATTTTCAGCGTGAGACAAAAGTTGTAAGTGCAGATAGAATTTTGTAATATTATTTTTTTATGTAATATTATTTTTATTTCACAATTTTCAGGGAGATAAGGTTGTAAATGTAGAAAGATGTTTCTCATACTAATTGTATATTTTGGTTTACACTGTTATTAATTTAAAAAAAGTCTTTATAACTTTTCAAATTTTATTTGAATTTAATTTTTCCATTTATTAAATGGATTAGAGGAAAAGGAAACAATCCTTCATTTACATGTTTCTGAGATATTTGTGAATTTATTAGAAATAATATATCCTTGCAGTGTAACAATCATATTGTTAATTACTTTCTATTCAAAATTGAAACTTTCTCACACATCATTCCATACTTTCTCCACATCAATATATATTCCATACAAATAATCATTAGACATCTATATTACATTAATACCATCTTCTCAACTCTTATTCTGCATAAAAGATTCTCCTAAAAAGATGTTAAAGTGGAAGATTGCTAAATAGGACTGTCTATCCTCAAGACCCATTAAAGAGAACTTATTTTATATCCCTCCCACCTTTTTTTTATCAGATATTTATAACGTCTTCTTTTGTGTCTTCAGCTTTACTGCAAACACACAAACGTGACCAGATGGTTTGATGAGAGAAGCCCTTCTTTTTTCTCACTGCATTTAATGCATGCAATATGCTCAGGATCTTGTGTGTGATATAGCTATCTTTACATAGGAACTGACCAAATTTAAGACATGTTACCTTAATGAATTGTATGGTCTTGAATTTGAGCAATTTTAATGTTACTGCAAAATCTCTGAAATCCTACTCCTGCGTCTGCATTACTCAAAAAAGATTCTGTTGGTTCACTTGTTTCAGCCATCATACTTGGAGCTATCATAAGAGGAGAATAAAAATCTAACTTAGCCACAGCTTTCTCGGTTTAGCTACAGGCATTGTCTACTTCCTGGCACAGAATATTTCCTTGTCGTTGATGTCACATTAGGGTTCTCTCTTAAAAATCCAACATAACATACAACATGTGGAATTTCAGTTCTGAGGAATAAATGAATCTGACCAAATTACTAATTCACTAGAATAATTCTCTCTGAGTACATCACTAGTATTCTTCCCCCAGTATATCATTTCTTGCATGCCCTGCCATCACCTCAGGCCAAATGACACCATACACTTTCTCAGTAACAGTGTAATATGCAGTTCGATTGTATACATTCAGTTTTCTTGAATAGAAAAAAAACTGTTGGAGTTAGGGCATTAAATTTACATTTGTAAGATTTTTTTAGAACTCCGTCAAACCAAGACCACAACAAAAATGTGTTGGTCATCAAAATTTAGTTGTCCAAAGTTTTAGAATATATTATTCCTTTTCAGAATTTGGAAAGTAAAACAACCCAATTTACAAGCGATTGAGAAATAATAAAAAACTTACAATATTATAAATTAAATAACAGAATTAAATATTTATAATCTACTACATATAATCTGTTCTTTTTAATTTGAAAATTGTCAGTTACCATATAACTATGATTATATTTCATTGTAAAGAGTGTTGTTCTGCGTTCACAGCCATAATGAAGGAAAAATACATTCCAAAACATTGGCAAACTAATATTTTTTCATTTACTTGACCAACATCCCATTACCTACACACAAATACTCTCAAGATGTAATTGTGATTTACAATGTATTAACAGGGATTAGTTTGAACAAATCTTGATCAAGTGACACTGCTATTTGATGAGATGCGGTTGCTTATTCTATTTACACTCAATTTTGCTTTCTTAGAAAATCAGTTGTGAAACTAATATTTATTAGATTTAGATTGAAAATAAAAAGAACATTGGTGTCATTCACAAAAATTATTTAGGTCAAATTTTTCTACTTTTTAAAATGACCAAAAATGTCTGACACTGAAATTAGAAATACCAAATTTTTCTATAAGTGTGCCACTTCTTTTCCTAGATTTTATTTTAATATTTTTCTTTTCTGCCTATATTACGTATTATATATTATAAGTTGGTCCATCATTCATAAGACAGAAATCATTTAATCAGCTTTATATACAAATTTTGTTCACAACGTTTCGGAAACATATGGTTTCCATCATCAGGTGAGAAATAATTATCAATTATTATTATTATTATAATTATTTCTCACCTGATGATGGAAACCATATGTTTCCGAAACGTTGTGAAAAAATTTGTATATAAAGCTGATTAAATGATTTCTGTCTTATGAATGATGGACCAACTTATAATATATATAATTTTCCTAGATATACTTTATGAGATGCAATCCATTTCATTTCCATTTTCCTTTCTTATTTGTTCAGGTTTGAATATTTTTTCCAGTGTTTTAAAACAGAATTCTTAATGATATTCTTAATTTCTTTTTCAGTAATAAACTTCTCGGGATTGAATAACATCAGAATTTCAATGAAACCTTGTTATCATTGTGTCTACATGCTGAAGTGAGATTATGATCTGTAGAGGACTTATTATTGCAGAAAAATTAGATTCGTAATCAACAATTTTGTGTTTCCTAATTGTACATTACAAAATCCTGTCTGTTACATCTGCTTTAAATTACCTAGTTTTGACCTAATTGCACATAGGTATATGACATATTTTCTCTAAAATCAGTTTTGTATTTTTTGTTTTAAGATACATATTTTAAAATTCACACTTTGCCTTGAAATGCACACGAGGTATAAAATTGTTCAAAATTAACTTTTAACATTCAGGGAAAACTTCAGCTCATTCACTAGTGCTAGTACTTTTAAACACTTGTTTTGTTGTCATCAGTCATCACTCACTTTATAAAAAGACTGCAGATTAAATTATCAGCTTTTACTAATTAAGAAAAAAACATTTAGAAACAGTTCTAACTATAATAACATGTTCTGAAATCCAATAATGAACATCTTTCTACCAAAATGACATTTTGGTAGAAATGGGCATACAATTCCAAATTGTAAGATTATTTTCAAAGCTTTATTTTGAATGTGAATGTTTAATCTTCAGAAATTATCAGAAAATAGGGGATATTGAAATTCCTTCATACTCTTGATCATCCTTCATATCCTGGTTCTAATCGTAGTTGTAAATATCAAAAGTAGTGAATTAAAATCCATTCTTCTTCTCCAGATGCAACATTAAAAGGCAAATAATTTTAAAGAATTTCAAGGACAATAATTGTAAGAAACAAATTATATTTTACAATTGTAATTTATTTACAGAAGTACATAAATTTTAACATTTTTTCAGGAATATACCTAAATATATACTAGGACTTCTGAAATTCCCTCATTTTAAATTATATTTCATATTAATTCAATGTACAATTTTTCTTGAATTATAAGTTTTCATTTTTCAAAAGCTTAATCAAGTTTGTTTTTTTAAGGAAGAGGTGATAATGTTGATAGTTTACTCTTATTTTCTTTTTTCATTGAATTGCATTTAAAATAAAATGAAATTCTAGAAAAGTTTTGGTTTGGAATGAAATTTACTTTTTCCAATCTTCATCCATTTCACCTTTTATGAAAAATATTTACAGAAAAATGTATTGCTGTTAATAAAAAAGTGCTATATCAAATTCTGAAAGTTTTCTTATGATCTTGTAATTGATTTTCTATCTCAGAAGCTGACTTGATAGTCGCATAATGTGATCTAATTCTAATTAGTAAGAAAATAGTCAAGATCTTTCAAGATGACTTGGTTAAACTTTATGTATTTAATCTGCAATCTTACACTTTCTGTGCTGGATTTTCCAAAAACAAAAAAAAAATTCTTTCTTTGAACTCCTTTGAGAACACATTTTTTCTTTTATAATTTTTTTCAAATTTTGCAAACAATAGTTTTTAAAGAAAATTAAATACTTTTTTATATTTTTTAATTGAATGAAATCTTATTATGCATTCAGTTTGTTCATGGAATCTTGGCTTTTATATAAATGATTGTCCATTGAAACCTTTTTTCATCATTATTAAGTTCCTCCAAACATCTTAAATATATTTTTTATTTTTGAATTAAAAGATTCAAACAATTTTTTCAAAAATTTTATTGTTTCTTTTCTAAAATAGTTTTGAGTTTAAGATTCTATTCTTTAAAAATTATAAATTGTTCATTCTTTTGCCCATACTGCATAGATTTTTAAAGCATATTTTTAATCCCCGTAGCTCTTTCAAATGTGTCATTCCAGCATATTTTTCATTCTCATGAGGTGCATTTGCATCTCTCAGAGGAACTTTGTATATGAAGACTCAAATTATTTTTCAGCAAACTTTGAAGAATGTAGGAACTCATTTGTAAATCTAAAAGAAGGATCAGTATAGGACTAAATTGATGGAATATAAAGAAATTAAATAGGTGCTTTCAAGTATTTCAAAATTCAAGAAACATTTCTCAATTTAGGACAGTGGCAGATTCAGCAGGAGGTCATTGGGGCCATGCCCCCCCCCCCCAGGTCTATAGTTTTCATTTGTTATCTTCCTTAATTTGACAAAATTGATTTAAATATTTATTTATTTTAGAATAATGTAATTATTTAAATATTGCATATTATCATATATTCACTATAAAAATAATATATAAATATGTTTATTATTAAAATATTATTTCAAGTTTATTATTTATAATAAATTCAAAATGATCAGCTGAATCCTCCCCTGACTCAGGAAACATATATTTGGAATTCATACCATACTAAGAATGTATCATTGGCTATTTTTTAAAAACAAAGGGACGAACAGTTTCTAATGAGATTCAGCAGTGAACATTTCACTATTTGTTATCCAGATTAGTGAAAAAAGTCACAACTGGTAATTTCAGGTGTCAAGATGAGAAGAAATATAAAATGAATTTGAAATTGACTAGCAAATTGGATTAGTATTATTTAGTTAAAAGAAAGGGTCAATATATGAGTGTTATTGCCAATAACCTTTCCACCATGATATTTTTTTTTGTCCCACATATAAGCTTGGTATTGATATTTTCAACAGACTAAACTGTTTTACTTTATTTTTATTTACAGCTTTTGAAAGAATTTCTCTGAGTGTGTTCATTGTATTACGAGTTGGAAGTCCATAACACTAGACCATCAAGCTTTCTTCTTGATTTGTATTCTTGTTGTTGTTGTGTGGGTTTTTTTTTAAATATCTTAAATATCAACATCACAATTATTTTGAAACTTTCATTGTGTTTACCGACCTCTCTCGGCCAAGTTCGAAACTATTACAAATGCGACTACCCTGTCATCTAACGGCGTTTTGGAGAAGCATGTTCACGCTTGGCTAGTGCCGGCAGAGGTCGCGTATGTTCGCGCGACGAGTACCGTGCAACCGGTACGGGCCAATGGGGGAACGCGCTCATCACGCCACTGCTCCGGCCGGTGCCGCACAATGGTCCGAAATGTTTCGAAAATCACGCATGACGTATTGTTTATATTTTCTACTTAATGTAAATTTGTTTCTCGTCAATTTTTTTTTAATCTACTCAGAGCGATCCTGTAGGCCTCAGCCACTTTTCAAAATGGGTACCAATATTTAGTGGCTCTATTTACACTAATGGGGAAAATATGTGCATGCAGCCAGTCACGTCATTTATTTATTTATTTATGTCAAAAACAGTTAAAAACTGCGTATGACGAGCTATGGGGAGAAGTGAATTTTGTGCACGTTTTCATAATTCTGTGGTCTCTATCCTAATCCATATTCTAGTCGAATTTTGAATAGAGAAAAGAGAGGTTTTTTTTCGAGTTTTGTTGACAAAATATTCGCTCCTATATAATAAAATATATTTTCAAAGGTAAATTAGCTATAAATTCCTGCCCTGAACCCTCATGTTCTTCATGAAAGAATAATACTTTTTGCCGCGATAATATGAAAAACGATAATTTGAATAACTATATTTCCCACTGAAATTCAGAAGACGTGCACAAATAATGAAGTTACATTTATGTCCAGAAGCAAAACAAGGGACCATCTCAGCATTTGCTCAAGGATCAGGGAAACTGGACGAAAAACCTGATCGAGATGGGGGCCATCAACCCAGAAACTGTGGTACAATACTTGTTACAGGTTCTTTAGAATTATACAGTCCAAATGATAAATAATTACATTAACTATCATTGTTAAAATTAATTCTACTTTCCTTTTTGATGCTCGGTATAGTCTCGAATTGTATAGAAACAGTTATGCAGCAGAAAAGATTTTACTTGGGACTTAAACTTTTCTATTGAATTTAATCGTTTAATGTCTTCTGGCAAAGTGTTGTAGAGTAATGTACATGAATTGTATGTGAATTTTTTGTAGTGAGCTGTTGATACTGCCACCTGGTGAATATGATTACTACGTCGTGTGTTATACTTATAGACATCGGCGTTTGCTGAAAATATATTCCCGTCCTTAAGTAAGTCATTTTTGACAAAAACTACTGATTCGTAAATCAGGAGACAAGGTAATGGTAAAATTCGTAGATTAATAAAGAGTGACTTACAAGAATCACGTGGGTTGGATTTGCTTATTATTCGTACAATTCTTTTTTGTAATCTGAAAGTCTGTGAACTATAAGATGTGTTTCCCCAAAATATTATGCCATATCTCAGGCGGGAGTGAACATTGGCAAAATATACACAACGAGCTGTATGAAGGCTGACGGAATTTGAAAGAATTCTGAACGCGTAGCATAATGCGCTTAATTTTGTGTTCAATTCATTTAAGTGTGCATTCCATTTGAGGTTTGACTGAATTGATAGACCTAAAAATTTTGTTACATTAACATCAGTCAATGGCACACCGTTCATTTTCAATGGAGTACAGAATTTTTTATTTGATATGGAAAACTGCATTGAAACTGTTTTATTTTCATTTACTTTTAATTTGTTATTACGGAACCAATTTGAAACGTCTGATATTGTACTATTTACGGTTTCTTTGTTGCAAAGAATATTTGTATCATCCGCAAAGAGAACTGTTCTTCCGTTTCGAATCGCTAAGGGCATGTCATTTACGTATAATAGGAAGAGAATAGGGCCTAAAATCGATCCTTGCGGGACTCCACGTACAATTGGCAAAGAACCGGAAAGGTGTGTACATAAGGTTCCATCATTCCAGTAAGGTATTTCTACTCTCTGAGATCGTTGTTTAAGGTACGAACATAGCCAATCTAGAGCAATACCATGGATTCCATACGAAGGTAATTTTGAAAGTAAAATGTTATGATCAATGACGTCAAAAGCTTTTGAAAGATCTAAAAATATTCCAATAGTTGCTTCGTTTTGATCCAATGATGAGGCAACATCCTTAAGAAAAGAAAAAATGGCTGTTTCCGTAGATTTTGATTTCCGGAATCCATGTTGGCAATTTGAAAACGCGTCGTGTTTATTGAGAAAGGTTTCCATTCGCACATAAAAAAGTCTCTGTAATATTTTTGAAAAAACTGACAAAAGAGAAATTGGCCGATAATTTTGAACTTCATTTTTGTTGCCTTTTTTGAAGAGCGGCTTAATCTTAGCTGTTTTAAAAATATTTGGAAAAATTCCGGTGCATAAGGATGCATTAAATATGTGAGTTAACGGGTGTATAATGGCTGGCGCGCACATCTTTAACAAACAATCCGGAAATTCATCTAAACCGGCCGAATATTTATTTTTTAATTTACCGATTATTTTGAGAATTTCATAGGAAGAGGTTTCGGAAACGAACATAGTGTCTAAGACTTTTAGGGAAACGTCAGATGTTGAATTTTGTGGCTGAAAACCCTTAGTGAGATCGACAGCAATTCTCGAAAAGTATTGGTTAAAGAGACTAGCCACTGTTGCCGCGTCGTTCACATCTCTATCGTTATCTTTTAAAACAACATTCTCTACAAGGTTTCTAGTTGGTTTGGTCGCATTTTTTACTACATCCCACATTGATTTTGATTTGTTATTTGAGTTCAAAATATCCTGATCGTGTTTCATGATTTTAGCCTGCCTTATGACTTTTCTTAACAATGATTTGTATTTTTTAAAGTACAGGAGGAAATCTTGAGATACGTTATGATGCTTAGAAAGTTATGTTATTCTATAAGTCATGTTATTCTACATCCAGAAAGCATATCATCAATGACCCGTTAATTAACAGAGGGCCTTGGAAGTGGGAAAACAAATGCCAAAAGCCCAATATAGAAGGGAGTTCTAACCTCCTGTAACCCTAAGCAGGTGGTTTCCGCAAAACATAGTTTTAAAAAGGGTATTAAAAAACAGTAAAAAATTGTATGTGACATATGGAGATGAAGTATAATTAGCATTCTCTCGAACTATCCACGGCCGACTCAAGTTGACCTTGCCAGAAACGCTACCTGTAAGTTTGAATAGGCGTCAGAAATTTAAACAATATGGCACGTACGAACATTACAATAAGTAAAAGTTTAATAAATGTGTCTTTCATAAAGTGTATGATCAACAATTTCGTAGCTTTCCTCATATTCTCAACGTTCGTACTCTTATTGAGATTCCAAAATCTTACTTTACTTACTTTTCACGGCCGAATGGCATATTTCAGAATCTTTCTTCTTCTTTTTTCTTTTTTTTTCTTTCTTTTTTTCGATAAGTTGAATAATTGTGAAAAACTGTTTCAATAACGAATTTAAGATCATCCTTCGTTTTCAGCGTGGCACTTTCTTCCCAAAAGAATTATCCATTCTAACGTGTAAAATTTTTATTTTTATTATATTTTATTTTTCATTTGTCAAAAGCTGAAGCAGTAAACGTGTTTTTTTTTCCTGTTTGAAATAAAGAAAAGGGGACGAAGAACACATTGTCCAGAAGCAGCAAAAGAGGCAGATCAGCATTTTTTCATCAAATGAAACTGAACGAAAACCTTGTTGACAATATGTAAAATGATCGTTACTCTTGTATCTTTTTGTTCGTTTGTTTTTTCTGTTTTATTACTTCTTTCTATTTCGAATTTTCTATTGCTTCTTTTCTAGATTATTGGTTCCGTACAGTTTTTTACTGTTTATTTTTATTTATTGTTATCATCATTTTTTTACTTTTTATTTCCCCTCTTTCTTTTCTTTTGTTTCTCTTTCTCCCCACTTTGCTCCGAGAGTGGTTGGGCGCACTGTGTGGCGCGCGGGCGCGGAGCGGCCGGGGAGCATGGCCCGGCGCGGGCGGTCAGGCGCGACACCAGCGGGGCTTTCTCCGGCCTCCAGCTGGCGGCGGTAACGGTCGCTCACGCACGGAGGCGGGAGCGTGCATCGCCCACGATGTATTTTCTCCTGTCATCGCTGCTGATGGACAAACTCTTAGGGGACGGCATTGGCAATTTTTACATTTTGGTTTCAATGGTTCAGAATGTGTTTGTACTTTAGTTTAATTAGAAAATTTCCAACGAAAACTAGAAATTAAGGTCTTAAAATAGAAAATTGAAAACATCCTATAGGATCATTACATTTTATTGTTGATAGAATATCTCGTATGTGGTAAAAGCCGCATGGGAGGTTTTCGTTAGGTGCTTTCAGAAAAAGATCACAAAAAACAAACAAACTCGTTTTTAATACTATTATATAGAAAGTGTAGAATGTTTAAACTTAGTCGAGTGTACATTATTAGTATCAAAATGTATTCTTCCTTCCTCCCGTAACATTTCTTTTTTTCACATGATAGGAGACCGTCTAATATCAATGATATTGTTTGTTTCTTTCTTTTTGTTTGCACGTTAGCTGGCTTTGGAGGGTGCTGTCGTTTCTTGCACTTTCGAGAAAAAAGGTAAAGAAATAATTTGCAGAAAATAAGTTGAACAAATTGAGAATATCAAGGACGTTTCCTGTAAAATACCTACGAAAATTAAAATATCTAATTGATTTACGGAACGGCACGATTAATTTTAATCCTGATGTATTTTACAAAGTTCAAAGCTTCGAATCTCTCAGAGTCGTGAGTGATACTTTCATCCATCCATTAAGACTTCCCGATTTTCCGACACAAAATTACTCGTATACCCTCGCAACCTGCAACAATTTTAACCACCTTTCGAACAGCAGTAATATATGAGGTTGAGAAGTAACAGCTCCAAAGAACCTTAATGACAGATGGTGGTATCGCCGTTTATTAGAACAATTTTTTAAAATTCTATTTGCAGAAATTGTAAGACCAATTATTTTACTAAAGGATAATGCCGGCGGTGCAATTGCCGACTCCGCTCTGGAAACAAGGTGTCGATTATAGATGGAAATTTCGTAAAAATTTTACTACAATTTCGGGTGCTCAAGTCAAATCTCGCTGTCACTCACTATTTCTCATTGTCGGATTCAGGGAGAGGGGCGTGGGGGGGTACATGATAGCTGCGGCCGGTGAGGCTTATGCGACTGGGAGTGGACCTATCTTAAAAATACTACTTATAAACTATCTTAAAATTAGGTACTACAAAAATTGCCACTTTGGGCATTGGCTAGTATTATACAAAAGGTTTTGAGAGTGAATTCTAAAAAGTTCTTGATAAGGGTCGCTTGCTATTTACCGAATGACGAACATTCGGCGCTCGCCCTACCCACCGCGTGTCGGTCTTTTGGACACATCAAAGGGAGCCAACATTCGCCGAACACATCAGCTGGTCGGGATCGGGCGAGCAGTAGCTCGCTGCTCGGCGAATGGCGAATGTGTGGAGCCACCTTTACACAGAGGGATGTTCGGAAACAACGGTAGGTATGTGACATAGTTGGCCACTAGGCGACGGGTCGCGTCCGGCTAGCAGCGAGCTCCATCACTGAAGAAGTGCGTCCGCGTTGAGTGAGAATGGCCTGTGGGCGGGTCCAGCCCCCCGACCCCCGCGACCTGCCGCCGCCGCCGCTCATCTGCTCTGCTACCCCCCCCCCCCCTTGTTTCGCCCGCGAACACCTTGCGGCCGCGCCGCGCACCCTCCCGCGGCAGCTGGCCGGCGCATTCCGCACGGGCGCCCCCTCCCCCTCCCTCCACCCCCCCCCAACTGCTCGCGAGGCCACGAGCGCTGCTCTCCGCGCGAGGGGTGGCATACGCGGTTCCGCTCAGGGTCACATAAAAACACACACGCACACACATGCACTTTCACACGCGCGCCGGCAATAAAGAAACTGGCACAGAGCATCAACTGATGACACTGCAGTGCCACTGACCGGGAGGTCCTAGGGTTCCACTCTCGACGGTGACAGGATTTTCGACTACCAAGTTGCTTGGTTGAGTTCAGTCGCGGTCTGGAGGAGAAGTCCAGCGGTCAGCTGCTCTGATCGGTAGATTTTCATGGTTTCTCCGATCAACACCAAGCGAATGCCGGAGTAGTACCGGAACTAACGGGCCACGGACGCGCGCGCGCGTTCTTTCCTTTCCCTTACTTGTCCTATCGTCACTGGCGGATCCAGGGAGGGCACGGCGCCCATGCACCCCCCCCCAATGCTTACGTTTTTCGTTTACCTTCCTTTATTTAGCACAATTGATTTAAATATTTATTTAATAATTTTAGAATTATGTAATTATTTAAACAATAATATTGTATAGTTTAATTTCAACAGAAAATATATAATATGCAATATAATAACAAATGTTTATTATTTAACAAAAATCTGCAATGCCCCTTCCCCCAAAAAAAGGTTGGGCTGGATCCGCCGCTGCCTATCCTCACCCTTACTTACTTTTACACTTACATGCAATACACTACGACACTTGTCGGGTGACCAGTCGGGAGCTTAAGAGCTTCTCCCGGCTGGAGTGGTGCCCCACTGGTGGGAGATATCTGATCAAGGGGAAACCCCGCTAGTCGACGGTAGGTCGGCACCGGATCTCGCCAGCCAGCGGGGGAAGATCACCGCCATTTCCCTCAATAAAAACATGCAGGACTTTGGCAGTTGACGCGTCTGGAATCATTAATCAATCACTCACACAGGCACGCACACACACACAACCATAAACGCCCATCCACAAACAACTCGCTAGCGCCCTCGTACGTACACACACTCACAAATACACTTACACGTGCACAAACACTCACACGTGCACATAAACATGCTCCGCACTCATACAAACACTTACAGGTGCGCGCGTACGAACCAACAACCACAGAATCTGTCAACTTTTGATGATTTAGTGTTTGATGTTTTTCTGTAAATATTGCAAGTTGCCACGCTCAATGTTGAAAGATTGGATTATTTTTTCTTCAAAATATACTTTTATTTTGAAATAAATTTATGATTGGAATCCTTTGTACCAGATTTTTGTATCTGTGTACTCTTGTAGAGAAAATTATTTTAATATGTATTTATTAGTTCATTAGGAAACGACTATAGGACAAATTTTGAAATTTTCATGCTTTTTTTCGGCAAGTCATCACAACATAGTTGAAAATACAATTTTATATTTGCGTATTTTTTCTGGTAAGAACTAGAGTACACAAAAGTTCAGATCGGGCCGGAGTAAGAGTTGCTGGCCTGGAACTAAAGTGGTGAATGAATCATTTTGGCTAAAATTCAGATTATGGTAAATTGGATCTGAACAGGTGAACATCTACACATTATAAAGTGGTCATATCTTATTTGTCGTTGTAAGTGTCGCATTATAACAGTACCACTTTAGTATTGGGAGTTGGTTTTCATGTAAGTCAGTGCTTTAGTGGTCTAAGGCGCATTGTACCGTAAGTACCATAGACCTCTTTAATTATTTGATATTTATTTGGTCAAAAAATAGTAAACACTGTATATGACGTATGGGGGAGGAGATTATCTGGGCACATTTTCTTGCGGTCCAAAATAAATAAATAAATAAAAAGAAGAAGCGAGATGGCTACATTATTTGAAAAACTAGACATCTTCGTTCCCGAGTTATAGAAAACATAATTACAACGGTAAACGAACTGCTGATGTGATTTTTCTGCATTGCTAAGAAAATTGTAACTCACCCTCAGCTCTACTCCTACTACTAAAAGCAACTAGTGGTGCTACAACAGCACTTACTTTCCCGTATTAGAGGAAACAGCTAAGTAGTACTGTAATATTGCACTTTATGCGCTACTAACATCTTCGCTTGGAACTCACTATTTCCATTGCAGTGTTGTCAGAACTATGTGAATTCTACAACTTCACAAAAATAGAATGCAAAAGTTTTGTAACCCTGTATTGGAAAACGAAGCCTGATACCCTGGAAATATAGAAATGCCTTCCATTGGGCCATGATTAGGGAAGAGTATTTTAAAACCATGCAACAAATTCTCCACTCACTACAAATGGTACAGCATTTGGTGCAAAACTAAATATTTGCCTGCAAATATCAACATAAATTAGACAATTATAACTCCTTTTCATACAGCTCCATTAGGTCACAACAATGACACTAATTCACAGATATTCGCGAGCGCAAAGTGAATTCCATTGTTGCAGACCCTGCATTGTCGCTATTCTGAGAGCTATTAATTCTTTTTACTTATTTCAAATATTTCAAAATAAACTATTTCTAAAATATTAATGTGTAAGTCTATAACAAAGTTCGAATGTAAGAAACGAAGAAGGAAATAATATACAAAATTGCACATTCTAATTTACGACGCATCCAGCTGTCCGAAGCGCAGTAAATTTACAGCGGCCTATTACGTTTGTCACAAAATTAAAGAAAAACTACTCGTATTTTGAAAAAATTAAGCATGACCGTATTTATTTTATTTATTTATTTGTCAAAAAACAGAAACAGAATGGCACAGACTTTCCCGTATTAGTTTTCTATTTTCCTGGGTCTTAGCTAGCTATTCGGAATTGCCACATACTCTTTCTTGCCAGCTACCATCTATCATCGCCAAAAGTACATTTTTTTGTCATTTTCTTAATTTTTCGGTTTCCTATTGGTAGAACAGAAACATTAATTTTAGAATATTAAAGAACACAAAAACCTAGCCGTAAATGGCAATTTTCGTTTAAAAATTATGTGCCGTTTAAGAGAAAATGGCGTTTTAGCACTACTAAAAATGCGAAATTTGAAGCTCATTTTCACAGAAAATTTTTGAGTTTTCAAAATACTTTATTTGAAGTTATTTGAAGCACTTACACTCACAAATATAATCATCTTTACAAATTGCGGATAATGTGCATATTAAAGATGTGAGAGATCTTTCAAAAAATTTACATTTATATAATTTTTGAAAAAAAAACACCTCAAAATAAACTTCACGCTATACTAATGAGTGTAATTAGCACTATCCGTTACAAAAGTTTCAAGAAAAAAATTGCAGCCATATACGAGAAAATGACGTTTGAGCATTTCTGAAAATACCGAAATTTGAGCTACTTTTCACAGAAAACGGTAGTGTTTTCGAGAAACTTTACTTGACATTATTTAAAGCATATATACTCGTAAATATAATAATGTAAAAAAATCGCCGATAATGTAAATATTAACGACGTGAGAGACAAGTAAAAAAATTTACATTTTGGTAATTTTTGAAAAAACCAACCGATAGACCAAAATGGCTTTTATGTCATTGATAGAGTATTTTATTTGAAGAAAAAATCTCTATCTTCAATTTTGTAGTTGGAGAAAGACGCCGAAAAAAATTCAAACTTTCACAATTTTCGAAAATTCAGAGCTGTACGTGAAAATCGGACCTATGCCATGTTAAAAAGTGTATTTTCCTTTATTCATACAAGAAATTTAAAGAAAAAATTTGAGCCGTTTTTGAGAAAATGTTGAAAATCCCCGGGGGGCTTCGTGTAAAGTACCCCCAAATTTTAAAGAATCTTTTTCAAAATCACAAAGCTTCGACTAGAATCAGATCGACTGGGGAATATCAATTTTGAAGAAAATCGACCGAACGGTTTAGGCGCTAGCGTTGACCACAGACGGACAGAATGCCATCAATCGATTTTTAAGTATAAAGAAGCAACAAATCATGGATTTTGACCACACCACGAGATAGAGGATTTTTTTTTCTTAATTTAGCAACTGGTTTTATCCACTTATTCGTTTTCACGGCCCGGCAATTAATTTTTTTCCGCCGAAAATTGGCCATTTTTTCGCGCAGCATTACATAACTTTCCCTATACTACGTATATCACTCCGTGTATACGTACGTATACGGGAAAGTAAAAAGGAGTGCTCAACAAAACGCGCGCATAGTGAAGCTAGTTCCAGGTTAGACAGTTGAAAATGACTCCCATTCGATTTGTCTACACAGTGGGCCAGAGAATCGGTTGTAGCGTGCCGTGCACACCCCTGCCCCATTCGATCTCACCCTGCCCTGCGGCAGGTCTTTCGGCCGGGCCGCGTGGTCTGTGGCAACGCGTTGCTTCTTGTAGTGCAGCGCGATGCTTTCTTGTCGGCCGACGCGCGCGCCTCGCCGCGGCGGGGCGAGGGAGACTCCGCCAGCTGCCGTCCCTTCGGCGCGCGCCATTGTCCCTTGAGACGACGGCGCCATTTCTTTCCCAAACAGATGCTTCTCCGCCCGTTCTTGGCGTTGACCGAGCGGGGGGAATCGCGACAGCTGTTCTCCACGTAGGTGTCATTTGTCTGCTTTTCAACTGTTACTTATATTAACGCCGTATTTATTTATGAGATTCTTTTTACTCATTTTTTCATTCACAACGTACATTTCACAACACACTAAAAGAAATTTATTAAAAAAGGACTATAAAGTATTACTTTATCTACGGGAGGAAGGTATTACTCACCAACGAATATATGTAGGAGCGAGTGAGATATCTTTCTCGAGTTGCTAAAGTATCTTTTATCCTGTGTGTAATATTTTGGTGTACTTTATCCCAATTTTTAGTAAAATACTAAGTAAAAAATGTTAGTTTACATCAGGAAAAATAGTTTGCGGCGCCGCCACCCCAGGCACCAGGCGGCACGATCTTGGGCCGGAACGCCCAAGACTCTGGATATTTTTTTTTTTTTCGTCGCTTGGAGGTGATGAAGAGGTTCTGTAGCAGTATATTATTGATCATTAAGAAGCGACATTAACTTTATGAATAAAATAAAAAAATATTATGTTTACCAAATAAAATTAATATGAAATGAAGAATACCTATTGTACAAAGTTAGTCACGTCTTCAAACTTTCGTGACTGGCAGTTGTTTTCGTCTTTAAACTTTCGTGATTGACAGGATGACCATTTCGCGAAGGATATAAATGGTATTAACGTACTCGAAAGGCGTAACTGCGCAGAAAAAGACGTAATATTTTTAGTACATTTTTGCGAAAGGGACAATACTTGATTGGTACCAGCGTAATACATGAGAAAATTACTTGTCATTTTAGAACTTCCACGTTTTCGATCGAATTCTACATGAGATTTTGTATAAAATCCTTCTCCTTTTGAGAGTAACAAAAAAATAGTTTAAATTTATTCCTGTAACTTCTACACTTCCTTATGTATTCAAAGGCTTCTCGAGTAATTAGTATGACGTTCTTTAATGAAATACGTTAAAAGTAATGAAGCATCATGCAATAGTCCAATCACACAGCATTAAAGAAACAGCATCGAAATGATTGTCCAGGTTTCTTTTGGGTGCAATCGTTAATAAACGACAGATTACAATTTCTACGCAGTTAATTCGAAAGTTTTTCTCTGAGTTCCTATCAAGAAATCTGGTCTGAAGGGGAGAATACAACTCATTCCCGAACTTTGTTTTGTTATGGAAGACTTCAAGAAACATTTCAAAAACAAGGAAACATTTTCCATGTTGACAATCCACGGTCATTTTTCTATTGAGAAATCCAGAAACTTCCGGTTACACAACATAAGAAAGACCTCGAAGAGGAAGGTCAACAAAATCTTTGCTGAACAATTCCCAGGCTGCGTTTCGTTTTGCAATTGCCTTTTGTCTTTCTTTAGCAGTGATATACTTTGCATAGCTCAGTGATATACTTTTAGAGCTCAGGATTTTGTCCCCGCAACTCGTCTCGAAATCAGCCCCGAATTTCTGTGTTTATCTTGTCAGACTGGTTGCAAGAAAGAATTTAAATTGATTTTTAAAGACCGGTCTGAAAATGGCACCGCATGCTCTGCCTAGGTGCTGCAGCCTAGGAAGTCCTGAATTCAAATACCGAGTCGGATTTTTTCTCATTAGTTGGGCCAACGCGTCCGAGGAATGGCTCGTAGGGGGACTTTTTCACTTTTTTGTTTCCCTTAATTGTTTTTGCCGGAAAAATGCCATGTCACTCGTCATTAGTTTTTTTTTTTATTTCTCATGTAATGGACATCTTTCGTTTCAAAGCTCGTTTCGTTAGGGCACGTCTCGCGAGCGTTGAAAAGTCTTTAATATTAACGTAACACGCTCCTCCGCATGTTAGGGCAAAAACGTTCTCGCTTAACGATTCAACATAAAGCAACGACACTTGGTGAATAGATCTCGGGCCTGGGGCGGTAGCGCTGCAAACAATTTTTCCTGACGTAAACTAACATTTTTTTACTTAGTATTTTACTAGAAATTGGGATAAAGTACAATAAAATATTACATACATGATAAAGATACTTTACCTACTCGAGAAAGATAGCCAATTTATAAATATAACTACATAAATGTAATGTATCAGTTTTTTTTAAATTTTAATTAAGTATCCTTTGTAAAGAAACAGGTTCTAGCCTAAAATAAAAGTAAGAAGAAGAAGAAAGATATCTCACTCGCTCCTATATTGTTGAACCTTAAGTAGGAATAGTAAAATTGTGATAGAAGTGTGGTCAAATGCGTTGAACATATTCTGATATGACTCAAGCGTTTTGGCTTGTTTCATACTAATATTGGTATTGACAGATATAAATGTTGATAGATATTTTTTTAATTTTGTAAATGCAATAAAAATAATAATCTGAATGATTTTTTTCTAAGAAAATAAAACTAATATACCTTCACAAAATTATAAGTTATCATTAGTACGAAATGTACAAAAGAAGAATTAAGAAGTCGAGATCGAGCACTCATTTCGTTTGGTAATCCTAGAGATGCTCCGTTTTTTTTCTTAAGGAATTTCCATAAGAGCAGTACTCAAATTTCCTCACACCGAACTTCCCGTTATTTAAATTAACAGATTTAAATAAACTGAAATTTTCCTACTTCTTAATGTAAGTTATTGAACTGCAAAAAATGTTTTTAGTTTCACAATAACAAGCTTGATTTTCATTTTCTCGTGGTAATCATGTTTCTCTTCAAATAAGATTTTGAAGAAAAAAAGTACTTCTGTTGGACAAGGAGTCAGTCCAGGGATGACCATGGAAATCATGCCCCAACCCCTTAGTCAAAATTTGTTTTGTAATTTTGCTCAATTTATTCAAAATAAATATCATCTAAAGAACTCATCACATCAAAAACAGAATTCCCATTATAAATATATTCCTTATTTTTATTTCAAGTGAATAATAGAAAAATATTTCAAAAATATTTAGGAGGGTCTGACCTGAAATTCCCCCTCCTCTCCACACTGCATTTCTTTCTGGATTCGCTCCTACATGGATTGGAGGGAATGAAACTGAAATTATTTGGAGGCACAACGAGCAGGACTGCATTTCGGTTTATATTACGGGGCATGTGTATTGCAACTTCAAGTGTCGCTTCTGGTGTTTTAGTTTTTTGATTGTCTATCTCCTGTAGAGACTTCATTCCAGGCCGTAGGATGGGCTGCCTTCATCTTGAATCCTAGCTCCAATACAAGGATGGGGATTGGGATGCGGGATGGGGGAGATTTCGGAAATAAAGAAGCTGATTATCGCTCAACGACAGACACCAACGAAATTTCTCGTCTACGCGTATGTATTGTAAATGTCACAAACCTTTCTACTTTAAAACAGTTTTTGTCTAAATTCCGTTGTCAATTTTGTGAAATTTGGCTTATTTTTGAGAAATTTTACATTTTTTCCGTAATTTCTCTGTATTGACAAAAAAGTGACTGTAGAAGATACGTATGCAATACTTAATATAAATTGTAAATTGATATCAAAAGTAAATCAATAAATTTTTTTACATGTTAATAAACAAACGTTTTCTTGTTTTTACAAATTTTAACCAAACGCTCTAAAATACCTCCATATGTTTCTAAAGAAACCCTTTTTTGTTTTCAGTTAGATGGGAGCAATTAAAAAATACGCTAGCCTTTATGTGGAGGACCAACTGACAAAACCCAAAGACTGGATGTTCTTCACCCCATTTCAGCAAAGTTTATATTATTAAATTCAAAGTATAAAATGATGATTGAACGAAGTATCTTGTGTAAATGGAACGTCCATATGAAGGGAAGGTTGTTGAAAGCAATAAAGATGTTACAAGGGTAGACAGAAAAAGATAATTTATTTCTTAATGAGTCCAAGTGTACGAAATATAGTATTTCCAAACCATGCGTTCATATTTTGGCAATATTTCCGTAAACAAACTAATACAGGACTATTTTCTAAATATAGTAGATGAACCTATTCATCCGGTAAAAATTGCACCATCTTCTTTGTTAGGAAAACAAATGTTTCTGCATCATTTTGATGAAAAATGCTTCGTTACTGGATCGTTGTTTAGTTTAGGTTCCTCTTTTTCTGTAATGTTCTGAAGGGTTTTGCTTAATGTGTGACCAAACGCTAAATTTCGAAGTCTCGTCGCAGGAAAACTCGACCTTTTCGGATTCAAACGACAAAAAACAACATTTGTTAATTGATGGAATTAGGGTGTATATTACAATCCAGTGTCCAGTGCGGCCCTGGGATATCGTAAAAAATGAAGCTTCTCAGAATCTTAGCCTACCAGCTGCCCTACAGAATTGGAGAGCGTGCGCTTGTAAATGACGTTCATGACCTCCAAAGTCTACGTAAAAGCCCGGAGTCTTGAAATGAGCGTTAAATTGTGACGACAGGCAGCGACACATTCCACGAATACCAGGGGCAGAATCGCCCCCCCCTTTGGCCAATGACCCCCATGCCTCCGCCCCCTCCGCCCAAAAGGCCTGGCGTTTTCGTTTGTTTTCTTCCTTTATTTGGCAAAATAGATTTATATATTTGATAGAATTATCTAATTATTTAAAAAATAATATTGTATGGTATCATATATACTACACAAATATAATAACAATATAAAATACAACAATATAATAACAAATATGTTTATTATTCAAAAATCTATGATCTCCCCCCCCCCAATAATCAGCTTGATCCTCCTCTGCATTCTACGGGAATGTATGCTTCTGAAGCCAAAATGGTAAAGGTATTATTCATTGGCTAACATTATAAGGGTCATGCTAGTCTGTTTTCTACAACATGAAATGACACCTGTAATAACGACAAAGTGCAAATACAAACTATTACTAGGGTGACAGAAGCGACCGTTAACTCGCTTTCATAATTATTGAAATACATTTCTTATGTCTTACACGATGGCAAAATGAAAACTAGTGGTGCTAAAACAGCACATTCCTTTTCGCCCATATTTTCATGCTAAATTAACCAAAAAGTACTCAAATTTTCGAAAAATTGTACATGACTGTGTTTCAGATTCTATCTTTAAGGAACAGATTTCATTAAAGGAAAAAAATGATCTTTAATATTTCAGTTACAGAAGAAATTTTGAACTTTTACAATTTTCGAAAAAAAAAAGTTTTTCAGCTAACCTGAGACCTGCACCATTGTCTCAAACGTGCATCACACTATCCAACAACAAAATGGAGAAAAAACAATGGAATCTTTTTTTTTAATTTTGAAAATGGTCCAGGGGCTTCATGTAAATTCCCCCCAAAATTAAAATATTGGTTTCAAATTCAAGGGGCCGCGACAGCCAGATTGAGTGGGGAAAATCAATTTTGGAGAAAATCGGCTGAACGGTTTAGTCGCTGGTGTTAATCACATGCGGACAGACAGACGTTTTGCCTTCATTCGATTTTTCGGTGTGAAGGGCCCAGAAAACATGGATTCTGGCTACATCACGTGTTAGAGAATTTTTAGTTCTACACTTAGCAACTGGATTTATCCACTTTTTCGTTTCCAGGGCCCTGTACGTGTTTGTCTGCCGAAAATTCGCCATTTTTTCGCGTAGCATTACATAACTCTCTCTCTCTCAACTCCTTGGCGAGAAAGTAAAAATCATCTGCCGATGCGTTTTCTCCCGGGGTAGCCCCGCTCGGAGCCGTCGGCGCCGGCCGTGATTCATTCAGGGAGGCTGCAGCGCGCCAGGAGCCCGCCGCGTAGGGGAGCGTCGTTCGTGCGTCCGCCGCTGGGCGCGCTGTCCGCGGGCCGGCTGGCGGCACGCGGCGCCGACCGCCGCAGTGTGGGTCGCGGAGGCGGGCAGGACGCTAGTGCTGCTTCGTTCGTTACTCGGTGCGTTCCGGCGCTCGGAGACTGAAGACGCGGCGAGGGGAAGGGCGGTGTCCGACAGAAGCGAGGGCCCGGCGCCACCGCAGAGGTCACAGCAGGTGAGTGCGAAGTGGCGAAAGTGCCGGCGCGGGCCACGTGGCGCCGTGTGCGCTTCCGGGTGAGGGAACGGACCGGGCGGCGCGGCGCGGGACGGCAGGTTCAAGGTCGCGCAGGGGCGAACGCCGCCCGCCGCCGGTGAGCCGGGCAGGTGGAGTCGGCGGCGCGGGCGACCGCCCTCGTCAACGCCGGAAGACCGCGCGGCGGGCTCGTCCTCGACCCGCGTCACGTCACGTGACGGTTGACGCGTGCGGTGCCGCCTTCGTCGTTATCGCCCAGCCGGAGACAATGCGTGTGTACGATACGTTGCCTCTCCCACGTGCGGTTAGCGGCTTTCGCCTGGCAGCTCGCAGACTGCTGCGGCCAAGCTACGAAATGCCGATGTGGTTGGTGCATTTACGGCTCAGTTGACTGTGAAACTTTTCCTGAACTTAAACACACTTCTGTTCGATATGCTATTAATATATTAGCCCCGTCAACAATACATTTTATTGACATTAAAAATAGTTTAATTTAATTCTTAAAAAATGGAGGAATAAAAGAACGTGATGTAAAAATACATACAAAATTGTTGTATTACTAGTTTGACAAATGTATTGTATATAAGACAAAACGTGATTTGAGTGGGTTATCAACATACGGAAACCACAGCCTCTTATAAAAGCTTGTGGTTTTGTAAAGGGGCGAGAAATTCGTCCCAGGCTCAGTACCATCATCTTATCCGGCATTGAAAATCGTTCAGAGAAGGTCTTTAAAGTTATGTGCAAAGTAATATCTTCAAAGACTAGTTTCTCCGTTACCTTATGACTCATTATAAAATTACTTTTATATTTTTTCTTTTTAGCAAGCGAGACTTCGGTTTTTTAGAGTGTAAAATTTGCGAGCAGTTCGTGTTTGCGTCTTCTGTTTTGTAATGTTAAACAGCTCACAATACGATTTTTCCGACATTTTTGTTCCTACCATCCGGGAGAGTTCTTTCACGCATACTCACGCATGCTTAGAAGCATTGGTCTTGGCTTGTAACTTTCACTTCCCGACTGTCGGGACTGACTGGCTACGTAACACTGTGGGAATACACGGCGGTAATATTGAGCTAAAGGATTGGCTACTAACACATGACTGACAAAATTTAATCGACTCTTATCCATTTTCCATTAAAATATATTTTACATTCGTAAAGAGAAAAATAGTATAAAGATGGTAAGACATTACAATGCGATTAAAAATTTCGTGTCTGAGAGCATTTAAAATTGCATTAGTAAACGCCGAAATCTTCTCCGGAAGAGCTTATATTGGTTATATTCATTACAACTAATATAATAATTTATTATGTGAATTTAACCCACTTTGGTTACAACACCAAAATAAAATGTACTACAGATATTGTTGAAAACTCGATCTTCAGATTTTTCTGACAGGGATAGAGGATATGTCGTAAAACTAGAGAAAATACTCAAAAAGTGAGAGAGATCGTGGGATGACCAGATAATCCTTCAATCGAAAATACTCCTTCATTTGTCTTTAAATATATCCTTCAATAAACGTAGATATATTTACAAATGAACATAATTTTTTAAAACCGAGAACATGTCAGTTCCAAAAAGTGGAAATTAATGTTAATTTCAGCTACAATTTATACGAATTAGATAGCTCAGCGTATACATTCAATTCAAAAGCAATACTAAATTCTAGTGGCCCCATTTATAGTGGTCTCGATTGGACGGTCTTCGTATTCCAGTGGGGTGTCGACAAACAAGATAGCGAATCACTGCTCCGACAAAGACCGGACCAATGATATTGTCTTATCGCAACCAGTGACATTACGAATTGGATGCAAGAAAAACACATTGCCGGAATTCGTGGAAAGATGACTTGTGTGGAAGTGTAGAACATTGTAAAGAGTCCGACCCGCAAGCTTACCCTCCCTGCCAGTTACGAGAAATATTAACCGAGTTCTGAGAAACAACTAGGCGTCTATTTTAAAATAGTAAATGCACTTAGGGATGATAACCACATGGAGGTCAGTGGTTCATATGAATAAATAAGTAAATACGAATTTGTAAATAGATGTGATAACTAGTTCAGTAGTGAATTTTTTGCGAAGTTCAATGAGCGGTTTGTCGAAAGAAAAATCGCGGTGTTTTGTTCGAAATGCAAAACACCTTGCAAGTAGGTGGTAGGTGGGATCCACAGAAGTACCTTGGAAGGGGGAGCATTTTGAAAAATTTAATTAGAATATTGTAATTATTTAATTCAGATGCATATTTCAGAATTTCTTTCTATACAATATGTATTCAAATATAGATTTCAGGAACTATTAGTAAACAATCAAATTCTGCATCACACCCAAATTTACAACTTTTTATCTACGTAAAGTTCAGATTTGTTTAAATTGTTTTTAATCGTGTAATTGTAGATCCCGACTTCCCATTTAGAGAATTTCTGTTCTAAATCAACTCGTCTACTTTTATTAATATTTTCCCATCTAAAATAGAATAGACATAGAATATTATTTTGAAAATATTATTTTGAAAAAGGACGGGTGTCCCATGTTCCTCTCCCAGCGGATCTGCTTGGTTTTAATTTAAATGAAATGGTGAAATAATATTTTATTGACATTCAATCGTTGAGAGAATTAAAATTGTTCCTTTTTTTTCAGGGTTGACTTATTAGTAACACCCACGTGGCGGTTCATTCCCCCCATTATAAAAGCAATATGTGTAAATGAATTCAACCTTCAGGAAACTAGTATCGGTAGATTGTGCATACTAAAGCAGCATTTTCAAAGCGTAAAAAAAGCATGAAAAAACCCGTTGTGGAGATGCACGTGTGCGTCAATCACTTTTATCCCTCACTCGACGGGCAGACACCTCGCGCTGGGCAGTTTTCCGGGATTTTTTTTTTTTTTTTTTTTTTTTTTTTTCCTGCGCCTCGACTGTGTTCCAGTGACGAGTCGTCTGCTGTATGGTGCGTGAGAGAGGAGGGACGGGGGACGACGAGGACGGGGGCGAGGGCGAGGACGAGGGGCGGCTGTCGAGGACCCCGAAGGTCGCGCCGTGACGCGCGGCGGAGTCGGGAGGTTCTTTTTTATGCGTTTACGTAAAGACCGCGTCTGGCTGGATGTCGGTGGGGCGCCGGCTGTTCTCTCTGGCTGGCTGTAGGGCGCGCTGGGCGTGCAACGGAACGAGTGAAAGACGCGCTGTGTGAGGCGATGGGTTGATGGCCCGTGCAGTGTTACACATATGAGGCGCCACGCCAGTCCCCAGCCGGCTCTTTCACGCTAACAGGAGTGGTGTTTAGAACCGTTCGGGTTAGACTTGTTGGAAATTAATTATCGTTAACAAAAATGCGTCTTGTAATTAGTCAGAGCCTAATAATAATACAAAATATTTATAGTATGAGACACAGTTTAAACTGAAGTTGATTATCATGCACTTAAGGGAAACAAATGGGTTTTCAAAGTTTTAAATAGAAGCCTTCTGATGAGGTGTTTATGACTTGGAATAATTTGACGTTGAGATCTTTGTCAACATTTAATATTTCAACGATTTGTGGCTTACGATGACCTGAACATGAACTGTTCTGTCATCTTGGAGCCCGAATTTGACCTCTGAATAGTAATCGACAGTTGTGATGACCCCTGAAAGCCCCTAATCCTCGAATGAAAAGATTGCTCAAAGCAATTTTAATTCTTTTCATCCTTAAAAAAATAGCCATCAAATCCGTAATTCATTTCTTATCCATTGTATTAAAACTTTCTCTAAATAACTGATAGTTATCTATATTTTTTCTTAAATTAAATTTTCAAAAAGTAAATTAGTTGCTTCAAATGTCACTGGCTTACGGGGTCTGATCCGAGCAAGATCTTACTGAGATCAAAATATCCCTTCACTTGCATGATCCGTTGAGAGGAAACTACTTCCACTAAGAAAGGTATTTATGAAGAAGAAAGTTGGTCTGTTCTGTTGCAATTTTGAAGTGCGTTCTCTTTTCTGAAGGGACTACCAGACTAAAATGATTTACTCGTTCTGATCTTAATTTAGACGTGTGCTTACCTTCGGTAAAGAACCGGAGGCGCAACTGTCATTTGTTGGTTATTAATTTTTATTTTCATTGCAATTGTTAAAGATAATTTTTGTTTTACCAACATATCCTGTTTGACCACCGAAATAAGATATTATACAATCTATTCATATGTCATTATAGTATTCTGCATACATTAAGAAGAGCTGAATTAGAAGCGAATGATTAAATATCTCCAGATGAAACTAATCTGGTGCGTTTTCGCTAAATGATTAGTCCTTCCCCAACGAGAAGTCGGCAAAATAAGAATTTTCGGGTTTTCTAAATTCATCAAATAAGATTTTGTTTAATATAAAAAGTTCTACTCGTTAATTTTTTTTTGTCGTGTGGTTGCGAAGGAATATTTTCTTACCTTTTTTTGTGATACCAAGGATATACAGCCTTTATACATTGTGTTATATAATTGTAATTGGGAAATAATGTGAATGTTTTTTGTTCTTGTAAATTTCACAGGGGTTTGTTAATAACTGGAAGATATTGAAGCGACCACATTTTTTATGTAAATAAGCGTTTGCGATTGAAGAAAATTCGTATACGTACTTTTGCAAACGAGAATTTCTGGAGGACATTTTAAGAATTTCGCGAGAAAATGTACTCATATGTACATTACAACAATATTCAGTAGTTAATCTCGTCTCGAGATTCTTTTTCCTCAATAATCCGATGAATGTTTTCTTTTTCTTTCAACAATCATGATATATTTAGGACAAAAACGTCAATCGTAGAGAACTGGCTCCCGGGGTAATTTCAATAATAGCCACCTGATCTGTACTATTTATATCTAAATTAGCCGTACTCTGTAGTTCTCTGCAAGTGAAAAAAAATATAATAGCTCTTTAATTGACTGTTTGAACTCTGGAACGAATGAGAGGAATTCGAGAACGCAGAGCTTTCATTGGCCGACCGGTCGATCATCCCGGCGAGAGAGTCTGGCAGCAGAACATTCACCTCGGGAGAGCGCGGGAAGGTCACGTGAGAATTCATTCATGGCGCTCGTCTGCATCATTCATCGTTGGAAAATAAAATATTAAAAAAAAACAAAAGACGCTGTGCCGGAAAGCCGCTTACCTAAGGACGTTCCTCTCGTGGAAATTCAGAAAAGGAAGAAACAGAATCATCCAAAAAGGAAAAGGTGCGTGACTGGCCAGAAACGAATGCAACGATTCCTAAAATTAAAAAGAAAAAAATCATATGAATGTAAATTTAAAACTGGTGTAAACAAAACTTCACGAAGTGTTGTAGCCCATTTCAATTTTTCTTCCGTACATTAAATTCCAAAGTCACATCTGGCGAATGAAAAATTGGAATAGTCCACAGTAATGCTACCGAAGTTAAAGGTTAATTACAGTAATTCCCAGTTTTCAGAAATTAACGAGTTCCCTGGTCCTTTGTATTGCTTCTAATTACATCGTGCTGACAGTTTCCCCAACTGGAAAGAGTCCATAGTTTTTACTAGAAACATAAGAATACGTAATATAAAGCTCTGAGGTTATGCTATACAATTATTTTCTCTACTTCTTTAAGTTTTGTAGTAAAGAGTTTTGAAATGCTCTCACCCGAAAAGCCAAACGGTGGTTCAGAATTTCAGTATCGTAGAAGGAACATCCAATGTATTCGCTCTTGAATAAAGTACAAACCGTTGCAAGGGTTGTTTTCCCTGTTGTGTGTTGATGAGGTGTTTGACTCGTAAGTCGTGTTTTCCAAGGAGGCCACCGGTTGACTAAACAGCGGGGACTGAACACTGAATGCCCCCTTGAGCCCTTCCCGCGAGGCCCCTTGGCACCTCGTCGGACTGAGTGTGCCCTCGGCGGCCGCTCTGGGCAGAGCGGCTGCGAAGCAGCTGGCGCCGCAGCCTCCATTCTCCTCCGCACGTGCACGCAACGCGGCCGGCCTCTGCCGCCTCCATCGCCAAAACCGCTGCCTTCCTCTCCGCCTGACTCGGCTCGTCTCGTTTCGTTCTCTCCGCCTGGCTCGTCTCTTCTCGTCTCGTTGTCTCTGCCTCACTCCCAAGGGTCGGATCCAGCCGATCATTTGGGGGGGGAGAGCATGTCTCCTCTGGATCCGCCACTGCTCGCCACTCTCCGCCTCGTCCCTTTCTGGTTAATTTCAAAACGAGCGATTGCGGGCTGTGAGTGAATAATTTTAATCAAAATACTATTGTACTATTGTAGTATTGTAGTGTTGTACTATTTCAATTATTCCTTTTCCTCTCAATTTCAACACGTCAGCCATTACAGTTTTTTTTCGTGTTTATTTCCGTGACCTTTCTTGGATTATCGCCGCCACGAAAGCAGCCTTCAGTCTGTTGCAACAGATTGTAAGCCAGTACGCTGCTCACACATCTCCTTCATTCCCTCTCGCCGCTTCCTGTTACCGCGCCACGGATTTCTTGGGAGCTGCAATTTCCTTTTTCGTATCAGCATCCGCTCCCATCGTCGTCTTTGCCGCCGCCTCTTATCGCTGTGTGTAATTCTCGCAGAATCTTTTAGCAAACTTCAGCCGCCACACCGTCTACTCCACACAGTGGTCGCCGAACTTACAAAAGCCCTGAGCAAAGGTATAATTTTCAATGTGCCCGTGAGCTACCAAAAGAAATCGGAACAGAAATAAGAACTTTCATCAAACTATCTGTAATACACACGCAAAACGTAACAGGCATAACCTCAAATTGACACAATCGACTAGGAGATGAGCAGTGACAGTTGCACGGGAGTACGCCAGTAGTTGCTGGGCGAGTCGACTGTCAAAATCAGCGAAGCAGATCGAACAACTTGAGCTTGACCCACCTGCGCTATATCGAAAATTTCCCTGCGATCGATCATTCGACAATCTGTGTTCTATCAGTTTACTTGACAGTGCGAGCCTTTCATCAGTTTTAAGAAACTCTCATTTCCTGTTGCGACTTCTTTCTTACTTGCTTAGTTTTCTTAGCGTCTGGCCTTAGGTTTATCTATTAGCAACTAAATTCACTATCACATTGTGGAGAAAAATCTGTATTTGCCTTAGTGATTTTTCCTCAATGTTTTCTAGTAGTCTTCTGTCAGATAATTATATTTGGCAATTTCACCTTGGCCGCCCGCCGAGGACTTTTCCGAAGTTTTCACTTGGGCCACCAGGAACTCGAAACAATTGGGGCTGAATCTTTGGTATAATTTTATTGTATTTAAGCGCCAGAAGAAACTATATACAAACAGTCGATTCCGGCTTTGGTGAACTCGGATATAGTGAACTGGTGTCGTTCCACTTGCATTACAAATAAGGATAAGAAGATTCGGTTTTAGTGAACTTGAACCTCTGCTACAGTTGAACGTTGGAAATACGTCCTGGGAAGTAAAATCCTGGAAAAGTGATCAGTTTCGTTAGCCACTTGCGCCATCTCGCTGCCGAAATCATCTCAGAGAGCCTTAGGAGAGTTGGACAGTGTTTCAATAATTTCAATCAATGAAACTTCATTATTTGTGCACGTCTTCTGAATTTCAGTGGGAAATATAGTTATTCAAATTCGTTTTCCGTATTGTCGCGGCAAAAGTACATGATGACGGGTTAAGGGCACACATTTATAGCTAATTTACCTTTGAAAATACATTTTATTATATAGGAGCGAATATTTTGTCAACAAAACTTGGGAAAAACGCTCTTTTTCTTCTATATTCAAAATTCGACTAGAATATGGTTTAGGATAGAGATCACAGAAATATGAAAACGTGCACAAATTTCACTTCTCCCCATAGCTCTTCACACACAGTTTTAAACTGTTTTTGACGTACATAAATAAATAGCGCAAGAGGCATTGGAGGGTGACAAGACTAAATTAAAGGATGTAGAGAAATTACTAATAAAAAGTACGAAGCAAACAATTGAAAATAATTTTTAAAGACTAATAAAGATATTGAAATTTTCAGTTCGTGTTGTTAATGTAATTTGCTGTATCTCTGCAATAATAAAATAAATCGTTCTGGGGAAATTCTATTTAATTTTGACATCGGATATAGTGAACCAAAAACGTTAGTCCCCAGAAGTTCACTGAACCGGAGTCAACTCTGCGCACTTGGGAGTAGTGTTGGCGGCGGCTTGATATTGCAACAACCGTTTTCGGAGTTTCGACTGCTGCGGTAAGGCAGGAACTACACTCCCATTGCTCCCATCTGTTCTTTCTCTCCCGCTCTCCTCCTCTGCGACTCCTCTTCCTCTTAATATTGTCCATGAATTCCTCTCGGCATTGCCAATGCGTCAATGGTTGAACATAAGTTGCGCTGCGGTCCGCACATGATAGTTCTTTGCTTTACCCGACGCCACTGCAATCGGCTGACTCCTCTTTACCACCTCAGCTGACCCTTGTAATAAAAATCATCCCAAATGTTGATCAATTTACGTAAAATACCTTCGGCAATTGTTATTTGAATGTTTGATCATTTTCTTATTAAGTGCGTTTTTTCTTTACGACTTTTCCTCTGAATGTTTGTAGTTCAGTCACGTTGGAGTATCTTAATCTTGGTCCTTTTTTGCATTTGCCATCCTTTTGTGCATTATCCCAGATGACGAGAGGATTAAGACTATCAAAAAAATACTTCGCTCAAGGCTGAGTCACGTGACGATGGTGAATAATAAAATGTGGAAACTGAGAACAGGTGAAATGAGTCAGCAGAAGTGTTAGTCCAAATTTGATCATAATTCTAAATTTGCCAATTCCAAAGACATAACGTGTTCTGATTTTGTGAATGTGTTATAGCATTGATGAAATAATAAGCAGGAGAAATGGCTGAGATCAGTAGATGTCCTGTTAAAATTCTGTTACCCAGCGATAAAAAACACGCTCTTTAACTTCCAAACTACTCCATCTACTTAGTATAATATGCCAAAATCTAGGTTTATCCTACATGTATCCTTTAATCTCAAGTCTTTCAGTACAGCTACTAATCGAACTATTTATCACATTGAATAATTTTAAAGGTGTTTGCCTGGAAGGGCTAGTTCTTCTGAGTCTGACCTCCCCCCCCCCCCCTCCTCTCCACATCGCCTTTGTCGCTATCTCCTGTCAGTCGCCGCTTTCATGTTTTACACCTTCCGCCTTTTCCACCTTCTTTGTCGGCATCCGCCGCCGCCTCCGCCGCCTTCTGCACTCCACCATCGCCGACCGGTGCGTCCGCTCTTGTGTGGCCGGTTTCGCTGCCGCCGCAGTCCATCTCTCCGCGACTCCCGTCCATCCGGTCGTCCGGTCCATCCTTCCATCTCGTCCCGACGGCGACCAAACCGCACTGCTCCCGCGGTAACCGCATCGTGCGGCCTTGTTGAGCGCCATGGTATGCGATCGGATGGCGGCATTCGGAGTCTCGATTTGGATTTGGGTGGGCTCTCTAATGCAAGACTCGTAATGCGTCGTAATGGCATGCAACATTAGAAATCGGAATCGTCAAATCGTCAGCTATTTAAATGTTTTCGTCTTAGGCACGTCCATACATGCAGGTGTTTAAATTTTCAAACTTTCATTAATCTTAAGACGAGTATTTTGTGACATAACTTTCCCAGTTTTGCTTTTAAAAACATATGAATATTTGATAGTCAGGATTATTGTGATCGGCAAAGATCCGATTTAATTGCTTTCAGTTCTACTCTAGAATTCGACAATTTTTCGTTATAGTGTTATACGTTTTTCTCCTTTCAACAGTGCTATCAAAGTTATATTTATTATTAAATACAAAGTTTCCGGGAATCTTCTAAATTCGGATCTGGGGATAAAATGCATCGGAAATGTGGTTACTTCTGTATTGATCATGCTGTGAGCGTCGGCGGCCGTGAGGCAGTTAACTTGTAAACAGTTAAGCTCTGTGGCATAGTGTGAAGGCTGCCATTTAGAATTCTGTGGCTGGCGGTGACGCGGAAGCCCATCTGTGCTGCTGCTGGCGGGCGTGCGCCACTAACCGGCACTGCGCCACTAAAGTGATTACCTCCATTTATTCTTCCGATTTAAACATATAGCTGTACGTGAAGGAGAGGAACACCGGAGCTTCCTTAGGACTTTAATGTTTGGTATTGGGGGCACCCGGTTGGATAACAATATCTACCTCTGCTTAAAGTTCGTGACCTTGAAGTGCAGCTATGTTTAAATCGAAGTATAAACCAACGATTTGCTTGCAGTGGCGCCACTCGGAAGCACTGTTGAGTGGCACCGTGCGAAGGGGCTCTACCTGTCTATATTCAGATTTAAACGCAGCTGCACGAGTTATGTTTAAATCTGAAAGAGAGTGGGACATTGTTACCCAATCGGGAACCCCAATACCAAAACTTTGTCTTAACGAAGCTCCCGTTTGGATGAGTGTTTCAATCTTTCCATCTCGTGACCTTGAAGTGCAGCTACAATGTGATTTTAGTAACTTTGCCCCTTGTATCAGCTGTTTCGCTGCCATCCAATCGGGAGCTTGTATGTCGCTACAATGACGTCACTATGGTGATGTTCAAGCTTCCGATTGGATGAAACAGTCAACAACTGATTCCTGTCAGGAGCAAACTTACGAAAATCGCAGTATATGTTTAAAGCGGAGTGTAGGAACTTGTCTCGTGGATACTCCGCATTAGTGATACGACATCCGTAACAAAATAACGATGTACATAGACTAAAAATAATAGATGTTATTAGACTGGTTTAGTTGCCTCTTTCATCAAAATTCGTGTGCATTAAAATTTAATTTGACAGTGTTCGTGTTCATTAATTCGTCGAAGAAGGGTAAGAGAAGGAACTGACCCTACCCTGTTTGTTAACCACATCTCAATGAGCGAATTAAATATGAAGAAAGAGGAAATACATGGGCATGGAGGTCATCTCGGGCGAGAGAGTTTTATCGATGAAGATAATACAATTTCTTTGGTTCCAACACATGAATAATAATGCTAACATCAGTTATTATTTCATATTTTAACTTTACGGTGTTGTGATCATGGGAATTTTTCATTCAGAAACAAAACATCGGGGAAAGAAAAACATCGATCACAAACATCGATGTTAACCCTCAGCTGGCGTGGTGAAAATTCTAGGACAAGTGGAGTTCTGGCATCGAAAATGATACCACCTAATACCGATGAAACTCAACACTTTATTAGTGCTATATGTTTTGAAATTATATGAATAACGAATAATAATAATAATAATAATAATAGTAATAATAATAATAATAATAATAATAATAATAATAATAATAATAATGCAGAACTGGGCCAGAAATTCTAGGAAAATATTTAATAAAAATTCAAAAAATAATTAAAAGAAAAATTACTGCTGAGAATAATATATTGAGTTATTTAATAATGGAATAAACAATACTCAATGATAACACTTAATAATACTGATCAAATTCATACATAACTTTAGAATAATTATATATTTGATACCAATTTGATCTGGTTGTTATAATTAATTTAATTTAAAAGTTTCTAGTCACTCTATTCTTTCTACATAACGCATCGACATGCCTACGAATTTATGGCACACACACACACACACACACACACACACACACACACACACACACACACACAAAAAAAACCTCCCAGCTCGTGACGTATTCTGCGAGTCAACGACGACAAAAGTGAAAGCTATACAGAAGGGATTAAGAAGAAACGAGAGGGGTGTACACTTTGAGTGGTATCGAAAATGACCCCACAACTCCACTTAAGGGTTAAAAAAACTGCGTTAATTCATAGATATTCCAAACATTGCTACATATTGAAAACATCGACGTCGATGTCGCATCTCTACTCCGCATGCGCCGATCTTGAGGTCCTTGGCATGCCACTTCATTTGTAGACATGAACCGCGTGGGAAAGGAACTTTCACTGCTCTGGCCCTGAAATTTTGATGGACAGTTATGGAGGGGAGCGCAGCTGTCTTCTGGAGCCGCACAACTTCTCCGTCATTCAACTAGGTTTCGTCACGCGCTCGTTAACCGTGACAGTATGTTGTTTTTTTAAATTTTATTTAATTTATTTATTTTTTAGAGAGGGGGAAGGGGGAGAGGGGGAGAGGGAGAGAGATTATTTCCCCCATACGCGTAGGGCGCCAAACGCGTGCCATCGGTTGATTGTTGCTAAACCGCTCGCACCCGCCCACCAATAATACTGGAGAACTTGCAGTGAAGAGTTGTCGAATGTGTTGGAATTACTTATTTCGCGAGGCAAGTTCCACCTTGATAGGTTTTACCGCGCACAGTACGTAGTCTACAGAGTAACCATTTCAGTTAGGAATGTGACATCGAAGTCGACGTTTTAAACATCACTTCGGCATATTACAGACGGTTTTTTAAGATCTATATATTTGGGGGGGGTTATTTAAGGTCGCATCAACTACTCGGTCATTAGCGACCACTATTGTAAGTAACGTAATGACATGATGACACGATATGGTGATGGTAAGGGGTGAAGGACGAACACATACAACCATGCCCGAGGTGGGACTCGAACTCGCCACCCCACGGTCCAAGACCACTGCGGCACTACTTTCTTGGCGATCTCAGCCACGGGACCGACAGATCGATATTTTGTGTCGATGTTTTTTTAAGTTTTCTATGTTTTGTTTGTAAATGAAAAATTCCCATTATCACAATTCGGAAATAGATAAAATATGAAATAACTTACAGTACCAGTGTCGGTTTTTGTGGTCGAACGAAACGAACACTGTACTACCTTACAAAGCAAAAACTGTCGTTCGAGATTATCCCGATGCCCTCCTAATAAACATTTCCTGTTTCGCACTTGGAGAGGCGGTCAGCTCATGAACCCCGGGCCTCCCCTCTTCTACCCGCACCCTTCTTAGGCGAAACGAGGACTGGCTCTTGGAGACGACCCTGGGCGCTCAGGCTTAGTTTTAGTTTTTTAAACTTCAGTTTACAGTTAAATATTAATTGGAAACTAATAAACCCGGCCTTTGAGAAATTCAATTCAGTTGCGCACGAATTTAATGTTATGAGTTACTAAACGAGCTTTAATAATACATCGATGTTTAAAAACGTCCATAGTTTTTGGACGATGTATTATCGAGATTTAATTTTGAAAATCCATGTTTATTAACATCGTTGTTTTGCAAACTGTCACATCCCGAATTTCAACGCTGGGAACTGGAATCCGGCGTGGTAATCATGGGGCGGATCCAGCCAATCATTTTGGAGGGGGCCATCATATTAAATATAGAAGTTTGTTAATATATTGTACATTTATTTATTGTATGTACGATATTATACAATATTTTTAAAATAATTACATAATTCGAACATGAATATTTAAATCAATTTTGACTTATAAAAGAACGTAACAAACGAAAACTCGAGGCATTTTGGTCAGTCACTGTCTGCAGAATTCCAGCAACCGGCTGCTCTGATCGGTAGTTGTCCGTGGTTTCTCCGATCAGGTGAATGCTGGAGCAGTACCCTAACGAACGGGCCACGGACCGCACGTTCAGTCCTCTTCAGTTCTTACAGTCCTCTTCCTTGTCCTATCTCACACACACACACACACACACACACACACACACACACACACACACACACACACACACACACTAACATGCACTACATTACCACACATGCCGGAAGACCGGTCGGGAGCTCAGAGCTTGCTCCGCTGGTGGGAGATACCTGGTTGGGGAAACCCCCGCTAGTCGACTGTAGGTCCACGCCGGATCTCGCCATCCAGCGCGAAAGATCACCGCCACCTCCCGAGGAAAAAAAAAAGCTTTTGATGCTTGGTGGCTTTTGGGCTTTTGGAAGGGACCACGGCCTCCATGCCCGCTCCGCCCCTCCGCCCCCGGATCCGCCGCCGGCGTCGCCCCTGATGCGGCGGGTGGCTATCAGCAGGTGCTGAATGGGCGCGTGCGGGGCCGCGCGTGGGGGCTGGGGCTGCACTGCACCGGGTCTCCGCCGACGGTCAGCGCTGCATCGTAATCCTAGCGGCTGCTTCACGCAAGGTGCCCCTACCCTAGCTTTTGCACGTCGTCAAGAACTATATCATGTACGATATGCACGCGCTTTTGAGCCGATTAGACGATAGTGAAGACTACAGCGCCATAAACCGCTAGATATAACGTACCGATTTGTTTAAATATGAATGCTACTGTTGAGTAACATTTCCTCCCATGTATATATTATTATTAAACTATTTGCCTGATATTTCTGTAAAAATAATTGCAAATAAACAGAATTAAAAGGGGAAAAAAAAAACTTTTGAACCTTTGAGCACGCGCGAAGTCTTAATGTTACGATAGAATTATTCTGTTGGAAATGATGTTCCCAGAATTATCGTGACGTGTGTTAAGATAAATCTCGTGGTAGCGATTATGCAATGTGTTCCCAACTGAGGTAACAGTACGTGCTAACGCAACGTCATGTTGGTGAGCAGCAGCTGAGGTAGTCGAATCATGAAGATTACATTATGGGTATTTAACGTTGGTAGACACAGCACACTCTGCTGCTTCAATACAAACTAAAACTTTGTGTAAAACGCTTTTAAAAAAGTAAGATCATGGTGTTGCCTCTAACGCATATCGTATAATTTCTCATCTTCTCATATGCGTGGAAAATCTCTCTGCTGATAACCCAAATAACCATAATAACCTTTGGAGACAATCGCGATAAGATTCGTCCGCGAGTTTCTAGGATTCTTATTCTTCTCGATCTTCCACGAAGTGAGTGGGGGTCTCAACTAGTTTTCGATACCTCTATTCGTACTGGCAAACGCGTCGTGGTCCGTGGGAATCACACGATTTGTTGGCTGTTAATGTTGAATAGTAACGGTGAATTCTTAATTGCACTCTACCTTATCAGAAGGTTTGGTCGAAAGATGATAAAAATGCTAAGTTTCTAAAATATTTTTCGATGAGGTAGCGATGTCATGAAATCTTGGAATGTTTTACAATCTTCATATCACATCACTGTTTGATGTTAGCTAAAAATATATAGCATTATCAGAGCAATTTGCATCTAGGGAAAGCACATACTAATTATTACCTGATCTGTGGGAACTCTGAAGACCAGGGATAATTTTCCCAGCGAGAGCCCTTGTCTGTCCGAGTACATCTGGATTGAATTGTGTTAATTATTTGACCAATGATACTCAGTGCAAATTATTTGTCATTATTTCGAATTCATTTTTCATTACGAGTGTTAGAATCTCTGTTCTTTCTAGAAAGAAAACTAAATAATTGACGACAATTAACTACTATAGTGTTGATTATGCACATATCGATGTTTTTATTTTATACAATCTTATATGCTGTAGAACAGTAGTATTATATACAGTGGTCCACATAAATATTGGGACACCCGTAAATTTGCTAATATTATGCCGAAACCTGAATAAAGAAAATAATACTTATTTAATGTAAACTATAATTTGAATAAAGTCGAGTGTGAAGAGAGGGAAAACCTGTAAAATAATTATTTTAACAATATATTACATCAAAATGAGTAATTTTAATGTGAAAAGACCAAGTTCGACTTCAACAAAAGTATTGGGACACTGAATATCAGGATAATTTGAGTGCAAAATATGGAGTGGAGTGAGCCTGGGAAAACGGTACAACTTTCCGAAACCTTGAAAAGGACTCAGTTACTTTCTTGGTTGCGTGGGAACCAGAAGGAAGGACAATAGTGCACAGAGGAAAAAATGTTAGCATTAATATGCGTCATATAGTTGTTGATATTTCAGCATGAAAAAGGAAACATCAGAAAAATTGCGAACATGTTTCGAATGAAAAGAACAACAGTGTATAATAATATTAAACGCTACAAAAAAAGAAGAAAGGATTGAATATAAATTTCAAACGGGGAGTCCTAGAACATTTTCTTCCAGAGAAGAAAATAACATTTTGAGAAAAATTAAGAAAAAACGTTTTATTACAGCGACACAGATTACTGCTGAAGTGGAAACTGAAATTGGAAAACGTGTGCATCCCGAAACTGTTCGGCGTGTTTGAATAGAGCAATTTCCACAGCAGAACGCCAGACGAAAACCGCACATCAGTGCAGTTAACATCAAGAAAAGAATAGCGTCCGCGAAATACCACATTCTGAAGGACGAAGACTGGTGGAAACGGGTGATTTTTGCCGACGAGAGCAAATATAACCTGTATGTGTCGGATGGACGAAGTACCGTGTGGCGGAGACTCAATGAGGAGCTCCGAAAGATTAATGTTAAACCGACAGTAAAACACGGCGGTGCAAATGTAATAGTTTGCGGGTGTATGGCAGCCAATGGAGTGGGAGAATTAGTATTTTTGGACAAGATTATGGACCAACATGTATTCTTAAACATATTAAAGGACAATCTCTAGGAGTGCAGAAAATTTGGGACTTTCTGGGTCATTTCAATTCTACCATGACAATGACCCAAAGCACACTGCCCATCTTGTGAAGCTGTGGCTTCCCAAAGTGCTCCACCCTCCTCCACAAAGTCCAGACATAAATCCCATTGAACATCTGTGGGCAAAATTAGAAACTGAAATACGCCAGAGCCCTATTATTAACACAGAACATCTGAAATAACGAATACGGGAGGAGTGAGGGAAGATTTCCTCGGATTATACCTGAAATTTAGTAGAAAAGATGCCAAAAAGGTTAAAAGATGTCATTAAAGCTAAAGATGGGCCCACAAGATATTAGTATTTTTTTATTCAAATTTTAGTTGTAAAAATTATCAATGTCCCAATAATTTTGTTGAATTGCCAAGGAGCAAATAGTTTTGTAATATGTAAATAGACTTTATTTTTTAGATTTTCTTAGCGTTTTTAATAGTATCATGTATGTGATTATTCTTCGTTATTTGGTTTCATCATTTAAGTGTTTTATAACATTAATACGATTTTTATTGGAGAAATTATTACAAAACTGCCCCTGTCCCAATATTTTTGTGGGCCACTGTACAATAATACTGATTTTTTACTCAGTAATATCATTTATATGACAGTTACGAATTTTTGCAAATTAGGAAATGCTGTATCTGAATCTCAAGTCTCAGTCTTCAGAAAGTTGACTTTGTTTTCCTTGATCCATAGTGAAAATCCGGAGGCGGTCTGGATTAGGACGCAATGGCGGGGACGCCCCGATCGTTTCGTCTCAAGCGGTATACGATGGGGAAGCCAAGAAGCTTCGGCGTTTAAAATGGGTCATTTAGGCTTGTTATAGTTACGTTATGTATTAATGTCGATGTAAGTTGGCTATTGAAGGAGTAAACCGAGGCGATAGTAGAAGTTTATAACAAACGGACTATTGTTACGGAGCCTAGTGGCATTAGATACTTTTCATGATACAACCTTTCTATAATAAAAACCGTACAAATAACAATGCTTTGATTGGGAGTACTCTTAAGCCATCTTTTGGGTAGACTGTTTACGGACGGCGGCCGTTGAGAGTGGCTTTTGATGCCGCTGTTTGGTTGCGTTATGCCGGCGCAGCAGTACGGAATTACGAACAGATACGGTATACTGATTTTGTATTCCCTTGAGATGTACGGTTATATTTTGAGTGTAAACATCTTTTTCTACGTCATATTCCTGATGGAATATAGTAAACCTTCGTTTGCACGAACTCGCTCAACACTAATTTCGCTACAACACAAACAAAATTTGGTTTCCGACAGGGAAACTTGTAATAATCGGATAATACGAATTTTCATAATATATTTCATAATTAATTACGAATTTTAATTACGTATTTTTTCTGCCTCTTGGGGATTCGTGTGCTTAAGGATTTAGTGTAATATGTTCCGAAACATTGGCAAACTAAAATAAATTTAATTTACCTGACCAACAACGCGTGATCTGCACAGGAAAATCGTCAACATGTGGTCCATATAAACGTTCTAATTTTGATAACGTTAGTTCATTAAATTGCGCATTGTTCCGTGCGTCAGTTGTTTTGTTTCCTGTAGCAGCGAAATCACTTCCCGCCGCCCCCTGGGCTCGCCTCGAGGATCTCCGAAGGCCGGCTACGTGCCGTGCGGACCCCCCCCCTCCCCCTCCGTGTGGCCAGGGGAATCGGTCTTTTTGCTCGCGCCGCGCAGCACCGCCGAGTTATCCCTCCCGTGCGTTGCGCAATGCGCCAGGAGCAGCGGCGGCGCTGGCGGGCTCTCGCGGGAGGCGAAGGTGCTGCGCCCTGCACCGCCCCCCGCCGCGCCGCCCAGTGGGCCGAAACTCAACTGCGGCGCGTCCGAGGTTAAGAATGAAGGACAGAGCATGATGGGCTTTTCCGGTAAATACACATCCCTTCCCATTTTTAAGATTTCAAAATTGTTTTAAATCATCTTTAACAAAAAAATAAACATAATATAAAAATATTCATATTGTAATCTTTGTTTATAAAAATATAAAAATATTCATATTGTAATCTTTGTTTATAAAAATATATAAATATAAAAAATTTAAAAAAATTTAAAAATATTCATATTGTAATCTTTGTTTATAAAAATATATAAATATAAAAAATATAAAAATATAAAAATATTCATATTGTGATGTAATGAAATTAATGACCTGATGATGGAGACATAAATAGTCTCCGAAACGTTGTCAAGATAACAAATATATTTTGTTTATGACTGTCTATAATTATTTGGAACTTTTTTATAATTCAACATATCAATAGAGACAGTCTATAGTTGAAATTGATACATCTTTAACATAATTTTGTCGTAACAAATACATGTCAGAATGTAACAGTGACAATACGTCGAATATATTTTATTTTTACTATAAATCGCGGGGAGTATCTTTAGAATTTACACGTAAGCTTCCGCGGCTCGAGTCCAGAACTTCTCGGCTGTCTTTGGTCGGAAGGACGGTCCCGGTAAGCTTAGAGTACGAATTCCGTTTAGAAATATAATTAGAGTTAAATAGGTTTAAATATTAATAACCACTTGCTTTCCCCCAGTATGGAGCACTTTGTCACTCTTCTCGGCGTCACCCGGACAGCCGAGAAGTTATCTTTAGAATTTATTAACTTTTGTAGGAAGGAATTCGTTCGGCTGTTGGATCAACCATAGTTGCGGTGCCACTGGTTGGTGTCGTACAGTGCTCAGAAAGTTCGCGTTCCGTTGTTTAAGGGTCATCCAGAAAGGGGGGAGGGAGGGGTCTGAGGCAGCTTTACTCTGCGTTACATAGGGGTAGGGGAATGCGTAAGAAGGGGGAGAGGGGTATTGAAAATGCTCGAAATTGCGTTATGTAATTTTTGGACGGCCCCTTACCTGTGTTTGTTCGCCTGTTACCTGTGTTTAGTTGTTTTCTTTTTGAGATTTATAATTTTCATCACGTCAAAGTTACATGAAATTTCTTTGCTTTTGCTTTTCTTTGCGTTTGCTTTTCTTCATTTTGGTTTTTAGATTGTGGTAAATTTATTAGCTTGTAGTATTTTAAATTTAATTTCTTTTTCTTTTTAAACTTAATTTAGTGTGTGATCACCAGCTGTGAAGCGCAAGAGTGGCAAAGAGCTCCATACTGGGGGAAAGCAAGTGGTTATTAATATTTATAACTATTGAACTATAATTATATTTTCAAACGGAATTCGTACTCGATGCTTACCGGAACCGCTCTCCCGGCGCAAGGCAGCTCGGTTTCCTGTGAATCAAATCAGTTTGTTCCCGTGGGCTCAATTTATTTTGTCGTCAAAGGAATCTTAAATATTTTGTTCGGTAATCAAAACTTATTATTTCTCACTGTTAAAAAGGAAACAAGAGCCTTGGCCTTTTTGCAAACTGCATATACTTGGCTTGAATTTTGGATATTGTATTGAAAAGTGGTGCACTATAAAATACTCGTAACATTTCTTCCTGATTTCATATGACATTTCGATGCACAAAGGACGTGGGAAGCTTAAGAGAAAAGTTTCCTGTGTATCGGAGTATCGTAGGAATACATTTAGATTTGAGGAAAAGGAAGAAAATATCCTGTCATAAAATTGGAAAACTTCGAGACAAGCCACTTTGGCGCTAAACTAGCGCTCTGCCCCATTGCGGGATTCGTCGTCACCATCGACCACTTTCGATTCATATAGTACAGCAGAAAAGCGCCACAATTGGCACCATTGTTGCCATAGGCAGTGTCAGATTTGGGGGGGGGGAGGACGTGGGGGCCATGACCTCCTCCCCAAAAGGCCTAGTTTTCGTTTGTTACCTTCTTTTATTTGGTAAATTTGATTTAAATATTTATTTATATTTATTTAGAACATATTGTTTAGTCTCATTTATACACTACACAAATAATATTCGTTCTCCGTTTTTATTTATTTTCGAGAAAAAATATAATATGAAAATAAAAAATTTTAATGAAAAACGGGCCCAAAATGCAGTTTCTCCTCTTCAAATTTACTTAGTTTTGAATTATTCCTTTTTAATATTTTTTACAAGTGTATATTAGGTATATTTAGAACCAGTGTGCCTTGCAGTCGTGAAGTCAGCTGGAGAAATAGCCTGCGGTGCACTGCGCTCTGCGAGTATTTTGTGTGCGTGCACGCGTTTCAGATTCTGCGTTCGTGTGTGTGTGACTTTTGCCGGTTCAGCGGAACTTCCGCTAGATTTAGCTGATGTTCCGAGCAGTGGAGGAAATGTTAAGATTGCGGAGAAGGGGAGAATATCTATCGGGATTCGAAAGCTTAGAAGTGAAATTCGATTACAGTGAAAAAAGGAAACTTTTTTTTTTACATTTCGAAGACTAAAGCCTAATTCAATGCAGTCTAATTTACTTTGCTTCGTCTGGTCAATAACGAAGTTTACCTGAAAAGTTAGTTTTCTATTGGGAAATCAACGAAGAATTTCTAAAATATATATGCAGCCTTGCTATATATGCAATGTATATGCAACATTTTGTTTTCAAACTATAGCAATAACATTTCAGTACAGTTTTTGTGTAACATGTAATGCATAAAAGAAATATTTTTTTTGCATGTGTGCTTTAAGAATTTGATTTTTTTAAACATGTTAGTTGAATAATACGTTTATTACTTTTAGACTGCGAACTTGTCAAATGCGGATGTATTTGTAATCGGGTCGAAATGTAGTCAAGGTTTCTTTGATTTGCGAACTGATTATGAAGTTTACTATGGGTTGTTAAGATCTGTTTGAGAAATTGAGGTCCTAAATTACGTGTAAATTTATAGGTTGCGTAAATTCTGTTAATTTAATATTGAAAAGATTTCAAATTAAGATAAAATACCCAGAGTAACAACCTAGCGATATTACGCAGTGAATGTTATTAACTTTGTTAATTTTAGATTCATAATGTCGGGTATTAGAACCAGGTTGCAAATAAATTGACAATAGCTTGCAATATTCCGAAAGGTTTACAGTTCTCTTAATTACAATTGCTATTAAAACTTGCGTAATTTTTTTTAACTGCTTTAACAAATTATTGTAGAACACTAATAGCATTTACAGTTTACATAGCGAACAAAGGAATCGATTAGAGATTTTTGTATTATGTCATTGCGCTTCTCTCTCGTCCAAAAATTAAATGTCACTAATAGAAGATGACGTAATTTGCTGTGAATGTACCATCTAGCATTTCTGTATGCGACAACGTCTACATGTTTGTAAACAAAGACGTGTAAACGATGAAACATCTCACCTGAGAAGAACTTTGCTGATGTAATGGGATATAACCTGAGCCCAGTGCTCAAGTGTGCACAGCGCAGCACTGTGCTGTGCAAGGTAAGGGAAGTTGGGCAGTTCCGCGAAAGCCAATTTACTGACTACTCGCCCAGAAGAGCTACTTCTGTAGAACACCAGCTTTTTGCACGTGAATTACTTATAGAATTGTTTGAAGGATTTAAATTGTTTGGAAATCTTAGATTCGAAGAAGATAATTTTTGTCCTTTGCTTAACTTTCGTTTAAGAAATTAAAATTTACATCACTGAATTGTAAAGGTGATTTTCGAATCAGGCTAGTTCTTGGATTTCTGTGAATAGAGTACGGAATCATAATTCTCTTGCATAGTGAAAATACATCCGTAGGATAAATTTCTTTTATTTGAAATATTTCGGACATTCGTGCAATTAGTCATTTTTGATTACGTTTAGCAAATCTTTTCCCTTGCCTGTACTTTTTTTAATGTCTGTTCTATATCTGTCATCTAAATCCTATGTATAAATTCCATTAGAGGGGTAGTTGAATTTTCTTATTGCATAGAATTCAATTGGGGAGAACGTAAATTCTCAAAAAATCAATAATTTGCCTCTGCTATAGTTTGAATATTTTGCTTGAAGTGCCCTATAACATTTACAATGTACATATAAGCAAAGAAAAAAAAATTGCATCAGATTCTATGAATAAAAATAGGCTTGCTTTACTGCAAACAGCCTTAATTATGAAATCTCCATTTTTAAAAATAATTTAATTTGGAATTGGTATGTATAATCAATAGAGATCGGATTTTTATGCAATTACATATTTTTTGTCTTTCTACTTATCGTTCTCAAAATTGTAATCTTGGCGAATCGTAGCCCTCCTAACACAATATCGAATTTTTTCGTTACATATTTTTACATATTTGGTACTATGTTACTTATTTTACATATTTTGCTGTTTTCACAATATATTTTCTTATTTTATCAATTTTCTTCAATTTAATTTCATATTTTTTATGAAAAGTTGTATTTTTTTTAAATCAGCATTTTTCTACGTTGTTGGAGAAATCTGCGTGTCCAAAATATCATTGACACAACGTTTTGTGATCAGTAACCGTAATTTCCGAGAAAACTGTATGACCACCGATCGTGTAACACTTCGGTGAAGATGCTTCAGTGTATGTTTGCTGGTCGTAGATCGGGCCAGTTTGTGGGACGGCTTCTATTGCAATTAGTCTGGCTGCTAAACTACGGTCCGGGATCACAATGGAAGACGCTTTTCCTGCTGACGAGAAAATTGTTTGATATAAAATGAGCAGTTTTTCTAAATGTAATTTCTTGCTTTGTAAAGGGTTTTTAATTAAAGAATTTTAATATTACATATTATATCCGATTTTATATATTTATTACATATTCTTACCGTTTTCATTACATATTTATGTACATACTTCGACGTTTAATACTATATATTTTTCCGGTCTCTAATAATCAATATTGAGGAACTTGCGTCGAGAGACACTTTGAAAGAAAGCATCGCTCTGACAGCCACTGCTTGGTTACTGCTGATAACGTAACGGCGGGCTATGTCCGTGCACTTACATCGTCAATGCGTTCGTTCAGTAAGCTTCCTAGTAAATGGTTTCCATCAGCATCTCTTGCAACGCCATCGCAATACATGACAATCATTTGTTTTCCGACTCGTCAGACTGAGTAATTCTTCTATATTACGCAAAAGCACTCGATTCTATCACAAAGTTGATGTGCTACCTTAAATGATGCATGTTGACTTAATGAAATATTTTGCGTTAGCAATTTTTACCACTTTCATGGTCAGAACGAAATAAGAATCGATTTTCTTTGTAATGAGAATTTTCTTGGAAAGCAGGGGCCTCTTCTACATTACGCAAAAGCACACGGTTCTATAACAGTTTATGTACTACATGAAATGATGGATGTTGACTTAATGAAATATTTTACATCATACTGCGATTTCTCTAACTTTGCCCCTCAAATCCCGTCTTCGCGATGGAATATGCCACGGCGTTTCGCGTCTTTCTCGGTCTTGCCGGCAGAAGTCGGATGATCGCAAGCACTGCTGCTTGATATGGTCGCAATCATGCGAAATCTAGTGGAACGACAGAGAAAGATACGAAATACCGTGACATATTCCATCGCGAAGACGGGATTTGAGAGACCTTGAGGGGCAAAGTTAGAAAAATCGCAGAATAGCCATTTTTACCAGTGTAAGAAGTGGTATTCAGTTTCATGGTCAGAACGAAATAAGAATCGATTTTCTTCGGAAGAATAATTTTCTTGGAAAGCAGTGGGGCAGGGGGCGGGCCGCATTCCCCTGTGCATCCGCCCGCCCGCCCCTCCCTCCATTCATGCCGCCCGGCGGGTGAATGCTCTTTCTCGGCATAAAGAAGTCCCGGCGGCGGTGGCGGTGGCGGTGACCCCGCGGGGGGCGGTGTCGCTTCCAGGAAAGACGCAGCGAGGCAAGGGAAGGAGCTATTTGCAGCGAGGGAGCGCCAGCTGGGTGCAGGTGGGGGCGGCGGCGAACGCTCCCCTTCAAAGCGGCGCACCGCCCTCCGCCCACCCCCTCGCCCACCCACTTCTCTTGCCCCCACGCCCCGGCACTCTCCGGCGCCTGGACACACTCCACGGCCCTCCTGTGTCCTTCCACGCAGCCACTACTCGCTCCGTCGCCCTTTTCACTCTTCCTCCACACTCGCATCCTTCGGATTGCCGTTCCTCCTCCCTCGCCGTTGTCGGTCTGGGCGTTATCGGTCTGGGCGTTATCGGTCTGGGCGTTATCGGTCTGGGCGTTATCGGTCTGGGCGTTATCGGTCTGGGCGTTATCGGTCTGGGCGTTATCGGTCTGGGCGTTATCGGTCTGGGCGTTATCGGTCTGGGCGTTGTCGGTCTGGGCGTTGTCGGTCTGGGCGTTGTCGGTCTGGGCGTTGTCGGTCTGGGCGTTGTCGGTCTGGGCGTTGTCGGTCTGGGCGTTGTCGGTCTGGGCGTTGTCGGTCTGGGCGTTGTCGGTCTGGGCGTTGTCGGTCTGGGCGTTGTCGGTCTGGGCGTTGTCGGTCTCTACTTTTATTCTTCTCACCCTTCCTCTACATCATCGCCTTGATTTGGTCCACGTGGCCCAACGCAAGCGGAAGAGGCAGGGAGCAAGACAGGAGGCAGGAAATCAATGCAATAAATTACCCGGGATTTGGACTCGGCTGCTCCCGGTCGTGGTGATCGGCGATTAATGAAATGGGTATTTGCCAGTGGTCGTAAATTGCACTTAGGTTTTCCTGGGAAGGTCTGCCGCAGGAACACAATGTTAAGAGGGTGGGGATGCCGGATTGCGGTTGGTGTCAAGGAGAGGAAATATGAGCGAAAGTATAGGTGGCGGAAACTACTTGAAAATAAATGGAAATAGATTGCTTCGTGAACTGTGCGCTCATTTTAAAATCGTGAAAACGTTTAAGATTCGCTTATCGTTTTCAGTATTTAGAACAACTGCCTTGAAATAGAATAAAACTGTTATTCGGTCATATATCGTTTGACATCAAGGTTTCCTCTGGTGTAGTTAATTTTGCGTATTGAAGGATCCCGCGTAATTTGGGGAAGTAGGAATGCAGATTTGTAAATTTCATATCACCCAAAGAAAATAATTATTAAAAAAGGTTTTGGTGTGAAGTGTCTTTCCTCTTCAAGAAACTGCTGCTTGATGATTTCATTTTTATGTTCAAAGTTTGCTCCCAGTGCAGCTGCAAAACTACTTTAAACGAATGATCTTTGGAATATGACGTATGAGAATGAAGCAGCGGATTGAAATCGCCCGGGTAGGGAGCTAGAGGATAGTCGCTCTGCAATCTTACAACATGAGTCAAGGTTTAGGCGGCAATGTCCTAAGACGAAAGTTCAGTATTTATGAATTTTATATAAGTGAATTGTTGAATACAGTGTTTACTAACTGAAGTGTACGTTCCATTTTAATTACGGGGCAGTTTTAAGAGACATTTAACTAGTTGCTCAAGACTTCGTAATGGAGTATGCTTATGAGGCTGGACTAACTCGTTATAATGTCCTAAAATCGGAAAAAGGAATCACAAATCTTGGTCTCAAAATTATTTTAAAGGGTTATTTCTAGGTTTCCTATTTAATAGATTTTTAACGCAAGTTAAAAGTATTTTTGTGAAGCGAACCTTTCTGTGAAGCTTCCTCGCTTCAGATACTGATCAAGTAAAATCATATTACTATGATGTTTTAGTAATTCAACTGTAGTACGAGTAACGTGGTTTTAAATCATTGAGGCTTCTTTAGGTTATCTACAATGATCTTACTAGTAGGTACATGACACAGTGCTGAAAAATGCGGAATATTGTGTGAAAAATGAAATGTGAAAACCAATGAAAAATGAAAGAGCACAACTACAGAGAACATTCTTAGCTGTCTGACGCGCTTCTTGGCGCAAAGTTCGGGGAGTTACTGAATGATGCGTCAGGTTGTTTTCATTCACAGAACGTTTTTATCTGGCTTGTCATTGGTAGACTTTTTATTGCTGCTCTTTGTTACGGGAATGACATTATAAATCTATTAATTATAAACAATAATTCATCGAGCAGTTTTTGATTATCTAGTAGTTTCCGAGATAAACATTTAAATAAAACACAATTACGATTCTAACTTGTTTGCTTACAGCAGCCATGCAGTTTCCAACAAAAGTTGCCTTCGAGGGTTGTTAATTTTAAAAAAATTATTATGGCTCTTTAAACAATTGATAAGTCTAACTTGAAAAGTTCCATACTCTTATGTTACTAAGAAGTAAATTGTTATAACTATGATTATTTATATGTCGTGAAATGTTCAGATTATAAATTTGCTATTTGTATAAGTGTCTTGAAACGTGCATGCCTTGCAATATTACGTGCAAAATTCTTTACGTCGTAAAAGAAAGGTCTTGATAACAATTTGCACTTCGGACAATGTTGACCGATTATACGATATGATGAAGTTTGGTCCTCTAATCAAATACCTTTAACGTGACACTTATGATATTGATAAAATTCTTTTGTTTTCAAGCAAACTTTTAAAGTATTATACAAAAACCAAACATCACAATGTTCGTGAAGTAGGTATTAGTTAATGAACATATTTCTAAGAAAATCGGAATCAATAGGTACGGGATTTACATGCACTTATCTGCTGTGGTTCCCAGAGGTAATCTAGAAATTGCAAATACGATTTTTTCTTGGAACTTTGTTTGGAGGTAAAGCTCGACACACGGAAGATTATGAATCCACGTAGAGTCTGTGAAGTACAGTATAGTTCTGAAAATTGAAGATACCTGCTCAAAGAACACTCCGCCTATCTTAATGGATGTTTTAATCGTTACGTCAAAATAAAGTGTACTTTTTAAGTGGTGTCTATTTTGACAGACTAACGGATAATGAAAGTTAATGCTAAACGAAATAAGAAAATTGGTTTGGTACTCGTCCTACAGAGATGCTCAGTGCATGGAAAAAAAATCACGATAGAAGGGTTGCCAAGAAAGACGGCCGTCGGGAACATCGCTATTCTGGTGTACGCATTCTTGTTGGAGCACAGTGTCCTAAAAATTTACAATTGGAGTTTAAGGGTAGTTTACGCGAGCGATTCTTTTTTTGTTCCAATATAGACGCTGTGGCGAGCCACGATTACACTAACTACACTAACGGGACTAATGACGATAGCAGTTGTCGTGCCAATCAATTGAATCAACAGGGGTGTCCCCTCAAGTGATAAAATCAAACAGAGAGAACTGAAAAGTGAACAATCTTAGCACATATTTGTAATAATTATGAGTTAAGACCTACTGTAATTAGGAATTATATACTTCAGAGAGTCAATTGAAGATAAATATTTAAAATAACTTGTTTCCATTTTAAACATAATTATGTTTAAATGTTTATGATTTTTTTGTAAGAATATTACTTATTTATTACATCGTAAGTAATGTATTAATTTATTACACCAACTCTACCCTTGCGTGTTTTACGCAGGAATTGGTAGGGTGTAGTTAGAAAATTAGGGATGTGGAAGGTTCAACTCGGGGAGGAGGGGTGTTAAAAAGTGTACATTTTAGTCTTAAATTCATCGAAGTACACGCTATCACTTGTTTTGTTTTTATATTATAAAGATTCAACAAAAACTAAAGAAACAAAATGCCTGACCTCGTGGCATCAAAACCACGAAAGGAGGGAAAACGAATATAACTAATCATTAACAAGAGGAGAGTCCTGATTAACAGGAATGTTTTCCCTATAATTGCATATTCTTTCCATTCCTCCACAAATGCGCCTGACTTCCGGCAATGGAAGTGGTAATGTAATAGGGTACTTCATTATAAAAAAACAACAATAAAAACTCTGGACTACAGCGCGAAAAAGCGCCGGTAACAGTTGAAGTCAAATGAGTTCCTGGGGAGCCCTCAAGCACTACACCATGTCCTTCTCTCCGGAAAAAAACTCCTCACTCATTATAATGGAATAACATTTTGCACAATAGATTATTATTTTGATTAACAATATTCCTTTTTTAAAATACATTTACGAACTTTTCAATTTCTTTTTTTCCGGGACGCTGGGCCCAGTTTCATAGAGGCCAGTAATTGTGGCGACAGGTAATTTTGCTTCTACGTCAGGCATGTCAACGTAGCTGACAAGGTAACTTAGTGAAGTTCCTGGGCATTGCGTCTAGAGCAAATGGCGCGAGATTTAAATGCAAGAGTTGTACAAATTGCTCCGGAGTGGCTGTACTTCACAAGATACCTGGCCCGCAGCAGTTTTTTGGAGAAGTTAAATGACGGTTTATTGACTGAAATAGAGAATTTTCTATGCTCAGGTTGTGGTTTATTAAAGATGGTTGATTAAAAGACCCCTAAGGAAGAATTGTTAATGGGTAATGGTTAACTTGTTAATTTATGACCTTATTGTAACAATTTATACAACAAATAACTAAGTGATTAACAAAGCATACCGCAACACGAAAATGAGGAAAGAATTTGCCATTCAAAAATTATTTCTCGCCTTCCACAAAAAATGTTCATTCTTGGCAGAATTTAAAAAGTAAACCCAAAATAGTAAAAAATGTTAAAGAATTCACATCACTTAAATCTCGATTGTTTGATAGCATACAAATCTTCAATCACGCTCCTTTTCAGCCATTATTCAGCTTGCGCGCGCACAGCCCTTTCTGGATTTGGAGGGGAAATGAGAGCGGAGTTAGGGGATTGATTGATATTTCCGGGCGCGTCAACCACTTTGGTCATTAGTCCCGTAAGTGTAGTGTGTTTTTCTCGGGAGGTGGCGATGATCTTTTCCCCGCTGGATGGCGAGATCTGGCGTCGACCTACCGTCGACTAGCGGGGTTTCCCCTCAACCAGGTATCGCGGAGTCGGGGGAAGTTGATCGTATCCGCAGGGCGTGACGGATCTGGGGGGGGGCAGCGGCATGGAGGCCATGGCCCACCCCAAAGGCTTAGTGTTTTCGTTTACCTTCTTTATTTGGCAAAATTAAAATATTTATTTATATTCGAAATTTGTAATTATTTAAACAATATTGTTTAGGATATCTACAGTACATAATCATTTTTTATTATATTGTATATTATTTAACAATCTACGATACCCGCCTGCCCCCAAATAATCGGCTTGTTCCGCCTCTGGTCCGCATTAGCACCCAGGGCCTTGCAACTCTCCTTCAAATCCGCGGACAAAGCTGCAGGGTGCTACTGTAGGGGACGCTAGCTTCGCCGGATACAGCTGCAGGCTGGGTTCGCCAACGTCTGCACATTAAAAAATTGGCTAATTTGCGAGATATACGAAAAGTGTCTTATAAATGTTCAATTATTCGTAATATGTACATGTAAGAAACTGTTTAAGAAAGCACGAACAGGAACGCTATTTTTTGTAACATTACACGCCTCCTTGCGTCTCGCAGCATCCACGCTTGTATGATTTGTATCGTTGGCAGCAGTTCGTATTGTAGTTCCTGTAAAAGGTGATACAGGAGAGCGCGCCACTGGAATGGTCTCCTCCACGTTATACTACGATTTCTCTAACTTTGGCCCGCAAGGCAACTCAAATCCCATCTTTGCGATGGAATATGTCACGGCATTTCGCGTCTTTTTCTCGGTCTTGCCGGTAGAAGTCGCATTATCGCAAGCACTACTTGATACGGTCGCGATCATGCGAAGTCTAGCGGAACGACTGAGAAAGTTGCGAAATACCGTAACATATTCCATCGCGAAGATGGGATTTGAGTGGCCTTGAGGGGCAAAGTTAGAAAAATCGCAGTATATATGGGAGATGGGAGTTCAAAGGCCCTGCTAGCAGTGGCGTAGCTTCAGTTGGTGTCACCTGAGGCAAAGCTACTGGTGTCACCCCCCCCCGATAAATTAAGTATAAAAATATTTATTGCTGCATAATTGTACAGTTTTATTAAAAATACAAACATTTCGATGTGATAGTTATTTAAATTATATTAAAAATTCTATGTAATTAAGAATAATTGCAATATAGTTTTTAAATAAGTTATATTTCATTTGAAAATATTTATCAACAAATGTATGTTATTTATAAAACCTCTTCACGAGATTTTAGGGCAGCAAACTTATTTATAACCATAAAAACTATGCTTATTGCAATGTCATGTTCAATTGACAATAAAGCGAAAACAATTCGTTTGATTAATATACATATTTTTAAGTAAATGATTTAAATTATGTAATTCCAACTATAAAATATTTTAATTGGTGGCACCTCTAGAATGGTGTCACCCGGGGCACCCTTAGCTACGCCGCTGCCTGGTAGCACCGGGCCTTCCCAGACGGGCAAGTATTTCATGGGGCCGCGGTTGGACACGCTCGTGTAGGTGAATAAGAGTGTGATCGCCGTGCAACGAGCTCTTTATCTCACTCGCGTTCCCTGTTTTTCTCTTCCCGCAGGCCGACGGACCTTGACTGCGCGTGCCTCTCGACCCTTGGCCACGCGCCGCCGCCGCCGCCGCCGTCGCCTGCGCCGTCGCCGCCGCTGCCGCCTCCGCCAGTGGCAGTCGCGATGTGGCCCCAAGCGCGCGCTCCGCTGCCGCTGTGGCTGCGCCTGACGTTGCTCGTGGCGCTGCTGGCCGCCGCCGCCTCCGCCGCAGGGCAGCAGCAGCACCACCGCGCCGCGCGAAACCTCTGGAGCTGGGGCAGCGAGGACGTGGAGGAGCACCCGGCGCTCCGGGCAGAGGACGAGGAGGAGAACGATGAGGACTACGCGGAGGACGACGCGGGCGGGGGCGGCGGCGGCGACTACGTCGCCGAGGTGGACGACGCCAAAGTGAACGTGCAGCTGACGCAGTTCGACTACTCGGACGCGTGCGCCGACCTGGCCGACGCCCGCTGGCAGTGGCTGCTGGCCGGGGAGCCCGGCAGCGGACCCGAGGAGGCCCTTCTGGTGAGTTGATTTTTTTCTTCTTTTCTTCATTTCTTTCTTTTTCTGTTTTTTTTCATTTTCCACTCTCCAGTTACCCTGGAGAGGCGGGAATTTTTTCAATAAATTGAGTTATTTTAAAGATATAAGGAATGAGTGTGGCGTGACGGACATCGTTAAATTCATAAGAATGAGAAAAAAAAGCTGGGATGAACACGTTTCCAGGGCAGATAATAGTAGACTGATCAGGAAGGCAAGAGATCAAAGACCGTTGGTAAAGAGGGATCCAGAAAGACGGGTCGAAAGCTGGGTATCGACATCTCCCGACTCATCATGAAGGTGATGTGTGAAGAATAACAGGTTCCACCTACATAGAAGAAGAAATTGGGTTACATAGCGCTGCAGCCGATCAGGCTTTTGCAGCGATGGAGGGTCTGTCTTAAAAATACTAATTAAAAGTATCTTAAAACTATCTAAAACTAGCTAAAACTACTACAGCTTTGCCGTTTTGGGCATGGCCTAGCTTTATTTACAATGTTTTTATTAAATTTCCATACGAGTTCATGAGATTGTTCTGTCTTCTTGTTTACTGGTGAGTGATCAGCGGTCTTCCTTTTGAGGCGTTCCAGGAATTGATGTAACCCTTCCGGTCACCGCGTCTACAATGGGCATAAAAATCAATGATTCGTAACGCTCTTATTATGCAAAATCTAACAAAAATATGAATATAGATATGCTATGTGATATCTCCCGCGTCTATTTATATTTGGTTGAAGCGATTTTGCTGAAAATATGAGAAGCTATTCAAAAGTGAAGAGATTGCTATGTTGCGTTTTGACGTTAGTGATTTCAGAGACAAAAAAAAGTGAAGTCAAATGAAAAGAAATACTTTATTTTGTAAATATTTTGTTTGTTGAACAAGAATTATTCGAACTTTGGTATTAAAACTAACTTTCTTCACCAATGTGCAAAAAAATATTATTTGCTATTTTTATAACACAAACATTTATTATAAACAATTTATATATCAGAAACTAGCCATATGAATTTAAAAAAACGGGTCATTCTTTTCGTTTTGTAAGTTTTCATAATTTTATCTCAATTTTTGTGAAATTGTTACTGAGGGTTAATTACTTCTTTTACAGAGCATACATAGATCGGTACAATTAAGACTTTACATACGCAGTGTAGGTTTAAGATCTAATTTGCCTGAATTAAAAAAATATATATAATTTGAGAGAGGATATTTTCAGGCTGGGAATCCTTGATATGGATATCTATTTTTAATTCTGTTTCTGTGAGGGGGGGATTCCGGAGTCTGATATTGGCCAGGTGTGGAATTTGAGGTATGGAGCGATAGAAGTGGGTGGAAAGATGGTGAATGTCTTGATATTTGACGTTTGAGGAGAAATCGTGGTTACTACCATTTTGTTTTTAGGAGTAGCTCTATGTATTGAAATCGCATTTAAAGTACAAAAAATTGCAAAGGCAATTCATTCGTACGGTTTGACATGTGCTACTCGTACGATGTAAACATTAGTGTCTCATTGCGTTTTCCTAATAAATGTGAAAGGTTTGATACAATTTTTGTACACAAGTCAATAAAAGTAATCTTTATTTTAAAAAACACCTGTAAAAACTGCAGGTGCTGTTGATAATCGATGATAGGTGATCAGAGAAAGCACTGACTCAGGATCGCTGGATATAATCTCGCCTTATTAGGTATGGAATCCTTTGTTGAATGTGCGCATGGGTGAATAGAGATAAGGAAGCTATCTGAAGTTCAGTTGACCTTGCGTGACAACTAACTAAACTTCGAAATTAGAGTAGGTGAAGTCCTGACCGATGACTTCGGAGTTCCATACGACGAGTGGGTCATTCGCGATTCCCGAGATGGGGCTGAGACAGTTCACCTGAGCGTTCTTCTTAGATGACACAATATAGTATTACTTCGTACACAGGATTCCATGAAAGTTTTTATATTTGAACTATTAGAAGAGTATAACAAGGATTACATTACTTAATCATTTTGTCCTTTTCGTATAAATATTTTTGATATCCATATAATTTCGCAGTATTTAGCAAATGAAGTGCGATGCATAATATACTTCTTGTTATTTATCCGATTAAACCATAACGAAGTAGAAGACGAATGATTTCAACATTCGCATGGCGAGATTGTATAACTGTACAAAGGCCGCAGAGGAGTTCAAATAGGTGGTGATCAGAATCAAAAAAAGTGTAGTTTCTTGCTGACGCTTATTCAATTTAATTGACTTGAAGTTGCGCTTTCGTAACATGCTTCTCTCTTTTGCACGTGATGTAATGGCACGTGGTAGTTCGTTGTTTCAGTCAAATACTATGTTCTCCACGGCACAATATATTTACGCATGCAGTGAACAAAAATGTCCCACCTTTGGATACATTATTCTTGTACTTCAGGCATACAATGCTAATGGCAACAATGTAAATTAACTCTTGACATGGGATTCATATGCAGTAGGACAGCAGTCAGTGGCCACTTGTGATTTCAATTTTTACACTTCACCTAATATGGTACACCAAAAGAGTGTGTCTATTGGTTGATTTCATAGATTTTGAGGCTTCTGATAATGGCCTAGCGGTACATAAGTCAGGTTAGTTATCAGGAGCATAAAATGGTAATTCTGTGAATGCGTTTTATCTGTGCTGACAGTATCCAAACGTAGAACGTAGTTTGAGCTCCAAAACCTGTTGAAAACGGTTGAAAGTGAGACTGCAACTGCCTGAGATTCTTGGCAAAAATGGATTTCAACAAGGACCTCGATCAACCACTCAAGTGTTTCTAGTGCCATTGAAATAAGAGTAATTTAGAGCAGTTCGTATCTTAATTTATCAGTCTCAAAGAAAGACGTGAAAATAATATTGAGTAATTTCCGTTTATGATTAAATTACATGACCTTGTGCATGAACATCAACAATAAAACATTGTTTTTTTGTTCGATACTTTTTGTTCAATTGTGGATAGCTGTTACATTATATCTACATCTGTTTCTACGCCTGGTATGGAATAAGTAATTTTCCTTAAGTTCCTTCGTTGATCGACTTGGAAGTTGAATCTTCATGAGATCACATTATTGTGGCGCACTCTTGTTATTGGAAGCTAGGGTTCGCTATACACAAGGGAACCGATAAATCGTATTTGTTCTCACTTAATTACTCAAATATTCTGATGTCTTATTTTATTTGTAGAAAACTATTCCCCTATCACATTTCATGGTGAAAACCAAAAATATCTCGTAACACGCATTTTCCTTGAGCAGGAAGTATGAGTAGTATGTTGATGAAATTGAAGTTGGCAATGAAATCCTTTCAGTAAAGAAAGAATTATATATGGATTTTCCTGTAAACTCTTTGATAACTGAAATTGCTGAAAGGTGTTTCAGAAGCCGAAACTAAACAAAGTAGAATAATAATTTCAGTTCGTGATAAATTGCATCATTTGGTCGTTGTTTTTATTAGCTTCCTTGTGTTAACAACTTCCATATATCTTTCTTATGTGGATACTACTTCCAACTAGAACATTGGCGTTATGTACTTATTATTATAATAAATTATTGCCATAGTATTATTATTGTTAAAGAACACCTCTTGAAATAGTAGAATGAGATTATTAGCTTATTTGTAGAATTATTTTTTCGTGGAGTTAAAAGGAGATTGGCGATATAAAAGGCAGTCAGTAAGCATTTACACGAAAAAAATGTATTCCAATTTGTTTATCTCAGAAGGGACCTCCTTTCCAACAGTTTAATCTTCCATTGCCGAATGCTCTGCTTTGGTGAACGGAGCAGGATTGTCATAAGAAAATAGCCGATTTTTTGCTACATTAACCACCTGTACACATTTCGGTTAGAACATGGATCGAGTGCGAGTTACCTGCTTATCAATCATCTGTTACGTGGAGAAGCTAAGAAAGAGTGTGTGCCAGTGGGAAGATGATACACTTTGAACATTAGTTTTGTTCAGATACCCTTCTAGAAAATGACTCTTTCAAAAGCAATACACTAGGTTTGTTGGTGACACAACACACGTACAAGGTTTGTAGGTAGATTTCGATTGTTTGGTTTTTATCTGAAAGTACCGAATTAATAAGTGTATCTCATATTTAAGTATATTATTATACTTCCATGTCATCAGTGCACAAAAGTGACAAATTAAAAATTATAATAATTTAGTGAAGGGATTAAATATGTTGAAAGTGATGCTATACCCTTCTCAGTGTTGGCGATTACACAAGTGCTAAGGACGAAAAAAATTATATTCACCGTTTTCACTGACGCCATTTCAATAGGGAGTCCCCAATAACATTTCGAAGAGCAAGCGTCGAGAGGGAAAACAATTCGTAGCAATCATAACGGATGGCCATGTGGAATAAAGATTACAAAGAGAAGATAGTTTCCTTACATGTTAATGCTAATGCACATTTTAGTAAAAAAAATAGTAAATCTTTTTAATTAAGTTTTTAGAATATGTCCTATTAAATGTGATTTTTCATTGTTCACATGGCTATTTGCACCTCTACTTTAACTAGAATACATTACGTTTTGCCTGCCTATTTTAAGAAAATAAATGCCTAAATTTCAGGCTCCAATTATAATAATTTGGCACAAAGGGTCCCCCCCCCGATAAGATGGTAAAAAGTTCCCCTCAACCAAATTACATATGAGTGGTTACATTATAATTCTAACATAAAAATAATATTTTTGAAAGGTTTCTTAGCCCCCGTCCCACCACCCACACCCCTGTACAGCTAAAAACGTGTTTTTTTAATTTCAATTTTTTCGACAACTTAACACTATTTTATCACACTGAAAAAAATATGATAAATAAGAACACAATTTGAAATATCAGAAACATATTTTTCAATATTTTCTCAGGCCCAAATTCAAACACAAAAAAAAATTTCGAAACAAAATATCAAGAAATATTTTTTACTGTGTCTTAGAAGCCTGGAACAGGCTCGAAAAAAATGTCAAAGGTTCCTCTTAAGACACAAATTGTTGCGCATTTTTTCAGATTTTTTCAATTGCTGGGCTGCAGTTAAAAAAATAAAAACCATTTTCCCGCCTTTAAAACACCTGGACTTTCAATATACTTTGAAAACGACTGCAACGGTTCTGTGCATTTATTTTAGTGTTTATTATACATTTGTTTATATTGTTGTAGCACCCAATAAAGTTTTAATTTTGGAATATACTTAAAAATTATCATTTTTAAAGCTTTATAATCCTTTGTATGAGAATATCATACGCTAAAGAAAGATAATAGTGTTTGGCAGTTTATTAAATAATAATTCGGTCATATTTGAGGGATAATTGGGGGACATGTGGAAAAATGAAGGATAAGAGGTTAGACCCAGATTTACAAGAACTGTTTTACTGTTTTAGAACACAGGCACTGGCACGAAAATAATCTTAAAACTTCATCTCAGAATGCTTGTGAATTTTTTCATATTTTTTTAATAGCTGGATCATAGTTTAAAAAAACGAAGACATTTGTAGTCAACCACTTGGCTGTCGGCACTTGCCGCGTCCTAGGCACGTACGACCTTGCTTGAGGAGGAAGGCCACAGAATAGCAGCTGAAACGTTGACAACTGAGCCTAGAACGCTCTGTCTCCCGGACAGATAAATAGTAACGCATTGGCTGCCGAAGCCTGTGGTCTCACGTATGTAGATGTTTCAGACTAGAGAAAAAGTTGTATTTTCCTTTACTTAAGTATTTGCTCCTGAATACGTATAAATATGAAGACAATCGTACAATCTGTACACATGCGAAAACTCTGCACTTTGGAAATAATAATTGTACGAAAATTGAAAATTGATTTAATGTAGCACCCAACTGCAAACTTCCATCCCCTGAAAAGTAGTTTACGGCTTTATAGACCCGGTACTGTGCGAGAGAATTCATTCCAAAATTGCTGAACGTTGAGATAAAAATTCGCAGAGAATAAAATAGTCCCCTTAATTCTATCGTGAAAGATAATTTCAGTATTTTCCTTCAATTTAATTTTACATTGATATCAGCTTCTATTTTCTGTCCACCTGTGCTACGGAAAGGGGGGCTCCCAAAATAACTAATATGCAAAATTGTAAAATAGGACGATCATAAATGTGGTATTTTGAAAAATACATCCCAACAACATAATCGGGGTCTAATCTGTTCCCCTTCACTTCCCCACTGTCCCCCATCTATTCTTCACCTGCAACGGAAATGTCCCTTATCATTTCCCCATTTGTCATCTACCCGTCCCCCAAAACATGTCGTCTGTTAGAATTTACTTGTTCTCAAAAAAAGTGTCGTGTCCCCATGAGATAAGCAAACCTGGTTTAAAAGGCATAGGAAGCATCGCTTCAGAGTTATTTGTCATTATAATGTGTGTTGCACTTACCTTTTTTTGTATGTCATAATCTGCAAACTATTATTTTTTCTTCTAAATCTGTTTGATGTAGGATGGAGTGTAATTCTTTATCTACCAGTATTACACTTACAAGATCTTGTGTCGATTGTTTCTTATGAATTGCCAAAACTATCGTCTTTCCGTAGCGTAAGATTACTTATGCAAACGATTAGAAAGCTTTAAAAAATGATAATTTGTAACTACATGCCAAAATCAGAACTTTATTGGGTGCTACAACAATGTATATAAATGTATAATAAACACTAAAATAAATGCACAGAACCGTTGCAGTCGTTTTCAAAGTATATTGAAAGTCCAGGTGTTTTAAAGGCGGGAAAATGGTTTTTATTTTTTAACTGCAGCCCAGCAATTGAAAAAATCTGAAAAAATGCGCAACAATTTGTGTCTTAAGAGGAACCTTTGACATTTTTTTTCGAGCCTGTTCCAGGCTTCTAAGACGCAGTAAAAAATATTTCTTGAGATTTTGTTTCGAAAATATTTTTTTGTGTTTGAATTTGGGCCTGAGAAAATATTGAAAAATATGTTTCTGATATTTCAAATTGTGTTCTTATTTATCATATTTTTTTCAGTCTGATAAAATAGTGTTAAGTTGTCGAAAAAAATTGAAATTAAAAAAACGTTTTTTAGTTGTACAGGGGTGTGGGTGGTGGGACGGGGGCTAAGAAACCTTTCAAAAATATTATTTTTATGTTAGAATTATAGTGTAACCACTCATATGTAATTTGGTTGAGGGGAACTTTTTACCATCTTATCCGGGGTGACCCTTTCCTCTTCTTCTTTCTACATTCAAGACAACATCCGCTCACGAATTCTTGCACAGTTCAACTACTCGGCTTTCTTGTAGCATTTAGTAGAAGAAAAATGTAAATGGTTTTAAATGCACCACGCTTTGCGGAGTCGAAGGAATGAATGGACCAACAAAACTAAAATGATGCACAAGCAACCAGTTTCGAACACGTTCTGAGAAACTCGTTTTCTCACCTTGCAACACCGCTATCGCTTTCTGTACAGATTCCCTTCCAAATCCATCGGACGTTGCAGGATGTGCGCGAGGATGTTTCTTCCTAAAATGAGTACACATTGATTCAATCCTGGAAACGAGGATTATGGGGGAGATCAGAAAATATACTTCGTACGATACAAAAACGTTCTGAGGAAATTCCCAAGACAGATTAAGAATTAAAATCAAATTAAAATCAAAACAAAGGTACGTATCCTAAAGACTTTCTAAATTCGTCCATGATGATTTAGACACAGTAAAAGGAAGCTTGATGCTCCTAAATCATTTTTTTTATTCATTTGGTTCGAAAAGATCAATAACCTTGGTCTTTCGCCTTCAAATTGCAATGGCTAGCGTTTCTTAGACGCAGTATTATTTCACACACATGAGTAGAGTAAGGTTTCAGATGTAAATACGCGTAAATGCTCGTATTTCTCGATATCTCTGCTGGATCGTAAATAGAATGTAGCACTCAGCTCTCTCCATTTTTTCCAAGCGCAGAATTTCGACCTACGGAAGTTTATGATCTGCGGCATTTGACAGAATATCCACGCGAAGAGTGCCACTTCCCACGTCCTCCAATTTACGATGTGCTGAATATGGCCAAACGGCACATGTGAACTGTGAATCATTCCAAAAAGGTCGTAATCCATTTGTACAGAGACTTTGCATTTGAAAGAAGCGTGTCTGTAGAAAATGTGGGACCATTGGTTATTACAAATCCCAAACCTGATTTAAAAATATTGAGAGTATTTTATTATTATCGTATCGTATTTGAAAGATTTTAATTTTTAGGCTTTTAATGCATAAACAAATTATATATTCAAAATGGAGGTCGTATTCTTGACCCTGAACCGAAACGTGTAACATTGTTACTTCAAGTTACTCTTAACAACATAGAGTATTATTAAATTCAAGGTTTGGACTTTACACTAATTTGCGGGAGTTGTCGTCCAAGTCTACGTTTTCTAAGAAGGAAGCGCAAATCATTGAAATAGTCGCCCTCTTACGAAAAGACAGCTTCCTAAATCAACGGTCTGCGAATGGCATTATGTAACGACATGGGATAGTGTGTCACAACAGACAAAGCATCCTTCCTCGGATTGTATGATAGGGAGTAGTAAGTAAAACGGTTGCCTACAAAATAAATGTGCGACTTTTGTGCCAGTGTCAATTGCAGTAGTAATTACATAGTGTATCGAACAATATAAACTTTAAATAAATGTATGAAAAAGATGTATGAAAAAGTTATTCATAAATAGTAAACTTCCAAAGTTGATTGCTAAGATGGTCTTCTGCGGTCTTGGAATTCTACATCGAAATGATTTTGCCGAGGATTTTGCAATCGAAGGAGGGGGGGGGGCTAGGTATAATGTCCAGCTGGCTTGACGTTTTCTTATTATAGTATTCATTTATAATGAATTAAAAACTATTTGTTGATTTATAGTTATTTATAACGTATTCAGTTAGGATATTGAATGACTTCAGTTACTATAGAAAACTCAATAACTACATTTGTGTAATGCTCATAGACATTTCCAGTCTGAGTCCCCCCCCCCCCTTGGGTTCACCTCTGCCAAAAGTGGACATAATTCTAGAGCTCGTTTGTAGGACCGAATATCAGTGGGTACTGATGAATACCAATTATATTTTTGCAAATTACATAGACCGAAAATTTGAAGGTCAGTGACTATCTATTCCCGAGAAGTAAACTTAATATTACAACTTCAGACTACCTAAAGAACTGATTATATGCTCATACGAAACAGACTGCAGAACCCAAATCAACGGATCCAACACCGGGTGAAAATGAGTTAAAACGTACCCCATCTCTCCCAAAACGTGCACACGCGTCGCTTCCGTAATATTCCACGTGGCGGAAAACCGAACCCTTCGCCAACTTCATGCCCTTCAACAGCGCCCCCTAACCAGGCGGTAACGCACACAAATTAGTCTTTATTTACAGGGCCACGTTGCGGTCATTTATCTTCATCACATCATCCACTCGAGGGGCGATCAATAACTGGCGTTTGCAGCACCCACGTGCCCGCACCTCCCTCGCAGTTTTTTCTCGTCGGCTTCGACGTCAAGTTGCCACATTCTTGTTGACAAGCACACGACAACGCCTTTGCCATTTGATCAGAACTGCTCGCGTCAAACAATTTTTTTTTTCTTAGCCACAACTTCTTTTTACCCTTAGATACCCCGCATATTAAGGTCCACCGTTCTTTTTCTCGGTGTAGTTTCGAGCGCGGCTGCCATCAGAAATGAAGAGCCGATAAGGGCCAGTGGGTGTGCGAAGTGATTAAGGAGGCACGTGCCCGTCTGATAGTCTCGAGCAAGAACAAAGTCCGGGGCCGTAGCAGCGTCATTGTTGGAACGCCGTGCCGCTCCGGAAAAAAAGGCCTAGATAAGGCCGTAAGAGAATTCCCACAGGCCCACAGAATTCTCACAAGGACGCACGACTTCGATCGTATAAGATAGGTTACGTGTCCTTACACGCCGGAGTGGAGGAAGAAACCGGAAATGAGTTATCTTTTCTTTGATCGACAATTGTTTTGAAGGTGTTACTTCAAATCATTAGCGTGTTATTGAATTGTACACTCTAAGGCATCTGTGAGATTTATTATAAATGTATACGATTTGTATTAAGGTAAACTCTATTGTGCATCAAAACATTTGATTGCAGTACGGCGCCTTATGGAGTATTGCCCTCTCTTTCTATCCAATACAATTTTACATAAGACTCTCTCTTTCTACCGCAAGCTGTGTTACCGATTCAGGAGGCTCGGGGTTATTCGACACGTCCATTTTGTTTCACGCGCAAATACTTAACAAGTCCATTCAACATTTTGACGTTCTTAAATTTTCACTATGCGAGAAACTTTTTTTATTATTGCAGAAAAGCACAAACACCCAGCGGATGAAATGACAAGGGAAGTCCAAATTTTGATACGAGACCAACCACATTTCTGTTTGAATCATGGTTCTTGATTTAGACGGTAATAAAAACAATATTTCGTGCGCTCCGAACGAACATTTCATGTCGTTAAGTGATCTTAAATACTTCTCAGCGATTTTCAAGAGGCGATGTGAAAGGAAAAAATAGAGTATTTATTTTTGAATTTCACTTATTAAAAACAGTGAAATGCATTTAAACATATATAAAAATGAATTAGAAATTTTACTGTTAATAATATTAATGCCAAAGACATTCAACCAGTAGTTGTCGCAAAATGTGCTTTCAAATGCAAATAGGTGACGAATTATTAGCTGGGTGTTCGAAAAGAATATTACGCATTGTCCGCACAAACCCTTGCAGTATTTGATACCATCCATGTCATCTCACCTTTGTGAATGAATTTTCCCTTTATTTTACATAAAAAATGGATGTATTGGACGTATAAAATGACTTGGGACTAAAAATTAGCAATATTGACCTTGGTATCGATGTCATTCGCGCAAAACAATTCAAGCCTCGTCAGTATGTAATGAATTAACAATGTTGCAATTGGATTTGGACTTGTTTTGCTATTGATATTTCAGTTTTAACTCTCATTTAAAGGCCTGTTTTTTAAATAATTATTCTAATAAAAATAATACATATTTTTTTATCAAAAATCTTTAATTTCTAATATTAAGCAATCTATTTAACATGTTTTGAAATTATTTCCGTTCAAGTGGTATTCAAGGTGCTGAACAAGCTGGCAAAATTTCATGTCAATCCAAGTATTCAGCACGGCGAGTGTTGCGTATAAGCGCCGCTGAGAAGTGACAACACTGTTCTCCATAAGCTCTGTACTGCAATCAAATGCTTGGACGCTCTTTAGGTTAGGGATTTAAAAATGTGTTGAGTATAGAATGGTAATGTGTAGGGGAAATTCTAACTGCGAATTTGCACAGATTCATCGTGGGTTCACGAACGATGGATTTAGAATGTTACTTGTGTATTACGAAAAATAGAAGCCAGACTGCTTGTAAACCATTTATGATGTGATTGTATTGGTGAACATCAAGGAAGGAGTAATTTCATTATTGGAAGTCTGCAATAGTGTAGCATACTTCAAACAACTCGACGTATAAAATAAGTGTGTTGTACTTGCTCTGGGGGAAAAAAAAGTAGGGCTGTACAATTTTCTTTAACGACAGTTTTCAGGGTTTTTTTTCAATAACCCATTAAATACCCAATTAATACCCATTAAATTTTGTTGTTCCTACCATTTTTAAGAAATTCACTGAAAACCCAACAAAGTAGAAACAAAGCCGGCCCCGTGGCCGAGATCGCTAAGGCAATAGTGCCGTAGTGATCTTGGACCGTGGGGTCGCGGGTTCGAGTCCCTCCTCGGGCATGGTTATGTGTGTTTGTCCTTTCACCCCGTATCATCACCATATCGTGTTATCATCATATCATAACGTTACTCCAATAGTGGTCGCTAATGACGGAGTAGTTGATGCGACCTTAAATAACCAAAAAAGAAGTAGAAACAAACAAATTTTTGAATTTCCCTTCTGGCCTTGAAATTGCTTTACTCTTTGCTCATTTCATGCGTTGCAAACAACTTTGTGAACTCTATTACCCTAATTTTCGTTGTAGTTATATTAAGCTTACCAGCTGCGTTAAAGCCAAACTTTCTTCTCGACATAATACGAAATCTTACACTGATAATACTTTTTTCAAATTATGTTTCAGCACTCTCAGGAAATTGTTGCATATTTCCCTAAAATAAGGAGAGTAAAGATCTGGAAATAATTTTTGAAACGCTTTTTGTGTGAACGTAAATTCGCTTAATAGTCGCCAAAGCACATCACTAAAACTACAGTGTTAGGCGGGATCAGTTTTTACTCGGGAGTATCATTAGCCACCAAACTGCTTAAAGCATGCTGCGAATAGACTGGAGGATAACTGGAATGCCTCCTTCTCGTAGACAAAAGTTTTAAAACGTCGTTACCAGACACACGATCAGGGGTGGATCCAGCCGATAATGGAAGGGGGAGGGTCGTAGGTTTTTGTTAAATAATAAACATATGTTAAATTGTATATTATTTATATGCTATACAGTATTATTGTTTAAAATTACATAATTGAAACGAATATTTAAATCACTTTTGTCAAATTATGGAAGGTAAACGAAAACTCTAGGCCTTTTGGGAGGGGCCATGGTCCTCATCCCTCCCCCCTGGACCCGCCAGTGCACACAATTACCGTAATGCATTTCTAGGGGGCTAGTTTGATTTCCTTACTAGTTCAAAATGTTCAAATCAAGGAAATTGGAGAAGGAAAAATTGAGTTGGTACATGAAAGTTTGGCGCAATTCTATTGAGCGTTGGGCCTACTGTAAATGCGAGTCCGAGGTCTCTTGTCTGTTTATTATTCATCACATCCACAGTAAACAAACAAAAACTCTGGTTTCACCTCACTTGATTTTTTCTATCGGCCTTCCGAGGAGCAAATCTCCAATTCGCGCCCTGCTGACCAGTGTTTGCCCGCCAGGTGTGTGTGAGTTCGCGGAGCACCAGCGGCGGTGGAGGGAACGAGTCACAAGAGTGGCTTCGCGGCGGGCGACGTCGCGGGCTGCGGAATTCCCTTTCCTGGCGTGGGAGCGCGCCTGGTGGTGGAAGTTCAGAACGCCCGCCTGACGCGCGCGTCGTGTGAGAAAGTCTCTCGCCACGGTGCAGTGGGCCGAAACCCCCAAGCAGCACATTTCGACAGTTTTCCAAGCAAACATTTCAATCGTCAAAAAGTAGACACATTTAAGCGTAGATTACTGAAACGAAGTGGTAACCAGTCTTCGTTAATATTCATTTTTTTTCCTGTTTCAAGTTTTAATATTCATTTGCGGAAATGTCGCGTGAAATATTTTTCATCTGTGCCTTCGAGAATTTAGTTTTGAGTAATTTGAAATCTTTTAAAATATTTCGAATATTTTCCGAAGTTACGCATCAATATAGCCTCTAACCAATAGATGCAAGCGACTGATCACTATTTTACTATTTTGATCTTTAGTAATGTACTATTTTATTTTCTGCAAAACAATATTTCCTGAAGCAGAGTTTCTCAAAATTTTCTGAAGTAGAACTTTTCTAGAACCAGTACAGACTTCCAAAACTTGAATAGAAACTACATTGCAGATTTCGTCTAAATAAACGCAGATCAATTAAAAATCACATTTGCATACCAACATACCAAGTTTAATTATTTATTTATTATTTATAAATTAAAAAATCGTTTAATTTTTTTATAATTATTTGGGCGACAGCAAAACTGTCAGCGGTGCGCGAACTTGTATAAAATCAGAAGTGCGGTAATTTTGAATTTTTTTTTAACTGAATGTGATATTAGCGTTGAATGTGAACCGCTTAATCATTAATTACGATTCAAATCATTTAAGTTTTCAAAGTTCGGCAAGTCGAGCTCTGTTACAAATATAAAAGTTATGCTACAAGATTTGACCATATATAATGGATTTAAAAGGAAAAAGTCTTTAAAAGGAAGTAACTATTACATTTTTATTGAACGCCATTGCATGCAGGAACTGTATCTCCACCATAATTCGAAAAATAATGTCCTAAACGATTCGTCTTTCATCTCGCTCATTCACTCATCTTTCTTTCATCTCGCTCATTCACTCATCTTTCTTTCATCTCGCTCATTCACTCATCTTTCTTTCATCTCGCTCATTCACTCATCTTTCTTTCATCTCGCTCATTCACTCATCTTTCTTTCATCTCGCTCATTCACTCATCTTTCTTTCATCTCGCTCATTCACTCATCTTTCTTTCATCTCGCTCATTCACTCATCTTTCTTTCATCTCGCTCATTCACTCATCTTTCTTTCATCTCGCTCATTCACTCATCTTTCTTTCATCTCGCTCATTCACTCATCTTTCTTTCATCTCGCTCATTCACTCATCTTTCTTTCATCTCGCTCATTCACTCATCTTTCTTTCATCTCGCTCATTCACTCATCTTTCTTTCATCTCGCGTATTCACTCATCTTTCTTTCATCTCGCTCATTCACTCATCTTTCTTTCATCTCGCTCATTCACTCATCTTTCTTTCATCTCGCTCATTCACTCATCTTTCTTTCATCTCGCTCATTCACTCATCTTTCTTTCATCTCGCTCATTCACTCATCTTTCTTTCATCTCGCTTATTCACTCATATTTCTTTCTACTCGCTCATTTTTGCTCCCAAAATTACGCATCTTGAACGGCTGTATGATGCGCGCCTTTAGCCCGATTCGGACCAGTGCCCTGTGGGCTCTGCCGCGTTCTGCTGGAACAGTCCGCTGGGCGATTCGTCGACGCAAGAATGTGTGACGCGCTTCCTCCAGAGCTGACCCGGCCTCTTTGATGATTCCGCCTGCTTGCGCGTGCGGACTGGTTGATTATAGCCTTCTCTTGGGCGCATTTAGTGTTTAGGTTGTTTAAAAGTTGACTAGAATTTCCTTTATTTTTTCGCCGACTATGTTCAGTGTATTGTCTATTGTTAAAGGACTCGTATCATCTTAACGACTAGCGTACTGGTGATGTTAATCAGAGGATGTCATATTAAAAATGTTTTGAAGTAAAATTCTTTTCAAGATATTATGTATTTATTCTTTCAAAAAAAATGACAATCCAGTAAAGCTTATTGCAAAATAATACAAAATTCTTCAGGAATGTGTAATAAATGTTGCTTTAGTTTTTTGATTATAATTATAGCTGATAGGTTTTGTTTTCCCAGTATTTGTTAATTTTTATATTTCTTTGCAAGCATATTGCTTGTCGTGGATTGTACGAGAAATATTAGGAAAAATATTTGCCAAATTTGATACCATTTAATTTTTTCTTCAAAGGTTATTTAATATTCGTTCAATTTCCTGCCTCCTCCCATCACTCAGTATAGAGAAATGTGCATCTCCAATTCTCCAGATTTACATAATCGATTAGACGAGAAAAAAACGATATACCTCTCATTCATTTCATTTTATTAGATGGTCTCTTATCTCGTGTAAATTTGCTCATATGGACAGTCCCTTTTCTGTTAATTCGTCTGTCCTAACAATGACGTAGCTTATTTTACGTGTCGGCATCTTTTCTCTGTTCTCTTCAGTTTTTTCTCCTACGGTTTCTTTTGAAATCCATATTTTGCACGTTTAAAAAGTGCTCGTTTGCAAGGTGCGTGGATGTTTTATATTTACCTTTCCATTTCGTCTCCAAAACAAAGCAAAAAGTGCATTCCATGCATCATACTTTGTAGACAAGCGTCTCAGAAGTTAATTGTAGCTATACGGAAAAATGTAGCTAGATGTGCAGTATTTGTGGCTATGTTTATCGTGTATATTGTAATTGTTTGTTAACGAACTGAAAGATGTCTGGCCAGTTGGACCTCTTTTACCCCCCCCCCCGAAAAAAGACGATAGCTAGCAGAACGAGAAGTGCATCCGTAGTGATGAAAAGAATCGCGTGTTGCTCGTTATGAAGAGCTGCTGAAGTGAAAGATGCAAAAAACGTTTTCGCGGGTTTCCGGAACTCACAAAAGGAGCCGTGGAGAAGGGTGGGGGGTTTCTCTGGCGCCACTGGCAAGGGGCCTTGGAGAACAAGACGTAGCGACGCGGCAGCCGGAACATAAAATAAAAAAAATAAAAAATAAAAAAAACTGAGGACGAAAGAAAACTGCCTTACATCACTTGATATTCTGCGCGGAATTGTAGAGGAAAGATTGAGAACGTCGAACGTTTCGAAGAGACTATGTGAAAAAGAAATGAGGAAAGGTGACCAGAAAATGTTTTTGAAAGTGGACGATAAAGCAAAATTTTAACAAAAAACGAGCCCTGATAAATTACCAAGGAATTAATTTCCAGAATATTAAATAACTATTGTAGTAATTTGCTAATAGGGTAAAATTGTGTACTTCGGAATTTGTTGTTGGATGTGAAGGGTGAAATAAATAAAATGGCAACGGATGCGACAATAACTTCTAATTTATTCGCTTACTTTATTTTGGGTAAATGCAGCTGTTGGCAATATAGAGTATCGAAACGTAGCTTATAAGGTGTTTGTATTTTTTTGTTCACTCTGTGTAGCAAATTCCGAGATAGAAAGATTATATAATTGTGATCAGAGACCACTACTATGATTTATCATTTTACTCTCCTCGGAGAACAAAAGGTTTTGTTTTAAAGTATCTTTCATTTTCTCTGTACATTTAATTTGTGATCTTTAAATATCGTTTTGTTACATATTGCATCTTCACTTTCACACACACACACACACACACACACACACACACACACACACACACACACACACGCACACACTTCAATGTTTTGTTGGCGAATACTTTTCTTTCTCTTTGTTCTTACACTTAGCCGTACTTCGGCGGGCGACAGAAGTCGACTGACGACCCTTGATCTCGGCCGTCGACCACGGGCGAAGGTCGATCTATTGAATCACCGTCTAAGCAAAGACATCTGATAGCAATGGGATTCCACGTAGGACACCCGCGGCAAGGTTCTGAACGTAGAACCCTGGGTCGACGGTACACAAAGCGTTCTGATGAAGGATTGTGATTGTGATATCCAGGTGTGATGCAGTGGATGGTGCGAATTTCATTGGAGTTCAAAGTTAGGCTACTTTAGAATCTTAAACGTTCTAATGGTAAAGAATGGACGTTTCATGAAAGCTTTGATTGCGAGGGGTGGTTGGCTGTTTGTATTGTTCTACTGAATGGGACGTGAGTTTTTTTTCCTTGTCAATTATTCCACAACAATTTATTAAACATATACATTGTCAATCTAGTGACGCTATATTTCTTCTGTTGTGCATTTTATGAGTGTTCATTCATTTATTGAGATGAATTACCTCAACGACTTTTCGTTTCACTATTTCGTATCGTTGTGATATTACATTTCCGTGCATCTCCAAAACATGCTACACAGCGTATGACGAGTTATTTAGTAAACCCATTGTTATCGAAACAAGTCATACCTACAAAGGCATCACTATTGCACCTTAATTTGGTGTTGCTATACAAAAGAGAATTGTTGCCACATCAGTTTCCACATCGTCATCGAAGAAATAAAATAATGCCTCCTTAGAAACTCGCTTCAAATCTTTTCAGCGACCCAGATCCCGGAATTCTATTAACAACCCCTCTGTCGGCGGTTGATGAGGGGCTTCGTTCCACAAAATCCCTTCGCGTAGCGCCCTATCTACCTGTCCCACCACCACCTGGCCGTGTGGGCCCTTTCAAAGGCCCCGCTGACCGCAACGCCCCTTGCGACACGAGGGGCACCGGGCCCTTTGAAAACGACCTTCAAGAATTTGGAACCCCGGTTGTTTGTGTAGCTCTGGTCGCCTATTGTGCTTGACTCTTGGGCTTGATGGAAAAGGATCCAGATGGAAAAGCGTGTTGTTTCTGCAATTGTCGCAGGTTGCATACAAATGTACTTCACAAGATTATCGACGATGGTGCAGCTGAATTCATAAATGTGGTATGGGGGTATGGGTGTGATAGGGAAATGTGTGAGATGGTTATTAACAAACGTTAAGAACCTTTTGTTATATACCTGTATTACTCTTGAAAAGGTACAACCAAATTGTACGAAATGTCGAAAAGTAAATATCTACTTTTGGATTGATCCTGAATGGTTCAGACCTGCATCAAACGTCCCATCTATTAATACGAGTATCATTAAATTAGTAAGAAAAAACAAAAAGAAATTGCAAATAATAATAATGATAATAAGTTATAAATATAAATAATTTATTATAAATTATTATTATAAATAGTAATAAAATAAATAATTAGCACTTCAAATAATCAAAGCATCCATCGTCGCACATTGAGCCGGAATACGCATGAATGCTTATTTTCAACTTCAACTTTTCAACTTGTAAAGTGTTCTCCCGGCTTCTTTGTCGTAGGAAAACGATCGCCTCTTAGTTTATCCGTCGCAATGTACTTTCTGAAGAATAAATTGATGCTTAATTTACCACTTGAAAGAGGGAGCTCTTGTCGTGAGTTTTTAGTGCTTCTCCAGAGTCTCTGTGGAGCATGGGAGGTTAAGAGAAAAAATTATCCATGGCTGTAGGGTGGGTAGTGAAGTTGGTTAGGAGGTATCAAACAAATGAAAGAGAATAAATCAGTGCGGTAGGAAATATCAAAACTCGGGCAAGATGTTTCTATTAGATTCCTATTTCTATTTTAAAAAATGTTTCTCTTAATTGGAAGTCGATGTTTTATTATTTAGTTGATGTTTACTTGTAAGGACTTCGAAAGCATCACATACGTGTTCTATCCGGTTTCCTCAATATTTTCGTTTATAGAAGATTATCCGTAGACAAATATTGTGTTGACTTAGTGATAGACGTTGCTTGCTTAGGTTTGTTGGGCAGATAATTACGGATAAAGACCAGGATCTGGCTGTAGAAGAGGGAAACATGAAAAAAAAAGGTGAATCGTACGAAAATCGGGATAACGGTGCCAAATATTACAGTATGCTCGACAAAGCGTTCTAGCCATTCATTCATTCATTAGTATAATGGGTCACGTAAAAGCTAGACTGGCAGCTATGGTGTTCTTATCTGCGGCAACACTTATGCTAAATGGCAGCAAATGATCAGACGTGAACTCGGGTGAAACTGGTCTAGTCACAGCGTTGAATAGTGAGGAAAAGACAGATTTTGAACGAAATCGTTACTTTTCCATTGTCTGTACAAAGAGTAGATTAGCGTGTGCGATTAGTGTGTCTTCTGACTGCAGGTTTCTCGCTCTTTTTTTAGAACTGAATCACCTGCAGGACTGTCCAACTTAGGAGGGCTTATGGGCCACACATCGAATTCTAGTTACGCCACGGGCCGCATCGACATTTAAGATGGTTTTTACCGCAACTACTGAGATTATACTGAAATAATTAGACACGACTTTTATTCAACACACTTAGTGATTAATGTAGTATATTCCAGGAGAAAATTAATGTTTTATTAAATAAAATTAAGACGAATTGTGCAATTGTATTGAATTTGATTGGTATAATGCATTAGATATTTAAGTGAGATATATTCACATTAACAGATGTCGCTATGAACGAAGTGTAGTGAATTGTTTGTACCATGGTTTCTAACGAAGTACGGAACTATACAAATATTAGTATTTACGACACAAAGAGGTGAAATGTTAAACAGCATACACTTATGTAACGTTACAAATTTATTTTCCAGGTAGAAAACGCGCAGTTGAAATTCTCAAAGGTCACGTTCAAAAGGCCAATGCCCGCTCTACAATGCGGAGTCGGAAAATGTCGAAGAATCAGCTCGCTGTAACAGATAGGCTCACGCGTGCTTTTTATACACTAAAATTGGTTTCGTATCGACCTTGTAAGCAACTAACATTTATTCGTGGAACAGGAATTTGCTTACAAAACGCAGATATTGTGATAGCGTCATTGTGACAGCGTCATTGTGATATAGGGGTAGGATGTATTAACATGTATTTAAAATGAGCTGCGTGTGGAACGATTTACCATTAATCTGCAGGTTTGAAGATTTCACAATTCATATTTCGACACCACGGTTCTGCGAATCATTTCGAATTGTTTTGAGCCCAAGATAAACATTTTGAGGCGGTACAATATGCGTTTGGTACGAATACGATATAATAGTTGCATTTACATTTTTTATTCCTTCCCTTCGGAACACACATTTTGTGTTGATAAAACAAAATTGCGAAATCTTTCGCGCTCCAAACGAGTTTTCAAATTTACTTTAGCGTTTCCATTTTTTTCGCAGACCTAGGAATATTGTGCAGATCCACATGACATTTCACAAGTGGCTTTTCACATGATGATGATGATGATGATATAAAGAAATGAACTGAAATATTGCATTAAAACTGTGCAAATTAACTCTTGACTAGGACTGTGTAAAAAAAAAAAAACTGTTGACTATGTAAATTAAGTTTGAATTTATTAATGGAGTTACACATTTATTTATAGAAATATACCTATTGCTGTAATATCTGTAAATGGTCAGTTTTTGTTTTAAGGCAAGGTTTTTTTTATTTTCGTACATTCACAAAAACTTGGATCGTAAATTTACAACAAAAAATCATAAACATGCCACACACAAAAAAATACTAATGAGTAGAAGTAGACAGATAACAAATTATAAACTCGGTATTGCTAACCATCACAACTGCTTATCGATGGTTAGTAATTCCAAGAAAATTCAATGTGTATTATCTCTGTAAACAAGATGAGAATAAAAAATATTATTATTAACATTATTATTATTAACATTATTATTATTAACATTATTATTATTAACATTATTATTATTAACATTATTATTATTATTATTAACATTATTATTATTATTAACATTATTATTATTATCAACATTATTATTATTATCAACATTATTATTATTAACATTATTATTATTAGGAAGCCGTTGTGTTTGGGGAGAGCGCCAAGGCCCCCTAACTTCAGGCTGACCGCTCGCCCGTGGCTTCCACGATAACCAGATTACGCACGTCTTTCTTAGATGGACGGAGCTGTTTGTAGTCCGGGCACATCCGCGCTCCGCTTTTGTGCTCGGGGTCGCGCGCAGGAGACGTTGCGTGTTTGCCGCTGCGGCCGCGGTCAGCGCTAGCGCTGCCTCCGCGCGGTGGCGCAAGAGGTCGCTCTGGGAACAGGTGCGTCGAACGACACGGGAGAGCTCGAGTGAAAGACACACGTGAATCTTTAATGTGACGACATGCGCGGCGTGCGTCAAAAATTCCGTCTTTCCCATGGCGTTACAAATGAAGTTGGGCTACATTGGCCACGCTGCGTACCAACAGTACTGACCGAGTCAGCCCGTTAGAGGACTGTTCGTAATCACGATCACAGATCCCTGTTCGTAATCACAGATTCTTTTAACAGTACAAAGTGGCCTCTTTCGGGAAAACAGTAAGGGGCATTGATCTTGAATAGTGAAGAAACATTAGAAGTAATCTAAACTTCCATCTACAAAAGGATGAGGGATTAAAAGTTATAGGCAAATTGAACAATTTACAAATTAATAAAAGGGACCGAAGTAAATCTTTTTATGAAATAAAAATTTAAGATCTTCTTTTAACATTATAATATATAAATTAAAGGTATTAATTTTTAAAAAAACGGAATATAGAAACGAACTGGAAATACGGGAAGAGGAAGGGAAACTTGTGTAAGGGAAACTCTTTGCGGTGGAGGACTGTTTTAAATCTTCTCAAATTGATTTTAAAAATGTTTTTGAAACGAACTTTAATGCTCGCATTTTTTAATGATTTGATCTAAATCTGTTCGAACTTCAGCGAAACCGTTCAGTAACAATATTTTGGGAACATCTTGTCCTCTTAGTATTACATGGCTATCCGGGAGATGCCGCGTCCAAGGCACAGGTGTCAACATGGCGGCCGCAACGTTGGCACCTGTGCCTTGGACGCGGCGTCTCCCGGATAGCCATGTAAGTACTACCTCCGGCCGCGGACGCCTACGCTCTCGTATTGTCCTCTTTCCTGGACACTCCCACTCGTGCGCCTCTCGTGGCAGCCAGAGCAGCCGGCCTCGACGCAAGGTTTCTCGCGAGCGTCAACATCAGACGTGTAGCGTAAAATAAACAGGGTTTCAGATAAACACTCTTTCGCAGACGTCGGGGCTCTGCTACTCGGGAGGTCTGCGATTGTGTATCTCTTCTTCCCCGACATCCTCGATCCTCACTAAAGAGATCTTCCACAACGCTGCGATTGTGGATAGTCTCCGTATCGCGATGTGTTACAAAACTCTTCGCAGTTCTCGATGTGATCCATTCAGCGAGCTCTCTTGTTCCGGCGCGGCAACAAAAACATTCGGGAATGTAGTCTTCACCAGATAGTTCTGCTTCTCGACCTACAAGCATATCAGCCTTTCTTTTTTTTAATGTATTTCTGTATGCACGGCATTTCTATTTTTAAGGGGTGTTCATAATACATAAATCTTAAACATTAACTTTTAGGGATGGACATCCGCATGCGTTACCTCCTTTCTCAGGGGTTTGATTATTCATTTTATTAAACAGAGAATTGAAACTGCAGAGGTCGAGTTATTTGTGATTAATTTTTAAAGGGTGTTAGTGGATGGGATTTTAAGTAGCTTGGGGGAAAAAGGTAAATGGTTTTAAGGTGGTCGAAGGGAGTCCTTAGAGAATCGTGGACTTATTCTGTTTGGTGAATGATACGTTTTATCGAGTTGGAATATTGGTATACTACGCGATTGGGGAAGGGATGAGAAAAATTTATGGATCGTAAGATTTATAAATTCTTCTCACTCCTCCCCCAATCGCGCAGTACAACATTATTCCAACTCGGTAAAACGGATCTTTCACCAATTAGAATAAGATCAGGATTCTCTAAGGACTCCCTTTGACCACCTTAAACCATTTACCTATTTCCCCCAAGATACGTAAACTCCCACCCACTAACACCCTTTAAAAATTAATCACAAATAACTCGAAAAACTGACCTTTGCAGTTTCAATTATTTGCGTAATAAAATGAAAGCCTTTCTGAAAAACTTGTTTAAAGACCAGGCCTGATACCAAATATTCAGTTACAATACTTTGTGGGTGATCGTAAACTAAAACTGCGATTCATTTCTTGCCCCTTCATATTATAGTTCTGCACAAATTAAACTCGTAAACGGAAAAAGTTACCGCAAGGTATTAGGCCTGTCGAGAGTTTGTCCCGACTTCTAAATGTATATTTTAGAGTTGCGAACGTGTAAGAATCATTAAGTTGGTGCGAAGATTAAATGATTCCGAATGGGTTTCCTAAGCCTCCCAACAAAATCAGCGAATGTCACGCAGATTTAAAGTAGGTTAGCAAGAGCTCTTTTTCACTGATCGTATCGTTGTATTTACGGTAGCTATTGATTCTGCATTACTAACACTGTGATTTGTTTCAATTAAATACCCTCAACGTACCTGTGGAAGTTACCAATCCTCCCCTTGGCGAAACATTCACTACATCGAGCTAAAACTGCTCATCCAGTGTAGTAACGAGAGAACAAAATGGCACACGCGGACGGGAAAAAAAAAGAAAAAAAAGAAAAACCCTGGGGAGCACACACGCTGCGCGCTCGTGGCGACTGAACAAAAAGCGACTCACGTTCGTTCCTAATCAAGCGCCCAGTGTTTGCTCGCTCGGGACGCCCCAGCAGGCCACAATGACGGCTGCGGCCCACAGTGGCCCAGAAGGGGCGAAACTCCCGCAACACTGCGTACACGGTGTAAGATATATAGGTGAGTCAACAATTTTCTGAAGCCAGTTATGAACTTTACATTCAACTAAATAAATAATTGTAAATAAACTAACGTAGCCCAAAGAGGCATTGTAAATAGTTTCAAGTTAGAACAGATAGTATATTTAAGATGCCGCCCTCCAACTACTCCAAAAGCCTCACCGGCTGGAGTAAATTGCTGTAAGCTACTAGGATTGAATCAATTCCCGCCTATCCAGGGAAACTGGAGAGGGGAAAGGATAAAAAAAATCTGAAGCCAGTTTAGGCTAGTTCCTCGCTTGTCCATAAGGTGCGCACGATCGGTTTGGGTCAAGGGTAAGATATACATCTTAAGATGACATCTTAAACTGTGTCTATTAGACAGTTTTACAAAACCTTTCCTACCCATTTTCGTAACTGTTTGCTCTGGACTTTACAAATTCTACCGCGAAGCGACAAATCACTGACTTGAAATTAGAAATCACCTGGCCACAGAGCTGTCGAATTGATCACGACCAATCACGACCTTGCCCAATGAGACCCAAAGATCGCAGCGCTTATATGCGAGAACTGAGAACTAGCCTCACATAAGCTTCAGTTTTAGACTGGGAGTAAACACACCTATATATTTTACACGCGCTGCGTAATTGGACGGTGTTATGTATCAACCGGCTATGCGACATCATACAAGTTTTGAGATAATCGTGTTCAAAGGTTTTATTACATTGTCAGCTCTAAAATCTGTAATTTAATTATTTCATTCATTGAAGCGCCAAACTACACAAACGTGAGTGGAATATCTGGCGCTTTCCTGCATATTGTGAAATTAAGAACTGCAGATTTGAAGATCTAGGTTTATAGCCGGTTGTTGCGAAACATAAAAACCCTGATGTGACTGATGGCGTTCAGTTTTCATTAATTAAAAGGCTATTTTTACAGATTTGGCGCCAAAATTTTGCGTAGACTTAGAACATGGTCCAGTGTAACTAATGGCGTCCATATCTAATTTTTTTTTTCCAAAAATGGCTCTTAGCCGGTTGATGCATAAGTGTCCAATTATTTTGTCGAAGTTGGAATTTGTTCGGTACTCCTCGCCTACTGTTGGATTTATTTTCTTAGGATTGTGGAAACGGCTAATAAATACAAACCCTTGACTTCAAGCTCTTCAAAATTATTGATAACTTTTCAATTTTTTAAATGAGAAATGGTTAGTTTTGTATTGAAATTGGCTGATTTATTTTTTTAAATATAAATTCTTTACAAATGACTGTTGTCGAAATTAGTTCAGCATTGATATTCAGCATACGGTAAAGAGAAACTTGATCCATACGTATTGGTCATGTGTAATAAATATAGCTCAAAATGGACTTTCAAAATGGCGCATATGGTGTTAAGTTTATTGCAGATTGAATGAATTGGCGTTTCCATGGTCACATATTAAATGGAATTATATTACAATATCAATTATTTATCATATTAAGACTGTATATATTTAAATCATTTAGTTGTATTTAACTTGGTCCAATTATGATTGAAACAGACTTATTTTTTAATAAATATAAACTTTAATGTAAGTACATCAAGTAGCAACAGTTTCAAGGTTTCTTTACCTCATCATCAGGCTAGAAGAATACAAATTAATGAAATTTGATTAACTGAAAAGAATTTTTTTTTCAATATCAATATATTGTGTGCTTCATCAATTTTTCCGTAAATTCAGGAACTGAAAACATAAGCTCATGACATGAATATTGTTAAGTTGTAACATGGTGCGACGTCAATTCAAAACGCAATTGACAATTATAATGAATTTATTCTCTACTCTCAGAATACATACTTACCGCTTTCTCTTTGCCTTCAACTCTACATTACAGAATAGTTAGGATATCAGACGATCAAATCCCAACAAATATTCTATACTTTTCGAACAGAACGCAGTTTTTCGTGTTGTGCACTGTGAATTCAGTGTATTGTGTGCTTCATTAGCTTTTCCGTGAATTTAGTAACTAAAAACAGAAGTTCACGACATGAATGTTGTTAAGTTGTAACATGGTGCGACGTCAATTCAAAACGCAATGGACAATTATAATGCGTTTATTCTCTACATTCAGAATACATACTTACCGCTTTTATTTATTTTTTTTTTTTTTTCAACCATACTTTTACAGAATTGTTAAGATGTCACACAATCAAATCCCAACAAATATTCGACCAGAGCGCAGTTTTTCGTGTTGGGGACCTCTGTTCGCACGGGGCCGCGACTCGATCACAGGAGCTCGAGGGTCTTTCCCCCCCCCCTGGGGGCGCGAGTGGGGAGTGGGGAATGTGGGGTGCAGGCGACGTGGGGGAAGCTCTCCGCAATTCGTTGCGGTTTGCGCGCCGCGCTGGGAGGTGGCGAGTGACGAGGGAGAAACAGAAACGGAAAGAGGGAAGAGGGCGCGGGCGCGGGCGCGGCGGGCGCGCTGATGACTGCATCGGGGGAGGCGGAAGCTGCGACGGCCAAGACGAGGGTTGCGCCGAGGGTCCTCCGCTTTGGATATGTACAGCGTTGAACGTTTCAAAGCAATTATACATAAATTTGCTACAAAAGATTGTATTACTTGTGAATTTATTTAATATTAATGATTACTTGTTTTTGAAAATAATATTTCAAAGCTTGTTTCAGATTTTTTTTTTCAATTGAAAAATCGGTAATGGAAGGAAGTTATATAAATATTTTAGTTTGAGTTTTAATTTTCAAAATATTTATAAATTAAAATTATGAAATTAAAAATGTCTAAATTAAATCATTGTAAATCAGTTCAATTTAAACACCGTTCAAACATTTTTTTAGTTTTTCGTAAATATGTTTTGAAGCTGCCGTTAGTTTAAACTTAATACTGTGGTGCACTTACACTTTCGGGAAACAAATTTCGCCAGTGATCAGCCAGACGACAAGCGCCTTCCTATATTGTCTACCCTCAGCTGCGGATAGAACTTCTGAGAACGGTATTATCGGGTTACTCATTCTTTTTTAAGTACATCGTTGACCATATCCAGATTGACTGTGCGTGTAAACCTGTGCCAGGTACAGTTTAGTGAAACGGGGATAACAGAGGTATTCTCTTGAGCACAGAGATACGGTGTACCCGGACGGGTAAAACTGTATACGTGCATCTCCGGGAAAATCTGTGGTGGTTGGTGAACATATTTTAAATTAACCTCCTTCATTCGCGTTGCTTGACGGCGATGCAATGAGTCATTCTTTGATCGTACGATGGCGCAGGAATGAAAATTGAAAAGATGAATTGCAAGAAAAAAACATGCAATTTTTGTTCTTTTGTATTCAATTTAGAGAATACTAGAAGCCTGCAACAGCAACAATGCTTAACAGTATAACAAAAAAAATTATTCCAAAAAGGAGCACGCGACCTACCAAAACTGTTTCGGATATTGTTACAATTCATTATTTTAACAAAAACAGACTTCACGAATTCTTCAATAACTTAGTATATTATACAGGTACGCAGAACAATAGTTCTTTACAGATCAATAAAATAAAAAAGAAGTTGCTGATGCAACACATTAATTGCAAATATTTAATAGCAGGCGACCTATTCCTTGGAGCATTATTGTTGCCTGACGTTGGTATTGATGCCTTGAGTATGAGACATGTCAGTACGTGCAGGCCATTCGCTCGCATATGTCGATATGATAAGAGGCCTGATAACAATCAAATATTCGATGTTTTCAGACAAAATCGAAACTGTTTCATTGTCTTTGTATTTGTCTCATTTTCCTTGGTATCTTAACATCTCTTTAAGCATTTTTCTTTAAGTTTCAGTGCGCATTAGAAATGAGAAATATCGATAGTTTTTCGCTCTGATAAAATTGTTGGACAAACTCCCTTTGTAAATAGTTTTTCGCTCTGATAAAATTGTTGGACAAACTCCCTTTGTAAATACTGTGCTGCAACAAGGATGCCGTAAGAATTACTGTACGTACAAAATGCTGTTCCAGCTGCACAGAACTTGAAATCGTCTTCTCAAGACGGGAGTATGAAGGCGATAACGGCGTAGTGAAACAATAGCGGAGAAAACGTCTGGAAGAACATAAACGAAGCTTGTTTGGTGTAGAGCAGGGGTTTTCAAACTGCGTCGCGGCTTCCAGGGGCGCCGCGGCAATACGATAGGGGCGTATTTATTAAAGATCTTTAGATTTTTAAATTTACTTGAATCCTTGTCATTTATGTCTACAAAATAATTTGTACTCTCCTACTACATGTTTTACATACAACATACTACATTTGTAATATATACGATTTATTTTTCCTAATTAATTGTGGGTTAATAGAACATAGCAAGTTCTTTACGAGTAAGCTTCTGTGGATCCTTTAGCATCGACGTACGTCCTTACTGCCCATCGCAACCGGGGATATTTTATCTTTCTACCCACGCAGATCAAGAGTTCCCGTGCTCACGTGACATGGTAATTTGGATGGAGCCTGTTGTGTCAATTACTCATTTGTGTTGAATCTTTAGTGGGTCTATATTAACCCTTATATTTGAAACGTATTGTTATCAGGGGAGCCGCGGGAAGTTTCGTTTAGGTCAAGGGAGCCGCGGACGAAAAACGTTTGAAAGCCGGAGTGACGAAGGCGACGGGGATGGCGAAGGAGTGTCGTAAATGCGGGGAGGTAGGATTCAGCGGTTATGGTGCCCGAATGCTCGGGGTGCGTTTCGGAGGTCCGTGGGAAGGAGGGTACGGTGGAGGTCAAGGAATGTAGATATGACGAATAACCAGCAGAGTTAGGGGGTGTAGCTTTGGAGTCGGGAGGGGGGGGCGACTGAATAGGGAGGCGGTTTTTTGCCAACACTCAATCTATATACATTAATACAGAGTAGTAACCTTCTAAGAGGGGGAGGACAAGCTGTACCTTTACGTCTGAGAGAGCAAAACTAGGGACCACCCCGGCATACGCCTTAAGCGATTCAGTAAACCCAGAAAACCTCAATCCGGATGGCGGCTTAAGACCGAACATTATCAAAACACAGAAGTGGAAGAGAAGAGAAACATAGATGGAAATGAAGAAAATCCGAAAGAGAAAGAAGAAAGGAGAGTGACTAAGAGGGGGACAACTGTACATTTACGACTGGGAGTGCAAAACAAGGGACAATCCCGGCGTACGCCTTAAGCGATTGACCAAGCCCAGAAAACCTCAATCAGGACGGCGGCTTAAGGCCGAATATTACCAAAACATTAATTCATTTTTTCAAAGAAAGTTCGGTGAAACGAAGTAGAAATGGAACAGGAGTGGTGATGCAACGACGCAGTGCAAGAGGTGCGGGGGGGATTTGGCGACGGTCTGGGCGCCGGTGGCTCATCGGTCCCCGCACAGTCGGACGCGAAGCGGCAACTGGAGCCGGAGCCGTGTCGGGAGACTGCGGCGGCGGCGGCGGCGGCGGCGGCGGCAGCGGCGGCGGCGGCGGCGGCGGCGCGTGGAGATCGATGCGGAACACGCGCGTGTGCACGCGGGGGCGGGGCGGGGGCGGGGCGGGGGCGGGGCGGGGGCGGGGCGGGGGCGGGGGCGGGGGCGGGGCGGGGGCGGGGCGGGGGCGGGGCGGGGGCGGGGGCGGCATTGTCCGCCGGCGAGGGGACCCGCCTTTGTGCCACCCCCGCCGCGCCGTCGCGCTCGTCCGAATTTCGCTCCGCGAGCCGGCTGCTGGGCGAGGGGTGCAGATTCCGACGGACGCATTGCGCTTCCCTCTGGGCCACGGAGTCCCTCGCCACTCGCGGGTTTGTGGTACACAGCGATGGTTTTCGAACTTTTTTTTCTTTTTCGTCCTCGGCTCGCTTGACTCAAACTACTCTCCCGCCCCCTCATGGTTTCGGACGCAATAAGTACAACCCCACTACCTCTCACTCACTGGCAACTAGAGATGGGCTTAACAGCTTTTCGTCAGTAACTGTTATCGGAATAACAGTGGACTCGTAATAACGGTTATCAATAACAGTTGAAAAATAACACGTCCATGATCAGCAACCTAACAGGTCTGTCTGCTAAGAGTTAAATCAGTTGCGTCGACTGCTAAGAGTTAATCCCAGCAAAACGAATAATGTTGGTAGCAAAGCTTGTGCAGCTACCTTACGGCGCTTTTTTGCCCTACTTCTCCTAACATATGTGGGCAGGGAATGAGAAAAAGCTGATTTAAAAAAAAATTACTTCCTTGGGAACAATAAAGAACTACTCTCCCGCCCCCTCGCGGTTTCAGACGCAATAAGTACAACCTCACCCCCTCTCACTCATTGGCAACCACATATTGTCGTATTTCACTCGGGTTTTCGAGCTCATAACGTTAAAAAAGTGTATTGCAATATTTTTTGGGATCGAGAAAACTTGTGTTTTCTAAAGTTGGCAGAACCCCCCCCACCCTATTCACTCGGCTCCCCACCTCACCAAAACTAACAGTCCTCCCCCTCCCATCTACTCCAAAACTACACACTCTAATCCGGTCGGTTGGTCGTCATATCTACCTTCCTTGACCTCCACCGTACCCTCTTTCCGACGGACCGTCGAAACGCACCCCGAGCACTCGGGGGTGGGGGGGCTACAATCGCTGCAAATTACCTCCCCGCATTTAGGACAGGCCTGCCGCCTTCGTCATTCCGGCATCTTCTCTGCACCAGGGACTCTCAAACTTTTTTCGTCCACGGTTCCCTTGGCCTAAACGAAACTTCCCGCGGCTCCTCTGGTAACAATACGTTTTAAATATAAGGGTTAATATAGGCCAACTGAAGATTCAACGCAAAGGAGTGATATAATAGGCTATTTTATTCCTCTATTCAAATTAGGTATTAAAATAACACAAAGCACTTTCTGCGGCAACCGCACTCACGTGAGCACGGGAACTCTTGATCTGCGTGGGTAGAAAGATGAAATGTCTCCGGTCGCGATGCGCGCTAGCGAGAGGCATTAGCAGCTTAGGATTATTTGTACTATTGATATAAGACCATTCGCACGTGATAAAATTTGCAAACAAAATTTTGAAATAACATATGTTCATAGGTTTTTAACACTTTTGCAGCTTATAAAAATAAATTATGAATTAAATTTTCCTGTCGTCGATGCTAAAGAAGCGTCGTACGTCGATGCTAAAGGAGCTACAGAAGCTTACTGGTAAAGAACATGTTAAGTTCAATTAACCCACAATTAAGAAAATAAATCATGTATATCACAAATACAATATAGTATGATGGTACAAAAATATTTTGTTGACATGATTTACTTTAATTCTTAGGTCATTTAACTCTAGAGATCATTTTTAATAAATCACCGCGACGCCCCTACCATATGGCCGCGACGCACATTTTGAAAACCCCTGGCATACAGCTATCGGTTACAAGAGTATCGCGCCAACAACAGAACTATGTAACAATAAGCTGTGTGTAGGGGGCGGATTTTAATGAAATCTTTTTTTCTTTTTACTTTAGAACAGTGCCTTTTAGTATGGATATCCATTTTATGACAAAAGAAAAGATCCATTTTTATCACCAATATCGTAGTTATTTGTAATATTGGTGAAAGTGTTTTAATGATTGAATAAGAAAAATTACACGAATCTTTAATCGTACGTCACCAATTACCATACACATAAAATCCTGGTATTTAAACGTACCAGGAGGTCTTCATCCTGGTACATGGTATCTTAATTAAAATCCTGGTAAAAATATCAGGAATCTGCTACGTCTGGTAAAACTGATGAAGCGGTGCCCTTTTGAAGAAGATACCAGGAGCAACCTCAAGCGGTATCAGGAGACCACCTCTGGGGGGGGGGGGGGATGGGCCAGGCGGGGAGGGATGCGCTGTCAAAATTCTCTTGAAGTTTTGCTGCTTGATTTTTTATTCTCTTAACGGCCAATTGATGGACTGCTTTTGCAGGATATAAATTTCGCACATTTCAACTTCTACGCTTACATAAGACAGTGGTAATCGCAATCACGTAAGTGATTTCAACTCGAAGGCTCTATAAAATATTTTGTTGTATTCCAGCATTATAAACGATCTTTTATGTTGCAAGAAATCGTTCATAATCGGGCGTTTTGCGGCACAAATGATGACGTCTTAGATTTGACGACACGAAAGATTGCGTCATCACACATTCAGCCAATCGCAGCGTGAGAATCCGGGAGAGGTAGAGGTAAACGGAACAATCGACCACAGGTTTCTCGCGCGCATGTCAAGTACCCAAGACATCACAGGAACGTTGTTCCGCAAAATGAAGTTTGATTCTCTTAGAATTTTATAATGCTATCATACAAAAAAATAGCGTATGCAATTCGTTTATAGTGTTGCTTTATTGCATTCGTACAAATTTGAAAATTCGCTTCCAACGTCGCTAGTTTTCAAAACGTGTACTCATGCAATAAAGCTTAACATTATAAACTAATTGTATAAACCACTAGTATTGTGAATTGTGAAATGATGTAATAATATATTGTGAAATAATGTAATAATGGATTATTAATGCAAGCGTATGAAATGTTGGATAATGATCGAAGAATGAGTGATCGTCGTAAATGTATTATGCAATTGCGTAGTTCCAGTGCTTTTCTGACACTAAAAAAATACTTAGAACTTGATGCTGGTAGTCATTTATGCCTTTTTCGAAATTTTGGTTGTGTTAATTAAATGTATGATTGCCTCCCGTTCAAAAGTTTAGTACAGTAATGAAAAAAAAACCCTCATCTCGCTCACAGCTGTAATCTACAATATAATCCTGAAAATACTACACTTTATTTGCAAACTCGAGTGAGTTATGAAGGTAATGGAATCGGAAATTAAATCCACAAAAATTATATGATTACCAATTTTTGAGAGCATATTGTATTAGGAAAATACAGAATGCCCCTTTTCTTTAGGTGATGCGGTTTCTTTGCGCACTACTCTATTTTGCTCTGTCGCATTTGTTCACTGGCACTATTTAAGTAAATACTTACAGTACTGTAAACTCAATGCGAGACTATAAAGTGGGTACAATGATGACGTTATATCGTAATGTCTGTCATAAACGAATTGCATCCATCGCAATTTTTTTTTAAAAATTGAAGTGGCAAAAAATCTATACATCGTGATAATGTTGTACGATTATGCCAGGCGTTTGAGGCCACCTGCTACATTCTCTCATTTACGTGTTCTCTTCAGCTTCTGACACTGACGCCCAGAACTTAACTGTTTGTTAATGGGTAACGAAGGAGGAAATTACGCGGAGCGGGAAGGGGAAAGTTGGTAATAGGACTGTAATAGCTTCTGGATTTTGTAATAGGACGCGATTGACTGCGTAGATGTGAACTGGAAGACGCGTTGAAAGATGCATCAATTTTCTGAAATTATTTTCTCAAAATAATTAGGTTGCGTTTGATTCATATTTCAATTAAATTTTTTACAATTCGAGTATAATTCTTATATTTTTTTTAATATTTTGCGATATGGGACGTGATATCACTGTTGGTAATACGAAACAAAAGGATGCTTAAAATGGCAAAGAACTGAATTCTATTTTTTAGAATTTTTTTTTTACTGAAACACCATTTGCAGCGCGATGGGAATGCTTCTTCGGAGAGGAAAAATAAAAAAAAACTAGTTAATGCTTGCAATATTGAAGCATTTTTCCTCGTACATAGCAGTATGTAATTTCATAATAAAGAATACGACACACACTCACACACAGACGCGCGTGAGATGTTTCGCGATTTGCATTTAGCACAATGCGGAGATCGAGCTTTGTGACGCAAGCGCGTGAGGGAACACATCTGTTCATCGCGTAGCGCCGCTCCAGCTGCTGCGAACGGAACGTCGTTTGGAACCATAACGACCGACGCCGCCACCGCCAGCCTCTTCCCCGTGTCCTTCCCGCCCTCGCCCTATCCTCACCCCTTCCTCGGCCCTTGTTTCCTCCCCGCCCTTCCTTCCCCCTCGCGTCCTTCCGTCCTCCCCGCCCTTCCTCCGCCCTCGCGTCCTCCCCGCCCTTCCTCCGCCCTCGCGTCCTCCCCGCCCTTCCTCCGCCCTCGCGTCCTCCCCGCCCTTCCTCCGCCCTCGCGTCCTCCCCGCCCTTCCTCCGCCCTCGCGTCCTCCCCGCCCTTCCTCCGCCCTCGCGTCCTCCCCGCCCCTCCTCCGCCCTCGCGTCCTCCCCGCCCTTCCTCCGCCCTCGCGTCCTCCCCGCCCCCTCCTCCGCCCTCGCGTCCTCCCCGCCCCTCCTCCGCCCTCGCGTCCTCCCCGCCCCTCCTCCGCCCTCGCGTCCTCCCCGCCCCTCCTCCGCCCTCGCGTCCCTCCCCGCCCCTCCTCCGCCCTCGCGTCCTCCCCGCCCCTCCTCCGCCCTCGCGTCCTCCCCGCCCCTCCTCCGCCCTCGCGTCCTCCCCGCCCCTCCTCCGCCCTCGCGTCCTCCCCGCCCCTCCTCCGCCCTCGCGTCCTCCCGCCCTTTCTCCGCCCTCGCGTCCTCCCCGCCCTTCCTCCGCCGTCGCGTCCTGCCCGCCCTTCCTCCCCCACGCGTCCTCCCCGCCCTCCCTCCGTCCTCCCGCCCTTCCTCCGCCCTTGCATCCTCCCGTCCTCCTTACCCTTCCTCCGCTCTCACACCCTCCTGCCCTTCCTCCACCCTTGCATCCTCCCGACCTCGCGTCCTCCCCGCCCTCCCGCCCTCGCGTCCTCGTGTTTTCTCCGCCTCTCGTCCGTCCTCGCCCCATCCTGTTCTCCCTGCCCCTCCTTCGCTCCCTCCTGTCCTTCCCAACTTTGCCTCCGCCCATGCGTCCTCCGCATCCCACTTCACTCTCGCGTCGTCCCGTTTCACTCCTCCGTTCTAGCGTCCTCCCCGCTCCGTGCCTCAGCCGCCATCCCTCGCCGTGCGGACTGCGCAGACAGCCCTCGCTCGCCGCAGCCGTCCCACGCTTCCCTGTAAATGTTTAATAAAAACGACTCTGCGTTTGGCTCGTTCACTTACGCAGAACACGTAGCTCAAACCGCTGCAGGTGTCGTGAAAGTTTAATCGTTAATCTCTCCCACGGAGGACATAACCGAAGGAATGGTTCATCGCAGGCGCTGAGCGCTGGGTGCGTTCCGTTGGCAGCTCCGCCGTTAGACCTGTCGACATGTTTGCCATTGCGGAGCTCTGACTAATGTAATTTCCTTGGAAAATTTTTTCATGGGTTATAAACCGTAGCAACGGTGCTGTAGGGTCGAAATATTGGAGGGTTATGTTCGGAATATCTGAAACTGGTGCTTCTAATTTTTTTTCTGGATTTCTAATTCTTTTTATCTGCACGAGGTTAAAAGTTAGTGTCCTACAGTGTTGGCAAAAATCTTGCCTTGCTGACAGCCTTGCATCAGAGTCGTCATAAGATACGCAAAATAAAATTGTAATATTTATAAAGGAAAATAAATGGAATGTTGTGGAGTATTTTATAGGATAAAGTTCTCATTGGGCTGACATTGCTCAATACGTTTTTGCGGAATTTAAACTGCGAAAGATCAAATGAAATTTTCCTGTTAATTTACGCAGTTTAAAATGACATTGGGTCTCCTTCGTATCAGTGTTATCAATCCCAATTCTTTTTCTTTCCATCCAAAGTCCGGAGAAAGGATATTTCGTAAGCTATTTATGACAGGAGACCCGAGAATTTTCCTTTCGTTAATTGGGAAGGCGCGTATCGTTACTCTGAATATAAACCTTTTTATTGTTATAAAATATTCGAAATCTATTTTTAGTGGGACAAACATTTTCTTTCGGACCGCGGGTGGCCCATTATTTTAATTCACATGATCTGACTTTTAAAACAAAAACTAGATTTTTCATAAAAACCTATCAATCGGGGGCGGATACAGATGGTATTTCAGGGGCGAGGGAGGAGAGATTTCAGCTCTGTGCCCCAACTACTTATGTGCTTTCGAGAAAATTATCCTTTCCTTAAATGTGAATTGTCTTAAAATGTCGGTCGTTTGGACTTTTTGTGAATTGCGATAGCTTAACCGTTAACTGGTGACGTGCGGTCCCAGTCACCGGCGAGGAAAAATAAACTCAGTGCTCTTGATGACCGGTGCAACGCAGGAAGATTTTGTTTACAGCACTTCCTTGTCTATTTGTAGATAATGTTCGGAAGTGGCTAGCTTATCTAGTTGCAGCCGTTCGATTCTGAGAATCAGTTGAAGTTACGGATCGGTCTCGATGACTGCACTTCACCAGTAGTAGAAGTTACGGATCGGTCTCGATGACTGCACTTCACCAGTAGTAGAAGTTACGGATCGGTCTCGATGACTGCACTTCACCAGTAGTAGAAGTTACGGATCGGTCTCGATGACTGCACTTCACCAGTAGTAGAAGTTACGGATCGGTCTCGATGACTGCACTTCACCAGTAGTAGAAGTTTATACTTCATAATGCACGTTTAAACTTGGCCAATAATTTTCATTTAATAATGTATTTTCTTATTAAAATCAAGGTTGTCTTATGTAGTCAATATCGTTTCAAAGCCCTTCTATGCATACTTCAATCGTCAACTGTGAACAAAAAATATATAGCAATATTTGATCTGAAATTCTCTGTTATTAAAAATATTATTTTCTGTTTATTTTATAAACCACAAACTCTTCGATATTTCTCTTTATTATGCCTCTGTTAACGTGAAAAAGTGGTTAATTCGATGTAAAAGTAAATGACGATTATAATCAGTCTAAAACTTTCCCGGTCACGGTGACCGCACGTCACCGGTAACAGAAGTTCGATGGCACGTCAGCAGTTGACAGTTAATGCGATCAATACGTAATTGTATTGAATAAATTTGGTGAAATTACAAAGACGCTGCATTGCGGAGAGAGGTACGGCCGGGACCCCATTCCCCCCTCCCCCTCCAATCGGATGCGCCGCTGGCGGGGGAAGGTTGACGAGGACTGCGACCACCGCGCCCGCCGCCACGCGCGGGCAAATGGGGCCATTAGGCGGTGAAGTCGAGCGGTGGCGCCGCGAGCGCCCCTGGCGTCGGCTCCGGGAACCAGCCACGCGCGTGCAGATGACTAACGGGACGCGCCCCTGGGCGTCGTTGCAGCCGCAGGCCGCTATTTAATGCGTGGGCGAGCGTGAGAGGGGGCGATCGACGGACGAAAAAGGAAAAAAAATGACGCGATGAATATTTCAACATGCTCAACGAGGTGGATGATAAATCGGCTCCCCGGTTGCCAATGAGATTTCGATGCGGTGATTGATGTGGGCTAGTTAACATTCTTTGTTTTTTTGTTTTGGAAGATGGAATATCGTTTTGAGATTGCGATATATGTTGATGAGCGATTGTTAGTCCATTGTGAAAGAAAGTCGTTGGAATTCAGGCGGTAGGCCTTCGGATTGGCAAATGCTTTTGCTGCTTTTGCTACTGTCGTGTGGATTTGGGGAAGAGGACATTTTAGGCCTGTTCAGTAAACGTACGTGTCGCGATTTCCCATTGTCGTTAGTTGAGGCATGTTCTACAAACCAGGACTGTGAGTTCAAATCAGTTAAAGCACAGATGTTTCAGTTGCTTCAGATTTCCCTCATCCTCGTTTCATTTATAAATCTTCATATTTTTCCTAATCCCTTGCCCTTGTTGGTAAATTATTCTGCAAATTATAAAACCAGAGAGATGGATGCTCTGGATAAGTCGGGATTAATATTTACCAGGAACGAGAACACAAGGGAAGGACTTCGAGGTATGTTGTTGTTCGGGGTATTACCGTGGTGGCCCAGCTACGTCCGAAACGCAGGATGATGTCAGGCAAACAGAGTCTAGACTAGGAAACTATAATAAATTAACTCAGTATTACAATTTCTATTAAAACAAATATTAAGGGGACTCTTTGCCGCTCTCAATCCTGCTGCACTTTGAGAGACCCTATTGTTGAATTGACTATTCACGTAATGAGAAGATAACCCTATCGCAACCCTAAAAGTGTAATTCATTTATCATTTTACTTTGATGTTCGCTGCTAGGAGCGGAATCATGTCCCATACATTTTTAACGGTAATTGATTTACTAGTCAACAAAGGAAGCAATTTCATTCCGTTCACACGAAACAAACCAACTTCTTTTAATTCAGTATATGATTCTAGTTTAGCATGACGCCATTGCCAGCTGCCAGGATCGTCTATTCTCTTACATAATAACTTGCGTGAAAAGTACGTAATTTTTTTAAAAAAGTATTTTCATTTCAAAATCAGGTTTAATTTTCGTTAATCTAATGTATACAATCGTAACGATTAATTATTGTTCTTCCGGTAAGGCTGCATAGCAATTAAAAGCGTTTTTTACCAATGCAGCTGCTTCGAAATTGCCAAAAACATTTTTATGTAACTTTTCCATTATATTCTAGAGGCGTAAAATTGCACTTGCAAATCTATATTATAAAAGCAGGTCTGGTGGCAGAGTGCAGACCGATGTCTTAATGTGAGAAACTGGTTATAACTGTTAGCTTCTGATTGGTCTCCCGACGTGTGTGGTAGTGTGTACTTGGGTTTTTATTTCTTGGAGCGTGAGGGCCTGTCTGCACGATGCAATATCTCGCAACATTTCGCGTCTCTTGGCCGTGCCGCTAGATGTCGCATTATCGTCAGCACTGCTCGGTCGCGATCATGCTACGTCTAGCGGCACGGCCGAGAAAGACGCGAAATGCCGCGAGATATTCCATCGTGAAGATAGGCCCTCAAGCGCAAAGAAATAAAAGCCCAAGTGTAGTGCATACAAGTGTAAAAGTGTGTAATTAAGGAGTAAGGATAGGACAAGGAAGAGGAAAGGAAAGATTGTGTGCGGTCCGGGCCCCGTTTGTGAGGATACTGCTTGAGTATTCGCTTGGTATTGATCGGCAAAACCACGGAAAACAACCGTTCAGAGCCTGTAGCTTCAATTCTCCACAAAGAGGCTAAATTCGATCTATTCTCTCCATATAGCTAGTGTCGAAAGTCCGCGACCTTTAACCTTATCACCTCCCAATAAGCATCGCTGCGTAGACAACGGCAATGCTGGCTCTATGCTTACGTTTTGGTCGAGCGAGTTAAGAAGGTGAACGATGGTAAAACGCTAAAATGTTAAAATAAAAATCCACTGCTCGTTCGCTGAAACTAATTGGCATCTGTACCACCTCCAATGACATCGACTGTTGCTGCGCTCCCAAGTACGCCTGAGATTCATGCCACGAGGGAATTGACTCTCCTCAGAGCGGACAATTTGGCATTTTGGCCCCAAGGCGCCATTGATACGTCTTTACGTGTATTTCACTGCCTCAAACGCTCTGAGATCCGCCAACTGGGACCCACGAAGACGGGCAGAGGGAAGTCAAGAGCTGAAAGCTTTCCCTTTAAGTGGTGCCAGATACGCTCATTCTCAAGTTTTTTTGAAACAACTTGATGAATCTGCAGCATGACACAATTTACTTGAACCATAGAAATAATTTGAAGGTCGTTTACATTTATTTATTAGAAAATACAAATACTTTTATTTTAGAAAGAACATTTACACTTATAGATATACACTCGTACCTGAATTTCAAATTCGTTTTCCCTCTTTCCTTTTTCCCCCTTTTCTCTCAACTTATTTATTAGACACTCAAGTACATTCTGAAAAGAACGTGAACAACATTAAAAATTAATTTTCCCTTATTACAGTTACATAAACGATTCTACGTTTTCCATCTTGCTTCTGATGAACAAATGACTGCGACGGCATTTTGGAATGTCATTTCAGAGCAGTCTCCGCAGTAATTCGCCTCTTGAAAATTTCCTATCACATTGAGCCCCTTTTTCGCGAGTAAACATACCATTTGGTATTCACTCAAGTTCTGTCAAGCGTCTCAGCGCAACACTAGGAACAACGAAGCCGGAAGTGCGGGCTGTGAAACTTGCTCTTTCTGCTACATAATTAATTTTCTTCCTTCAGAAGCAAAAGCGCACGGAGGCAGAAGTTTGATCCTGGAGGCCTCGCGAACTTCGGCACATCATTTTCCTCGCTGCGGCCGCGCTTCGCTCTGCTGGACTTCGACCCCGACGTCCGCCCCTCTCCCCTCTCCACCCCACCCTTCTCTCCCCGCCCTCCGTTCCCAACTCCCCGCCCTCCGTTCCCAACTCCCCGCCCTCCGTTCCCAACTCCCCGCCCTCCGTTCCCAACTCCCCGCCCTCCGTTCCCAACTCCCCGCCCTCCGCTCCCAACTCCCCGCCCACTCCATCCCCTTCCGTCCTCCCCTTCATCGCTCCACTCTCCCTTCCCTCCATGGTCCCTCTCACCCCTGTCCCATCCAACGCATCCGTCCACCCCACCCCCTCTACCGCGCAGTCTCCCCGCTTTCTACCTTCCCGTCGTCCCCTCATCCTCTCCTCCATCGCCCGCTCGCCCCGCTCTTCCTCCTTGCTTGCGCCAAGAAAATTGAAACGCGCGACCCGGCGCGAGTGCGGGGCTTTGTCGGCGGCTTCGGGGGATGAAGCAAACGGCGCCGCAGGGTGGGCGGCTGGGGGTGGAGGGAGAGTACTTCCGGGGTTGCTCGAGGCCCATTTCTGAGGCCGGGCGCAGTGCCGCTGATGTTGCTGCTGCCCGATACTGGTGCTGTTGTCGCTGCCGTCTATGATAAGGAGACCTGCAGGTGTTCTCGTACTGCGGTGGAGTTTTTGCCTTGTCCATACGAAACTGGTGAAGACGAGGCACGGCGAGATCAGTACGATGCTAATAACAATGTGGTGGTGAAAAAATCTTAATGGAATGTTACGGTCCATGGACGTGAAAATGAAATTCGCACATAATCCAAGGTGTCAGAATTAGTTTTGCACTCGTATATTTCGGCGTTTTTACAATGTAATAAAAAGCGGACACTTAGTCTGTTTCTTTTAGGGCTGATTTAATATTTTCATTCAGCCGGTTTAAAGTAATTCCCTACTTAATGGAACGAGGATATGTCAATTCCTGTGCTGTTTAATTTTGGCACTTCACACCTTCCTAAGAAACATTTTTTAATAATGCTTTTAATCTATTACGTGTCTGAATATTGGTACATGCATCTTCGGACTTTACAACATTCAATTGTCATTAATACATAGGTGATTTTTAAAATAATATTTCTCCAACATTGTTTTCACTTTCTCGCAATTGTGACGTGCGAGTTGCCTCGCTGTTTCCCGTGTCTTCCCACTCAGTCTTTCCCTCTTAGTGCGTACGTGTGCTCTCTCTTTTCTCACTCCCCCGCCAATCCCGAGAATGAAACACTTCACGCTTCACTTGGAACAAACTCGTCACCACACGCTTTCCGCAAGACTTTCTCCATCATATTCAGTGTATCCGCAGTCCCTCCGCTTTTACGGCCCCTGTCACCGATCAGTCTTCCTTTCCACGAGAGCCCCGTTTCAATCCCATCGGCTCCCCTCGCGCTGGAAGCGTGCCCGCGGGCGGCGCGTCGATAGCCAGGGGCGGCGCATCACTGGGGCATTAAATATTTCTGCGGCGCTGCGCCGCTGTTCTCGCCCTTCTGCAGCGCTCAGGCGCCCCCGCCCCCGCCCTCGCCCTCACTCCCGCCCCTGCCCTCGCCCTCACTCCCGCCCCTGCCCTCGCCCTCACTCCCGCCCCTGCCCTCGCCCTCACTCCCGCCCTCGCCCTCGCCCTCACTCCCGCCCTCGCCCTCACTCCCGCCTCCGCCCTCGCTCCCGCCTCCGCCCTCGCTCCCGCCTCCGCCCTCGCTCCCGCTCCCCGTAGCTGTCCTCACCCGCGTTACCCGTCCCCACGTCGCCGCCTTTCCGTCCGCCTTAGAATAGAATAGAATAGAATAGAATAGAATATTTATTTCGCTACTTGTTAGGATACATGAAGTAATTCCGGTGGTAGCGTTTTCCAATCAATTAATCTACATAAAACAAACATCAAACCACTACATATATACAACAAATATACAAAATGAACATCAAACAACATTACTGAATACAATTTTATAAAATTAATGTATTAACCCTGTGCTAAAGCTAACCTTAATATAAAATAACAAAAATAATACAAAAAATAATAATTTTAATGTTAACATATTAAAAAAAATTACAACTTATTTAATCTAATTAAAAAATTTTTGACATTCTGAGGGAAAGTCTCTAGCACTGCTGCAGGTAATTTGTTCCAATTTTGTATGGTTCTATTAATAAATTAGAATTTACCTACATCTGTTCTGTTTTCTTTGCCGAATTTTGAAACCATGATCTTTCCGCGCGACGTATGCTGGTTTTGATAGTCTTGCCCGAACTTCACCCCACGGCCGATCACCCCTTATTGCTTTGAATAACGCACAAAGACGCGATTTCTCTCTGCGTTTTTCCAAGGGTTCCCACGATATAAATTCAGAATTTAAACGTCCCCTTCTAACAAATTTTGCGGCATATTTTTGTACTTTTTCGAGAGATTTTATTTGCCCTAGACAATATGGGTCCCAACATATCGAGCCATATTCCAATATCGCACGTACTGAAGATATGTACCCTAATTCCTTGATTTTTCCACTTCCTTTTCTAAGTACTCTAATCACAAAATGCAATGTCTTCCACGCCTTTTTCACTACATAATTTACATGCTCTGCCCATCCCAGATCCTCATTTAGTATCATTCCCAAATATTTACAGCATTTAGTTCTCGGAATATCCTGATTTCCTAATTTATATTTCACGTCGTCTGTCTTTCTAGAACGCGCGAATCTGATAAACTTGCACTTACTGGGATTTAATATCATTTCATTTGTGCTTGCCCATGATTCTAGTTTATCTAAATCAGCCTGCAATATTTCTGTATCATTTGTCTTATTAATTTCCCAATAAATTATACAATCATCTGCAAACAGACGTATTTTCGATTCAATTCCCTGCCAAATATCATGAATATACGCTATAAATAACAACGGACCTAGCACACTTCCCTGTGGCTCTCCGGACGTTACTTCTGCCCTTGAGAAATTTGTTCCAATTCGCACCCGTGGAGTACGCGAGCTGAGAAATTCTCGAATCCATAGGGCAATTCTTCTGTCTATGTTAAGCTTACTAATTTTTTGTATTAATTTATCGTGGGGAACGAGGTCGAAATCTTTGGTGAAATCTATGATAATTTCCGTCCGCCGTTCCGTCCGCGCATCAAATAACCTGTAGTGTCTGCTCCCCCTGAAACCAGCCCCCATTCTTCTCCACCATGTCACATACAGCTTTTTACTATTTTTGGTGCATTGCACATATAACGCGTCCCATGATCTGCTACCGTTCTTATTATCCCATTTCCGTTATTTGTTCGTTCGTAGGTTATTCTGCCTACCACTGTGGTCTTCCGCCTTCCCTTCGTCCCATTTTTCACTCGTCCATCCATTCCTGCTGCCATCCCTTCTTAAATTCCAGTTCTGCTTCTGTTATTTCGACGAATCTTCGCCTGGGTTTCATTCGCCGTTGCTGCCGTTCTCATTTCGTCCCCCATCTTCTTCTATACCCTTCGTCCTCGCAGCCCCTGTGGCCTGTAAAGCTCACTTCGCCCCCGCTACGCGAGCCCCTGTGCCCGCCTCGTAGTTACAATTTCTATCCCTGCACGTCGTATCTCCCCCCCCTCTCCCCGCTGAGCTTTTCCTGTGCTCACTCACTCCGCAATGCTCTCTGCTACGACCGCATTAATACGTCCTAAATCCTGTAAACTGGAACATAGTGGCCACGTTTATATTACGTACTATCAAGATGAACGATCTTTCCTCGTCAAGTTAAGCTTCGAGTAATCCGAACAACACTCCCGTGCCTTTCTGAGTAGTCTATGTAGTTTCACTGATGGCAGTTATTACACGACTTGCTTGTCATTCGGAAACAATGGTTAATAGCAGCATACTTTCTTCCTAAATTTTTACAGTACAGTGAAAGCTCATTTTTTCCCCATTATTTTTCTCTTCTACGAATTATAGCTTCTTTTCTCCTGAATTCACCCTTCAATTTTGTGATTTACGACGTTTACATTTATAACACCTCCATTAATATTTTAAATCACAATTTGATAGGCAATTTGTAATTTCTCTACTTGGATTTGAATAGATAAAATTAAAACGCTTTATTTTAATTTTAAATTTACCGGTCTATTCATGTCCTCTTCCCTTCTAAAAGTCCTTGTTTTCATTCACAAAGGAATGTTGTTTTTTCTCTTTTTCACAAAAAACGTAAGCCTTATTGTAACTTCCGAAGTTTTTCTTTTTGTAACGATCCAGTGAAAAAATGGCGGGAATAAATTATCCATTTCTTACTCTAAAAGTAATTTTAACTACCCAAGTGGTATCACTTCTTAGTGTACACTTGCGGTATTGTTCTTTTCTGCAGCGTAAATATTTGGTTGAGGCCCCTACGTTTTCGTGAACAATGCTTCAGTTAGTCTCGCTCTCTGGTCTCCAGGCTCCTATCACTGAATGCGTCTGCCTTGTCTAGGGATGGCAAAAAAAACATAGATATTTTAAAAACATCAACAATTTTAAGCAGAAACATGGATATTATAACATGGATATTTTGCTTTCGACATTTTCTTCAGGTCGATATATCGACCAGGAACGCCGATGTTTTCAAAAAAAATTTAATGGTATAAATAAAATTTCCGGTATTTTATTTGTGGATTGCTTGCAATCAGCAGCCATTGACAACGTTCACTGTCGTCAATCCCCAGGCGGCTCGAAACAATTTGCTTTTCGCAACCTTTATTTACCTTTTATGTTACCTTTTTGATTATTTTGTACATGGCAATACCGTTAAACTAAAATTTGAACATTGACTAATAGAACATTGATTAGAAAATTAAGACTGCAGCTAAATCTTTTAGACAGAAAACACTTTAATATTGACGTGTTATGAATCATATTCGAACCAGGTCATTTTGCTTCGAAATGTTTCGTCATAATTAATACATCGATATTTTAAACATAGATTTTTTGTCGATTTTTTCACCGACATCAGAAAATAGGGAGTTTTTGCCACCTCGTACGGTAAGCAGTATCGATCTTCTGCTTACCGTTCGAATGTCAAAAACTTCCCAAACTTTTAGTGATGTATCGAAGTATCGATGTTTTGCTAAAGTTTGCCTTCACGATAGAGATCGATAGTGCTTACCGTTCGAGGTGGCAAAAACTTCCCAAACTTATGGTGATGTATCGAAGTATCGATGTTTTGCTAAAGTTTGCCATCACCAGCCATGTCCTACGTGGGTGTCATAGGGCCATCGCGGGTCACCTTCAACTTGCAGATGAGGCTGCGCGCGTCAGCAGACGGCCTCATGGAAGGCATGGGGCTCGACTCGGCCCTCATGAATTCTCCGCAGGAGATTTAATGAAACGCCGATGACGTCCTCGCGGACATCAGACGTGGCCTTCGTGATTTGTCAAGTGGCCTTTTATCCTCGTGGTTTCCGTCCTCCATCGTCCTATGCATTTCTGGGCTCATATATATTCTAGTTACCCGTTGTTTAAATTATTAACTGTTTATACAGATGTCTCAAAATAAAGGTAGCAAATGTCTAGAGCATTTAGAAAACTCGAAACTGATAGGGAGATACTGCCAGTAAACTGATAGGGAGATATTTCGTATGACTGAGTTAAATGTGATATTTGCTGCTGAATTTTAGGCAACCTCGTATGCACTGGTGTTCGACAGATTCATAAAAACTCTTGAGTGATTAAGAACGTGACCAGCAGAAAATCATTGAATAAGAAATTGCGGAACATCCATGGACAAATGTCGCATGTGCAGCTTCGTTATGAAATTTCTCACCAACTGTTCACTGGCAGAAAGTAATATATACGCCACAGAAGTTTGTAACATTATATAAACTTGTATAAACTGCTTATAATTTCTACAACGGGTCACTTACCGAGGCACGGCGTTGCGTAGTACGATGAAAGACAGAACTAAGAGGTCAAAATGTCACTTCATTAATTTCTTTACATTTTCCATGAAGGACTTGGTATTCCCTGGCGCTAAAGATTAGTTCACATCGTTCGAAAAGTTTTCATCCGTGGTAGAGTACTAATATATCTTCTGCTTTTGGTGTAACAGTATTAAAACTCGTACTGTTGCTCGCAATGTTCTTGAAGGAAAATACGGAATTGTTGATAAAAAAATCTGTCAATTTACGTTCATTTAAAATGTATCATTCAGCGAAATAATATATAAATAAAAGTGAGAACACGCTGTTAGAAAATAACGAATCTGTGTGATACTTCGTGTTCACAATTTTTATTTCGAATAAGTGTTATTTCATTGGCCGAAAAAAGTATTTCTTTCTTTTCCTTTTTCTCGTCTTTCTTTCCTTTTTCAGAATGGATTCCAGAAGTGTTCGCGTTAACTTCAGTAAAATAAGGTGAACCTCGAATCTGTTGCAAAACAGTGAAACGTTGAACAGTTCATGTTGGAGAAATTCAAGATTTCAACGGGGACGTTATTGCGACTTGTAATCTGTGCCACGTTTTTCGAGATGTATCTCTTTAACCTCGACCTACATGTATTTCCGGGCCCCGTACTTCGCCTCGCGTACGAAGTTTGTATGCGGTTACGTTTCTGGGTGTCTTGAGAGAACCGTGCGCGTCATAAGATTTGCATTTTACGAGACCGAGGCATCAAGATGACCTCCTAGCGTCCACGGGGCGGGCGCAGTTCGTAGAGTAGATGCGGCAAACGGCGGGTGCGGCCGTGGTTAAGGCAGAGGGAAACAAGCGGTGCTTATGTAACCCAAGAATTACAGAGACTCCGTAGCAGAGTGCAGGCAGAAAACACCTCCATCACGATTGGACTTCGGAACGATAAACCTGTCGGGTGCAGTAATAGACATGATAAAATTTGTTATTAGGGTAATGAAAGATGGACGACCGTACTTGTTGAAAGACTGATTGCTGTGTATGAAGACGCATTTGTTAAAAATATCTGTGAAGTGCATGTGGCGTTTGGGGAATGGGAGATGGTGCGTTTAATGCCCAGAAGCGCAAGGGGTCTTGAATTCATGATATTTGTTCGTTGGTTCATTGAGAAAGGTTGGTACAAACTCGAAAGAACTTTAACAATATTTTTTGTCATGTTGTTACGAGCTCCAAATACAATATAGACGAAACCTCGCGTTAGATTCTCCTTCCAAGATTTTAGCTCTCTTGTTGCGAAATTAAAAACTTTATTTTGCAGCTAATTGCTGTAGCTAATATTATTTTTTTTACCAAAAGCTTTCGATAGCATATGGACTAAATCCGCTGGTTTGTACGGATTTCCGCGTAGCATTGTTGTAGTACAGGTTCTCGTGTGTTCGAAACGCCACCCTCCAGTCTACTCTCTTCAACACGAGAGGTAACAACTATTTTCATTTCAGTGTGTTCTGTACACTCAATAAAAGTTTACGCTTATTGGTTCATTATGAAATATTCATTATAAAATTTTGTATATATTTGCGTGAAAATATTAAGTAAAATTCTTCATATTAAAATTCTATCAGTGTTAACGCAAGTACGAAATGATTGATGAATGAATGAATGAAATTACTGTGCGATTTTCCTTCACCAATAACGTGGAAGAAGCTTTACACTACTCTTATCGAAATAATACAGAAATTACACAACGCTGAACAGGTTAGGCATGTTATCTAATGCTAGGGTTTACTGTCGGCGTGCATCCATTCACGCAACACCGCGAAGCCTTACAGTGCGTTGGTAGAAGACAGTTGCCTGACTTGCATTGTACACGCGATCATGATAACGCTTGTCAGAAATAGATTTATTCCGAAGTATTTGAAGGGAGAATTTAAGATGTTTCAGATTTGAAAAACTTGCAAATTGATAGCAATCGATTCACACTTACGATCACATATGTGGGTAGCTAACCTTACAATTTTGTACAGAAGTTATATCAATGTAATGTTTTTTTCAATTCAGGTCCTTTTGTCGTATATTTTTGGTGTGATAGTCTTTGGATATATTTTTTCCTGTAGATGTTCGGTTCAACCTCTAATTTTTGGATAACAGTGTAACCTTGCAATCTCCCGGCAATTAGGAAGACAACGGAAATAGATCACTGCTTTCCAGTAGAAAATGGGGCTCGGCGGGGGGGGATACATGACTACGGTAGGTCTCATATATTTCATCAGAATACTGTGGCATGTCAATTTCAAAATGCACACGTCGTGGTAACCGCAATAGGTCGTATGCCAAATCTACCGTAGTCTTCAGGAAGAACGAAAATCGTTCCTTCCTCTCCACGCCTTGACAGTCGCTCTCACAAATGTAGAAGCTTGCTATTCGGTTTTCCATCATCTTACCCTCATTCCCTCATCTAACGACCTATTTCAAGTGGTGTAGTTCGCCTGACTGATCACAATGGTGTAATACACACACACAAAAAGATTTTTTGACATTCGACCTATTCCAGTTACCACGACGATATTCTGTCAACGGGTGAAATGGTTTCTTGTTTTGCTCATTTTTTCAAACATTTGTTTTGAGTCGCATCGTCAGCTCTGGTCGTTAACGACAATTTAAATTTTATAATTGTTAATTACATTTAAATTTTGTGTGGTCCTTGAATTATATTGTAATGTCCATATTACATTAGGATATACTACAGGAGTGCATTGTACAATTGTGTATTATATTACATTAAAACACATTGCATTACTGTCTTCATATTTTTTGTTCATGTCATTTTTAAAAAGAACGGTTTGTTGAATTCGAGTGCCCCTACACTTTTTGTAATGTGGCGGATCAGGGCCTCTCTTCACAATGGAATAACACAGAGCATTTTGCATCTTTTTCGGTCGTGCCACTAGCTGTCGCATGATCGCGACCATATCAAGAAATGCGATGTGTATAGTGAAATGCCGTGAGACTTTCCAACGTGAAGACAGTCCCTGACGCTCCATGTTATAAAAACCGAAGTACAGTAATCTCGGAAATTCCATGTGGACGGGACTGGGCCTAGCTCGAAATAATGAAATCTCGAATTATCGACAATGATTCATTTATTAAAATAGGAATATAAACACAACTTATAAATTAGACTGCAGTTTTTATATAGATTTCCCCCTTATCGATTATTTTTCATGCTTCAAATTTCTCTGCTAAGGAACGAATTTCCTTCTCCTGGTGGAGAATCCATCATGGAAAAAAGATTCTAGTGGAAACTAAATTAAAAAATCTTTCAAAGGTGACTTAAATTGCACACGCTAATACCGAACTAATCAAACTACAATCTATAAAACTAACTAATTGTTGTTTGATCGATTGGGTGTTACAACAGTGCTATGCACTGGTCCAAGTACAATGCTTCAAACCGGCCAGACAACAATAACGTGTAGTAAATTTTTCCTGCCTTGGTCATTTTTTCGGGAATAAATTTATTTATATTAATTTATTTCAACTAACGTTTGGTAAGTCAGATTTCTCGGATTTATGGGAAACTAGAACAACGGAGATTCGAATTATAAACTACTGTATACATACAGTGCAATTTTTCTAACTCTGCCAATCAAGTGCCTATGGCCACGATGGAATATCACACGTCATTTCGCGTCTTTCCGTATCTCGCCGCTAGGAGTCGCATGATCGCAAGCACTGCTTGATACGGCCGCGATCATGCGATTTTTGGCGGCACGACCGAGAACGTCGCAAAATACCGTTACATAATCCATTGTGATTATTGAAAATTGTATATATTGTTAATGTGTCTGTCGCTAATACCCTTAGTAGTTGATGCGACATAAAATAAATTTTTAAAAAATCCATTGTGAAGACGGGCCTTGAGGGGCAAAGTTACAAAAATCGCAGTAGAGGTGTGTGGGCGGAGTTTTCGTGGCCCTCTCTGTGGCGTCGGCTTCGGCCGCCCGCGCGGGTGCGGGCGGTGCCTTGGGCGAAGCAAAGGATCTTCCAGGCGGGCGTGTCCCTCGCTCCAACGCGCTCTGTCGCCGCCTCCGGCAGCGCCGCTTGGCGAGGCCACGCGCTGCCCGACTGTCATTCGGACGGTGTTGTGCGTCAACCGGCTATGCGACATCATACAAGTTTTCAGATTTGATAGATTGATTCGTGTTTCGGGGCGCGTCAACTACTTGGGTCAGTAGTCTCGTAAGTGAAGTACGTGCTTTTCCTCGGGAGGTGGCGATGATCTTTTTCCCGCTGGATGGAGAGATCTGGTGCCGACCTACCGTCGACTAGCGAGGTTTTCCCCTCAACCAGGTATCTCCCACCAGCGGGGCACCGCCCCAGCCGGGACAAGCTGTAAGCTCCCGACCGGTCTCCCGGCATGTGTGGTAGTGTGGTGCATGTTAGTGTTAGTGTGTGTGTGTAAGAGGAGAGAATAGGACAAGGAAGGGGAAGGAAAGATCGCGCGCGGTTGTAGCCCGTTTGGTAGGGTACTGCTCCGGAATTCGCCTGGTGTTGATCGGAGACACCACGGAAAACTACCGATCAGAGCAGCTGGCCGCTAGAATTCTCCTCCAGACAGAGATTGAATTCGACCTAGCTGACAAGCTAGGGTCGAAAATCCTGCCGCCGTCGGGACTCGAACCTAGGACCTCCCGGTCAGAGGGACTGCAGTGAAATCAGGTTGATGTACTGAGCCATCACGTTTCGAGATAATCGTGTTCAAAGGTTTTATTAAATTTTCAGCTCTAAACCTGTAATATAATTATTTCATTCATTGAAGCGCCAAACTACACAAACATGAGTAGAATATCTGGCGCTTACCTGCCTATGTGAAATTAAAAACTGTGTGACGAGCTATGGGGAGAAGTGAATTTTTAACTGTTGTTTTACGTAAATAAATAAATAAAAAAAATAAATAAAAACAGCAGATTCGAAGATGTAGGTTAATAGCCGGTTGTTGCGAAACAAAATCCCTGATGTGATGATGGCGTTTACATTATTCATTAATTATAAGACTATTTTACAGATTTGGCGCCAAACTTGTTGCATAAACTTAGAACATGGTCCAATACAACTGATGGCGTCCATATCTCTTTTTTTTTAAATGGCGCATAGCCGGTTGATGCATAACTTGCATGCAATTCTTTCTACGTCGCGCCTTAGCGAACACGAAAAACGGAGAGGAGTAGACCCCAGCTGGTTTTAGTTCGTGGAGTAATAGGGAGGTTATATTTGCGCGTTCACTCTGGAACTGAAAAGAGAAAGGACTGATAAAACTTTGTCCCGTGGGTATACAGTCGTTGCGCCAAACCATTAACAATTCTTTTCCTCACATCGTTCTCAGTCTTATTTAATACTTACAGTACAAAAAGCGTGCGCAGCAAAGCTTTTAAAATAGTCTCAATTTTTCTCTCGATTTAAATTTATAAATATCAGAATCGAAACTGTTTGCTTAGATTATGGTTGGCTATACTTCGTGTGTTTCCAAGTTATTCCACAGATTGAAAGGTATTCTGTAAGGTACTGAATGCCTCGTAAGCAAATCTTTTTATTGTAATGGAGTTCAACTGCATACCCCACTCGCAGTTGAACCACTTCACTTCCACTAATCGGGACAAATTCGACGCTTCTGTCTCCTGGTGGTGAGCTGATTTTGTTTTCACATTCATCCAGAAAATTCTAAGAAATTTCTCCAAAATTGTGTTTTTAGCGTCACAAGCAGCCAGCTGTCATGGCGGTGACGCGGTGTACGTCACCTATGCGGTGAATAACACAGGTCTCTTAGAGATTGTGTGGCCCGTACGCAGCTGTTTACGATATCTCGGACCAAGGTCACTCGGCTTGGATCACTCGGAAGGAAAACGTTCGTCAGTGTTACCACTGCTTACGATAATTATCGTTTTATGGGATAACTCTATGTGCAGTATATACTACAGCGCTAATAGGATTATCCCCTTTTGTAGAACAATTTCAAATGCAAAATTATGTTCTAATATAAATCTGTAATAATAGAACGGAATGTTTTGGAATAGTAATTTCTATAAGTGAAATGCAAATGTACGAATGTTCTTTAACAAAACTCCTGGAAATACATTGAAAGAAAGTACTCTTCAGAACAACTCTTCTGGGAGAACCTGGATCACGGTTTCAAAATCGAATTCTGAGTGGGTAGAGGCCATAGCCAGAAAGAACAACCGGCAAGAAGAGTTGGGACCACAAATTTTTTGAATTTTTAGCATTTGATTGTAATTCTTAATAGATAATTTTTAACGTATTGCGCCCATGGATCAAAGAATCAGACAAATGTTTGAAGTTTTTTATATAGAAAATGCATAGTAGATATTTTCAACATACGAAAATATTTTTAAAACCGTATAAAGCGTCCACTATGGCGCCACGTACAGCTAGTTGTGTGAAACAAAAGTTTACGGTCCGAAAATCATTGCATTCAATGTATCCTAGCTTGAACTTTAAGGACACATTACTGTGAGTGAAATGTAATTGTTAATAGTAATCTCAGAGAAACTGTTCAAATTGCTGTAGAGTATTGCGGCTTGAACAGAAGAGAAATAGTTCAGAGAATATAGTTTCAAAACTAAACATTTGACAAAAAATTCCAAAAAAGACTGTTTCGGTTAAGAGTTTTTGTAAAGATGTTTAATTATTTGGCCCTTTAATACAAAATAGAAATACTTTTAAGAAGAGTGAAATTATTTTACTTTCTATTAACGTAGCATCAAAGAACATAGAAACTAACGGTATGAAGATCAATGGGAGCTATATTTATCAACCATTAGCAAAGGTAGTCCATTTGAGTATTCACTCCACGTACATTCAATAAAGCTTATAATGTGAAAGCTGTAATGGAAAATAACTGATAATATTTTTCCTTTTTTCCTATTTGCTATATGCTTCTGTAATGCTGATAGCATTCCCTCGGATAACTGTGATTGAATGATTTAGTAGTAATTATGGTTCTGTAGATGAGCAATCAGAATTCCATTCATCTGCTTGCCTTTTAAGTCTGTCTTCGATGTATCCGATCAGTGCTCTGATGGATGCTCATCCATTGAACTGGTTTAATTGTTACAACATGGCGGACAAACATTTGTTGACCTGCTCTCGATATATCACATGTCAAGTCATTGACTACAATACACAAACAAGCGCTTTTCCGCGTGGGTCAAACACAGTTCATAGTTTATCGGCCGATGATAAAAGAAGCCAGTGTTCCCACCGAATAAAGCTTATACAACGGAGTACGCTCGCCCTCATACTGAACTGACCGTAACATCTCTCATACACATTAGGATTAAAATCTACTCATTCTTTTCATTGTTTAGGAAATTCATTAATTTATATTCATTACAAAAATCTGTGTAATATTCCTTAAAATACTATAACCTACAGTATTATATTGTATATATTAATTTTTTTGAAGTCTATGTAATCGGTTTACTTACTCAATATGCCTTAATCACAAGTTTATTTATATCGGTTTTATATTTCACAGGCCATTTTAATGTTACATTAAAACCCCATTCCATATGCGTTTAATACACTCACAACACTTTAGTTTTGTCCATTTTTATCGGATCCCCTATTGAAGTTCGTTTCCATGACGTAAAGCTTCGATCGTTACATAATAAGTTGATAAATATTTATACCTTCAAATATCTGGAGTGATACGTTTAATGGTATTAATTCGGATTAGTATGTTTACCCGCATTAGACCTCGTTTTTATTTCTTCCAACATGAAATGCATTATTGTTCGGCGGGCGCCTTATGAATTCAGTCGAGTTTTTGCACCCCCGAAACGTGAAGCACTATCGATCTTCTGCGAATGCGCAGATGCAGTAAAGTGATGCAAAACTGGAACTGCACAGGAACAGAAGATCGATAGTACTGTTCGAAGGCAAAAAACTCTCTAGTATTAGAGAGGTCGCATGTCTCTCTTCGAAAATCGAATGCGTTATCGCGCAGTGATAAGTTATCGCCTCAGACCCTTGATATTCCTTTCTATGTACCCAAACCTCCCTTCAATGACTGTGTTCCATCTACAGTGTAGATTCTACACGCAGCAGAAGGGTGTACTGTTGGATGACGCTGTTAGAGGAAAGTCGGTGATCTGGGACATGCCAATTTCTGGAGGAGCTATTTCGGTTTTGCATGATCAACTTCACCAGACAACGAAGTGTCTGTTGTAGCTAGAATACCGTAATACAAAATTAAGAAATAAAGTCACTGGCTACATTTATTAGTTCCCAAAGATGTTATTGCTTTTCACAGAGCAATTGTCATCATAAATTGTATTTTATTCGAGAAACTTCACAAACGGACGCCTTTGATGCTGATTTTTATTGCCCCCCCCCCCGCCCGCCAACACGCACGACTCGTTTGAACTTCGGTAAACCAGACAGACTGGCAACGAGGTTCGAACTCCTCTGAAACAGCCTTCAGTTCGCTTCAGTGTCTTTTCGTCGCCTTGCATGTGGGTTGCTCGGATGCCGAAATCGCAGGGCGCGTGCGTGAAACTACTCCTCGGTGAGAAAGCCCAGGGCCCCACAACTCTCCATCAAAACCGGGGACAAAGCTCGAAGGTGCTACTATAGGAGGCGTTAGTGTCGCCGGGTACAGGCTCGCCAACATCCACACCTAAAAATTGGCTAAATTGTGAGAAATACGAAAAGTGTCATCTAAATGTTCAATTATTCATAATATATAGACATAAGAAACCGCTGATGAAAGCACAAACATCAGGCGCTATATTTTGTAACATTAGGCGCCTGCTTGCGTCTCGCGAGCCCATGCAGCAGCCACGCACGATTGAAGTATCATTGGCATCAGTTCGTATTTTAGTTCGTGAAAGAAGGTGCTACAGGAGAGTGCGCGCCACTGTAATGGTCTCCACCACGATATAATATATGGGAGTTGAAGGGCCCTGAGCAAGCCTCTGCTGGTCGGTGTGGAGGCGGGCGACGCCGTTGGGGCAGGTCGGCGCGCCGCGCGGCTCCCGAGAGGCCCCTGCGCGTCCCCTCTCATAGGCCTAATTGCCCCTGAGAGGCGCGATCAAGGCCTCGGGCCTGGCTCCTCGCCGCGCCTCTGCCTTGCCGCGGCCGCCCCCACTCTCCGCTCCATGACGCATTCGTCCCTCTCAGGCCCTCTAAGAACGTTCCGACCCTCCTCGTATCCCGCCCCGCTCTCATTCTGTCCTGTCCCGCCCCGTCCCGTCCCGCTCTCATTCTGTCCTGTCCCGCCCCGTCCCGTCCCGCTCTCATTCTGTCCTGTCCCGCCCCGTCCCGTCCCGCTCTCGTCCTGTCCTGTCCCGCCCCGTCCCGTCCCGCTCTCGTCCTGTCCTGTCCCGCCCCGCCCCGCCCCGTACCGTACCGTCCCGCCCCGCCCCGCCCCGCCCCGTCCCGCTCTCCTGTCCTGTCCTGTCCTATCCCGTCCCGTCCTGCCCCGTCCCGTCCTGCCCCGTCCCGTCCTGCCCCGTCCCGTCCTGCCCCGTCCCGGCCTGCCCCGTCCCGGCCTGCCCCGTCCCGGCCTGCCCCGTCCCGGCCTCCACGATCAGTCAACGCTACCTTGGCGGTTCCTCTATACAACATTGACAGCAATTGCCTCATCGTGTTTGGAGCAATAAGTGTCCTTTATTGCGGGTTGGAATTTGGGGTAATAACTGCGGGGAAATAGTGTAATTGGTCGGAGTTGTTTACTTTTTTGTGTATAATAAACCCGAAAGTGTTTTGTCTCCTAGTTTGTTAACCACCACATTCCATAGAAGATGAACCTATTCGAAAAATAATTTTCCTTTCAGAAATAAGGAATATGTCCCTGAGAATCATTTCAGATAATTTAAAACTGTCTCTAAACTCGCTGCAGGTATGTTTAAACTACACGCAGCTGTGATAACACACAGCGTACGAGTTTGCAAATCTTTTCCTTATAAAAGGTTGCCCTTCAGTAAATATGATTAATCTGTCCTTTCCTTCACAATTTCTATACATCCTTCACTTACCATATTCTTCGTCTCAACGACCATACAATCATCCCGTTACCTTTTCGGCCATCCTTATAACCTCGGAATGTCAACGTCATCAGCTCTTGCTTATCTGGAGTCGGTTTGCGTACTTCGTCGGAGTCCCTTGATTATTCAGCCTCGCCTGTTCCACCATCTCCATTAGGGTCCTAAGCTGTGCATTTCCCCCACCTTGGCCGTTGCTGCAGAACTTGGAGCACCTCCCATGAAATATTCGTGAGCTTGGCTGCCCCTCGGGTCCCAAGAGGCTGTCGGGGGGATCTTACAGCGCTTTCCTGCATCGCAAGCCGCTCTTCCCCAGCTCGTGTTTCCTTACGAGCGTTGACAGTGTTGCGGTGTCCTGTACAACCGTAGTACTAGAATGGTTATTTGCATCGTGTATAAATGTTAAGCGTATTTCAAAAAAAGCTAAGTCTCCCATCATCTGTTTTTCCGTGCTCACGTTGGAAAATGTCACGCATGTGGAGAAATGGTCTACTAAAGTAATGGGAGAACTGATTTCTGCTTAGATTATATTAATGAACAACCTATGTTTCTCGCGCAACACCCCTAAAACGTATTCTGAATCATTTGTGAAATTGACAAATTTTCGTAAAAAAAAAAAAAAAAAAAAAAAAAAAAAAAAAAAAAAAGTGATTGGAAGTGTTCTTTTTCAAACAAAACTCAATAGATCCTTCTCAATCTCTACATTTGAAGAATACTAAATTATAATAGGTCAATTTCTTTTTTAATCTGAATACAGTGTACGTAATTTTTGTAAACAATTTGTATTATTTATATTTCATATTTTTATGTAATTTTCAGATAGCTCTGATGATGATATCTGTGCTATAGAAAAGATATAAATATACGATATTTGATATCAGACAACACGTGCTTTTATTTATTATTAGAAGGTATCTACACCACCATCAATTCTATTAGATTGCTTCAGAGCAGGTCACATGACGCACCACAGCACGTGGCGAGAGCATTGGCAGAGGCCGCTTGTACGGTGCCGCTGCTGTAGTGGCGTGCGCGGCGCTCGGCGAGTCGTCCTCCGTGGAGTTGTTCATTGACCAACTTGGAAGAGGAATTAGGGGCGCGTTAAGTGCGCTGCGCAGGTCAGGCCACTGCGCACTGCTTCGCTTTAGGGCACCTCCTTGCAGCCACGCTGGAACAACTCTCGTGACGGACTCTTCTGCCCTTGTGTTCGTATTCGCCCGCGTGTTCGTATTCGTTCGCCCGTTCGTATTCGCCCTTGTCTTGATTACAGCCATGGACCACGCTGCCGTGCGGTGTAGTAAGAGACAGCCGTCGAAGACGTCGCGCTTTGCCATCTCTGTCGAAGAAATCTTACTGATGACTGAATACTCTCTGAAAATATTTTAGCTACCTACTGAATTTATAAGGCTATTTTGAAAGAGGAAGATTATACTAATAACACGGCATTAACTTTTAACTGTTTCACATGGCTATTTTTCTGCCAGATTTTTCATATTAGTCTTGAGAGTTAGCCTCGAATTACCTCTTAGACGTGAGAATGATGCACGTTTGTTACCTTGTATTTTAAAGCATTTAGGTCACCATTGTCACAGTGCATGTTCTTAGGATACTAATTTGATGCGGGCACCAATGACCTTAGGTTGTAGATTGAAGAGTTCTTAAAGCTTTACCATCTTACAATTTTTTTCGCCTTCTGGGGACTAAATCTTTCTCTCAAAGTCCCTGCAGAGTGATGAATCACTTTCTGGCTAAATTCTTCAGTTCTTTACTTCTATTACTTATTGGTAAATACTTCATAATTCAAGGACGTCTCTGGGATTTTGGAATTCGTTCCTGGTCAATCTGTGTGGAATTTGCAGCGGTAGATTTACTTTAGAATCTCACATTGCACCATTTTGCATTTAATCATAGTGTCATCCCAGAATGGATTAAGTCATCATTAGTTTCATAATAAAGACTATTCACATTAGGATCCTTTCGCCTGTCCCATAGTAGGGCTACCCGTTTTATTAGTTTGTTAGTCCCAAAAAATTCGGGTTACAATCTAAATCAGGTTATAGTATAAAAATAATAATTCTGAAGTTATGTAGTGTTGCTTCTTCTAAAATGAAAGTGCGTTCAGTTGTCGACGACATTTTCCGAATCCACCTTTGTGCCTTTCAGAAGAGTTTCGTACAACGATTCGATATTCAACAATAACTTCTCCCCTCTAGAAGTTTGTAATTAATCAATGCATAAACGTGTTCAGAAGTCCAATATCCTCTATACATTCTTCGACGTCTCCTCGATTTTATTACCTGCCACCCAACTTAAGAGGCAGGCAAATAGTTCCCGGTACGTGGCCCCAGTCTCGTGCATTCCCTTACGTCTGCCTTCCTCGCCGCCTCCCCGCAGTCTCCCCCGCCCTGCCTTCTCCTCGCCTCCACTTTCCTCTATGTACCTCTGTTTCAGACTCCTCTTTACCCTTAGGCCCCCGTCCTCGTATCCCCTCCCGCTCCTACGCTTGCTTCCTTCCCCTTCACCCCTCATACTACCACCTTCTTGCCATTTTCCATCCCTTTTTTGCCTTCGCTTCCGCCATCCGTTCCGCCCTCGTCTCTCCTACCACCCTCTTCTCCTGCTTCATCAACCTTCTCTTTATCCTTCGCTGCAGACATCTCTCCCCCTTCCCCACACTCACTTCAACGTCTTGCCTACTTGTCTGCCTCCTCTTTCCCCATCCATTCTTCGCATATTCACCTCCTTCGCCTTTCCTTCCCTTTCTACCCTCCCTCAGTATTCACCCTCACCAACGCCTCTTTTTCCTCCTACCCTCCTGCCGCACACCCTTCCCAATCCGTCCCTTTCACGCCCTCTCCCCACCTTAAGGACACCCACTTTCGTCCTCGACCTCTCCTCCTTCCTTCTCACGCCTATTCAGTCTTCGCCTTCGCGCACGCCGTCGCTCGCGTCGTCTGCGACGCGCGACAGAGCCGCCGCCGCCGCCTAATGAGCGTGGGCGAAGGCGCCGGTGGCGCTGCGGGCACGTGCACGTGCGCGCCCGTTAATTAGCGCCGCTAATTCAGGGCGCCTCCGCCCCCGCCCCCACCCCCACCGCTTCGCACCTGGGCCCCGCGGCGCGGCGCGGCGCGGCGCGGCGCATTCCTTCCTCCAGCCTATGCCTGGGACGCGCTCATCACTAGACACCGGAACAAATATGTAGTATGGAACGTCAAAACATGTACGTAAATGTGTAATGAAAACGGTAAGAAACTATATATAAAACAGGATGTTGGTATGTACATAAGAGCAAAACTCCAACACCGTTGGACCGATCTCCATGAAAGTTGGCACTTCTATGTGTTTTTTTCACCGAGAAGGTTTGTGTTGTTAATTCTGTTGTACGGCGCTTCCCGATATTACCTCACCTGCTCAGAGACGTGCAGAATCTGAAAGTAAATGTGAATGAGGGACAGAGCGACAGAGACAGAGACAGACAGGGTGAGGGAGGGGGGTTGAAACGGTGAGAAACGGAGATGGGAGGGGAAAGAGGGAGATGAAGGGCAGAACGTCTGCCGGATTTTTCTAGTATGTAATAAAAATGTATAATTGGATATATGTAATATTAAAATACTCTAATTATAAAACACATTTACATAGCAGGAAATTACATTTAAAAAAACTGCTCACTTGACATCTTACAACTTTCTCGTCAGTAGTAAAAGCATAATCTATTGTAATCGAGGACCGTAGTGTAGCGGCAAGACTAATCGCAATAGAAGCCATCGCACAAACTGGCCAGATCTACGACCAGCAAACATACACTACTGCATCTTCATCGACGTGTTGAAAGTCAGCGATTGCAAATTTTTCTCGGAAATTAAGGTTACAGATCGCAAAGCGCGGTGTCAATGATATTTTGGACACATAGATTTCCCCAATGTAGAAAAATGCTGATTAAAAAAAAATCTTTTCGTAAAAAAATATGAAATTAAATGGAAGAAAATTGATGGAATAAAATATATTGTGAAAACAGCAAAATATGTAACGAAAAAATTTGATATTGTGTTACGAGGGCTATGATTTGCCAAGATTACAATTTTGAGAACGGTAAGAAGAAAGACAAAAAATATGTAATTACATAAAAACCACTACTATGGCGAAGTACGGCGTGGCGATCTTCCCGGGAACTTTGATATTTTTAAAATTAATAAATATACATTTCATTTTTTTCCTTAGACCTACGTACAAAATTAGTTCTGCTAAACTTTACATTAATCTTTTTTCTGAGAATATGTTAATAAATTCTTGGATAGACTCTATAAATTGGTTATCATGCTCGTCGTATAAGGATAAATAATTTAAGTAGTTTGTAACGTCTAGCATGTAAAAGAAAATTCCTGTAGTTAATTCGTTGTTCCACTTCTCTGGAATATTTGGTAGATTAAATTTACTTCACGTGAACCACCTTTACCACTTCATGTAACGATGTAATGATAATGTAATGATTGAGATTACATCGGTTTGTGTTAAGCTACTTTTCACTCTCTCCTTTTGACTCATAGAATTCTTATCAGAACTGCTTTCTCTGGCATTCCCATTTAAACCTGAAAAATATTATCCGAGAAAAAATTTCAAATATTTCTCAAATTTTGATAACTCGTTAATTCAGGCAATGAAAGTAATTTAGAAAATGTTGTCGTAATAGGAATATTCTGTAAATGCAATATTCAATCGATGAAACAACAGAAATATTGATCGTCCAAAAAGTACTATTCTAATTAGTTGAAATTGGTATGTTCTTCTGTATGCAGCCATCATTATTAAGTTGTGGGTTGCTTTATTAATCAGACGCTGCGTATACTTCGTGCATTGGGTGAAGACCTCAATTTGAACTGCGACCTCTTCCGTTAGTGAGCTGCTTTCTGTCTTTTTTCTCATATTGACCACAATTTTGTTTATATTGAAGGTAAACTTTCGGAAATTTATAAAATGTACTAGTTTCAAGAAAGGTGATTATACGCTAGCACCTTGTTTGTATCTTTCGTTACGTGTAAAACAGTTTTGTGTTGAATTTCCGTGCGAAATTTTGAAAGTTGGTTATCATTGTTTACACCCCGAACGCTTTTATTATTCTTGAAACTGATTAAATGATGTTGTGTCCGCTCGTACGCGATTTCATAGTACCGTACTCGTCAGACTTAATTTAATAAAAAGTGTTATGAAGTCTAAAATCTAGAATAACATAACGATATAGTGGAATGGTGTTCTCGGAATCAATCGGTTAAGACGGAAGCATCACTGCAGAGGTTCGCTTTCCCTTCGTGTTTGTCACGTTGCGAGCGGAAAACAGGCCCCGTCTGTTGACCTGATTCCGTCCTTCTGCGCTTCGCGTCGTGTCGTCTTTCCTTTGCCGGCTCCGCTGACCCCGCCCTCTTCCGTTCCTTGCCCCTGTACACCCCTTCCTTCACCCCCCTCCATCACCCGGCCACCACACCCGCCGTCGTCGGGAGATTCCACAGCAACAGTCGTCACAGCCTCCATAGACTGATTTTTTTAAATTTTTTTTTCCATTTCGTGGATTTCTTCCAGGAAAATTTCGGGACGCAGCGTTTTTAAAATCTTCGTCCGGTGGAGCTGTGAATATTGTTCAGTTGA